>WHUZ01000034.1:0-608444 GCA_015179045.1 Kalaharituber pfeilii | reverse complement strand
CTTATATGTAGAAAAGGTATAGATCTAAACAAGTAACTTGAGAAAACCTATATAAACTATTATAATAGATAAAGATTACTAGTAGATATACTTAAAGAATTCTACAAATAATATTCTGATAAAAAAAATAAGCTAAATTAAGATAATAAGGAATAAAAGAAAAAGAATATTAGAAATACAATTAAGTTACTAACTTATAGTATAGATATATCTATCAGAAAGATATAGTATAGATCTAACCTATAAACTTAAGTTTATAAAATATTAATACCTATTTTAGATATATGCCAAGTATCAAATAGAAAAGTATTTAAGAGATTAAGATACTATAACTATAGTATATATCTTATAATAAATAAGTAAAGCTTTTACTAACTACTTTCTATATTAAAAACTAATTAAAGATATAAGCTTATAGTCAAAATATCATAGAATATTATTTTAAATACAATTATAGCAATTAAGTTACTAAGATTAAGGTAAGAGATCTACTAATACTAAGCTATATAGTTTTATATTCTTTTAAGAAATTAAAGAATAATAGCTAACAGATACTTGAAATATATATTCTAAAAAAGAAGTACTATTATAAGTATAATTATTCTTATACTCTAATATTATCTTATTAACTTAAAAGTATTATTAAAGATACTACTAACTATAAGATTTATTAGTTGAGTGTTTAACTAATCTAATACTAGTTAGGGTAGTAGTAGTAGAGCTTTCTTAGTTAAGAAGTAAGTAGCTACTAAGCTGAGATTAGTAATCTTAATTACTAACTCTTTTAGTAGTTCTTATAGTATTAATTTTTTACTTATATAATAACTTTTCTATCTTTAGTATTAGTCTTTATATAGTAATCAGAGTTATAATAAGTATTTTTAAATAGAAGCTTATATTAGTAGTTACAAGCTCTAATATTTACTATCTTAAAATTTATTATAAGAGTTAGTTAAAAGAAAAGCTATTACTTGATATTTTTCATAGTTTAACTTAATTCTTAGAATCTTTTTGAGCTGAATTTGTTAACAGCTTTAAAGAACTATATATAGATACCTGATTTACTAAAGTTAGTTTAAGAAGAGTAAGAACTTGAAACTCAACTCTAATAAATATAAAGCTTTTTTTACTATCTTAACTACTTTATTTTTCTATAACTTATATTTTATTATATTTCATAATATATTTAGTTATATAGTAAATAGCTTGCTTCCGATATACTTTATAGTATAATATAACTATTATATACTATTTCATAGAGTCTACTAAATCTATCAAATTTAGCTCATTTTATCTACTATTATAATATTGGATAAAGTTTAATCAAATCTATTAAATTTAGCTTATTTATATAATCTTTTACTATTAGGTTATATCTACTATACTGTCAAATTTAGCTCATTATATCTAACCTTATACTATCAAATCCAGCTAACTATAAATATTAAAATTTAACTTATCCTATATTACTCTATACTATTATATTAGGCTAGCTATGTATATTAAATTTATATTATTTCTTACTATTATACTATACTATCTCTTCCTATTAAAGTTAGTTTATTATAACTTATCTTATACTCTTAGATTGAAACTACTACCCAGATAGTAACTAAAATAGATATTAAAAATACTAGATATAATAGCTACTAAAATGGCTACCAAAATAGCTACTGAAATAACTACTGAAATAGCTGCCAAAATGGCTACTAAAATAGCTACTAAAATAGCTACCAAAATGGCTGCCAAAATAGCTACTAAAATGGCTACTACAATAGCTACTGAAATAGCTACCAAAATAGCTACTAAAATAGCTATTAAAATAGCTACTGAAATAGTTTAAACTGAGTATATAATTTATATAAAAAGTGAGCTTATTTTACTTTATCTCATACTATTAGCTCAGATCTGCTATATTTATTAAACTGAGTAGTAAGTAGTACAAGCTAGCTTAAGTTAAGCTGAAGGATAAGCTTAAGCTACTTTATAAGTAAATAAGCTTAGCTTGAGCTAGCTTGAGCTAGCATGGTATAAGCTCGAGCCTAGATTGATTATATATATAATATTAATAAACTAAACTAAACTAAGCTAAATTTTCATCTTTCTCAGTACTATCAGCTAAATTGTATATTTTGAAGTTGTTGGTAGGTCAGAATGAGCTCCAAGTCTCTAATTATTACTATATTAGGTATTTACAGTTTATCAAACCTTGCACTGGCTAAGCTTTTTAGCGAGCTGTCAAGAAAAACACAAGCATGATCTTGGCTCGTTTGAGCTCGAGCTGGCTCGGCTCGTGCCGCTCACTAAAACTGAGCTCATTTTACCTCATCTCATGCTGTCTGGCCGGACCTGCCATACCTGTCAAATTGAGCACATCTTACCTCATCTCACGCTGTCCGGCCGGACCTGCCATACCTGTCAAATTCAGCTCATTGTACGCCATCACATTGGGCCTGTAATCAATGAATCCAACAGGCCGTTCTCTGCATTGGACTGAATCCGCCTGGGCCGGTCAAGGCCGGTATTCTCAGTGGCCTGGACCAGCCTGGACCGGCCTGGACCGCCCTGATCCACATGAAAGCAGGCCAACCAGGACGGTCCAGGCCAATCAGGCAGGTTCAAGCCAATCAAACGAATCACTCCACAGCTATCCAGGTGAATTGAGGCCAGCATTTACCAGATTGTTTGAGTATTTAAATGGTCTGGACCGGCCTGGCCTGAACAATCAGGGCAGGCCAGGCCCAGAATTTCACAGTCCAGGCCAGTCCAGGCCTCCGGTTGGCCTGGCCTGTTGGATTCATTGCGTGCAATACCTGCCAAATTCAGCTTATTCTTCCTCATCTCACGCCATCGAGTGGCCCTACCATACCTGTCAAATTCAGCTGATTCTACCTCAGCTCGTTCTACCACATCTATCAAATTCAGCTCATTCCGCATCTTCTCATGCCTCGGCTCAGGCATGCCATACATCTCAAATTCAGCTCACTCTACCTCATCCCATCTTGTGCCTCGGGCATGCCATACGTCTCAAATTTAGCTCATTCTACCTCATCTCATGTCGTCAGGCCAGGGCTGCCATACGTATGAAATGCAGCATTCCACCTCATCTCATGCCAGCAGGTCGGGGCTGCCATATCTATCCAATTCAGCTCATTCTACCACATCTTGCAACGTTGGGTCGGGGCGGCTATTGTAGTAATCCAACCCGGGCCCCTCGCCAAGACCTTTCAGTTCCGGTCCTATACTGGCAATCAACATACTATATGCCAGTACTCGTACACGTGCAGCTGACCCTGACCCCTCGCAACTCGTTATACTCCTTCTAGCACTCCGATATATATCCCTGCACCTGTGAGCTCGCTTAACCAACATGGCCCGGTCATCGCTTAACAACCCGAACCCGAAGAACCTGCCAGAATCTGCCAGAAGAACCCGGATCCCCAGAACCCGCCGGAAAGCCGTAGAACCTGCCGGAAAGCCGTAGAACCTGCCAGAAAACTCTAGAGCCTGCTGGAAGACTCCAGAATCCACCAGCGACAGGCATCGCCGAGCTCATTCCCGGATATTCCTGACGCTTCTACCCGCTTCCAGTCATTTCCTTGGCCATCCATGTACTTCCAGTCGTTTCCTTCGTTTTCCATGTACTTCTAGTCGTTTCCTCGGTTTTCCATGTACTTCATTTGTTTGTTTGCTCATTTGCTTGTTTGCTTGGATTTGCCACCGAGGGTTTTCTATAGAGAGGCCCTCCCCCCTCCTCCCTCTTGCTTCTCCACGCAACAAATTGTATCCTACCCAAGTTGTGTACTTAGCTTGCAATACATCTACCTCTCAATATCACATAGCCCCGACCGCCTCTGCCTCTGCCAAATTGCCCCGGCGCCTGCCGCCCGCCCCGTACCCGAATCTTGTACCCCGACCCCGACCCGGACCGATTTATCACAGCTATATGTGTTAAATTCAGCTCATTCTGCATCATCTCGTGCTGACAGCCCGGGCCTGCAATTCGAGTGAAATTCAGCTCGTTCTGGCTCACCTCACGCCGTTGAATAGGGCCTGCAATTCGTGTGAAATTTAGCTCATTCTAGCTCATCTCATGCCGTCGAATAGGGCCTGCCAAACCTGTCAAGTTTAGCTCATTCTGCAGCATCTCGTGCCGGTAGGTTGGGCCCGCCATATCTGTCAACTTTCTCACGCTGTCGGGTTGGGCCTTCCATGCCTGTCAAATTCAGCTCACTATACCTCATCTCACGGCGGTAGGTGGGGCCTGCTATACTTGTAAAATTCTTCCTCACCTGAGGCCGTGGGGCCGGAGCTGCCATATCTATGAAATTCAACTCATTCACCCACATCTCATGCCGTTGGGCCGGACCCATCATATCTATCAAATTCAATGCTAGCGAGAGAGACCTATCATACTTGTTAAGTTAAGCTCAGGTTGCAGGACTATTTGGCACTTCAGTCCTTTAGCTTAGCCGCAAGCTATATCGAATGCGACTGGGTTCAATCCGGCGCGAGGCGTAACCAGCAGTACTTACGACGAGTGGCCGCGATTCCTGTTGATTATAAGCTGCCCAGGGTTTTTCATCCCAATGAGGAAAAATGCCAAGACCCACCGTCGGCTCAGACCTACTGTCGGCTACCGAAATGGCTGCTGAAATGGCTGCCAAAACGGCTACCGAAAGGGCTACTGAAATGGCTACTGAAATGGCTGCAAAAATGGCTACTAAAATAGATCATGCAATGGCTACCGAAATGGCTACCGAAATGGCTACTTAAATCATTACTGAAATGGGTACTGAAATGGGTACTGAAATGGCTACTGAAATGGCTGCTGAAACGGCTACTGAAATAGATGATGAAATGGCTGCCGAAATGGCTGCTAAAATGGCTACTGAGTGTCTCGGGTCAGGCTGGCCATACCTGTCAACTTCACCTCATCTCACGCCGGCAGGTCAGATCTGCCATACCTGTCAAGTTCAGCTCATTCTACCTCAGCTCATTCTCCTACATCTTATGCCGTGGGTCGGACCTGTCATACCTGTCAAATTGAGCTCATTCCACTTAGTGAGCGGCACGAGCTAGCTCGAGCTAGCCTGGCATGAGCTCGAGCCTAGATTTTTTTTTTTTTTTTTTTTTTATATATCATTACTCGCATGCCGCCCTCTGGGCTATGGCGAGAAGCCTAGATTGATTATATATATAATATTGACAAACTAAACTAAACTAAGCTAAATTTTCATCCTTCTCACCACTATCAGCTAAATTGTGCATTTCGAAGTTGTTAGTAGGTCAGAATGAGCTCCAAGTCTCTAATTATTACTATATTAGGTATTTACAGTTTATGAAACCTTGCACTGGCTAAGCATTTTAGCGAGCTGGCAAGGAAAACTCTAGCATGATCTTGGCTCGTTTGAGCTCGAGCTGGCTCGGCTCGTGCCGCTCACTTCATCTCACGCTGGCATGTCGGAGCTGCTACATCTATTTTTTTTTTTTTTTTTTTTTTTTTAATCACATAACCCCGCTTGTAGCACTTGGCCATGGCAGGGTTGCTACATCTATTAAATTCAGCTGATTCTGTATCATCTTGTACCATCAGGTCAGGCCTGCCACCTCATGTGAAATTCAACTCATTCTGACTCATCTCATGCCGCTGAATAGGACCTGCTAAACCTGTCAGGTTCAGCTCATTCTGCCTGCTCTTGTACCGTCAGATAGGGCCTACCAAACCTGTCAAATTCAGCTCATTCTACATAATCTCGCTCCGTCAGGTCAGGCCGGCTATACATGTCAAATTCAGCTCATTCTACATCACCCCGTGCCATTAGATCGGGCCAGCCATGTGTGTCAAATTCACCTCATCTCTCACCGTCAGGCCGTACCTTCTCTTCCTGTCAAATTCAGCTCATTACACATCATCTCGTGCCCTCGGGTCGGAACTGCCACTACGTATCACGTGCCAGAATGGCTGCCGAAGTGGCTGCCAAAATGGCTACCGAAATGGCTGCTGAAATGGCTGCCGAAATGGCTGTCGAAATGGCTAGTGAAATGGCTGGTGAAATGGCTGGTGAAATGGCTACTGAAATGGCCGCTGAAATGGCTACTGAAACGGCTACCGAAATGGCTGATGAAATGGCACCTGAAATAGCCGCTGAAATGGCTACTTCAATGGCTACCGAAATGGCTGATGAAATGGCTACTGAAATGGCCGCTGAAATTGTTACTTCAATGGCTACTTCAATGGCTGCTAAAACTGCTGCTGAAATGACTGCTTCCTTTTTTTTTTTTTTTTTTTTTTTTTTTCATTACTCGCATGCCGCCCTATGGGCTATGGCGAGGTGTTTTATTCAAACTAAAGAACGAAAGAATTATAACAAACGGCTAAGTACATATAGTGCCCACGGTACTCGTACATGATGCGGGTGAAATGTCAATACGGGATGGGGTGTCCGAAATGGCTGCTGAACTGGCTACCGAAATGGCTACTGAAATGGCTAGGGCCGGCCATGCCTGTTAAATTCAACTTATTCTACCTCATCTTGCACCATCGGGTCGGGCCAGCTATGCGTGTCAAATTCAGCTCATACTGTCAGGTTAGGCATGCAATTCATGTAAAACTGAGCTCATTCTACCTCACCTCACGCTGTCAGCTTGGATCTGCCATACCTGTCGAATTTAGCTCATTTTGCCTCATCTCATGCTGTCCGGCCGGACCTGCGATACCTGTCAAATTCAGCTCATTCCATCTTATTTCAGGCCAGCAGGTCAGGCTGCCACATATATCAAATTCAGCCCATGTTGCCATATCTTATACTGCCGGGTCAGGCATACCGTATGTCACAAATTCTGCTCATTTTACCTTGTCTCACGCCGTCGAATAGGGCCTGGCACATCTGTCAAGTTCAGCTCATTCTGTATTATCTCATGCTTTTTTTTTTTTTTTTTTTTTTTTTTTCAGTACTCGCATGCCACCCTATGGGCTATGGCGAGGGTTTTAATTAAAAGGAAAAATAACAACCACTACATACATGTATTGCCCGCGGTGCTCATACATGATGCGGGTGTCCATAGCAGGTTGGGCACTCTATTTCTGTCAAGTTCACCTCATCTCCTGCCGTTGGGTCGGGCCGGCCATACATGTCAAGTGTCACCTCATCTTGCACTGTCGGGTCGGGCTAGCTCTACATGTTAAATTCAGCTCATTCTACCTCAGCTCGTTCTGCCACATCTTATACTGGCAGGTTGGATCTACAATACTTGTCAAATTCAGCCCTTCTACCTTATGTTATCCGAGCGGGTCGGATCTGCTATACCTGTCAAAGGAAGCTCATTTCACCTCATCTCATGCCGGCTGGTTGGGGCTGCTACATCTATCAAATTCAGCTTATTCCGTATCTTCTCGTGCCTCGCCTGAGGCATGCTATACGTCTCAAACTCATTTCATATTTGCAGCGTAGGCTCGGGCCGGCCATACTTACCTATCAAATTCAGGTCCTTCTACCGCATCTTGCACTGACAGCTTCGGTGGGCCATATGTGTCAAATTCAGCTCATTCTACCACATCTTGTACTGTTGGGTTGGGCTGGCTATATGTGTCACATTCAGTACATTCTGCATCATCTCGTGTCAACAGCCCGGGCCTGCAATTCATATGAAATTCAGCTCATTCTGGCTCATCTCATGCCGTCAAATAGGGCCTGCAATTCGTGTGAAATTCAGCTCATTCTGGCTCATCTGACGCCTTCGAATAGGGTCTACCAAACCTGTCAAGTTCAGTTCATTCTGCAGCATCTCGTGCCGGCAGGTTGGGCCTGCAATTCGTGTGAAATTCAGCTCGTTCTGGCACATCTCACGCCGTTGAATAGGGCCTACAATTCGTGTGAAATTCAGCTCATTCTAGCTCATCTGATGCCGTCGAATAGGGCCTGCCAAACCTGTCAAGTTCAGCTCGTTCTGCAGCATCTCGTGCCAGCAGGTTGGGCCTGCTATGCCTGTCAAATTCAGCTTATTGTCCCTGATCTCGTACTATCGGGTCATGCCTGCCATACCTGTCAAATTCAGCTTATTGTGCCTGATCTTGCACTGTCAGGTCAGGCTGGCTATACATGCCAAATTCAGCTTATTCTGCCTCATCTCGTGGGCCGGCCATACCTGTCAACTTTACCTCGTCTTATGCCGTCAGGTTGGGACTTCTATGCTTGTCTTACTCTGCCTTATCTCAAGGCAGTAGGTAGGGCCTGCTGTACCTGGGAAATTCAGCTCATTCTTCCTCACCTGAGGCCATATGGCTGGACCTGCGATATCTATTAACTTTAACTCATTCTGCCACATCTCATGCCGTCGGGCCGGACCTGTCACATCTATCAAATTCAATGCTGGCGAGAGAGACTTATCATACTTGTTACGTTAAGCTCAGGTTGCAGGACTACTTGGCACTTCAGCTCCTTAGCTTAGATGCAAGCTATATCAAATGTAGTGAGCGGCACGAGCTAGCTCGAGCCGAGCTGGAGGGTGAGCTCGAGCCACCTCGTGAGTAAGTGAGCTCGGCTCGAGCTGGCTCGAGCTGGCGTGGCATGAGCTCGAGCCTGGATTGATTATATACATAATATTGACAAACTAAACTAAAACTAAGCTAAATTTTCATCTTTCTCACTACTATCAGCTAAATTGTGCATTTCGAAGTTGTTGGTAGGTCAGAATGAGCTCCAAGTCTCTAATTATTACTATATTAGGTATTTACAGTTTATGAAACCTTGCACTGGCTAAGCATTTTAGCGAGCTGTCAAGAAAAACACAAGCATGATCTTGGCTCGTTTGAGCTCGAGCTGGCTCGGCTCGTGCCGCTCACTAATCAAATGCGACTGGGTTCAATCCGGCGCGAGGCGTAACCAGCAGTCCTTATGACAAGTGGCCATGATTCCTGTGTATAATAAGTTGAATATACTTAAACTTCCAGTTTCACGCCAAGAAGAGGAAAAATTTTATACTTATTAGATAATATAATAAACTAGCTAAACTTAGTCTTACTTAGAAAAACTAATTTAGAACTTATATTAAATATAAATACTAAGTTTAGAAATACCTTTACTTAGTTAGTAAATATATAATAAACTAAATATATATACTAGAGACTACAAATTTTTAAGCTAATTTTTATAATTTATAAAGTATATATACATATCTTTTTATTTGTTTCTTTATTTTTTCTATTATTTTTAATTATATATTCTATATAGTAATAATTATATTTATTTAAATCAAAGTATCTTAATCTCTTATAAATACACTTTATTATATATTAGTATTGAAAAAAAAGCTAAATTATTAGTAAACTACTCTAAAAGAGCTAGTTTACAAGATTAGTATTTTAATATATACAAAAACTTTCTAAATTATTCATTAATCTAATATATACTTCCTCAAAATACATCTTATAAATTTCTAAACTTCGAAAAAAAAAAAAAGAAGAGAGGGGAAAAAAAAAATAAGACTAAATAGTACTATATTAAAACTTATAACCATATCCTATCTATAGCAAGCGTGGCCAGCCGTCAAGTCCCTTCATACGAGGCCGGTAAATCCATCACAGCCCAAAATAAATCATCCACCATCCAATTTATAGGCACGCCTGGAATTCCAAATGGCAATCCTGCTTGTACCTCGCTCGTGTCCTCTATGCTTTGCTCTACGGATACACCCCCTGAGCCCTGTGCCTGCGAGTAGTAATTATCACTTGTTCCACCGCCGTTAGGTTCCCTTGCACTAGCCACACCAGAGCTGGCGTCAGGTGCGGAGCCCCAGTACCCACTCCGATCTGTTGTCCCATCATTATTGCCTCCACCAGGCTGAGAATAGAGGTATGCAGGCGGCACTCCGTTCGCAAACATTCCTTCTACGAGTAAGTTAGGTAATTCGATAGGTCCACTAGACAAACGATAATAGCCATGCGGATGGCGAGAATGGAGCGGCGGTGAACGGATACCCTCATCAATACTTTGACTTCTTTGCTGTTGAAGTGGCTGCCGATTTTGCTGATGCTGCGGATGTGATACTGGATAGAGTTGAAGACTGACAGGGGCGGGAATTCGAGGATGGCCTGGGGGATTGGAGGGCACTACCGAAAGTTCCTTTGCTGGCGCCACTATAGCTGCCCCCCCAGAAGCAACATCACTCAGTAACTGCAGTGGTGTAGATGGGGAATAAGGATGGGGAAGTGAAGAAGGAAGTGAGTGACGCTGCTGGAGGGCAGATGTTTGAGTATTGCTGCTGCCGCTGTCACAGCTTCCCGGTTCTGCCAATAGCCTAGGTGCGGGCGATGATGTGTATGGGGGGCTACTTGGGCTCTCATTTGCTCTGAAGCGCTGTGGCGCCGACCGAACGAACAGCAGATCTGGACTGCAAGTGGTTTCATTCGCTGTGCCTTGCAAATTGCGCCACTGCGGTCTGGTCCCCAACTCCCTGCCTGGTGGAGTTTTCAACCCCGCTTCAGCGCCGCTCAAGTCACTCGCATGCGGTTCTACCCCAGCCTTATTTGTGCTCCCAGTATCACCTTTGTCTTTCTCAAACCACTCGCCCCACCAATTCTTCAGTAACATCAAAATCATTCCGAACTTCACCGCCGGCCGACACTTATCTCCTTTCGCCGCCTCCTCCAGCTTCCGCAATAACGCATCAATATACGTGTCCACGTTCAAACTGTCCTTGTCGAGTATAAGTCCTAACTCGCTTTTCGGCGCCGACGCAGTGCAGAAAATCTTCATCAAAATGATTGCTACATAGATTACACGAACGAAATGAAAGGCGGGTAGTGCGCGCATATGCTCAACTCCAAGTGAAAGGAAGTTATCTAGCATTGAATATGCATTTACAAGACACCGAGATAGGATATCGATGTGAAACGAGGTAAGCTGGGCAGTCGGCCCGATGGATGGCCCACGGATCATCTTCTCTGTGTGAGGAGGTCCAAAGTCTTCAACATTATGGTCGACATGGAGGGCAATTTCATGTGCGATGAGAACTGCGATGAGATATGACATCTGTAGCGACTCTGTTTACCCGTTAACAAAAGCTTGCATCCACGTTTTTCCAAGAATAGCACTCACTCCCCATGACCCCCTGTTTGAAGTACGGTTCTGCCGACGCACAGAATAAGTCTAACTGCCGCAAAAATCCCCTGAGAGCAAACTGTATCCTGGGGTCATTTATAGATACATTTGCTCCCGGATCGTCAAAACTGAAAGTCACGCCTATCTCTTCCGCTATCTTCTGGACCTTGCACCACTGTGCCAGGATCCTGTCGGAAGGAAGAGCATCTTTACTGGTCTCCAGCACCTCAATACATTCTGCCATGTAAGTGGTAAACCTAAAGATACCTTGCCTGCGCAGTGATAATGCTACGGTGGCGCAGCACCAATACACGGCTAGCAATGTCCTGCGGCTTTCGATTGCCGAACTATCCATGTATACACGTTTGTCATTCCTAACTGCATGCTCTCGCCATGCCGTTCCTGACTGGGCGCCATTTCCACTGCTAACACTGGCAACCGAACGATATAATTTTGGGCCCACTGTCGTGTCCATGGTACCCAATCCACCGCCTTGCTGGCGAAGGTGACCATTCGGGCTGCATATACCCATATCCATTGCCATGACAGCTGCCATATGCACCAACTGATAAAGTTTAGGTTCCTCATTGTTATTTGGTGGGTATTGCCAAACTGAATTCAGAACCAAACTCTGTATCAATTCAAGCGATTTTTCACCCTTGCAGATAACTCTATCGGCCAAGAGCCTAATAGCTTCTTTGTTCAGCTCGCTATGCAGAGCTGACCCTGAAGTCCCTGAAGCAATTGCTAGAATAGACAGAAACAAAGTTGGTTGTGTTGTCCGTATCTGGAGGGCAGTTGTATGGGGCGAAAAAACAACTCCAGGAAACAAAGGTGCCATTTCGTTGACGTAGCGGTTGAAGAGCTGAGCTGCTACGTCCATACTTAAAAGTCCTCGGTCGACAACATCTTGATATACCTCCTCCGGATGATTTTGTTTCAGCAACGGATTTGTTGGTATTGTGAACCTTCCTCTTGGTAAATCGTGAGATGGGGCCGCGACAGTCTTCTCCGTATTGCCAAGAGAAGCCGCAACGGCTAGGGAACCATGCCTTGCGTATGAATTCTCTTCGCCTTCACTCCTGTCTTCGTCATCATTCCGGTGCCGCTTAAGCATAGGGCGGCCATCCACAAATTTCCCGGAGTCATGCGAACGACTTGCCGCAACTAAATCTGGAATTGAACTTCCCCATTGTATACTACTGCCGCGCGCCTGCTGGGAATCTACCTGATGCCGTTCAGCTTTTTGTGCAGCCTCCTTGTGATTTCCATCCTCATCGCGTGCTGAGCTTGGTGCTGGTGGCTGAGGTGCTTTTTCCTTCACTGATAGCACGCTCGCGGTAAGTGCATCAATCTTCCGCTCCAACTCCGCAACTTTGGTATCTGTTTTCTTTTGTCTTTTCCGTCTGGGAGCAATAAAGATACATTCACGCCCAGTCTTTGCACAACGTTTACAAGAACTAAAAGGATTTGCTTCGTCGGCAGGCTCACAACGAACCTTCAAACCGCGACATGATTCACAGGCGCGAGAACGTTTGTTGTCCTTGAAATGCTGTGACAAAGCCGCCACGCCACCTCCGGATGAAGGTGTATCATGTCGAGCTGCTAAAGATCCACTGGCACTTTTCGTTCCTGATGAAAATATTGCTGGGCTCGTACTTGACAGAAAAGGAGGCCCAGAGACACTGCTGTTACTTAACGTATCATGTTCCCCTCCCAATTCAGCTCCCAATACCTCTACAGGCTCACCACGACCCTTAAAACTACTATCACTAATGTCGATCCCACTTCCCGCTTTTTGCATTATTCCAGAACGACTACTACCTCCTGTAACACTCCCTCCTTCTCCTGTCATTCCACCCCCATCACCCCTCCCTGAAGGTGCTGTGGTGCGTTCTTGTATGGATTGTTGGTGGTGCAGTTGATGGCTGTTCATTACCTCCCTGTGCACATTTGACTGCGTTTCTTCGGGGCCCCTGTCATACCTTCGCCCTTCCATGCCAACTCCCAGCTGTCCGTCACGCGTGCCGTAACTCCTCTCTCAGGAAGTATTTCCACGAATTTTCCAGTCTTGAATACCATTCACAATGTTCCCCCAGTAGGTCCTGTGATATTTCTGTCCTAGCTAACAACCCAGTGTGGGACAAAAGCCGTGTCCAGTTGCAGAAGTAGGTTAAGTGTACCTGGGTAGCCTCAATGATTCCTGGCACCTAGAGCCACATAATCCCGTGACTGCCTTGGGGCCACTTTTCTCTACCTCTTGGGAACTTGGCTGTGTTGGCGTGATGGAAAATATGATTTGATAGAACGGATGTCGCCTGCAGGAAGATTGGACGAATTGAAGAGGAACATAAACTGGAAGCGCAGGGCGATTATCCGGTACAAGTACTCAGTCGTAAAGTGCCCCCAGCGGAGGGGAAAATCGAGGCGTGAAACCGATGATGCAGATGCAACTGCACAGCAACGAAAAGTGTTGTAACGTCACAGTTCCAGGATGTTGGGATTGAGCGTGCAGATCGAGCCAGGCGTCGCGGGAGGACGGGCGCATCCGTGCAATGTTGGGGAAAGGAGGTGGGTATGCGATATCGCATGGTGCAGCGGAGACGCCTTGGAGTCGGAGGGCCAAGGACATCTGGGTGGAGCCACAGCGGCTCAGATCTTGCGAGACTGCGGAGAACCCTGCGCACTATCTCCGCGCGGAGGTGCTGAAATGCGTGTTCTGGTGCCTTATGCTACCAAAGTAGGTGATGAAACGTAAGCAGTGTTAGCCGTGTCGTCTCCTGTGCCTTGGGGCGAATCACGGAGGCTTGTCAGGGCTTCTGTTCGTGGGGGCGCGCGGGGAATTGCACCGCGTACGGAAATAATTGTAGAGTACATCCCAGGAAATTACAGAGGACCCACCCCCCCAATGCAACGTCCAACCAATGTGTGACATTTGACTCGCCGAGCGCTAGATAGCATACAGAATGTAACGAAGATAGTATAATACGACAAAAAGGGAAAAAAGGAAAAAAAAAAAAAAAAAAACAGACTGCAGATGCGTAACGCCCGAATGACCGGCTTCCTATGTTGAATATGCTGCCCTGCTGTCACGTCCAATATAATTATCCTTGCCATGCCTGGATCAAACACCTTCCCGACCCAGAACATGATTAACTCAAATCGTTAATAATACCATATACTGTAGCATCAGTAAAATGAGATTACACAAAAAGAGGCCCCCGTCCAATCATGACGTGTAAATATTAACGTCGCTTCAATAACTTCTAAGCCCTGTGGAATACTGTGGCTTGCATATGTTACCCAGTGCTTCGCACTATTATTTAGGATGCACGAGAGTGTCATCATCATCCAGTAATGAATGTTTATTGTCATTGCGGGGCCCAGAGTCGCCAGCAGGCTTGGGCTGTGGCAGGCTGCTCTCCAGATCCTTCAGATTGTCCAATCCTAATCCACTGGCGTTGCCTACTCTCCCAGCTGGGGCTACTCCTGAAGTAGTAGGTACCAAAGCGGGTATACCGCGGATATCATCCAATTCTCCTAGTAGATCATTTGTCACAGGCGGGGCATTCTGCTGATTGGTGTCTTCAGACAAGTCCAACAATGATTCATCATTCTTAACGTCGGAAGTATGATGCGGATGGTGAGGCGGTATATCAAATTTCCTGCTTCCTGGATTTGACCCAGGCATTATAGGTTGGATTGCCAATATCTGCTTTATTTGATCCTTCGAGGTTGCTCCATCACTGATCGTTGGTTAGTAAGAATTACAGCGTCCTCGGACATTCTCATCTCACATTGTACAACGTATGATAAAATCCAACTCTTCGTCCTCTTCGCCGCTATCCATTGCTCGGAAAAATCTCGGCTTCCATTCTACTCCATCAGCCTCCCTTAGCCTGGCCTCCTCCCGTTGCCGATTCTCAATTTTGAATTTCTCATCTGTAGCAACTTGTTGGTCACGCCGGTTGAGTGCCGTAATCACCGCCTTCCATAGCCGCCGTGATTCACGCTCCTCTTGCTCCTTCATTGGACGAACAATAGGAGGTGTTGCTCTAGCATGGGTAGCATCGAAGAGTAATTCTTTGTGGCCAGTCTATGGTATTATAATGTCAGTTCTGCGCCATGTAATTCTAACCTCCCATCATGATTGCACATACCACATAATTCTTGATCCACATTTCTTCATTCCACTTCCCAGACAGCTCATAAAGGACCTCCCCAGTACTCTCCCTTTTGATGTATCCTCCAATTGCGTCATAGCATCCGGTAAAGTATCCTTTTGTTTTGAATTCGATGTCTGCCGTAAGGTCCAGTTCAGGCGCCTTGACATAGCTGTGGTCGCCAAGCTCATACTTCATTTTTCCAAATAAGATTCCTCGAACGTACATGTTCGGCTGTGTCAAGAGGCTTATTTTGTTCTCAAGTCAGTGATATTACACGGCAAGCATCAATACGTAGGATACATACTACTTCTCTCCGCCCGGCCCCCCCCTGTTGAGCAACCTCAATACTGCTATTCCTTCCATCATACTTGCTGCGGAGTTTCCAAGGAACTTGCTTCGGGGTTTAAGTGTCCCGTCAATCCGTATATGATTCTCAGGTGACATATAGAAATAGCTGCTTTTAGGAGGGTGATGCGACGTTTGCTCAGAAATATAGAAGGCTTGAGTGTTATTGGGGAACTCCCAATAACAGGTAAAGAATTCACCGAGGCATGGATTCAATGGCTTCTTGACGCCCCTGTGACGGCTTCATATTAACAGGTATCCACAGCGTGGAGAGAAGCGGGGAGGACCCACACTGGTTTAATGTGCCACCCACTCAAATAAAATTTGACTACCGAGATGAACCTCTCAACAGGATCTTCAATTTGAGGCATTGGCAATAATGTTTCTGGATGTTGCATGAAACTGATGAAGGATTAGCTACGAATATTACAGTTCGGTAGTAGGAAGTAAGCGTACTTTGTAATTCGCTCCAACATCGACTTTGGTTCCAAAATAAATGTCGGCAGTGTGATCCTACTTAAGTCGGCCCCAGGCCGTAGCTGCGATATTATCGAAAGAAGCACTACTCTCGTTAGAAATCTGCGCCTCATTGGATGTGTTGCTACAGAACGGATCCGTACCATTTTTGTCCCCTTCGTCAACAATTGTTTCCTCTTCCTCCTGCTTAACTTCTTCATTCGATGTTGATGACTTGTTGCCTTAATGGTTAGAATGTTAGTGAATGGCCCAGAGTTACTTGGTCAGTCCTCAATTGCAGTTGAAGATGCCGAACTTTAACTGAAAATTCAGAAGCTGACATTCCCCTCTTGCGAGTAAAGGAAAATGAGTGAGGCTTGAAAAACAAGAAGTAACCGACCACGCAAATGAGTAGCTGTGGGAAACTTACTTCCCAAGCTCAACCGCCTCCCGGTATGGCCCACAACACCGTTGAGCATGATGCCCTGCTTGTTTCTTGCTTGACTGTAGTCGCAGTTGTGTTGACCCTTACGTGTCCCGTTTTCCAGCGGAGCACTCGGTTAGTTCTAGTTTTTGACAGTAATGTTGGCTTGTGATCCTCTCCTCTCTATATTCTTGACCTTTTTTTTTTTTTTTTCCCTTCTACCTGCTGCCTTGGTCCCAAACAGATAGCTTAGATCTTCCGGAGTCGTATTGCGGGGCTTTTTTCTCTGTGCGAGGGGTACAGATAATTAAATTCAAACTAGTTGATGTCGAACCCCAGCCTTATGTTCAGTTCGGATTCGGCGAAACTCAAGTGAGCTGTTGCCTGCTGAAGCTTAGTGTGCTGGAGAAGCCTAGCTGTCCGCCTAGCCCGAGCTCTGAAACACGTAATTGTTGCAGCTTGTAAACGTTGCTGGAGGCTTTTTGCTCCGGAAGATTGCATACAGCAATGATTCTGCTGTTGGCGAGCAAAAAGGGGCTTTCGTGAATTCAAATGAACGCTTTGGTGAACCGATCCTCTTGTACTGGATACCAGCACTAAGCTATGGCCGCAGGAGTGTCAGCAACTGATGATGCTATAGAGGGTTCTCGAATGGCCAATCCGCCGGGGGACTGGACAGTGTTCCCTGTTAATGATGTGCCCACGCCGTGCACAGCTTTCAGCTTGGCCTGAGCTGGGGGACGATGCAATAAGGCACGAAACTTGGCACTGCGGCTAGCTCGCTGGACACGCCTGCTAGGAAGAACTCGGGTGACGTTGGGTGAGGGGAGGAGGGGGAAGCCTACAGATTTGTTGATGGCGGCTGCACACGGGAATGTGTCGTGCTCTTGGTGTTTGAGGCAGAGGTATGTCTTCCTGAAGAAGGACAGGGAGAGCAGGAGGAAGGGGAGGAAGGGAATGAGTTGCAATTGTGCTTGCGGACGAGCAATTTATATAGAGTACGGATGAGCAAGAAGAGCCCAGCTCACGCTGCGCGCTGGAGGTGAAAGTAGAAAAAGGCAGCGTGCAGTTCCGGAATGGTGCTGCACCGTATCGTACTGTGCCCATTTTGCGTTCGCATGGCCAGGTGGGGGTGGATTTGGCTGTGGCGAAGAGGACCTGACGAACCCGAAGCGCTCGGCTTCACCAACAGCACACTAAACTGGGCTAGAGGGCCGGGCTTTGAGCGTACGGGCAGCCTAGACCCGCTGCCAACTGTACATGACTCCGGCGCGAGATCTATGCATAGCAGCAACAGAGCAGGATTCCAAGGGCGGAAAAGGCGGCTCTTGCAGGGAAAAGAGGAGCAAGAGCGAGTAGCAGGAAGCTGGGCCTGCGGACGCATACGATCAAGCTTACACGTAGCTACGACGATGCCAGTGTGTGGCTTGTGCCGGATACCAGTATGGAGCACAGGCAACGATTTCATACCTTGCTGCTGCCTGTCTTGGCACGCCGCAGAGCCTTTCGGAAGCCTTGCTTGCCAGGTCGGCCGCGTAAACGTCAATTGCACGATATGTACAGGGTATATATGGAGTTCTGGTTTGCAGCAGGCCGGGAACGAGAGCGAGTACAGCTTGCCACTGCAGTTACTTCTTATTACTTGAAGACCACTGGTGAGTCCTCGCAGCCTGCAGCTGGAAGGATACATTCACGTTGTAGAAACGGCCGTGGCCGTCAGTGAGCGGTAGAAAGAGACAGAGCCTGTCGATCTACTGTTGTTCCCGCATCCCGGAGTCCGCTGTCGGCGCTCAAATGTCGCACCTGGCAGACACGTGCGCTAGGAACATTTCACGCGGCTCATATGTACCACTTCACCTGGAGCGGCTCGATGACGACGCCGAGCATGAGCAGCAGGCGAAGTATCACGTGACGGTAAGGGGACTGGCATCTCATTCCCAAAAAGGCAACTGGCCCCAGCATGGCCTCCGGCTTAAGTAATGACATATTGATGCAGAAGTAGCGGGCGGAGTGGTGGAGTTGTCGCTGAGATGGGCCAACGCCTGTCCATCTCCTGTCCATCTCCCTCCCTTCATCTTCGTCTTCATCTCCAAAGGCCCCCTCTTACACCGCTGGACAATCCCCCTTTTCCAACCTCCGCCTTCCACCCCCTCCCCCCCCGCGTCCTTGCTCCGATTTGCCCCACATTGCATTCTAGGCAGCAGCCTTCGTATGCATAGACATTCCGGCACAACACAACCGCGGGGCTAGGCGAAGCGAGAATCCCGTGATATACGTCTCCCATACACTGAAACTTGCTCCCCAGAGTATGCAACATCAACTAATAGTGATCACTAATGCTCATTTCATTCTAGCTCAATGGTCCGAAGATTGTAGCTCAGCTATATAAGTCTGCCCCACCAACCTCCATCATGGCAATTAGACGTACAGTTGCAACTGCCCTGATTGCCCCTTCCTCCACCAGATTAACTGACTCACTATCTCTCAAGGGCAATTAACTCATCTCACAATGTTTCCAAAAATGGACATTTCTACTCTCGCAATTCACGCTGATGATGCTCTCGCTGCCACAGCTGACGTAGCTCCACCAATTCACGTTAGCACGACCTACCGGTATCCTGGAGGGCATGGACACAAGTACAGAGAGGTGTCTCCGGACGAATATGTCACCGCAAAAGATCAAACAGGAGAGGCAAGCTCATCTAACCCTACTTACACTTCAGTTAGATTTCTATGCTTTAAAAGGAAAGACTAACATCAAATCATCCTAGCCCGGCTACTATGTCTACTCCAGACATGCCTCCCCTACCAGCACCCGTCTTGAGCAAACGCTCTCCGTCATCCTGTCCCCTGCAGTGGCAGCTCCCTCTCCCGATGACCGCTTGCAACCTCTCCACCCGACCGTCACTTACTCATCTGGGCAATCCGCTTTCCACGCTGCCCTCGTGCACTTCCGCCCTAAAACCCTCTCCATCGGCACCTGTTATCATGGCTGCCGTCGCTGTGCTGAGCTCTTCTCCTCCCTAACCGGGATGCGCATTCTCCCGCTTGATTGTCCCGCCGAGGAGCTCTCCCCTGGTGACCTCATCCACGTTGAGACCCCCATGAACCCCTACGGCACCGCCGTCTCTATCGCTGCCCTCGCCGAAAAAGCGCACTCTCGCGGCGCCTTCCTCATGGTCGACTCGACCTTCGCTCCACCCCCCCTTCAAGACCCCTTCGCCTTCGGCGCCGACGTTGTTATGCATTCCTCCACAAAATACATTGGCGGGCATTCGGACCTCCTTGGAGGCGTCCTCGTCATCCGCCACGACTACGATGGCATCCCACATAATGGCGCTCGCATTGCTTGCAAACTCATGCACGAACGAGTCTTGCTTGGTGGTGTCATGGGGTCCCTCGAGGGCTGGCTCGGCCTCCGTAGCACCCGCACCTTGGGCCTTCGTGTCACCCGCGCCTCCGCATCTGCCGCCAACCTCGTCAAGTGGCTCCACTCCCTCACCTCCTCTGACCCCAACTGCCCCATCGAAAAAGTCCACCACGCCTCAATTCAGCATCTTGACGATTCCTCCGTCACCGAATGGCTTTCAAATCAAATGCCCAACGGCTACGGACCCGTTTTCGCAATCACCATGCGAAATCCTTGGATGGCGAGGCATCTACCGTCCAAGTTGACGCTGTTCCACCACGCGACGAGCTTAGGCGGCGTAGAAAGCTTAATTGAGTGGAGAGCTATGTCAGATGCGCGTGCGGATGAGAGGTTGTTGAGGGTAAGTGTCGGGTGTGAGGATTGGTCAGATTTGAAGGCAGATTTGGAAAGGGGTTTGAAGGAAGTGCAGGGGTTCCAGGAAGAGAAATCTTGAGTTCTGCAACTAGAGACTATCTCCAGTCATACAAAACATACCTCCCACTTTAGCACGTAAAAGCACAAGAATGCTTCAATACTCTCAATTCAAAATTTCACCCTCCGAACTCTTTCTTCAACACCCAAGATGAAATGCGATAAAGTAAAACTGCAAGTAACCACACACGTGCTACTTGAAGTACGCAACCCTAAATAAGTACATATAGTAGTTGCATGCATACATACAAAAATGGAAAGACCCACAAACCTCCCACCACGTATTTCACCTTTCAAGATCACCTCAATCTTTCTGCCAACCCGGCTACCTTTGCTCATAAATCCCAATTCCCCTCCTCCTTCCAAGATACTTCCCCCAAGAAATCAAAAAAGAGACTAAAATAAAATAAGAAAAATCCCCCGTTACAAAACGCACAACATAAAAGCGCAACGCAAGAAATTTAAAACCCGAATATAACAGAAATCCAGAAACACAACCATGATCCAAACATCTGATTTCCATAATCCAGTAGATATTCCACAAAACAAATTGTCAAAGGTATATATAGCGAAAGAAACGAACGACAAGGAAAAAACCTCCCAGGCTCCTTTAGTATGTCCCACAAGTATGTTTAATACCCTGTCTCATATCCTCGCTTCCCGATCTATTCCATTACCATTACCATATTTCCCTTTCTCTTTATTTACCCGCCTCTCCTTGTTACAAACCTCCCTCGCAGAGACTATACCCTCCCCATCATCTTTCTCGACTGGATATCACCACTACCGCACATACGGCGACGATGGATACCCTCCAGCCATTACTCCCGTATATGGTGGTATCCTCCCACTACTCCCACTCCCCCCACCACTTACCCCACTCGACGGCTTTCCCCCAACAGACGTCCTGGAATAGTCCTTCCGCCTTCCTCCCGGCGAAATATCCTCCTCATAACTGCTCGGACTGGGCGTCGCACCCATCTGCTGCATCTTCGCTATCCGATCATTATCGATCCCACGATCCCTTTCTCGTTCTCTGTCTCTCCTCTGGCTCCGTCGATGCTGTGTCGCTGGATCAGGCGACTGCGATGGCCACTGCGAGTAGCGGTGCGAGGAGTGATGATGATGATAGTGAGGCAGATGGTGAGATGCATTTTCGTCCTCCGAGTCTGTCGTTACCGTTGCTGCGTATGCCTTTTGTGGTGGTGTGGGCGTGGTTGTTGGGACTGTCTTGCCGCTTAGAGGCGGAATCGGAGGGAAGTCCCGTGGTAATGAGTCCGATGATGAATGGTATCTTGAAGACGCACCTGAGCGTCCACGCCCATCGCTGCCATGTCTCCGATGCCCACTGTGGTCCGGGCTATTGCCACGTGTATGATGTATCGATGCCCTCACTCCAACACTGGCGCCAGATAATGGATGTGCAGTTGAAGACGACGTGGAGGATCCCCCTTGAGGTGGAGGAAAATGGAACTGATAATAATCTACAGGAAAACTATCTGTCACCGGCCGCAAGTGCCCAGCTTTTGCACCCTCCTCTTGCTGGTAAACAAGGTGTGGTACCACTGGTGGTAGCGTCATATTGTATGGTCTATAAGCTCTATGCAAGCTCTCATTCGACGAATGGTATGATGGCCCATCATGAGATTTTGGCCGCGACCTCGGGGCCGGCGAATGGCTATCCTCACGACTGTACCGGCCATGAGCATAGTAAGCCCCAAAGGGTTCGGCGGATCTGCCTCGAGCGCCGATCCGTTCAGAAGAGAGCCTCCTTCGTTCCTTGCTCCTTCTTCTCGCATGATGTGATGAAGTCGTTGCACTGTATTCACGTACAGACGGCGAAACACTTCTTATAGATGCCCGATCAATGTCTCCATTATCAAAGACGTATTGCACATGGCTGGGCTTTCTGCTGCGGAAGCGCTCCTCCATGTCCGAAGGAGGATCAGGTGTAACATAACGATGGTGTGCACTGTAAGCACGCCTTGTTGCATACAATCTATCTGGGTCGACTGCATGCTTTGGCAAGGGTGACCTAGATCCAGACCTAGATCTGGAGTCATAGTACCGGCTCGTTGAACTAGATCGCGAATGACCCTTGTGTCTGGAGGGTGACCTTGGGGAAGAGGAGTATGGTGTCCTCAAGCCCTCGCCTTTCATGGGCTTTGTATCCTCATCATCATCTAGCCGTATCCCTGCCTCTGCAGTGCCTCCACCAGGAGCCTTGAAATCGGAGGGTGTATTCTTAACTTTTTCCTCTGCTGCCGCCTTTTCCCTCTCTTCATTGTCCTTTAATCTCTTTAGAAACACATTCTCATGCCATTTCCAAGTTGCTTCGTCTGGCTCCTTCGGAAATGCTGTTCTTGGTAGTTCACCATATTCTCTAAATCCTTGTCCAGTCTGCGGATCTATCAACTCAAACTTTCTCACAGCTTCTTGGATATATGGTGCATGCTCATCCGGTTCTAGTAGCAATTGAATGGTTTGCCATCTTTCGAAACCTCGTGGGTGCAATGCGGGTATTCGCGGCGGGGAATAGTCATCCTCTGGATTTGGCAGTAGTGAGTGCACGCAACCAAGTGTAGTATATACATCTGATATCTGGAGCGGATCCGAGTTTAAGAAAAATGCTGTTGCCACCCAAGATACAAAGTTAACTTTCTGCTGGTTATGTATCACAAAATTGAGAGGTTGCGGTTGTGACTTACAATCCAAATCACCTCCAACCTCTTTGTAAAACGCCGCCAGTTTTTCAGGCGTTAGGTATCGCACCTGCCTTGGCTGTATATGATGAACCTACTTCGTTTCAAGGGCATCAATATATATTCGAGACAGTCCAATTGAGTTCTATAGCTCGTGCGCCAGATGATGAAGCATTTGCGTAAGCCGTAATTGTGCTAGGGCATGACTACTTACGATATAGTTGACAATAGCTCTGTATAAACTCTTGAGCAGTCGGGTTGCTTCCTTGTCTTCCGTTATGAGGTAGCCCCACGATCTAGATTTGTTGTAGTCGGCCATGCTTTCGCCGTCAACTCCCAGATCTTTTTCCTCAAATCTCTTTTCTTCCAGACCGATTACCTCTTTTCGTTAAAGCACACTTTTTACGATGGTAAATAGTGTGTATTTATTTGAAGCTTGTCGTGCAAGTGGGGCTCCTGGGCCTGCGCGTATTGGACGATAAGCTGAACCCCGCTTCTTCGTCACTTCAGAACATCAATTAGCTGCGCGTTCGCACGAGATGTAATTATGTTCCTCCGTCTATCGTCAGTGTTATTTTTTTCGGCTTTTTCTCTGAGAGCAATAAAAAGAGAGAGACTTCTAGGCAAAAGATAACTGTATGTAGCGTATGTTTCTCAAGGTGGCGAATTGTCTGTATGTATACCAATATTTCCAGAGTAAGCCCAGAAATAGGTTTGCAATCAGACCAGCATCTATTCACTCTCTACCCCTGGAGCTTCCCTGGCAGCAGGTGTAGCTTGTCTTATATGGCACGGTTGCAAAATAGGCAGGTAAGGCTTTGCCTGGATGTTTCGTTTTGCACAGCTCGCTTTGCCTGTGGAGCGAGCTACCTGGTATCCAATTTTGCTGTCCGATACTTTAAAGCTATTCGCTTTCCCTTTTCATTCCTCAACGCGAATCTGTCCTCGCTTTTGTTCGTATCCTCTGTTCTCTTCCCTTTTGTTCCCAAAATTGATCGATTAAATTAGATCGGTCCTGTTGGCAGCTTGTCGCTACAAAGGTATCCAAACACATTCACTTGGGCAAGAAAAAAAATGGGTAGGATAGCAAAAAAGAAATAAAATTTCCCCGCGCGGCGGATCCAGTGTCTATTCTATTATGTTGACAGTTGTCGATACAACCAACGTAAGAAGGTGGTCTCCAGAGTCGAGACTGAAACAGAATGCTGTTGTAAAAGACGAAAAAAGCTGAGGCTCTCTTGAAGAACCTGGAATGGAAGGCAGTTGAGTTACTCCCAACGAGCCGGTTTTGCTCCGAACCTCTTGTGCGATGGACGGTACCGGGTATGATGGATGGATACGAAGTGCTTAATACTGGAAATCTGGGATCAGATTGAGGACGGAGGATGCAATAGTGACTAAGGCGGGGGGGGAGGTGGGGGGGAGGGGAGGAGGGGAGGAGGGGGGGAGGGAGCGACCGATGGGAGAGCAAAGAGAGACGGGGGGGGTGAGCGGCAGGGTGTCTGCGTAGTGCTTGAAGGTCAGTCTGGGTGCGGGATATGATATGCCAGTCGCTATTTGGGGCTGTTGGGCTCTGCGGGCGACAGAAGGGAGGCTACAGGGTGGCCGTCAGGCAGCTGGCAGCCAGCGCGCCCGCCCGCCCGCCAGCCAGCCAGCCAGCCAGCCGCCGGGCTGATCGGTGGGTGATGGGATCAGGGCGGGCAGCCAGCCAAGGCCGGGCCCCCGACAAGTCGCACTGCTGCCCTCTGATGCGCTGCAACAGCGTCAGTCGCCGTGTGTTGCTGCTGCTGCTGGGGCTTGGCCCATGGCGGGTCCGAATGCAATGCTTCGTGCAGCACAGCGTGCGGCGGCTGTTGAGCCTTTGTTCATCTGCACGGAGCGGCAGCTTGTCTGATGCCCTCCTGGCGCTGGGCAGATGGGGGATGCGTGGACGCGTTACTGAGGTGCAGGCAGGCAGGCAGGCAGGCATGCGGTGTCTGCGAGCGGATGGGCATCATTCGTCTCGATGAGCAGCAGCGGCCCGGACGCAGCGGCGGCGGCGGCAGAAGGGTGGAGAAGGAGAGAAGTCCACACCGTGCGGACATGCGCAGAGAGCGGAGTCTAGACGATGGACACCCGAGAGTCACACCAGGGCGGTTGCACTGTGTACAGGATACTGTGGCTCTGCTCTGCTTCGAGATTTGTTGTGTGCACAGTACGAGTACAGACTCTGCCACTGTTCATTCGCTTTGGGTTCGAGATTGATACTGCCGCCCCATCTCTCGTTCTCTCCCCTCGTCCTCTCTGTACTGTACCTCTGTGCCCTCCAACCCTGTCGATCACATCACCCTTCTTCTCAGCTCCCACCCTGCCACACCTTGGCCTCAGCATCTCTGGCACCTCTTGCGCACCGGTAGTAAGTACCCAAGCCGGTTCACGTGCTGTACTCATCATCAAACCAGAGACCGTGTCCACCCCTCATTCAACCAACTACATAGGCCCTTACTTCTTCCCCTCTCTCACCCCCTCACTACCCAGGATGATATCATGCAAGCTGCGGCCCCCTGCTCTCGCGAGAAGAAAAAAAAAAAAGAGAGAGAGCTGTCAAGGAGGTAGTAGCTGAACATTGATAATTACGCTCCAAGATTGTCCTGTAGCATTTTCTGCCCTGCATGTCTCTCATTATCAGTTTGAAACACGCAAGCCGACTACCTCACTAGCTACATCAGCACAGGCAATGCAACTCGTGATACGATCGATGCATGATTGCATACGGTTTCCACGATGAAGATACAGCTTGTCAAGTACATTCCCCCAAGAAGTTCGGCTTGCTCTTTTTACGAAGCCTGATGGAAGCTTGAGTCTCACGTGCAACCTATACCGAACTCTAGCTTATTCAGACTGCAAATTGGGGAAGTCCCAACTGGCTACTTACGCAAAATTTACATTGATTAGTAGTTGGACCCCTGACTCCCGCAGCGAAAGCTACGGAATAATACATAAAAGACCAATACCTGGTACCAGTCCCTGGAGTCCAAGTATACGCATCCGCTGGTACCAAGTCTGTTTTGTACATAGCCCGCACAGGAGTTCCTGGGGAATTGGTAATGTTACCCCGAAGACAACCGAATATGGTTACAGCTAGTCATTTGCAACCAAGTTTGGTATAGTTCTGAATGTTTTTTTCACCGTTCTGGATTCGCCCTTATTTGCAATGCATGCCCTCAACTACCATATTGGGGACATTGCAAAGTACCTGAGTACCATTTTGATGGAATATCGTGGATGTACACGTATACTGCAAGGCCGACTTGAAAATAGAATATATGTATAAGGAGGTTGGTACTCCTTGAGTAAGGACCGATCGATTCCTCTTCTTGTGAGATAAGATGAGAAAACAACTGTCTTTAACAGCGCATCTCGATCTACGTTACCACTGCTGAAGTGTAATATCTAGAGTGGTTCTGAAGTCCTTCAACTGGAAGGTGCGCCTATTTTACAGCCCTAGGCTGTACCTCGTCGTCATGGAAACCTCTAGCTATTCTTTGAACTCACTCTTCCTTACATAACCACTTTGCCAGCACCAATTACTGTACAAACATCCCAACCATCAATCCCACCCTTGGTGACTCTGCAGCCTAGGATGGTCTTCCGTCCAACGATATCCTTTCGCCTTAAACGTTCCGGTTAGCGCCATTCTCGCGTAGCCCTCTTTATATCACTCTAGCCTCGTCTGGAGGCTTCATTTAGAATTCTCGCCAGCCGCATACATGCATGTAGTTGATTAGTTGACATATCATAGGTGGTACATGACGATGCGTTGGATACCATGTTTTTCTACTGTAACCGCTTAGAAACACACATACCCCTCCCCACTCCCCCGCTCCACCGCTCCACGTACCCATTCAGAGCATTAAAGTTAATCTCGCGCCGTGCATAGGCACTCTACATGCCTGTATGTCTGTAACCGAGTGTAGTAAGATGACAGAAGCTTCGGCAAGGCTTCCAGAAGCTTTGGTGGAATGAAAAAAAAAGGACAGAACAAAAGGAAAAAAAAAAAAAAGAAAAAGAAATACTACCTATTGTACTTCTAAATTGATGGTTGTATCTATCGTAAACTTTGTAGTCATAGCCTTGTCGTTCACGTCCATAATAATGGAAGCTCGGCGGCTATCTATATTCGGCTCAATTTCCAAACAACCGCGCGGACCAAAGAGCGGGGGTAAGGGCCAGGGGTAATGGAAACATCTCTAATTCGACCTGTAAAAGAAGAAACATGCATTTGCTTACTCTCCAAGCTACCGGTATGGTACGTAATTCTACTTTTAATAATTTCTCTAATCCTCGGTAGGATAGAAATAAACTTCGCGAACAAATTTCCACCCTCCCCGGCCCTCCTCCCTAGTCTGGTTGGCACGACCCCCCTCCTCCCGGATAATCGAATTCAGAACATTTAGAAGCAGCAAAACCAAGAATTCGGATTTTTTTTCCAGATTGATTTTCCAAAAGTTCCTGAATCGCTGCATACATATATAGGTACAGCATTGTATGAGTACAGTACATGTAGACCACACACACAAACACCCACACATCCTTGAAAGGCTCTGCAATTTGTTTCTTCTACACCAAAAAACGCTTTACTACTCTTGCGCAGCTATAAATGTGAAATAATAAAATACCTATCATATTTTCTTACTTAGCACCGCTTATATATGCCCCGAACGTGAGAAGACAACCCTATGAAGGCCAGGCAATACGGTTTTTCCATTAGGAGAAAATTTCGAATTCGAAAACTTGTTAATTTCAGATGTTTGATTTTTATTTTTGTTTTTGTTTTGCTTTGTTTTGAACTTAGGCCGTAGCTGATAAGCTGCCCTGAGCAAGTAATCTTTGTAGAGGAGCAGTAATGTGATGCTGCATAGGGTGGAGTACCAACGATCGAGTACTCGTATGGTACATTGAAAAGGTAGATCAGTCGGTGATCACAGCGCCTAGGAAATCGATGAGAAAACGTAATGACTAGACAAGGGCTTATCTCCTTCCAAAACAAAAGAAATCAATTAACTATGAATATATATCCAAACATATTAAAGCCTCGTAATTAACCCCATCCGCAGCTTTACAAAATACCACTAATCCCTATGCACTATGACAGGAGTCCCTCGTTGTCTTTAACACTATTGTAACATCCTCCAGCTCAGTAGTAACGGCCGCTATATAGCACCACGAGCATCACCACAAAACCTTTTTCACAATTACAGTAGAAAGCAATAACAAAAGGAAGGAAAATGGATCTAAGACCACGTATACCCAGTGTTCCAATGTCATTCTCAGAAAAGATGAAGAGGAAAACAAAACAAAATAGGTATCCCTACATGCAGCTTGGAAAATAAAAAGAATAGACGAACAAAAAAACAATTGCCCAGAATCACAGTTTTCTTTTCACCTCTGCTGTCTGTTAGCATGAAATTAGATTCCCCTCATGACCGCTACCACCCTTAATACAGCTCACCAGCCCTCCCTGATGCCCTCTCGGCTGGTCTGCGGCCCTTTTCTTTCATCTGCTCCTCTTCTGCTAGCCTCTGCTCAACCTCCTCTGTAAGATCACGAACATACGTCAGCCTTGCCACGCACAAAAAATGACATGACTAATTCAGGGGGAAGTTCCGCAGACGAACCTTGAATACCACCAATATCTGGCGGAATCTCCTGCATCTGTACGCTAGGAGCACCATTGAGGTATCTCAATTGCTCCATCACCTTTTGCTTCACCAGCTCGAGGGTCCGCTTAGTGTTTTTATTCTCATATTTGCCTTCTTTAGAGAGCGGTGGATGGAGGGTGTAATCCGGTCCAAAATATTGCTTGAAATTGGTATTTGGAGGTAGCTCGTTGGTAACTTCAGCTCCAACGCAAATTCTGTAAGATGGCAGAGTCAGTATTTATATGTATCAACTGAAAATGAAATTATCAAGAACACTTACGATGTTTCATAAGCCCACAGCCTGCTGACATTTCGAGGTGTATATCCTCCTCCACCAAGAACCAAAGTAGGTAAACCAAAATCCTTGACAATTTGAACACATTGACCGTGCGCCTTTATATTCAAGTTGAAGCAACCTAATCTGTCACAACCCAAGCTGTCTGCACCGCATTGCAATACAACTACCGAGGGCTTGTATGTGATCATGACACGGTCGACAATTTCTTTGAACAGACTGACATACTGCGCATCCTCTATGCCGTCCTTCAAAGGTACATTTAGCGAGTGGTGCTTTCCAGGTCCAACACCAATTTCATCATAATTCCCTGTACATGGGAAGAAATTCTCCTTATCATATTTATGGAAACTCAACGTCATAACTCTGTCGGTGGAATAGAAGGCTTGTTCAACACCATCCCCGTGATGAACATCAATATCAATGTATAGCACACGTGGATGGATTCTTAAAAGTTGTAATATTGCAAGCACAATATCATTCACGTAACAAAACCCAGAGGCTTCGGACCGCTTGGCATGATGAAGACCACCTGACCAATTGATTGCAACGTCGGATTGACCGTTAATGAGCTTCCGAGCAGCATCTAATGAAGCCCCAGCGTAAAGACTTGAATAATCCCACATCCCATCGAAAATAGGGCAGTCTTCTCCAATGTTGAATTTTGCGATCTCCGTAGCAAACTTGTCCGCTCTTGCTGGTGTTACTCTGTTCAACGTTAGAGATTTACACGAAGGCACAGAATAACTGTATATCATGTTTGACAATAGCAAATGGATACAAGTTCATATAATGGCTGCCAATCTTGCATTTGCAGAACACACACCTTTGTAGAAAGTCCAAATAGTCTTCCCGATGAAATGCTTTTATTTCGTCAAAAGTGGCAGACCGAGTAACATAGGCGTCCATGAAATTTTGCAATCCATATGCATCAACCAAATGATTTGTTAATGTCAGCCTCCATGGCTTCATTGGATGCCCGTTGCCGAAGTGGTGACTCTCAATTGCCACATTGTGATGGTACGAAACCTGTGAAGTCACGTGAGCTATGCGCTAATGCCTCTGTGGAGAACCTTGGTAGAGGGCAAAAACCATCCGCAGAGTGAATGGGAGAAGAAATTGAAAGGGAAAAAAAAAAGGAAAGACAACGCAGGGGAAGCATGAGTGAAGGATGTAATCGCCCAATCATACGCAGATTTTGGGGGGAATTATGAGATGCAAAGCGATTAATAAAATGAAATAAAATTTAACAAATATGGAATTGGCAAGAGTATAGATTAACTGATGAATTGAGCACAAAACATACCTTCTGATTCTGTGGCTTTACAGACCTCACGTATGGAAGGTCCGAGGCAACTTTTGAATCGTATGCAAAAGTGGCGCTCCCATTCGCACCCCAGGTATCGTATGTCTGCACTACATTGCGCGACATATTCAATTCAGGTTTGACAGCGTCCCGATCAAAAAAAAGGAAGGAGGAATGATAAAAAAAAGTGAGAAAAGTAACTTGAATGAATGAACCGAAACGAGCTGTGTAAGAGAAGTACTTTTGGTTGTGGCCAAGCTAGGATGTTCGTTCGCTGAACTTGAAAAAAGGTACCTGGTTGTGGATAGTTGCCAACGCTTCAGGATAAGCAAGACTTATATATGTGATGACCCAGAAAAAGATATGAATCTCGTGCGCATATCAATTATGCAACAACCAAGTCAAGAATTCCCGTGGGCAACAACAAGGGATGAAAAATGCAATGTTTTGGAGAACTGAACAAACCCTACCCTTGAGGATGATCGTTGCGAGTAGGCGAAATTTAGAGAAAAACAAAAGTCGAACGTGAACTCCGGAAGCTTTGAGGAGGTGGGGTGGTTAGCAGACTAGGTGGTGACTGGGCCAAGTTTCTGAAATCTAGCTAGAGTAAGCTATGCACAGTTGAAGCTCCTTGTGGGGGGGGGGGGGGGGGCGGTGGGGGGAGAAGAGAAGGGGGCAGAGAGGGGGTCTGGAGGATGGAGGGAGGGGGTACAGAATACAACTTTATCGATTGCAATTGTATAATAAAAGGTTTGGGACGGTGGATGAATGTACTTAATGGTATATGTAAGTACGTTAATGAATGCTATGTGGAATGAAGACGCACTAGCCAGATTGAAAAAAAAAGCGCTGATGGCGCTGCCAATGATGATGGACTACACAGAAGGAGAGAAGGAAAGCGCTACCGCAATGTTGAGAAGAAGCTGCTCACTCACATGAGAGTACCTGACTCAAGCTTGACTTCGAACACTAGTTCCACACGCCTGGCAACCAGACTACAAGCCTGGTGGTTTAACAGAGGGCGAAATTAAGGATCAGCAGACTCAATACTATAGTGTCACGCTGTATGTAGTCCGGGAGCAGATGATTAAGTTTATGTTGAGTCTCTCGCGAATTCACGTTTCGCGGAAACTCTGCGCCTGAGGTAAGTCAGGATAAGTCGAGAGGGCAAAGATACTCGATGAATTATTTCCAGCTTGCCCTTACTGTACACACGTCAGGTAATTGTCGAAGACCTTTGTATGCGCCGAGGGTGAATTGAGTCCCTAACCTACTTATGTAGAGTACCGCCAACTTAGTCTCTACCACCATGTAATTTGCTGGTCTGTTTTCGTTTCGCCCTTGGTTTTGTGAGAAAACGCCTGGGCAGTCTTGTACCACTAGTAGTCTCGTCTTGGCGATCTCCATGTTACCTTCCCGCGAAAGGGAATATCACGACAGCAAGCGAGGTAACTCGCAAGGTCAGGAGAGACAAAAGGTCTGGCTTACTTGCAGGGGCGCTATTGATATGTATCTGACACGTGAGCTGAGGGTGTTTGGGAGAGGTGTTTACATATGGCTTCCAGCGGCTCCAAGCACATTATAGACAATTCCTTTGTACCGTCGATCACCACCATCGACTTGGGCTGCTACTAGGGCTGGTCTTCACTACGTAATGAAGTAGCTTACGGGCAAGTTCAAGATTTTGTACACTCCATGACTTGTTTCGTACCACGCCACCTTTCGTTTGCATCTAAAGCATTGTCTGTGGATGTTGCGTAGTCTTGTAACCAGACGATTAGAATGTTGCGGACAGCAATACGCTGTCGCAATAAGTCTACAAGCAGACTGTTCTATCCTATGCTCCGCCTGTAGCCTGAGACTACGCCTGTAGCGTATCCTCACGACGGAGCAACTTGCTTACCTGAGATACAAGTGCACTACAAATTAAACTTGTTCCTGCGTTCATCTCATCTCTTTACTCTCATGAAACAGGTAACGGCGTAGAGAACTCTCTCAATAGGGACTTGGCATGAAACCAGCCAACGATGAGGATGAGTCAGCAACGGTTACAAATTCCACATGTTACTAGTACAGTGCTGCCGCCTCCGAGGATCTGGCCTACAGGCATTACTTAACCTCCGAGAATTAATACTTAACCTCGTTGCTGAACGAAGCGCGTCGTTGCGTCCCATGCGCCGTACTCCATCCGTACCAAGGGCGTCACAGTAGCAGCTGGCGGCGGGGAGATAGACGGGGGAGGGCTCACTGCGAGGGCTGCTGCACTTCCGCACATCCGGAGACAGCGTTGCCTCCGAAGGACGGCGCGCGAGGACTTGGCTCGCGCTTCTGGACCGGACCCCGCGCGGTGGCAACCCGCGGGGCGGCTGCACGACAGCACGACAGGCCTGTTCCGCCTGGTTTGGCACAATCCCTCCGCTACAAGCACAGCACGGCTCCGCCCAGCATCGCGCAGCATCGCCCAGCATAGCACAGCATCGCCCAGCATAGCATAGCATAGCACAGCACATAGCACAGGGACGCCGACGCCGCCGCTGCATCGGCTAGCACGACGACAGAACAGACGGAGCCCGTCTCCCTCTCCTCATCCGCACAAGCACACCCCTCCTGCCCCTCCCCCTCCCCTCCCCTCCCCCCCCCCCGGCCATAGCGTTTCACCCCCACCCGTCCCGGAGCAAACGGCCCTTGGCCGCCACACCTAGCTCGCGAAGAGTGCCTTGTAGCATATAAAGGCCCCTCGTTCTGATCCTACCCTCGTTGCATCCCCGCCGAACTGCAATATGACCGAAGATGTAGCATCCGTGCTCGAGCATTTCATCAACGATGGTACGTCGCCCTATGAAAACCGAATCCTCCCCCTCCCCCCCCTCCCCCCCTCCCCAACCCATCTATCCCTCCACCCCGCCACCCCTTCAACCCCTCTTTTCCCTCTAGAGCCGCTTGATCTCTTATCTTACACCTTCCTTACTAACCCAACTCACGTGAACCACAGTTGCCAACCTGCCCAATGAGATTGCCCACATCTATGAAGAAATCCAAGCGAAAGACAAACTGATCCTCGAGCTCCAAAAAGGCATCCAGCAGCGTGATGGTTCAATCCAGAGGAATATCAAGCAATATGGCAGCCATGTGCATTACCATAAAGAGGAGGCATTTTCTGCATACATCCGCAAGGCGTATGCCCAGATTAACACGATACAGGACGAGAAGATAGCGTTTGCGCAAAAGGCGCTGGATCTGGTATGTCATCGTGCATGCTTTTCATGCATGACCCTTTTTTTCCTTAAACTTATAAAGATACCCACAAGCAAATATATACCCAATATAGCCATCTATCTGCAGTATGCACCATTTGTAGCGATACCCCTCGAACATCATCATAATGCGCTGCCATCCTAAACCACATTCTTACCATCTGCATCTCCCTCATTCATTATGATACCCTTTCATTCCCCACTTCGTGTCGCCTAACCGACCTAACCGACCTCCACCTTCATCCCTACCCCACATTATGCTAACCTCCCCTGCGCCCTTCTTACAGATGGACAAGCACATCAAGCGCCTCGACGTTAAAATCCGTGACCTGCAAGCCGAAGGGCTCTTTCCTAACGAACATATTCCTCTTCCCGCTCACCCTCCTTCGACAAATCTCTCACAGGTACCCACTCACGCACTGCTTCCCGCCGCGTATCACCCTCAATCCACGTCCGTTCGTCCTCGTTGGCCCTCGAAAAATCCTCCCTTTCCAATGCGTCTACCCCAATCGCAACCGGGAACGCCGCCGCCGCAGGAGGCACAGGTGCCCCGCAGCAGTCGGCACCCCTGGCGCCACCGGTGGGCACGAGCATAAGCGTCGACGTCTCGCTTCCACCTCCGGCGTCGGTGGTGGTGTGGGAGCAGGTACCACCGGCACAGGCACTAGTGCCGTTGGATCCCCCAACGTGTCCACATCACTCGCAAATGCCAATGCAGCTACTCCCGGTCCCGGATCTGCCGGTCTCTCCGGTCGTGGGTCCGCAGACTCAAGTCGTACGGATGGCGCTGGTGCTCCCACACGGACCGGCCCTGGCATGAAACGCGGCGGAATGAAACACGGTGGCGGCGCAGGTCACAAGCGGCGGATCCAGCATGAGCAGGAAGAGGATGAGGAAGAGGAGGAGGAGGACGATGAGGACGATGAAGAAAATGGAGATGATAAGAGGTTGTATTGTTATTGTCAACAGGTTAGTTGGGGGAATATGGTTGCGTGTGATGACTCGGATTGTAGATATGAGTGGTTTCATTGGGGTATGTTTTACTTCTTTCCCCTCTTACATGGCCTGATTTCTGTGATTGGTGCAGTTGGTGCAGTTGGTTCTAACACATTGTGGTCAGGATGCGTCAACCTCACGAAAGAACCCCCCGGGAAATGGTACTGTGACACGTGCCGAGAGCGCCGGGAGAAGAAGCGGGAGAAGTAGCAACTCTCTGAACGACTTCGGGCCCGATGGTGAATCAATTTGCTTTCATTGCTTTCACTCCATTTGGAATCATCGCTTTTTTCGTGTGTATGTTATAATAATAAGCGCAGAACAGAGGGATTAGGGCATTTTAACTCTTTACTTTTATTTATTTTTATTTATTTTTATTTGATGTGATTGTATTATTAGCTGATTGCCTTTTGGCACCTTTTTTTAGCTTTCGTTTTGTTAGATCAGCTTTTGTTTATGATTTTCTATACTTTCTATTGATTTCTGTTCCTTCTTTTTTCTTTTTTTTTTCTTTTTCTTTTTCTTTTTTTTTTTTTTTTTTTTTTTTTTTTTGTCTCCTTTACTTTTTCTCACAAAACTTTTCTCTTTGCCCATTTCTGATTCTTTTTAAGTGTCTGTACATAATTTCTTCGAATTTTATCCATCTATCTAACCTACAACACCTTGCACTTAAACTTTGCATTTCATTTTTCTAGGTATCCGTAAAAACATTCGCCATGTCACCCAAGGGCGTGGAGATTCAAGAGCAGTTAACGTTTTTTTTCTTTTTCTTTTTTTTCTTTTTCTTTTTCTTTTTTTTTTTTTTTTTTTGTCTCATCTGTATTTTCGTTTATTTTCTTTCTTACATACTTTCCGCTTCCCATCCTTTCCTCGTTTTTCATGCTTCCTCTTCCTCCTCCGCTTCTTTTAAATGTTGCTATTTTACCCCTGCACTTGATTTTGTTACACCTCATCATCTTAAGTACTTACCACATCCCAAAGAAAAAGTATTCGTGCTTTTTATCCGACAAACTGTTTAGACCGAAAATAACCTTTTCTTCCCTCTTATCTCCACAGTAATATATGTACATTTAAGTACACCTTTTCTAGGAAATACAGAGTTCAATTTCCTCTTCAATTCAACTTCCTCTTCAGTGAGGGAAAAAAGGCTATCGTAAAGTCACGTGGAAGTACATGTTTCCTTTTTGCAATTTTCGTGATATTTTTTAATGAAAAGGAAGAAAACGTTGAAGAAGTTATAGTTCTAACAACGGGATTTTCTACTAGTCTGCTTTCCAGGACCTCCACCGTCATTACAAAGTAGACTCATCACCAGTTCCCAACGTGCACAATATTCAAATCCTGGTCAAATCGTGATTTACCATTTTCTCGTTCCTTTCAATTACTTAGATACCTGCATGTACTACAAACAAACGAGCAAGAGGGGGGAAAAAAAGGAAAAAAGGATATCCCACAGCAAGCACCATCTTTTGGCCCTCTGAAACGTTTAAAGTTGCCTGTTTGCCTATTCTGTGTCCCCGTCAACATTGACTTCAGTCCCAAAGAAGAGGAAAGACTGATGGCTCGATCAAGAATAAAATCAGCCCAAGAAAAGGTGCGAAAACCTGTTATAGGAGAAACAAGACAGGCGGAGGATAAAGATGAAGGGAGAAGAACCTAGTGTGTGGAGAATTACAAAAGAAAATTCTTGAATACAACAACGTTACCAAAACAATAATATAGTAAAAAAGCAAGCAGAGATGTAATCAGTCCAAGGGAAATGTGAGAGGATGAAAAGAAAGTGATGCGAAGGTATGTGACAGTAATAAAGAAAATGAGGGCAGAACCATCAAAGAACTATGCGCGTCGTCACATGTGAGCGCCATGTGGATTTTTTCTCGATACCATATATTGTTACAGTGTTTTTTGTTTTTTTTTCCATTCCCCTCAATGTCTCTTTTTATCTTTCATTTCTTGGATTCCGTCTCAGTCAAGCCTTACTCTTACCCAAGAATCCTCGTCGTTTTGGGCTTCCACCACCGTTTGCACTTGATCCACTAGGCTTGAATGATGTCTTTAATACTACCTGGCCTGTGCCCACTCGGATAACAGTATCTTTTCCTGTGCCAGTGTCATCAACAGCGAACATGGCTTCACCAAGAGGCTTATCATTGAAGAGATGGTCATCCTCAATATAGATCTGGAACTGCTGGTCGGCTGTGCAGGAGATTGAACAAGTTTCATCCCAGGTAACTTCTCCAGTTGTCGTCTTGTGGCTTTTGCTCTTGAGAATTTCCTTCGTCTTCGATCCGAGAACCCTTACGCGGCCACGCATATTCAGATCTCTAGCTGCGAATCCACTTGCAGAGTGCAAGCAAATGGTAGCTACACCTAAATCTGCACCAGAACCGGAGGTATCTGGCCGAGATGGTGACGTGCTCTTGATACTGGTGGCGCTCTTTCGCCTACGGTGATTCCTGTCAGGGGCTAGAGAATTCCTGTTAGGCGTAGTTGGGTACTGCTCAAGGTTTTCTTCGGCGAGGGTATTCAGCGAAATCTGTGGATTATTGTGAGAATCCACTGTCTGCAATTCACCACTTGAAGTAGCCTTTAATCCACCCCCTTTAGCAACAGTCTCTTCCATAACCTGTTCCTCCTCAAGTGCCTCAGCGGAGGATTTGGGTTTCCCCACAATGCCACGTTTGATGAATGAAGCTCCTCCCTTAATACCACTAACTGCAATCCCTCCAACCTTGAGAGGGGCTCCAGCGACGCCAGTTACCAGCTTACCTGGTGCCGCGAATGTGCCAGAGAACGTAGAGGAACCTTGTCGTGACCTAATAACGTAGTCGGACTTGAAAAGTAGCCGCAGCCGTATTTCACCGAAATTGCCTTCCTCACCCTTCTTCCCTGTCAACTTGAATGTAGCTGTGTGAACAGTGAACGGTTCTAGTGTTGCAAGATTTATTCTTGCTTGGCCCAAGAAGTCAGAATCACCCGCCAGATCCCAATCGTAGACCTTGACAATAAAATTCGCAGCTGTTCGTGAAGGGATCTTAACATCGAAAAATTCGTTCCAAGCAGGGTGCAGGGTCTTCTTCAGAACTTTGGACTTGAACACCTTCTCGTCGTTAAGCTCGAAAATACAGAATGGATCACTCTTGCCATTCCTATCAGCGGACTTCAGATTTGAAGCATCAAAAACATCCACACGAAGAGTGCCCATATTGTTAATACTTTCGCTGGGGTCAAGAGACATCTTGATTGGGATATACTTGAGGCTGATCTTGATTTTGCTAACATCACCATTGTTGTGTTTGAGTGTCAACATAGTTGGATTATTCAGGCATTGTCTGAGAGTTTCTTGGGTTTGGCCGGTCAGTTTAGCTACAATATCATCCTCACCATGCTCTTTATCCTTGCTGGATTCCCTGAGTCGAATTGTAATCTTGGAGAAATCAAGTTCTCTCACAACGGCGTCGCCAATTTCGTCAAACTTCTTATCTTTAGTCTTGATTTTAGCTGTGGAATATGATGGATAAAGCATATCGTCCATTAAAACCTCGAGATGCGTGTCAGTTTTCGCGATATGACCTTCAATGATCTTGAAAATGAGCAAGCCACAGTTATATTTCAGCAACTCTTCGGGAGTTAAGCGAATTCTTGGAACGCTCTTTTCCTTTGTAGACTCGGAATCAGAAGTGCGACCATTTGAAACAGTGCTGTTCTGCTTCTCCATTTTAGCTGAAGTAGGCACCTCGTCGGTACTCGTGGCTGGTTGGACTGCAGACGTTGCTGCATCTGCCTCCTCCTGCTCCTTTTCCTTCTTCTCCTCGTCTTCTTCCTCTGGATCCGCAACGTTAAGGCAAGGATAGAATGCGACAGTAAAGTTCAAGAAGCCCTTAGCCGATCCCTTTTTGCTCAAAATCAAACCCTCAGATCTTGGAACCTTTTCACTATGCTCCATGTACAAACCATTTTCATCCTCTCTGACGTATGTAGCGATGGGGAAGGAGTATGCGCCTAGCGAACGATCGCTGCCCATGGTTTCAGCATCCATCACCTCAAGCGTAATGGTCTCTTTCGAATTATGCACAGGAACATAGAGAACTTCGTCCCACTTCGGATTTAGTTCATTAGTGAAAACAACCGTTCTAGCTTTCTCAATGCCGTTAAGCAAGACACGGCCATAAGGATCGGACTTGCCAACTGCTTCCAGGTTGCGAAGTTCCTTTGCACTTTGGAAGTGAATTCTCATGACACCAATGGGAGTAACGTATCCTCCGCTACCACCGAGGGCACCCTTGATCGCCACTGGTTTCCATGTGGCCCTAACCTTGACCTTTCCTGTCTTTGCATGCGCAAGGTTGAACCACTCATTTCCTTTCTCCATTTCCTTAAGCAAATCGTTGAGCTTCATGTCAAAATTTCCAAGAAGGGGGTCTGCCGCTAGACCTTTATCATCCATGATCTTGAGACCCAGTGTGCACTTGCTCTTATTGGTGACCAAAACCTCGTGGAACTCTTCCCAGATAGGACTATTATTCCTCTTTCTGATGGCGGTGGTGTGTAATTCCCTGTTATTCAATAGCATCACGGCATATGGTGAGAGCTGTCCGATAATACTTTTAGAAGCATCCAAATCCTTAGCTTGAGAGACTGTGTATCGGAGAATACCAGTAGGAAGGTCTGGAGGTGGCTGAACAGTCCCGTTGTCCAGTTTGACCTCTTCCAATACAGGAAAAAACTTGATATCACAAACGATCTGTCCCTTCTGCTTTGTGCCAACCATTATTGGAAGGCTAACATTTTCATGTTCAGGATTCTCCTCCAACTGCTTCATATCGAAACTAGCACTGCCAAGTTCTTTATCCTTCCTAAAGTCGTTGAAATCGAAAACATTCAGGGTTAGATTGCCATTATAAGTAGTGATGATAATATGCTTGGTTTCATTCCATCTGGGGTTTTCACTCTCAAGGATAGTCTTGGTTCTGGCAAGCTCCTTGCCATTATCAATTGAGCAAACGACATACGGGTCCGGCGAGCCGCTGAATTTGTCACTGTTCTTAAGGCCCTGAGCGTTATGGATGGTCACTTGGACAACACCTACTGCCTGGTCAATGGGCGCTCCACCCAGCATCTTGGCGACTTCAACAGTGAACAGATTTGGTGCATAGAACATAGGACCAAGGTTGGCATGGACTTGTTCTTGAATGAAGCCAGTCAATCCAGGTAAAAATCCGATATCAAAACCGAATGTATCACCACCAATTGGCTTCAATACGAAATCGAACGACGGTCGCTCGAGGAAGCAAACATCCACTTTCTCAATCTAATTGACAGTAAGCAAGAGTGTAGAGTATAGCAGAGGAAGTTACTTACGTGAGGGTAAGGCACTTGAAGCTTGATCTTGAATTTCATATGGCCAGAAAAAGACATATTCTCCAAAATAATTGGGATACCCTTACTAAGCACACCTTGACCAATTCGAACCTCCAGAACAATTTTTCTTAAGCAATGTTAACATTCTGAATAGCCTGCCAGTAAAATTTGAAAGAACTTACGGATTGATCTTGTCTCTGATCTGCTTGCTTGTCAAATCGGAAGTATCATTAGGAGTGAAGCTGAATTTCCAATCCATCTCAACGATATCAATTTCCGTCTTGGGGTAGGTTTTGACAAAATCAAGTCGTGGAGGTTTCGAACCCAGTTGGAATGTAGTTAACCTGATACTATCCAAGAACCCTGGTGTGTTTACAGCCAGAATCCCGTCGACTGTGTTTGTGATTGAGGCTTCCAGAACAGAGGAGTAAATTGGCCAAAACTTAACCAGGAATGAATTGATCCACTCCAAGCTCTCTACATCTGATGCAAGTCTCTGCTTTGCAAACTCCCGGGTCAAGTCATCCCTGATATTTCGACGAACTCTCATTATCGAAGTTCTGTAGTAGGTTGCGCAAGTCGCCATAACGAGAATTATCCACGCAAGGCCCCCTCGAATCAAAGTGATAAACCATGTCAATATGCAAGCGAAGACGATTACACCGGCGTTATGCCACCAGTCTGTAGTAGAATAACATTAGTAATTATGTCTGGTGCAGAAAATCGTCATTAACATACCTCCATAGAAATTGTCACTCAAATTGGCAGCTACCCATGTCTGGTGATCTGGGGACTTCAATTCCGCGAGGTTTATTTCGTCTGTCCAGCTACCCAACCTCGGGGGCCCTGAGGTCCGGCTCCAATCATCCTCTCCAGCTTTGGGGAATCCATTCACAAAGGGCGTGGCTGGCAATGTCGGTGATTTCATTCCACTCCCGTTGACAGTTGGGGAATGTAGATTCGATTTGGTGCCATTCGTAGCTGGGATATCCTACACAAATGGTGAAATCGCAAAGTTAATTGGCAACGCTCAATAAGGAGAGAGCAATTCGTTCTAGACTTACGACGTCAGTGATTATGCCAGAAGCTTCTGGCTTGGAGAGCTTTGGAGCGTTAAGAACAAGTCCTGGTGGAGCTGCCTAAAGAACACAAGATAAAATGTCAGCTGTAAAGCATGATTTACAGCCACTTTTCGGTGTTCGGCCAGAAATATTTCCTCCCACCCTACATCGTGAAACGAAATTGGCACCCCGGTCGGCTACCGTGTCGGTAGAACCCTTGACGATGATCTGCTGCAAGTGAAGGTAAGGTTCTTACCTTCTTCAACTGAGCTGCTTTTTCTTCCGGCGGTGCATTAGGGTCAAACTCATAAGCCTCTTGCTTTATCGCCTCCATTTTCTGTCTATCCAATTCCTGCTCTTCTGCCACCGTCGGCGGCGGCGGCGTGTTTTCTACCTCCATTGCTGAGACCAAGTCTCACTCTCGAGGGAGTCAGTTGCACAAAGGTGAAGTGATAGGATCTCAGGTGGGATAGGGACTGTCGAAATAAATGGCGGGAATAGGCAGCTAAAGGAACGTGCCCACGGTTGCCTGGAGAGCACAGGTAAAGGGAAAAGGGAAGGAAAAGGAAGGAAGGAGAGCAGACACGAAGAAGCTAAGGTGCGTATGTGTATGTACGGGCGTGTGTGGGGGGGGAGGGGGGAGCGAGATCTGCGAACGAAGGAGGGCAAGGCAGGCAAGAAAAGGACGGGGGCACCCGCTGGGCACAATTTCAATTGAATTTGTGGGTTGTCTGCACGGAGTCAGGGTTGGTTGGGCAAATGCCTTGGTTCTGATTTTGGGGGAGGCTATGACGAGAGGATGTGTTAGTGGTGTGCGAGCTGGGTGAGTGTCTGATCGACGTGGGGGGGGGGGGGAATGCCGGCAAGCTCGGTACCGTGGGCACCAGTAGTAGAGAGGCCAGCAACGCTGTCAGAGGATGCAGGAGGGCGCAACCAACGGGCGGCGGCGGGCGTTTGGTTGGACAGCGCGGCCGCTGAGGAGCACTGGACGTGCAGCGCTCTACGCCGTCGACTGCGTCTCTCTCCGCTCGCTGTCCGCACCAGACCTCCAGCCTCCGGCCCTGGGCTGCCGAGGGCGGGCTCAGGACGGGCTCAGGACGGGCTCAGGACGGCAGTACGCCAGCACTCAAGCACGCCAGCTAGCCTGATGGCCTGGCTGTCCGCCAGCAGTGCGGTGGAGGAGAGTACACTTCCCCGATTGCAATTGGGCCTTGCGGGCGTCGGGCACGCAACGAGAGCTATCTGGATCGACCAGGCAGCCGGGGTCGGCAGCAGCGAGAGCAGCAAGTGGAGTCAGTGGAGCAAGCGCGTGCAGCGCTATCGCTGTGTGCACGAAGCTCCGGCGGCGATCTGCTGGGGGCACCGCTCCAGATGAGGCCACGAGTGTTGTGCGTGCTTCTTGCCAGATGGCTTGGGGCCAGCAGTGGCGTCCTGCAGGCAGGAGACGGCCTCCACATATATACTTGAAGCGCTTGGTGCATCTGGGAGCAGCAGCAGCAGCAGCAGCAGCAGCAGCAGCAGCAGGAGGAGGAATTGACACATACATGGCAGATGCTCCGGATGCTGAGCATTGAGCATTGCACAGCGTCCATGCTAGCAATGTTCTCGCGCCCAGGCTCAACCAGCAGCTGCTGGGACCAATTCAAGTACGAATACATAAAGTGAACTGCTAAGGGACATCTATGCAGACGTAGCGTACTCTACAGCAGCCTGCGCAACTTGGGCCGCGCTACTGCGCTCAGCTTGCACCAGCGCCCACGAGTTCTTCACCTCGGAGATACGCATCGTCCGCCGCGGTGCTCTGCAATTTCAACCGCCCGCAGCGGTCGAGGGGGGCCTGCGAAGCTAAAGCACAAATGGGGGAAAGAATCCTGATGGCAAAAGCAAAAACCATCGAAACACAGCAGCTGCATTAGCATACGACCCCATCATTTTCAATATCACTAGGTACAAATAGATTTTTCAGCTTCCCGCTGTGGCAAATATTCTCGCTCAGTACCCACACTTAGCCCTCTGCACCTTTTGATAAGCATCACCTCCACTTTACTGCTAGGCAGGGTACCAAACGGTCTGCAAGGTGCACTTAGCCTAGATTATTGTTGTACAAGTGAGATCTCAGATTTGACCCAGCGTGCTCTTCAAATTTTTGAATTTATCGTTCCATCGCCGCAATCCCGCGCCGGGAATGTTCTTGACCAAACGGCCAACAACTCTACTCAGGCCCATATACACATTGCAGGGCATTGTACAAAAATTGCCTTCAAATAACGAACCTTCCTTTCATCCTTAGAACTGCGATACAATCGGTTTTGGCAACATTGCCCCTTGGTAAGGAAGAATTTCGGATGCCAGCATCTTATGCCTGATCATCTTTGTCCTCACATGCTTCGTTAGAAGCCACCGCCAAGCGTGGAGTGAAAAGATAAGTTATAACTAAAATGTAATGGTCAATTTCCTCCTGCCTGCAAGCTTCAGCAGGGGGCCGCAGGACCATAGGGATGTGGCCGGTCAATGCAGCGATGTGTAGTGGTAGTTTCCGTGATCGATAAGCTGTTCTTTACTCCCCCAAGCCGACGCCCGCCCCCATTTTGTTTCTTTGCGTCATGGGTTCGCAAGGTTGGAAGGGAAAAATAAACGAAGCAATATAATAAAGTAGTATGGTGGGACAATTTACGGTCTCGAGCCGGGCAAATTCCAGCTGAATGAGACGTAATCCGTTCTCTCCTGGGTTAAAGCCATCGTGTTATGGCCATTTATGGATGTCTTTTAGTTGTTAGCTAAACCCGAAACATATATCGCGCTCCTAAAAAACTGCTTAGCCTGGCCCTAAAAACCGCTACCTACTCCGTAGCTCGTGCAATACGAGGGAAGCTCGCCGAGAACAAAACTGTCATCCAAGCCAATGTCTCCCCAGCATAGCCGCATCACGCTTTGATCTCATGATGGGCAAGTGCCCTAAATTACCCAGGGGCAAGACGTTACATCAACCGTCAGGAATGTGGCTTGTGCAGTAGGAAGACATTCTGACAATCTGTTATAGAGCCCTGAAGCCAAAATAGCAGCTTGACGTGCTGCAATTGAAAAGCTGGATGACGAGAGAAAATCAAGTAGCGTACCCGATGTGTGGTTATCGGAGTCTCGTGATCCAGGCATCAGTGTGCGCGCCAAGTGTCCAGGACGAGACCCTGGAGACTGACCTCTGTTCTCGTTACGACACTCATGCAACCAGAATATATATTATACTTGGCAAGTTTCAAACTGCATACCCGCAAATACGTTGCAAAGCAGTATTTGAGGGAATCAAGGGATTCAACCCTTCGATTGGAGCATATCAAAAGTGTTAACGGTTTGAGAAATCCATAGTTGCCACGTGGAGGGCCCTTGATCCACTCAGAAGTTGAGGACTTAGGTTTTTGCACCAGGGCTTACAAAAGACTGCAGCGGGTCGGAACATCTGCCGATGGCGTGTGCTTGTGAGCGTCCAGGCACCAGATGAGACAATCTCCTGGCATTGAGGTACGGTCAAAACGCTGAATGACAGGCGGGGAACAGTGAAAACGCGGTTGGAACCACGCACGCCCAATGCCGTCCATTGCCTGCATTGATCAATGAGGTCAGAGATTTAGTGTACACAATTCGCTTTATTAATCAGTGATTGCACAGTCTGTAGATGAGGGAAAACTTTCTAGCAGAGCTTTTCAATTGACAAGAAATGGCCTATCAAACATGAGATATTGATTGAAAATGGAAATACGAAATACCGGAGATTCGGGTCAAAGAGCGGTGAGAGGGCTGTGAGGAGATTTATGTCTATATTCTTGTGGAGTTACTGGGATCCTTTTCCATATTGCTCAACCCTGCTCACGTATCCAGCGCTTAACCCTAACTGTTGCTTTTCGTGTGGCTTTCACTTAAAAATATCTACCCCAACAAATCGTCCACATCCCCACCTGCCTTTCGCATGCCTGCATGGCCACTAGATGTACTTCCACCAAATGACCCAAATGAGTTGCTGCTTGTGGCGGAAGCTCCAGACGTTCCCCACAGCCCTGATTGTGCCTTTGTCTTTGCCATCTCAGCCAGACTGGAACCTTGTACTGGTGTGGAAGGTTTCTGACCAGCACTCGAAGGCTTCTTGATACCAGTTGCTGCTGCAGTAGCCCAGATACTACCAAATGCATCGCTGGTAGATTTCGTAGTAGTGGTCGAAGCAGGCTTGTTGGCGGGAGTGGGAGAAAGTACACCGCCCGTAGATTGAGCAGATAATATTGAAGGGTTGCCGGACGACACTGACGCAAAATAGTTCGGTTGAATTGGCTGATAAGATGTGTTCATAGCTGGGGCCGGGCTTGATGACATAGAAAGGGAGCCTAAAGAGGGCAGGTTATTATTCACAGGTGGAGGAGCATATGGAGATTTCTGGATTGTCGGAGTAGTCATGCCAACGAGGCCAGTAATATTTGCCGCCTGCTGTGAAGACCGTGGTTGAGGTGCTGCAATAGTTGTTGCAACAGAGGATATAGTATTTGTTGTTGGTGCAGGTGGAGCGGAGATAAGAGATGATAGATTCGTCGATGTTTTTGCAGATGGGCCTGAGAGTAGTGACGTCGGTGCAGGAGCTGCCTCAAATCCACCGAACTCATCATCATCGTCATTAGCAGTGCTTCCGAGAGAGCTGAAATCATCCAGCGGGTTCTTGGTGGACCCGGACCCGGCTTTCTCTTTGCCATTTGAAGTCGATGCAGTTGAAGGTTCGTCACCAAAGAGAAGATCCACGTCTGGAGCCTTTTTGGTCGCTGCCGGTATTGTTTCCTTAGCATTGTTTGTGGAGGCTGGCTGGCTTCGTTTAACAGAGCTTGTTGTCGTCTCAGAAGGTCGTGCATTTGGGGAGGCGCCCTCTTCATACTCGTCGTATTCCTCAAACTTCTGCCTATTCCCAGGCCTTGATCCATACCCTCCTTCATCATCATAACCCCGTCTAGAAGATCCTCCAAATCCGCCTCCATCTCCATAAACGGTTGAACTACCGGAATAGCCACCATATTCCAAGCTATCACTCCCGAATCCACCATACCTACTAGTCCTGTTGCCAAATCCGCCAGAGCTCCCAAATCCACTACTGAAACTGCCTTCGACTCCAGCGTATTTATTCTTCGTGGCTCGTGCCTTTTTCCGTTCAGCGCGAATACGGTCAACGTCGCTCAGAAGTTCACCGAGCTCCTTAGCTCGATTCCGGACATTGATCCCCTGATCCTTCCCATTCATATCAATGTAGTGAAACTGGCGTAACATTTTAATGGTAGAGATATGAGAGCGAGCATCGTCAATGACCTGTTCAGAGCCATTCTTCACCAGGAATTCCAGCAATTGTAGGGCCTGTAGCATGACATCTCAGACACTGAGTATACAGGCATCGGGATGGCGCATGGGAGGATACCTTGTATATCTGGCGCCATTCCTCAGCAGACTTCTCCGTAAATCTTTTGTACAGCATAGGCATGATCTCATTCAACAATTGACTGTGCACAGCAATTAACCACCGCAAACTTGACGGGAAGGACAATTGAATTACTAATTGTATGTGCCGTTTGCGATTTCCTGCATCAGTGTTGTAGAAGCTCCCCACGGTTCATTATTGGTTGCCTCCCGAACCTATCTTGACGTTAATGATCGATAATTCCATGCACTCTAACAGAGCTCCCTTCTATGCAGAGCCATGGGTACCGCTGACCTTTGCCTCCATCTCGGTATAGTTCATCACCACTACGAACAGTCAATTAGCACGTAGACTTCGCGAGAGAGCGGGAGGTGAAGGGGCAGGGCCGTGAAAGTGACAGATTGAGGGGCAGTTAAGCAGTGTGTGCTACCATTTTGTGCCTTCCTCACAGCGGCTTTAACATCGTAAAGAGTGATATTGGAAATCTGCTCCTTCAAAGACTGGAAATCCATGCTGATGCTCTCCCACTCGAGTAGTTGACAATATGTTTTTCTCAGGACGAAGTTGTGGTGTTGATGGTTGTTAAGTTATTGATTGTTTTAAGGGTTCGTTACTTGGGGAGATTTGTGGCCGTTGAGCTGGTCATAAGAGCAGCCACCAATAACCTGTCAGATTTGATCATGTGCGCCTGCTTCTCCTTCCATTCACAGAGACGGAGCTACGTGCGAGTTTATTACTTTCCGGCCACCAGCCTCCAATGAAATTCCAAGCGTGGCCAGAAGATTATTTGCATCGCACTAGTACTAAATACCTATTTAATTCTTGTCCAAATTCTTGACATCTAAGGATGATTTGATACAACAGAACGGAAGCACGTCAGATGACTAAGCGTCCCAGAAGCCGCTGAACATCTGTTGCCAAGTCTAACAACTGCACGCGTCACGTGATTCGCAAACTTTCGATGCTAAACGTTTCGACTTCCGGCATGTCTCTGCATTCATTCACAGCATAACGAAGATGGGTTTGGGCAAAAACAGAGAACAAAAGAGAAGGATCAGTGCATCATACAGCCATCAAATGTCCTGCTACGAGATGAGACTCAATGCTTGTGGCCCAATGATACTCAACAAAAGAAGAAGCAAGATCACCTGAAAGGTATTTGATAAGGTTGATACATGTACAGATGTTGGGATTCCAAGTTGGGCTCTGATGCTGGTCATCTTTACCACTGATATATACTTAGTCAATGTTGGCAGCAGGTGGCGCTTACATTGTGCTTGGGTATGATATGAAGCTGAAAAATCGTTTTTGGTTGGCGATCTAAATGGGGCTTATGACATCAATCTGACCAAGCAAGCGAGAAGGAAGTAAGTCGTAGGAAAGGGCTTTGGTAGTGCAGCCTGGATTGCATGATATGGTGCTGTAGGGAAAAAAAAAAACCTTGCGGACAAACATCAATACCCCAGGTCTCGCCGTGATCTCTTCTCGTCAAAGGTATTTGTCCATGATGTCCAACTCGGCTACATGATCTCCCCAGGCCTCCGCAACTGCTAGACTGCTAAAGTATCTACTTAATACTATTCCGTGGCTCTGCGCCTGCAAATTTTCCATAGTAGTCCTTTGCATTGCCCTAATGCCCCTCCTTCCCCCTCTGCGTCCCCCTACTCACCTTCCATCCCGAACCCTGGATTTCGAGGGCCAACTACAGTTTCGCGACATAAATTTGAACAGCTGCCGCGCCCTCATCGCCGTACACCCACCGCAGTATAAACGTCTTTCACCCCAGTTATTCTTTGCCATTGTCTCTGCAATTCAATATATTGCCCCATTTCCCTCTCCCGGTAATCACCATCCCTTCCCAAAATTGCAGAAGCCTCGCAGTGACGGTTCACCAGCTGAACGAGAAAAAAAAGAAAACACAGCCGCCTCGCCAGAAAGCCCAGATTTTCTCAAAACGCAATGTCAGCCAGTTCCTCATATTTCCTTAGGTCTGCGGCCATAAGGCGTTCGTTTTTAACTCCGCTCCACCACTCCAACAACTCCGTCCCAGCCATTGCGATAGGCAGAGCCCGCAACTTCCACGCTTCAAATCCAACAATGGTTATTAAGGCGTACTTTGATATTCGCTATGACGGTCCTAATGGAGGTTAGAATTGTCCCGCATTCCAGGAACTCACCGTAATGAAACTCAATTCACATTGTTATGAGCAATTGCTAACTTCTATTATCCCCTTCACTGTGCAGAGTCTGAGAATTGGGGCCGTATCAACTTCAACCTCTTCGATGAGGTTGTTCCAAAGACAGCCGAAAACTTCCGTGCCCTCTGCACTGGCGAGCAGGGCTTCGGCTATAAAGGCTCTCGGTTCCACCGGGTGATTGCTGACTTTATGGCTCAGGGCGGTGACTTCACTCGTGGTGATGTATGTATAGTAGCCTTAGGCCCCATACTTCACGTCTTGTCTTCTACAGTTGCCTAGTTCTTATAGGGAAGCTACTGACATGTGAGCACTTATAGGGTACTGGTGGAAAGTCCATCTACGGTGACAGGTTTCCCGATGAGAACTTCAAGCTAAAGTGAATCACCTCCCTCCTTCTAGGGCTTCATTATGTACAATTCTGGCTAACGAGCCTTCTAACAAGGCACGACCGACCTTATCTCCTCTCCATGGCCAATGCCGGCAGGAATACCAACGGCTCCCAGTAAGTTTTCACTTCGCCGGCCTTGCTTCCCCCGATCCTCCTTTCACAATTTGAACATGCCAAACGACGGACTTCGATACAGTGAAACTCTAATCACTTCTCACATCCATTATAGATTCTTCATCACCTTTACCGACACCCCCCATCTCGATAACAAGCACGTCGTCTTTGGCGAAGTTGCGGACGACGCCTCAAAGAAGATTGTGGATAGAATTGAGAGCAAATCGGATCGCAGGTACATGAACGGGGCTACAATTGGCAAGGTTATCATCGAGGACTGTGGGCAGTCGTAAAACCGGGGATTGCAAAGCGTTGTCGTTGAGTGTCTGTTGAGCTCGACACTATCCAGTTAGGCTGTTAGGTGGTGCTTACGCTGGTATGAAGGACTCATGAACGGTACATATTCTCGTTTAAAATGAAATGAAAGTTGATTTCTGTACTATATCTCCATTACTACTTTCGTAATGTATGGGATTAAGTTGGCGGCCTTGCGTTGATTTTGGACTACTGAGCAAAGAGGGTCAAAGTACATTGGAACGAGAGAGTTGGATGCTAATAGCATGAATGATTCGAACTCCATACATCTATCTTATTCAAGTCCTTCTGTCCAAATTTTCCGCTGCATACAGTGTTCCGCAATTTTGTATGAGCTTAAAATTGAGTACCCATGATTTAAGTATGGTATCCAGAAACCATATTTGGTTGGGTACTTACATCAAACCGACCTCGCAACAACTTTCAAATAGGTATATATATTCTTTGTATGTAGTTAAACGTATTCGAAGATATTCAATACATCTTTCCCACCAGAGAATTATAATTTGAGGACTCTTTTACCTTGTTAGTGAGTATATAGCATAGAAATAAATAGTAAGTACTATACCTAACCTATACCCCAACCCCGTTGCCCCCACCTACCAATCCAATTCACGTAGCCTTTTAGGGTCGTACAACTACGACTAAGATATAGATGAGAAAATCAAGCGCTTCAGAGTGCTAAGCACATGCTATATTTTCAAAATAGGAGACATTGGTTATGATTCGCTTCGTTAGAATAATCATACAGGAATGCATTGAGGAGACACATACTCCCCCAGCACTCCCCCACTCTGCTAGTGTCACTGCATTTTTCAAAAACCTCGAGTCCAGGGTCTACGTATATCCCTCCCTGGATGAAATAGAAGTATACATCAAGTGGAATAAAAGCATGGGGTGAGGGTAAGGGCTCCTGCAACATCCTATGTAGCGAAAATAGTCCCACTGTGAGAAAGAATAAAGCTACCGGATGCACTACTCAAGCTCCAAGTTGTTGATCGCCGCGCCTCAGATTATTGCAACAAAACGTCTTTGTTGGAATTCTTGTATTTCCAAGGTTTCAGCTGGAAGAGCGTGCATGATAATATGAGCTACTAGTTTACTACGTAGTTTACTTTTCAGGACTATTACTTGGTAGTTACTTAATGACCCATCCACGAAAATGACGGTGCAAAGATTACCCATTGCAAGCCAGACTATTGCAACCGCTAATCACTACATCCAGTATTAGTCTGCTAAAGAAGTACCTAGCACGGGCCAGCAACTCGATGCGTCCTTGGATGCAACAAAAGCAAAGCAGAGTTTACATTGTAGTAGCAATTGCCTCCGTGAGGTATCCTTATCAAACAAGCTGTTTTTTTGATTCCACTCGCAGAGAATACCACCGTTTCCGAAATACCAACGTAACGTAATCCTAGATCCTGCAGTTTCACTTGCCCAGGTTTTATAGTACAAACCTTCCTTTACCTCCTTATGAGTTGTGTACTTTATGAACTAAAAGTCATCTCAAGTCGAATTATCGTAATTATTAGCACTGACTGACTTCAGGATAATGCAAGCACCAGACAGTAAAGTAGATAACGTAATAGTCAGGCTTGGGTTTAACGTTCATAATAGTATGGCACCAGTACAAGCTCATCTCATGTGAACACAAGGGGGATAAGGGACAAGATATTAGACGTATCTAGTATTGGCAGCACGGTAGACGATGAAAGAAACAGACCTTCGACCGTCATTCAAAGGTTCTATTGTCTATTTCCAAATCCACCAATGACCTCGTACCTCAAACTGCATACACCAGCAAGACTAACTTAGCATCTATACTACATGTCCCCTCGATCCCTGGCTCAGCTTTCCCCATAAACATACCATCAAGCCAGACTTTGGAGACACAGAGGAGTACGCCCCGCGCACAGCCGGCCTGTACGAGTACGTATGTAAGTAAGAAAGTATTCATGTATACCCAGGCCTACATGCATATCACGAGTCTTGAAGGACTCACATTGAATGCGGCTGTCTATAGATGGCCACTATACTAGTACTAACGTTTGCTAGAAACGATATAAAATGGTTCGATAGGGTATAACATCTTCTATGCTATACTAGTAGACGCTTCAAGGAAGCCCTCCTCTGATTTGTATACATATTATATATTCCTCAAGCCAATTGAATGACCTTGACCCAGGACGAGTGTTTTTTTGTGGAACTGAACTTACAAACCTAAGTAAGTACTCAAGAAGCCTAAGTCTTGTGATGAAACAACATATAGCTGTGTTACTTTAGGATGCTGGGCTTTTCCTCACGTAATGCTTCTATATACAGACCGTTCTTCAAGCAAGCAAATCGATCTCGTAATATCCATTCCCAACGCACAAAGATTGGATGAGAACTATAAGCAATACAGCAGAATTCTATACAAGCTATGTAAGAAAGAAATTTTGTAATCTTTACAATCTTCCCAAGAAGAAGTTTTTTTTCTGCAGACAAATGAATACCTCGCCCAAGGTTCAGTTTTGAATGCTTCGATCACGTGAGGCTGTTTCGAGTCAGTAAGCTTTCTCTTTTCCTATCGCTGCCAGCATTATGTTAGTGTGCGCCCACGTTTCATACCTAGTACTCCGGCATGCTCCTTCTCATATCTATCTCAAGCCACCCTGCAAAGAGACAGCCGGTGCTGTGGATTTCATTGGGCCACAAGTTGTCACCGCCCTGCAGATGTATCTTTGTCCTAGTGCATTGATATACCTGTGCCTTTGTTGCTGTCTTTTTCGGCATGCAGGGATAGCGACACACCACCTGCAGCCATGCTAGTCTGGTTCCACCCAACCGTCAGCCGCGGCCCTGCATACCCAAATAAATTGTATGTTAGACCCCCCCCCCCCCCCCCTGAACCCCCAGTGTGCTCGATATTCTTGTCCCCGAAAATCTTCACCACATTGTACTTGATTCTATTGTTTCGCCAACGTGTCCCAGATATACTCGGCTAGCACTAGAATTCGATATATATATTGCTAAAGAAAGCCGTTGAAAAGCCCTTTATCCGTATCATTCATACGTCGGAGCATCGCTGCCCACCTTCGAATCAACCTCTCACATATTAGTGTTGCAAGTCGAGTCTAGGTGATAACCATTAGCACAGTCAGAATGCTCAACAGGTATGCACAGTCATTTCTCCCACAAACTATGCTGTCAGGAGTGCCTATATGAGTAGTGTATCGACCTTTGCAGCTGTATACTGTCACTCGATATACAGCCCCTGTAGAGACAAGTAAGCTCACCCTCTCTCAACTTTGAGTGTTACATTATAGGCTCCCTCCAGAACTTATCCTCATCATATTCCTCGAGCTTCACACTAAGGAGAGTGTTGCATCCCTAGCTCTCACTAGCAAATACATCTACTTCTCCGTCTACACTCCTTATCAAAGACAAATCAAACACTGTATATGGCGCCAGAGAGTCCGCTGGCTGCATCCCCTCCCATATGCCCGCGGGCCAGGAAAGGTGACAGCGAAGGTATCAGTTATAGAAAAGCACCGCCATCCAGAGACTGATAGCAGGTTTTGCATTCTGGGCGTTCGATACAAGATTATTTGGAGCGGCAAGGCCGTCGAAAGCAGTGACATGGGGCCACATCTGGTCGCTCCTGATTTCAGGCTCCTTGTCGACGTAGCTGGGACGTTCCTTGAGTCTGCCGAGCATAGTCTGTTTGGGGTTACCGCGTATGCAAGTTCATCGGCCTTTTGTCTGGGCAGTTCGGGATTTGGTGATCAACCATGGTTCAAGCTATTCCGGCTTCTGCCATCTGGAGAGAGAGAGGAAATGAAGGTCAAGATAAAGGGTTCGAGCATACAGCGCCTCCAGAGCGGAAGAACTCATCTGTGGGACTCTGCCCGTGCAAATAGGAAGGGTCCAACCTTTCTCGATGATGAAAGCATTCTTAGGAGATTTCAGCCAGCAGGAGCGTCCCTAGTTGACTTTTCAACCGGAAAAAGAACTCACATCTTTTATAGGGGTGTTCTACATATTCTTCAGCTTGAAGATAGAGAGCTGGAACCAGGGCAAACATATTTGATATCTTCAGAACACCTCAAGGACTCGAATGGAAATCTCCCTGTCAAGGATGTATGGTGGAGACTGTCAACACATGGGACCGTTTCATTCAAGCAATACCTCAGTACTCTGAAGTTTTTCCTGGGCCAAGCAAAGGTCGATGAAGAGGAGAAAGAGAATTTGCCAAGGATATTGAGGGAGGGTCTCAGAGAAGGCTGGTTGCAGGAGCAAGATGTGATTCTTCAGATGGAACTCGGACTTTCAGAAGAAATAAGCTTTGTGTACCGGTGACAATTGGCTCGAGGGACTACAAGTCATACCTTTCCGTTTCACCTTTAATGTTCAGTGCTTATCTTCTACCTTATCACGAATATATACCGCAATTCACTGTTCAGCGTTCGTTTGTAGGAAGGGCCGTATCAGCCTCACAACAGCTGCAGGTGGTTGGTTGTATTGGTTTGCCTAAGATTAGTTGTAGTACGATAAGTTGCTGTATTTGCATACCCAAGATGTTGCATTTCTTCACTCCCGTTTGTAGATTATCCATATTGCGGATATTCAATAACAATCTCCGTCAGCTATGTTGTGTTACCTTGAGGTATGGATACCTCATCCGATACACGAGTTTCCGCGTCTGTGACCCATAGTCTTCCCTTGAACTCGTGTGCATCCGCTACAGCCTATTGTTCTCATTATCAATTGACATAACAGCTGAGAGGTTCATGGACCTCGGTCATCGAGGAGAGCCACAACTAGTAAATTGAGACACATTCTATTATTCTAGTCATGAGCAAGTAGAGGTAATTCCCTTGTAAAACGCCTCGGGTGTTGTTCATCCGTCAGTTCCGAAGAATTGGATGCAGAATTATAGTAACTGCTTTACCTAATCAGGCGCTGAAAAGGTATATATATCTCGTTATCGTCTCTAAGCAGCTGCAGTTACTGATCCAAATCTTCTGCACTCACCTCGGGTACTTCATTTCCACCTGCGTCTCACATCAAAAAAGCAGTGTATTTTTTCCCTCCTGGAGATTTCTCAACGCAGCCATGAAACTTATCTCTCCCACCACCCTCCTTATTACCTCCATCATTTTCTCCAATACCGCGCTCTCTGTGCCAGCGGAGAGCTCATGCGCATGTACCCCCCCCAAGGCTCCACTGATCGAGTGCGCGAACGCAAAGCACCCTTGCCATATCTATCAAGACTATCAGCAATGCTCACCAGAGTGGCTTGGTATCCTTGAGTTGTAAGTTGTTAAATTGCGACATTTTCGTTCCTTCGTTGCAAATAACTTTCAAATTTTTCCAATTGCAGTAACTCCCATGTTGAGTTCTGTTGATATTTGCTGAGGGCTGACAATGGATATCATGGCTGCCACCATTGTGGGGTCCGGCGTGCTTTTGCTTCTTCCAGGTGCATGGCGAGTGGGTGTATCAAGTGGATTCGGGATCCGAGAGCAGTGTGTATGGATTGACTGGTTCTCTGTGAACGACGAAAGTGAAGTCCGTATGGGAGAAGGGGTGCAGAGAGGTTAAACGGGTTGACAAAAGTGGGGGGGGGAAAGCCGTTTCTTTCATTGTGCTCCTTCCTTCTTGGTTAATTAGCTGCTCGTGTGCGTCTGAGCCTGAAGGACATGCCAGCTTGGCCGTCAGCAGAGTGCGAGTTGTTTCAGTACTAGTATGGGCTGCAAGCGGGTTTAGCGAAGCAAAACGGATAAACGTTTCATGACCTCAGACTGCATGTTGTACTTGAATTATAAATAGTTGTGAATTGAGATTAACCCCGAATGAACTCCTGTAATGTACATGCAATTATCTTTTAAAGAAATGAAAAACATGAAGAAAATGAAACAAAGAATGTCCCAACAAGGCCAATGGTAACCAAATACAAATATTCCCTAATTGACTCCAAACCAAGGAAATAGTACGTTCGTGACAATTCGCTCCCAAGCATCATAACATTCATGAACCAAAATCGCTACATACCACCACCAACCACCACCACCACCACCACCACCACCACCGCCACCGCCACCACCACCACCTCCACCTCCTCCTCCTCCTTATTGATAGTAACTCGGCGGCTGGCTACGGCAAATGCATTCGTCGTTGCAGTTGCAGCTGCAAGCAGTACCAACACGCGATTTTTCAATATCTTGCTTCATCTGCATGACCTTCCGCTGCATTCTCAACTTCCTCCACACGACTGCGCAGCCAACTGCGCTGGCAAGGAACACCACCGTAACAACAATGCCCAAACCCCAGACACCCTGAGCCATGTAGCAGCTCTGCTTGCTGCTTTGGATCCACTCGGTGAACTCAATGGTGCTGGCGAGGAAATAGCGGTATGGCTGGTCTTCGCCTGAGCCAGTAACCTTGTTGCGAGGCGGGGCATATCCACTGTAGTAGTCGTACTGACGATTGCGCTTTGTTATGCCTACTTCCCCGTTGAAACTTCCTTCTCCTAGCGTTGATCTGCCAACGTTATTGGGGACAGGAATTCCAGCTGCTCGGCAAGACAATGACGCAATCGGTTTGCCCACCAAGATAGATGCAACTAGGAAAGCAACGAAAAAGAGAAAGTCACAGAGTGCAGCAGTGAACATTGGTAACGTAGAGTTGACATATAGTGCGATGGATGCCGCCGAGTAGACAAGGGCAAGACATGACTGCTCACAAGTTAGCATAACTATCCTTCAATCCAAATTGTAACGTAAAAACAAAAATTATTAACTCACAATTGTTAAAAGGCCGACAAAAAGCGAGGATGACTGAACTGAGTTCTCGTTCAGTTCGGAGATACAGTGCGCTGTGATTCCAATGACCGTGATGAGCGAGAGAATCTGAACCAGTCGTGACCCAAGGATTGCATGGCCGGCCACACCATACGCGGGAACAGGCATCTTGTTGCGTGAGAAGTATGAAAATGGTTTTTGAGTTTGGAGAAAGAAGGACTCAGATGTATAAGAGCAGTTCTATACCCCTGTCAAAAGATTAAGAATGCTTTAGATAAATACACCACCTTGTATTCTATATCTCTCAAAGATCAAGAAAGCGTGGTGAGTAAATCCAACCAGAGGCTCTGCTGACAATATATGGTCTTGCAATATATGGCTCCGCGCCGCAGAGCACTATACGGTAAATGATAGAAGGCGGTGAGAGAATGCAGAGAAGGGAACCGAACCGGCTGATACCCACGCACAAAGAAATAAAATAATAAAATAAAATAAAGGAAAAAAAAAAAAAAAGAGAATTGAAAAAAATCACACCGTGAGTGCCATCAGTACTTCTTTGCTCTTTCCGCCTCTTCGTTCTAAACCCCCGGGTGCACGTTAAATATTTAATTTCCCCTTCGAAACATCCTTGTGTCAATCCAAAAAAAGTGGTGGATATATTTGGATTTTGGGTTTCATTGTGTGATCGGCAAAAGATCTTCGTTGTCTCATGCCAAGATCTTTGAAGATCTCAACGTCAGAATGTCTGAGTGTCTGAGTTGCGTTGATGGCCAATTAGCAGTAGTTTTTTGCGTTTGTCCGAATAAAGGTGATTTGCGCTGCGAGTGAGAGGCGAGTATGGAGTGCTTGGCGTCATTTGCGCTGGGATGAATTTGTCGACAACCTTAGACAAGCTTTGTAACATGCCTATTATTAATATTCTCCGTGGTTCGAGACTGGCATCCCGTGTAACCTCGGCACATTACCGCCACTGATACAACTTTACGGAGGTTTTTTAGCCCTGTGTTTCGTTCGTTTTAGAGGCACCTAGCCTAGTTGCACTACCGTTCATACAAGATCTATCGTAGGGCTAGCAAAAACGTTGCCTATGATATTCACGCGTGATCATGAATGGGCTCCATGCTGTACATGTGCCAAGAGCCTATAAACTCCGTAACGTGGTACATTTCATTCGGGGTAATACACAGCCCCATAAACCAGACAGAGTCACCGTGCACTATAATACATAAGTGAGGGACAGCCATGGCAAAATTTTTAAGGTTAATAATTACTTCGATTGATGCTGCATATATTTGAAACAGTTTCCTGAAATCATAGGGCTCGCTACCAAGCTTTACGGTCACTATCAAAAAGCCAAAGTACAGTATCACTCGAACACAACCTAGGATTACTCAGACTCCTCGTCCTCAACTTCTGCCAGGACCTCAATTCCTCCTTCCCATCCCCGACCTCCGCTCAAACCATTTCCAGCTGGATTAACCCTGCCTAGTTCACCACATCCCCAGCTTTCCCAGTTTCCCCTTCCTAAGGATTCTTCTACTCTGCCAGTTGCCCAAAGAACCCGTTCTTCCTCAAGACGACGGGGACCAACAATTTGTACTCCAACTGGGAGACCTGCCATTTTTGCAGTATCGTAGTATTTGTAGATTCCCTGTGCCACACGGTTCCTGGATGGCGTCCATGGGGTTAAAGCAGAAGGAGTATCCAGTTCCGGAGTGACAGTTGCTACAGGGATGACAGAGCACGGCAGATCGAGCTACTCAAGGGCGTTAGAGATAATTGAACTTGTGCAAAGGAGGAATAAATCCCAAAACGGAGATATACCAAGTTAAAAATGAATGTATACCCGCATGCTGCAATTGCAGTTTTCATTGCCCCGTGTGGAACCGCTGGCAGTGAATTAGGGGGGGTAAGCAAGAAATCGATTTTCTAAAAAGTAATTGTTCAATGCGCGTCCCCCAAGCTTCGTAGATTGTTGATAACAGACCTGCTGCTTAAACCACTCAAACCATGCGTTTCGGTGTGCTTCCCTGTGTCTCACTAACTGCCATTGCTGTTCCACTGTCTTCTCGCTCCATCCCTCAATCAAGTCCGCCCAGATTCTATCTCGCCGCACATATCTCACCCACTTGACATAAATCCATTTAACCCATCTTGGCAGTGCAAAGAATCGGGACATCTGGACGACACCAGGGTCTCCACTTTCGAAAATGCTTCTGAACAATGATTCATATGTTTTGCCTCCATCAGAGTTGAGTAGGTGAGAAGCTAAGCGTAGCATGTCCTTTGGATGTGTCGGTAACTGGTCTGGCGAAAATTCAATGACCTCGTCTCCTAATTTTCGCAGAGCATCAATTGTTATATCAAGAGCTCTTTGGCAAGCGAGAGTCGGATTGACAACGCCATCATCTCGCATTACTGCCCATCGTCGGACTCCTGCCCTATATTCATCCTCAACTTCCTTCATCCGCCAGGGTATTGGGCTACATCCTTGATCATAAGTCCAGGGTTTCATTTCAATGACACTTCGGAGGAAGTAAAGTAAGTCTGGTAGGCTGCGTGCCATTGGTGAATAAACCGATACTACACCCTCCTGACCTGGCATAGAAGTTGTATTATACGAGCGTGGAAACCGTCCATGAGAGCAGCGAATTGAGTATATCCCGCTATAATGTGCGGGTATACGAACTGACCCTGCAACATCGGTGCCTTTTTTTGAATGAGCGACGTCAACTACCAATGATACGAGAAGCAAAGAACAGTAATCGGCCCATTAGCAACACATACCCACTCCAATTCGACTACCGCCCAATGCAATAAGCGCAGATTCACCTCCAGTAGACCCACCAGGAGAGTAGGCTGTGTTGTAAGGATTCGTCGTTCTTCCGAACACCTTGAATTATATATTCATATGAGCGAGGAAACAATGACCCTGCAGCAGCAGCACACTTACATCATTGAAACTCTCGAAGCTCAGAAGTGTCACTGGTACATTTGTTTTGACGAACGGTATTGCGCCTAAAAAGATCAGCAACCCCATGCTAAAAGGTTTGGTATTATTCTACCAATTGGTACTCACCTGCATCCCTCAACAATTTCACCAATGGTGCATCCTCCGACTTTTTGATACCCAGAAGACCGGAGTATCCAATGCAACTTTCGTACCCCGCAACACTCACTGTATCCTTCAGACTTACAGGAATCCCCTCCAAAGAACCTTGCCCTTGGCGTACTGTGGCCTCAACACCTTGCTTCTCCAATCGCTTCTCTTCCTCTGCAATCATAATCTCGGTAAGACAATTCGTTTTGCCATGGGCTTGTATTGCCCGCTTCCCATATGCGGTCAGGACATTGAGAGGGTGTATCTCCTGGGATTTAATGCTCGGCAGGAGAAGCGGGAGTGGAGTATTCAGGATACGAGCTTGGTGCGGTGTGATGGGGCCATGATATTCAGCTGGCAGAGAGGCAATTATTTGTTGACGTGCCAATTGCTTCGCCTTACTACAGATAACGGTAAGTACAACATGAACACCGATACTGGTATGTGAGAGTTACCAATCTCGTCTGTGAGCGAGATACGCAAGGAGCGGCATGGCTGAAGTGGTATTGAGGGCCTGCCAATTGCCGAGCAAGATGATACAGTACAACTGGGTTATCAGTCGAGAGAGGCCAGAGAAAGATGCAAAGCTGGGGAATGAGTTGCAAGTTGTTCTCGTTCTCAACCTCAGAAATGTGATCAGCAAGTGCCTCCTTAAGTACTTTACGCAAGTGTCGGGCATGTATCGGCTAACCCTGTAGCCCTAGCTTGATGCTGCCCCGGAATGTGGGGCATATCCGGCAGCAGCCGCTTTGCCGCAATATGCATAGCGTACTGGTATCACGGAGCTCTCTACCTTCTTCCCTGACTTGCACATAAGTTTCAAAATGCGCGTACTGATTTTTGATCGATACAAGGCATTATACATATACAGCCGGGCGGGGGGATTCGAGAAAATTAATACAAGCAAGAGCATCAGTTGGTGGCCAATAGCTCGATCTTTGGTACCTGTATTCTGTAACAGCCCTTTTGATTGGTATTTTTTGAGTAGTGTCGTCGTTCGATACCACCCTTGCCCGAAATTTCGAAGCGAGTTGCAAGATTTCGGAGATAAAGAATATATTGAGGAAATGGCATGCTCGTTAGTTGAAAAGTTTGATCCTTCATAGGACGATGCATGCGTCAACTCATGTTACGCCCAGTGATCTTGCACAACTCCATATCTCAATAACCACCCTATAATGAAGTGTAGAAAGCTTTGAATGGGTAATAATATATACTTCTAGGTTCAAGAAAAGAATGAGATGAAACTCATCCATGCCTTGCACAGGCATAAGCATATGCGAAGTGGTAGGAGATAACTTGTGGGAAGAGAATTCCTCTTGCCCAAACTCTTTGTTGAAATTCAAAAAAACTTCATCTCGTACCCTGCCAAAGCCTCGCAAGCGGATAAACCAGGAAGAACAGATTAGGAAAAGGTAACATCGGGTGGTCCGTTTCGCGCTGGGAAACACAGGTATCCGCAGCCATCTTCAATGACTGCGCATGATTGGTGGTGGGTGCAACAATCTATCAGATTCTCGGATTCATCTGTGTAACGCAGGTCGAAGCCGAAGGCGAGGTAAAGTGTTAGATTGATGCTTCTGCACCAACTCTGGTAATCTGGCAAGTCTGGATACTGGGACATTGGATACGAGATAGTGGACGGCACAATCCCCTACCGTAGGGAGGGATATATGAGACTTACGGTGAAGGTGATTGAAGAAGTTGAGTTAGTATGTACTTCTTCAAGTAGCCCTCACAAGGGTCGTTGCGCCTAACCAGACTACATTGACTTATCACATGTTTAGGTAGTGCCATTTTTGGACAGGGGTGCTATACAATGTAACCACTTATGCAGCTCTAATCAGTTCAAACTGAAACTCGCAAAGCAGCATATCCATCATACCCTTATAAGTCCTTGAGTTTCTTCAGTAGATGTGAGAATTTCTGCTCAGCCTCAGGTGAATACGTATACTTTTTTGTGCACAATTAAGCAGTGCTACAGTGACCCGTATAAGTGTATCATGCAAGCCTAATCCCCAAGACTTTTGACGGGTCACTGTACTTTTAGCGTTCTCTCCTGCTGATACCAATTACATTTACCCCATGAAGAACACCCATGACTGTGAGAAGCCACATCAGCCACGACAAGACGACTACAACGGGTATGCACGCCATGAACGTGGAGCTTAGGGGTAGGACCCCCGGGTGCGGTTCATAAGTCGCTGTAATGTAATTTCTATATATATATATAGTACTCGACATTAAAGAATACTTTTCCATAGTCTCGTGGTTAACTTTCCCAATAATTGGGCTTGACTTCATGCTCTCAGACTTAACATAGGCTTGCAAAGAAGGCAACTTCCAGTAGAGAATCTGCGAACACGCCGACTAGGTCATTGTTATATATAATGTATATATAATTTGCATGTTTAAACTTCACAATAAGGTTGTAGAAACTAAATACAGTCATTGTGAATCTTGTATGCACCAAATAGTTGCGAGATCGCTAATTTCAATAATTCTAAGTCATAGGACGTACTGGATGACTTCCCGTCGGCCAGACCCAGAATTTTTGGAAATCGGTGAAAAAAGGGGTTAGGTAACATAGCATAAAAGAAAATTAATGCTGCCAACACCAAAATTTTTGCATATCGCAAATTGTTTTCTACTGCAACGCCTCAACTCATGCAGAAATTGAGCATAAAGCTTTTCAGTTAGTTTACGCAACAACCACAAAAGCAGTTTTACTTTAACCTGGGGAGCTTTACTGCAAATCTAGTACAACTAGGCAGAGCCTGTGCCCGCCAAAGGGTTGCAAAATGTAGCATTCAAATTTGCTTCTTTGGAAGTAAATTTCTATCGCAATATCACTAGGTGAAGCGCGAAGTTGTTAGCCGACAAGTCTGAGAATCTGGACGTTTACAAAATGTGGATTTTATGGTTGCGACGGGAATTGGGACTGGGTCTGGGCCAACGGGAAGTCATCTACTACATACCCAGGTACAGGTCATTCTGAAGTGTCAGAATTTAAAAAAATAAAAGGGAATATGCTCCCTGTGAGGATCGAACTCACGATCTTCGGATTGCACTTGCCTAAGGCAGTGTCATATACTTGATATGAGACCGACGCTCTACCAACTGAGCCAAGGAAGCAGATATACCAATTGCATACAAACATATTCTTATGTTCCATTTTTTGCTGCAACTCAACTCAACTTCCTAACGAGAACAGTCCGACAAAATTTTAATATCCCGGCACCTAGATTTTGACATACCGGCAATCGCAACCTCTACCCGCCAGAATTACGAGACTATCCAGCACCAGACCAGACGTAAGTACTACCAGGGTATCTACTACTATATCCCACTTGGGAGCACGCATGGAACTGCAAAGCACGGTCTTGTATGTCAAGTGTTACAGTGTGGATGCAGCACTTGATATTTGAATAAGAACGTCTTGACAAAACGTCTGGCTCGAGACTAATTGAAATACTCCTAATGACCTCTTTTGTTAGTGCTCACTTTCCCAGCCTAGATCATTTGCTTACATGGACGCAAGGCTAAGCTTACATGGCCTTCAGACTAACGTCCTGGTAGAATGTTTACTCTTCCGCCATATGTGAGTACGACACATCCGCTTGTACAGCCCCCACCCTCATCAGCAAGCCATATCATTCCAGCCATCTCCTCTCGCCCTGCTCTCTGCATAGGAATCACGTGGACGGGATATACTTTATCTTTCAAACCATGCCCTGGTCTGTTCCTCTCATCAATAATTTCTCTAGCTGTCATCTGGCTAGGATATATGCCTGGAGCAATTATATTAATTCGGAGATCATAGCTCCCAAGGATTATTGACATCATGTTCATCAAGTGCGTCACTCCAGCCTTGCTTGCAGAGCACGCAGAGGGCTGCCCCCAGGAATCTGTGGAAAGCTGAATTCGAAGATATGGCTACGATCTGGCTAGTTTGTTTCACGCTTTCACGCCTATTACCCTCGTCGAGCAAGTCTAAGAAGGCGATAGTCGTGAGATATACCCCAGTAATATTTGTTTTCAAAGTGGAATTCCAGGGATTGTCATCATGGTTATCCCGTAAGAATTTGCGAACACTGGCAATATCAGGATAGTTGGAGGCCTCGCTGGCCGAAGCCTGCTGGATGGGACCAGTGATACCCCAATTGGCAACAAGAAGGTTGATATATCCGGTATCGGCCGTGACTGCTCTACCACACCTTGTAAGGAAGTTTTGGATGTGACGTCCCCCACGATGAGGACGTTGCGGCCAAATTTCTGGCTTTCTAGTAAACAAAGGTTTTGGTATTGAGGATGCTTATTGTTGGCTTTTGCAGCATTATCCAGTTTCCTTTTTCCTACAATGTACACCTTTTCCGCACCAGTATGCCCCAGCGTAGTAGCGATTATCAAGCCAATGCCTTCACAGAGTCTCAGCAACACAGTTTCCTAATATCGTAGTTTTCCTTAATGTTATACTCACTAATCCCTCCCCTCGTGACAACACGGACCATGCCCTTAGCACAGAACAACTTAGTTGTATCAAAGTGATTCAAAACTCGCCACCTTGATGCTCAAGTCCTTTATGAAGTCTGAAAATCCAAGCAATTTAATAACGGGAAAATTCACACCAGCTTTGAAGGTTGACTCAATAGGATTCTGGAACTTTTATCACAGAATATTGGGGGACAGGTTGGATAATGGCTCCATGGGTTACCAGTCCCGAACAGGCAGATTACTACTTCATACACATCCTTGTCGATTGTTTCTTGGACGGAAGGGCGCTGGTGGAACAAGTCAAAGTCATAAAGTAAAGATACACTGACTTCGTGTAATGCATGATGATGCTGAAGATAATGAGCGTATTCAAAAATGTTCGATGGAAACTCTCGTATTGTCATTTCCCACCTCCCCCCAACACACACACACACGCCAAAAAAAAAAAAAAAAAAAAAAAGATTATGTAAGCTTTTTTCCTTCTTTTTTCTTTTTTTTTTTCACTACCTGATTTGGAAATCGGTAGAACGCAGCGAACCGTATACACGATACATGTCTCGCCAAGGCGAGCGTACTTACCAAAACATCCCTATATGCCCTTTGGAACCTGGAAACAAAGACGTGCCTCTGGACGTTCTTCCATAACTCAATTGCTGCCCGAATCCTGGCAAGTGTGTAGCCTTTGCCTTTCGATAACGACCAGCACAATAACCCACTAAGTAACTATCTGCTGCATCCAGAGTTACATCATATCGAGTTGTCAATACCAGAATTCCTTTAACATGCTAAAGTATGCTATCAAGGTGATCACCGCAAGTTTACTTAATCATTAAAAACACAAGTCACCAAGCTAAAAAACATCTAATTTTTTCAAGAAAAAGGTAAGCTAAGCAGGCAATATCAAGCCGAAGCTGTATATCTAATTCACATTAACCTAGAAACACTTCTACGAAATTACATATCCCACGGTTCCGCCACCCTACTAACCTCGTCCAGTCAATCCTATTTCTTTTGAAATTTTTTTTTTTTTTTTTTTTTTCCAACTCAAGTTCTCCTGAACTAAAATAACGAAATCCAAGCTCATAATCCTTTGTAATCCCATAGGTTTTCGTGATCCTCTCTGCATATTTTCCGTGAGGGGCATAAGGTTTGGATAACCAAGAGGAGGACTTATTTGAAAGTAGTTTGATTAGGAAGGAGAAGCCAGATCCATGAGTAGAGTAGGTAAAATCAGGTGTCAATAACAAGCGCTATTTTCTTGTGCAAGCTAGAGATATATTGAGGGGGGTTTAGTTTGGGATGCCATCATGAGCGTCAATACCGAACGCAGGACGCCAACTAGTCACATTGCTTTCACTTCTTGCTTTCGACATCATAGGACTGACTGTAATCCCAATCAGGATTAGGTTCAGCGCAAGCGGGCCCTGTAACCCGTTTTCTGATCACTAGATCGTCAAAGCCAACTGCAACCTCTCCAGTAGAGCTGAACCACCATTTCGGATCATCCCTCAAGTCTCGGGCCCAGAACCTCATCCAACGAAGCTTCTTTCCTGCTCCACGGCCGTATGTTTTCTCAAAATTAACGAACTTCATCCCGTCGGTGGCCACACCCCCTGGAAGTGTGAGCCGGCCATTTTGGCTTTCGGGCTCCACTGACTTGTTGGTGAGTAGTTCACGCTCTGTCGAACTAAATCCCATTTCGTAAACGTGTAACTCGCAAGGCCAGTCACATTGCACCCAAACAGAAACAATGTCAAAACTTGCTCCATTCGCAAGGGCTATAAAGCCGGAATCTTCGAAGGATCCCCTCATGCTAGCATTGTTCGATTGGAAACCTGGATGGACTGCAAACTTTGGCTTGCTTATTGACATATCTGCCCAGTCCAAATCAACGATACGAGAATCCATAACAACCGTATTTTTGAATTGCATCCCTGCGTGTGGTGTAGGCAGGAGTCCATACCACCATGTTACCGGAACATCATCGAACTGTGGTTTACCAACATTAGTTTCACATTGTTAGACTAAGTGGGTTTATGAACTTACAGTAACGGTTGAAGTATAACTGGGTTGAGGGCCATTAGTACAAGGTGCAGCACTGGGAGTTGTCCAAGGTGGGGTTGTCAGGAATTCAGATGGCGTCCCGGAATACCAAGTACGCAAATTCGTTGTTGTGGGACTCGTAAGCAAGCTTGTTCTTGTAGGGCTTTGAGTTACCAATCTGGTAGAGGTTCTGTGACTCTTCGAACCGAATGTAATAGTAGTCGTCGTCGCAGGAAGAACACCAGGCTTCACAAGCTTTGGTGTGTTATTAGAAAAGGTGGAGGTAGACACTCGGGTGTGTTTAGCAGGATCTGATGTAATTGTTGTCGTGGTAATCACTCTGATAGGCTTCGGTTGGACTGCAGTTGGAGGCAGTGCATATTTCTTCACCGTGACAGTGAAACCTTTGCTAGCTTCGAGTTTTGTCACCTACATGTATTCATATATATTAGCCACCTTGGTTCTCATATCTCAATGAAAACGTACTCAGCATCTTGAATTAACTCTCGGGTATATTATTTCAGTTACAAGAATAGTTGTTGAAATACAGGTAGTCTGATGACAATTTCTAGGAGGAGAAAAAACATACATTATTGAGTTGAGCAATATTTTTGCTTCCGTGCAATTCGACATCCACAGATTCATGTGGATAACTGAGAACCCCGGACAAAAGTCCTGTAATGAAAAAAAACACAAGGAAGATTTTCATTATGAATGTTGTAGGGATGGATCTGAATAGAGTAACCAGTTTGTGTAAGGAAGGATGCAACTATCTCCGAATTGTTGCTGTTGAAAACTGGATGCTCTTCCTTTGGGTACAGCGCCTACTACAAGGAAAATTCTGTAGAGAGCTGTGAACCTGCCTGACGAGAGGATCTATAAAGGGATCTCTAGTCCAGAAAAAAGATACTTCAAGCAGTTTGAGCCCAGTAGGCCTCGAGAAACTTTTAAAGTCTGTTGAACCACCTAGAAACAAGAAGGCTAGTTATGACTAGCGGACAAAGACGTGATACTAGAATGATAGGTCAAATGGATGAGGGTATGTGAAAGTGAAGGAATGAAGAGAAGAAAGGAAAGGTGGGAAGGAGAAATGAAGTGAAAGGAAGAGAATGGTTGAAGTAACGAGAGAAAAAAAGCAGTCTCAACTAGGAAGAGAAAGTGTGGGTTGTCTGTGGGTATTAAATTGGTATATGAAAGAAATGAGCCAACGAGAAATTCTTTGCACCTAGGGGTAGTGCATAGACAGAGGAAGATTCGCACACCAGTATCAACAGCTCCCGACATGCTCATGAGGGAGAGGAGTGAAGGCTGCATCTGTTTCTGATTTAATCTGAGTGATCTCGAAGACTTGATCTCAAAAACTTCAATGATACAAAGCAGTCTGTCTTATATTGAAGGCTATATTCGTACAACCTTTCCAGGGGATGATTCCGCTTCTTTCCCCCTCGCTGTACACTTCTTGCACAACGCTGACGCATGCTCCTTCATATGCCCTTCGCCTTTCACGAAGGTAGCCTAAACTTGCATGATAAGCTTATCGCTTCAGCACCCCTACCTGTTTGCAGCATGCTGTTCTCAACGGTGAGAGGGCAGTTTGATTTTTGGTCTATAATCGTCAGCATCCTGTGTTCCAGAATAGCGCGGAGTTGCTCCGAGAAGCTCCTACTAGGGTTGGTGCCGAAGCCTCAATGCCACGGAACCACAATTGCAAGCTTCGACACTATCAATATCCATATACGTGATTCAAATATTTTTTCAGCAAGATGCACAAGTTTAATAGACGAGCTCCATATCGTGATATTATGGTAATCCCTGGAGGCATCCGCAATGTTATCGGCCTCAAGCCACTCAATGGATTCGGGTTGGAAGTGCATACTTGCCCTCACAACCCAGACATAGCAAAGCGAGATCTTGGTAGTCTATTGTTTAAGCAATCTTGCGTCGGACATACTCGGGCTCAGGCATAATCAATATGCACAGGATCCAATGGGTCGGATACCACAATCTTCTCAAATGCAAGCTTCCGTCTATGACCTGAGCAAAACTCAGTCGACTCCACTGTCTTGGATGATATCCATTATGTGCCTGCGGCTAGACTTACGCTTTATGCGTATTAGCTGAAAGCCTGGTCTCGTCTGAAAGTCATCATCGCGGCAAGAAAGGTAAACTCATCCTCGAGACTATGGTGCCTAGACAATCAATGGCTGAAAACAGGTCACCTAGGTGACCATATACGAAACTCAGAGCACGTGAAGAGTGCATTTGGGGAGTTGGGGGTGTAGGTACAATAGATTCTCTAATTGGAGAAGAGATGAGGGTTAATACTCTAAAATGGATATTCGCTGATCAAGGTAAGTTAAGCGAAATGCATGGACAGCGCTATCTTTATACCTTGTACCACCATTACGCCATTGGGAAAGAATCAGAATATCACGTGAAGGTTACTGAGATGAAGCAATGCAGATTCCACAGTCAAACCCAGTAATATCATAATATTGAATGCTTTGAAGTCCTTTTCACCAGCGGTAGTTTCACACTACTAAGCTTACATCCTTCTACAAATTTAAACGCAAAGCACGTTCTCTCTCAATTTGCAACTCTCAATTTGCAAATTCCCAATACCCACAAGTTAGCAGAGTGGAACACCATGTTGCATTAGCATGTTTTTATATCCCTGTAGCAACTGATAAAACTCTGCCCACTTGTATGTGATTTATAGAATGCTATGGTACGAGATATCTAGCTTCTCAAACAAATGGAGAGAAGAGCGCGATAAAGCTAGAGGATTGACAAGTCGAATGGCACGTTATGAATCCTTTTGTGGAGACTTCAGTCGGTTCATGAATTCGCCCCGAGGCTACATGAAATCTGGCGGCTCTCGCCAGCTTCTATACATTGTCCAAGTCAATCTTGTGAATGAGTGTTCCCTACTGGCAATGAGATTAGAGTTAAGAAAAGGCAACAATAAAGGGCCATGGGGCTAATATCCTATAGTACCGCCCCAAAGAAAAAAAAATCTATATAAAAAAATAAAGCAGTGGGGATGCCCCACTTGATGGATAAAACAGCTATCATAATAATACTCATATGCTATCAAATTACCCAACTATGCTGCCAAAGCCTAAGTCTTTGCCTGCTCGCATTATATCCACTACCCAATGTTCTTAGAGGCCGAATTTGTGAGTGTTCCGCCTCAATTACGGCTCCAGACTATCAATTACTCTACCGCTTGTCATACATATGAGAACGCGTATCTACAAGATAGGAAGGCAGCTTTACTGGGCTGACGTCAAATTGCTATGTATCTAATCCGTTCGACGGTCAATCCAGAAAACTACTATGGTCAGCACATATGCCTTGGATGCTCAAGGCCAGGGCAGGGGTAGCAATAGCAGGTGGGAAGGGAACAGCTGCACTATCTGCATACAGAGATTGATCCATCTTTGATTCCAAACTGTGTTTACATAAAGTTATACGCCAAACCTGGACGAGGGCCTGCCGGTACAACCAGGGGTCTTGATGCTGAAGCTGATAACACGGACGTCTGGCCGCGGCTCGTAGCTTGACTGAATGGCTGTATAGCTGGCCGCACGGAAGCCTGTTTCTATTGGCATGGAGAAGCGCAGTCTAGTCGTCGCTCCGCAATTAAGTCTAAAACTTCAAGACACAAGCACTGAAGATCAGTGTAGGTGAGAGACGAAACATTGTAAGAAATATTGTCAGAGGAAACAAACACGATTATTCGTACAGCACGTGCAAATTCAGTGACCCGTAAACAGGCTTGCATGATACACTTACCCCAATACACTTACCCCCCCCAATATTGCCTAATCCCCAAGACTTTTTACCGGTCACTGTAGCTTCTGTTGCTCTGAGCTTTGCAAAACTACTGTCGAGGTTGCGATCCATCTAGCTCCTGACCTCCGGAAAATTATTGCCTCTCACCCCAGGCTCCCCATTTCTTGATTGACTTCCCGTCTTTTACTGCAGATTCAGGTTCTTATTCTTTACTCAAGTATAGGTTTATATCATGCATAGCAACAAGCTGCCGGCCATAGTATTGGAATAGGTTAATAGAAAGAAATTGTAACTTTTTCTGTACGTATACGACACTAATTTTTTGCGAAGCATAAGCGCACTATTACTATATTTTCCTTTGAAGTATTTTGAAATTTCAGCACTATATTGGTGTACGAAAGTCGCAACACCTGGGCAGTTTCTTGATAATGGGAGCATATTAATAGTCATGTGCAGAGATTCCACCATGTACAACAGTAATCGTGGATAGCAAGCCATATATCCAACATAACATCCCTTCAAGCTCCATAGTGCTCTTATTGTATAGTTCCTCGTTACCATTTTCAATATAGTCAGATTAAAGTGATATGGTAGTATTTATCAGGAGAAAAGACTCGCCTCATTAGGAAGTTTGGGTATCCATTCCATCCTACTCAGCATGTTTGCCCAGAATAGACAGAGTCCTCGCGGCCCCCGCCTCAATAGAGTACCCGAAGCTTTGTAACAGTCAAAATAATTAACCATCGTCTCTTCCACATATCCTTCCACCTTTTCCCCCACACACTTCCGATCCGGCATTCCTGTTTTGCAAGTTTATATTGATGCCGTTAATCCTATAACGGCAAGGACACACCAGAGCCACACTTTACCAACTTTCTTTCCTTCCCCGGCATCGTTGACGATAAAGGTGAGTCCGCGTTCGGTCACTTGAACCTCCATGGTCCAGGTTGTGGTGATGGCAAAGTTGCCGGAATTTGTGATTGTCTGAGTGGTGATTATAGTGGTTTGCTTTGTAATCACGGTTATGAAGGTGAATGTTGTGGGTTCTAAAGCTGTCGTTACTACCGTTATGGTTTGGGTTGGGGTAGGAGTGAATATCGCTGAAGTCTCGCTCTCCGTCCTCGGAGAGGGAATGTCTGTTGAGGACGTTGGTAACTTAGATATTAAGAATTCGGTGCTAGTTTGCGTTGCGCTCTGTTGAGCAGAGCTGTTGCCGATAGTTGTGGTCGACTCCCCCACCTGAGGGGCGGTCTCAAAGGTGATGCTGCTTGGTGCAGGGCTAGCATTATCAGGTGGTAGCCTATCACAACCTTCTCTTATCCCCTCCTTACATATTCCATCCCTCCACTGCTCACACAATAGATTTGCTCCGGGTATCCTTCCTACCACACGCAAACAATCGCGGAAAACCGCCATACAGGTGTTGTAAGTATCTCGGCAAAAGGACCGAGAGCTGAAGATTTGAGAGTCCGGTGGAAGAGACGGAAAGGGAAATAGCGCAGTGGCTGGTGGTAACGGAAGGGTTCGGTCGAACGATTGTGCAAAAGCAACATTAGGTAAAAATAATAGTAGTATCAAAAGAAGAAAGAATGGGAAGTCTCCCGATGTACAATCGAGGTGAGTATAAGTATGCTTTTTGGGTGCAAATTTTAGTTGCTGCCCTTGTATAGAGTCGAAAGACCGGACAAAGTGCTCTGGAACCAAATCCTTCCGCAATAGACAGGTGCGTTTGGTATCCGGTTGTTGAGGGCCCTGATTAACACTGTGGGTATATATCCTCTGCTCAATGCTCATCCTATCGAAATCTCTATGTCTCGTGCTCTCCTGGAGATCTCTCATTGCTACCGCGATACCATCTTCCATGCCAGATCAAACTGAGAGAGTTTCCACAAAACTCGAAGAACTCAAATCAGAGGAAGAAGGCAGGAATTATAAGTTGTAATATTATAGTTAAAAGAAGGAAAAAGAAAGTTCGAAAAAAATTCCAGATGTGTGCCTCTGAGCCAGCGAGAGGATACTGAAGGAAACGCAAAACAAAACGCCAGGACCTCTGCATCCACAAGTGGGGAGAATTTCGAAGTCACAGGTATTAAAACTCACTTGTCAAAGATGCTAGAAGATAAAGAACAGGGAGCGGGGTGGGGCATACCTCTAATGATATCTGCCATAGTGTGACATTCCCGTTCCTCAATCGCTCGGAGAGGTGTGATACAGAATGTGTTGACTTCATACAGGGTACAACATAGAAGTTCGTCCGTACATAAACGCACAATGCTTGCCTGTGGAACCAGGGACGTTCCATATAATGGATAAATGGGTATGAAGGGTCAGTGCTCAAGGGTATCAGTTTGTATCAACTACTTCGGACTGTAACTAAGTCATGACAACTCCTACGAGGCTTGCACGCGTACTTGTCGCCAAGGGCTACTTTCGAAACTCCCATGGCGGTTTCAGTTCAAAGCCTGGAGCAGGGGGACCGAAGCATTCTTCAACCGAGCCTTTTCGGCACTTGCTTCCTGAGGCGATTGAGCACTCGGTTGGCGGTCCGATGTCCGATTGCGATCCCGCATAACGTATCGGCGAGTATCAGGCCCTAGGTCTGAAGTATAAGGATATGAAAGAAAGAACAGGAAAATATGTGCAGATTCGGAGAACGGAAGCCGAGTTGAGACCATTATGCTTTTCCCAGACCGATGTGTAAGGCCGATGGGAGAGCTTAGAGTATTTTTGAATGCCTTGGGGCGAATTGTAGTGCTTTCGGCGTTGACGGTGACACTGAGAGCTTCAACCTGCTGCACTCGCGTCCATCTTGCTGGCTGCGGAACAAGCAGCCAATTAGCTGGCATACTGCAGCCCTACCAGGTTGCGCTCAGTTAGCACGCCTTCACCTGGGATAACACCGTATGATGCAGTACGTCGTAGCGCAGTGACATCCCTACTGTGCCTCTTGAATCTGCTGCAGCTCTAGTATATTCCAGGCCAGCGCGTGGGGGGGGTGGGGGGGGGGGCCTCGGCTGCAGATCTGCCAGGTTGAGACATCTCCGTAAAGGCGGCAGCATAATTCCTTCGATCCCTGGAGCTGTCGGCACAGCATGAAGGGCACGAGACTCAGCTGCATGCTGTCTGGTGGGCTTCATCAGCGGTGCTTACGTCCGTAGGCCGAGCGGCCAATGGTAATGGTACAGTCCTGCCAGTGCAAGCCTCTATAGCCTCAGGTGCGGGGTGGCAAACATTGGATGAGAGCAGCTCAGCTGGGGGGAGAGGCAGCACCTGAGGGTAGCTCCCAGAAGCCTTACTAAGAGGCATCCGCTGCTTATCGTTGGCGAGCAGCCTACTCGCAGTTATGTAAACCGCACACAGACACGCAACCATCCTGACCCCGTCCACAGGCAGCGCCGCCCAAGCTGCCCCCCGCCCATCGCCTCCGCTGCAGCTCCGAGTCCCGCAGCGAACTGGCAGAAGCAAAGTGAACATATTAGCACAGTCAGAGAGAGTGCAGAGTACAGAGTGCAGCGCAGTGCAGAGAGCAGAGGTAGCAGGCCAGGAAGAAACCGGTAGAGAGCACAGACTGCAGGCGCCTCCCCCCCGCACCCCCCCCCAAGATACCCGAGCCTCATTTCTTTCTGACGGACAAAGCATAGTGTGCGTGCGAGAGCCTGCCCTCACCCTTCGCCCCCCCCCCCCTCCAATATTCCGGCCAACAGGGCCCTGTCAGGCTCTGCTGCATTCCCCTTCATCTCTTAAAAAATCGTTTGCAAAACTTCATTGGAACAGAGACAGTCAAGCGAACGCTAAAAGTTTCACAAAAGCAAATTAGCAGGAGCATATATAACATTGCACCAAGCTCGGTACAATCAACTGGTCGATCGTGAAAGCACTTGACCGCCCATACAGTGCTGAGGAGTGCTCGCCGGCTGCACCTCGGCTTACAGACGGGCCGAGAACGACTCCTCTGTTACAGTTACGACCGATGGACAGTTCATCCCAAGCGCAACCGCAGAACCCATCCTTGCCACCGTCTTCGCTGTACCAGGCTCCTGGTGCTGGAAGGCAGGCACATTATCGGTCCCTGCTCGAAGATCAACCTTTAGAACAGGCGTCTACTCCATCCTTGTCTACCAACCCCGCCTTACCTCCTCCAAACTATAACCAGCTTTACAGCAATCAGGGTATCTACTACACACCACCTTTCGTTCCCGGGCTTAACCCTTTAGCAGACCCGTTGCAAACCCAGCCAAGGGTAGCCCTTGGCCAAACACCATACGTCCCAGAATGGCAACCAGATCATCTTGTACGGAATTGCCCAATATGTGACAGTGCATTCACGCTCTTTTTTAGAAGGCATCACTGTCGGTATGTTGATTCCATGAGCTGCGAGAGTTCAGTACTGACTCATTCACAGCAAATGTGGCCGAGTGGTGTGTGCCCAATGTTCATCTTATAGATTGACGTTACCAAGCTCTGCTGTAGTCAGGCCTCCAGCAGAAATTTGCAATTCACAAGGCCTAGATGGATTAGGATTACCAACTAGCCAGTGGGGAAGTTTTTTGGGAACTCAAAATACACCTGGAAGCGGGTCGAGCAATAGACATTCATGGGCTGGAAGTATCAATACCGGCGGCCAGGATGGGTTATTCGAGTGGAGGGCAGGTGAGGATAGGTTAGCAGGGATGGAGGACGTTAGGGTATGCTCCGATTGTCATAATGGTATTAGTCCCGGGAGAAGCAATAGCGGAAGCAGTGCGTCTTCTTCAATCCACAGAACTTGGAATGGGCCAACATCAATAGTGAGTCAAGGCCGCCCTACCGTGCCCGAACTGTGGTCAGCATCTGGAAACAATACCCTCGACGGGGGGGATGTCAATGTAAGAAGGCGTAGGCAAACTGTGAGTAACAAAGCTAAATCTAGGAAACATAGCACGTACTGATAGCGACAGCAGCTTCAAGGAGGGAGACCATACCCTTATAACTATGAATCTCCGGCTTCCTACCGCCCGCAACCTACCCCCTATATGACCCAAGGCTCGGCCTCAGGGTCACCATATACTCTTCCGCCTCCAGCAGCTAACCCCTCACCAGCAGCATATTCTTTGCCTCCACAAATTCAAGCAAAATATGCAACTTACTTTGCTGCAAGGGAGCCTATGTTTAATTTGGGCAGTTCATCATCAAGCCGCCCACCACATCAGCCGTACCCCTCTCATCAGGAGCATCACCATAGCCATCCACGGTACACTCACCACCATCCATATCACTACTCACGCCAGCAGAATTCCACCCAACCCGTGCCCCCGGTAAAATTGAAAGAAACTGATTATTGCCCCATATGTACTTTACCGCTCCCCCCTCCAGATCCTGAAACTGGTGATGAGACAGCTCGGGAAAATCATATTCAGGATTGTATCCGAAATCACGAAGCATCTAGCAGTCCCCGACCGACTAGTAATGTTCCATCAGGCACAGGGTCTCCGGTAGGGGCTGGAGGTACCTCTGGTGCCAATCAGCAAATGAATATGATTGAATTTTTACGGCAAAGCAGTGCACCGGTAAAGGGTAGTGGCAGGATGGTGGTTTATGAGGCGCGGGAAGAGGATACATGGGACTATAGTGGTGGCGCTGGGGATGATGACGATGAGAGCAATGCTTCAAACCCGAAAATGAATACGAGTGGTGAGGTTGTTGGTGATGGAGAAGGCGCAGGAGTATTCACAGCAACATTAGCACCCCCACCTCCGCCTAAGAAAGATAAGCAAAGAAAGAAGGCAGAATGCGTAATATGTTTTGAGGAGTTTGAGGTTGGGGAATCTATTGCACGATTAGAATGTTTATGTCGGTACCATAAGGTAAGGTCTCTTGAATTCAAAGATCGTTCATTTCCAATACGTATTGGTGAATAGTGTTAACCAACTGGGATCGGGCAGGGCTGTATCCGAGAATGGTTCGACCGTAAAGGCAACGGTGACTGTCCTATACATGCTGTTAGGGAATAAATATATATTCCGCGTTTTAGCTTTATAAATAACACATTTATAAACCTCACTGAAAATAGTTACATAGCCTCCTTTTTTGGAAAAAGAGAATCTTGGGTAACTAGATTCTTTGTTTTTTTTGCAAGCAGATTTCCTACAGCCGAACTTTTTTAACTTGTTCTTTTTTTTTCTCTTTCTTCCCCCTCCTATGATATAGAATCTGCGGTAACCATTTTTTGTCTTTTTTTTCTTTTTTGCTTTACATTATCTTATTTCATTCGACAGACATCGTTTCATACGCCTACACAATCTCACTGGGTGTTTCTCTTGATTCTTATGCTTCTGCTTTCGGCCTTCCGTTGGGATTTTTGTTTTGTTTTGTCTAATTTTTGTTTTTCTCAATTTCATCTTGTTTTTCTGGGCTTGTTCATCTTACTTTTATTCTGCATGGATGGAATCCTCACGGGGTCGGGACGGTCATTGCAAGCGCTACTCACAGTATCCTAACAATAGTTTCTTCTGCTTCTCGTTATTCTTTTTTTTTTTTTTTTTTTTTTTTTTTTTTTTTTTTTTGGTTCTGTGGGATCCCGAGCTTGGATTTTGTAGTTTTTGGAAGTCTTAGGCGTCTCTTTTTGAATCTCTAAATATGTATTCAGTGAAGGATGGAATATCTCCGATTGGTCACTTGCAAGGATACTCGAACATCATTAGCATAAATTGCAAAAGCGTAAGCAGTTAGATCAAAGACTAGCAAACATTATGACATACCAAACGCTACCCCACGAGCTGCTCATGTATTATCTCATGAGCTGCACTGCTGGGCGAGGTTTGCTTGAGGTTTGCTTGATGTTCTAAAGTTTGTGGAGAGAAGAGAGAAGAGTTTATTTCGCTCGCTAGGTTATCGTGGGAGCTCTACTGTCTACATCTACTATCTACACTCTCCGGTGAAATACAAACCCCTTTCATCCCCTCTGATGCCCCTGCGGCATCCGTTTCTTTTTGGCATCTTGAATTTTAGCCCGTTGAATTGTGGCCCTATGAGGTTTAGTTCATTGACCGAGGGTGAGAAGTTACATTCTTACAGATGTGCTACTTGCCATACCTTTATGAAAACGCTCAAATTTGGAAGTTGGCCCGGGGTGAAGAAATAGGGTCTCAAGGCGTTAGATGCAAAAAAGTAGTTCGTCAGAGACAACGGGCATTTGTATTCGCAGTACGCACAGGCAAAGTGACTTTAAATCTACTGTATCATGATACTAAGTATTCATATTACCCCGGGAACGAGAAACCCTATTCAAAAAGAAGCATCCCTTCATAGTCTCGTGGCTAAACTCCTTAACATACATAAGTACCCATATATCTTCTTCTGCCATACATAATAAAATATAAAGAATGAAAATAAAAACTGAGAAAACTACTGTTGCGACACTCATACAAATCGGTCTGAGGTACGAGAATAAGGCATGTCGACCTTTCGCAGCAGGTAGACAGAAGAAAAAGAAATAAAGAAAATAAATAAATGAAAGGTTCCCCACAAGAAAACACTACATACCACAGACCCTCACGGCAGGTCAAAAGTTGAAAAAAAGTGAAAAGGAAGAGAGAAAATATAGAGCTTCATCTAAACCCTCGAACTCAACCTGACCACCTCAATGATCTTGACCATGGCATTGTTATTATTATTCCTGTTGTTTCCTCCCTGCTTCTTGTGCTTCTCCTTAATCACCTCCCTATCGTTCTTGACCTCTTCAACCACCTCCTCAATCTCGTCCGCACAATCTTCAACGTTTCCTTACCCTCGTTGACTTCCTCAACAAGTCCCGCCGCGTCAACTATGGCAAGGATTTCCTCCTCAGTGACGTCCGGGACTAGGAGCTCCTGGGTGAAGATGTACCCCTCCTCATCATCCAACACATTGCTTGTGTTTCCGGCGCCAGTTGGGTCTAAAATCTAGCCGGGCTCAAAGGTACCGCTGAGAATGGCATCCCTTCGGTCGCCACCCACGCGTGCGATTTCCTTGTTCTCCTCGGCGGCCCTGTCGGCAGCGGGGTCCTGGTGCTGCTTGAGGGCGCCGATTTCAGTGTTAACGGCCTGGATGCTCTCGCATGGGACTGGCCTGACGCTGGCGCTGTCAGTGTTGCGTTCAAGAGTACGGTAGATAAGGCCGCAACTTGCAATTCAACGTCACCTGTTGCTTTGGCATTAGTGAAGGCTTGGTCAGCTGTGGCCTGTTGAAGGCAGTCGAGATCCTAAATATTGCCAGCACCCATGGACGCCGTGGCTGCGCCGAGCAGACCAAATACGGGGTCCTGGATCCTGTCGGGATTATTGAGGCTCAGGGCCGTAGCGGTGAGCCAGAGGAATTTCTCGTGGGAGTCATAAGGTTGCGGTGGTAGGGCCTGCGTTTTGCATGCTGGATATCCTGGAGGGGGTAGGCTCGCGGGCGTGCGAGTGCTGTGGGTGCTGCGGACAGCAAGGAGAGGCGGACAGAGACGGTGCCGGTAATGGTGAACTGCATGATTGCGAGTTTCCTTTTCGGAAGTAGGTTGTGGGCTCGGTCGAGTGAGGTGAACAGAAGAACAGTTGAGGAAGGGTCGGGCCCGGCAGCTCTCTGCTAATAGATAATAGAGTAAAAGTTGAGGAGAACGTAGGCACGCACGTTAAAGCAGCGAGATCTGCACAGATAACTCTAAACGCAAAGCGTTCCCGAACCCTGTACATCCGTTTCGAACGGGGCGGCAGTGGCGCTCTCGTGAGGGTCATTTGCCTACTGGTTGATTGTGGAAGTGAATGTCATGTTGCGTGCAGCCAGGGCCTCCAGAACCAGCCCCAGCTGTTGTGAAACGACCCCTGTCAAATCTTTTTCAATGCGGTTCTCTCGCTGAAGTTCTAAGCTGGAGGTACAATCCCTATGATATTTAGCTGTCATCCGGGATAGTTAATGCCCTGTTGGTAGGGGGGAAGAGGTGTCCAATGTTACAGAAAGGGTGATACCTGTAAGAGCCAAACTTCTGCGCCGATAGCCTTCTAGTAAAGGGGTGCTACCAGAATTACCATGTATCGACCGTGGAAATAGTTATTGAGGCTTGTGGCAAGCGATATGTAATTTGAGTGCGAAAATTGAGCGAGGAAGTCCGGACGCTCGCCATCACTGCGAGCATCCCTTCTGGCCCTCTTGAAACAGCGCATGCTTTTGATCACGGTGCCCAAATCCTCGCTGGCAAAGCTGGCGAACACTTAACAAGGGCATCCCTATAAATGTTGTATGTATTAAACTAGGACTTTGCTAGCCGGTCCGTACAGTGATAGGCCTTCTTCTTCCACAGCTTTTTGCCCTCTCACAGGGCCTCTGTGTTGTTTGGGCGTCTACGGTGCTCGAGGCAGGTTGCAAAAATATGATGTGGTATTGTTGAAATCACCAGGATGGTAGATCGCTTGCGACCTAAACCCATATGGGTAAGGTAATATATGCCTTCTTATAGACCAGACTATCACGTAGAAATTGGATTGCAATTCTGCTAACGTCTTGTACCACTTTTGATAAACCGACATCCATGAGCTTTACGTCATAATAAGATTGCAGAGAATTCGTGAGCAAATTCCCAAGAAAGCACTACATAGTAAGAAGTAAAGACGACAGTGGTGAGGAATCTGCACGGGTATTGAAAGATGAGGATAAAATGAAGATGAACATATATTAACAGGAAAAACCGAATGAACTCAAATTCCAGCCTCAAACCCCTATACAAAAATGAAATAGAAGAGTAAAGGCGAAAGATAAAGTATTAAATACATAAGTAGGTATCAAAAGCAATTAGGATGAAAAATTATCGGTGAAGAAAGACAAAGGAAAACTAGAGTCCAAAGTAAAACAGTGATATCCATAGGCAATCTGATCGCTTCCACTTTCAGCTCATCTAAAAACAAGAAACCTTTTGTCCCATGCATCATAGTATACCCACCTTCACCCTTCCATGCATTCCTAGATAACATGCCTCATACACATAAATCTATTCAAAACTGTATCTCCGTCTCCCAGTCTCACTCTCTCCTTGCTGAGCCACCATATTCCCTTCACCGTCGTTACTGGCTAAACTATTACTCCTTTCAACCAATTCTGCGGTACTTCCCATTCCTACTACCAAGGCCCTTTGGTCGGTAACTTCGGTTAAGCTATCTTCCATTCGATGTCTGCTTACAGTCCCGACACTTGCAGGCCTAACCTGTCCTCCTATGCTTCCTGATACGCTACCACTGTCCCCACCACGATTTCCATACAAACCTGGTACAGGTGGAAGTATACTGCTTGCATTGGAGTTATTTCTGGAATTTCCCGGCGTTGAATTTGTCCCATCTACCGCTAGGTTTCGATCATCCTTTGACGAACGAGAATCCATGGATGGTGTTTGGAACGGAAGCCGGGTAGAGGAACTTGAATGAAGGTAACTCGAGTTCCTATTTTGCTCTTGCTGTGTTTGTAGGTGACGGAGATGCACTTGGGACGACAATGGAGGGTCATAGAGTTCATGACCCCTTGTAGGGGTGGGAGTTATCACTATTCCAACCTCAGGCTGTTGAGAATCAGATGGCATGGAGGACTGCATCCCATGATCGAGTAATAGTTGTGTGGCACTTCTACGCTTGGAGCTTTTGCGTGGTACCTTTGGTGCTCCGTCAACACCTGCTTGGCTTCTCAGGGAAAAGCTTCTGCTGAGGGTATCATCTCCAGTATTCAGAGGAGGAAGTGGTGGAAGCCCATTTCGCCCACTATCTGCTGCACGCGATGGGCCTTCTCCAAAGCTATTTCCTCCGCCCTCGCTGTCGTCACTCTCCTCTTCAGAATCCGTCGTCGTCTTCACAATCTGACTTCCAACTCTCCTCTCACCCGCTCCATCATCTTCATCATCGCTGCTATTACTATCGTCGCCGTCTCTTGTTACAGCGACGCCAATTTCGTCTTGCGAGGCCTTGGCTTGCTGTTCCCTTCGTGCCTGTTCCGCAGCCTCTTGCATTTCGCTTAACATCTCAGGGGCTCTCGAGCTTCTAACAACCTCAAATCCTTTGGCTTTCTCTTTTCGCCTTCCAAATTTATTAAGCAGCCAGCCTTTGGCAATTGCCATAGGACTAGTTGGATCAGCAGGGCCTGTGCCCAACTTTCTGCTCGGGGCCGTCGAAGACAATGCAGGCCCTCTGACTCCATAATAAAAGTCCATCTCTCGCACAGCATAGTCTGTACGCCCTCTACCTGAGCCTCCCAAAGTTGAATCTGTATGTTGATGCCTGACGGATCCAGGCCCTTGTAAAGCTCCAAATGGTGGGGGTGTCCCGGCTCCAGAATTCGGGTTATTTGTATTCAAAACTGTTGGGGAATCCCAGTCTTCGGAACTGACTCCTTCTGCGCGACCTCCTCCCTGAAAAGATCCCAGGCTAGCAGAGTAGGTACGACTAAACGGCCTTGAACCTGTTGGCGTAATGGGGTTTCCAGCAGCATCGTATCTAGGGGTAGTCCAGTCACCACTGGCCCATGAACCACGGCTCCTTGCATTGGGCGAATCGGCCATGCCAACGGTATTTGTTCTTGTCCTTGGAGGTCTGTAGTACGGACCTGGGTCTGGCCCACTAGATGCTATTACTCCGAGACCTACAATTGCTCCACTAGTATTCTGTACGCCACCTCCGCCGAGAGTTGGAGGATATGAGGCGACAACTGGTGACGTTGGTGTATATGCTGTACTCCCACTACCTGTATGCTTATGACCGCGACCGACGGTGCCTGGAGAGTTTGGATCCAGTAACCCTACCAGTGCAGCGTTATCGGACTGTGCACCGATACTGTTATTATTGACATGGCCGCCACCAGTAACTGAAAGCGCTGGTCTACTGGAGCCAGAGAATGTCAATTTGCGGTCACCCTCTGGGCCAGCAATAAGAGATGGAGTACCGCTACTGTCCGTATGGCGGTGCGCTGGATGATATGCAGTTTCATGACGATTGCTTCTGCGGGATAGCTGGCGCTTTCCAAAGACCTGTTTGATGTGTTCATAGACGTCAGCCAATTCACTCATACTGTGCTAGTGAAAAACAGAATGTTTCCATAGATGAAAATCAGAAAGATGTGCGCTTGAACGAAAGTGGAGACAAGAGTGTGCACAATATATCTATACAATAAGAGAGGTGAATAAATGAATAAATAACACCAGAAGGAAGAACTCTAATATCCTCAGTGAAACGCAAACCTGACCTTCTATGCGTAAGGTCGCATGTTTGGTACGCTTAATATAGCGGAAGTCGTGAACGAGAAAGTCTACAATTGAAATAAACAGGATTGAACCTTAAACATAGGCTGCCGGAAAATGCAGTCATAAATCATGCAAATGGTGGAATAGTATTGAAAGGGAACAAGAAAACAAAACCAGAGTGAAAGGAATGGGCAGTGTCGTGTTCATTTCAGCAGATCCAGCCGAACTGGTGGGCTGAGAAGAGAAGCCATAGAGTTCCTGAATTCCTCAGGGGCTTGATTTTGCTTCTTTGCTGTTCCGTATTTAGTGAGATCGCTATTACACACCTGAGCAAGCCCTCCTCTAGCAGCGGTTCCGCCGTCATTTCCAGCTCCCATCAATCTCGCAATAATCTCTGCCAAAGTTTGGAGAGCATTCAGGAAAAATCCGAAGACCAAAACAATGCCGTGGCACAAGAGGACTGCATAAGCGACCCAGCCCTTCGCTGCATCATCAATCTTGAGCTGAGGTATAAAAGCCATGGAAAATACTACCGTTAGTAACCTCATAGCGGAAAAGAATGTTTGATATAGATTCATTGAGGTCTTTGGCGAATAAGGTCTTACGGCATTGATGAGCAATATGAGAAGAACCTCGCAGATAACCAGTAGAGTGAGCTGAGCAATGCCGCTATCCTGGACGCCTCCAAAAGCAACTGCTCTGAGGATGTTAATTATTATTTGCATAGTACAGAAAAATGGATTCGATTCCAGTCGGTATGTGTTGTATATTGGCCCATATTGCAGCAGAGTCGGAAGATCGTCACAGAGCGCTGAGCGAGGCTTGTGAGTTGCAATTTGGCGGAGCATGAGCGCTGTTAACAAAATAAAGATTGCAAAAACCGTTGCAGAAAGGCCCGTATACCACGCAGGAGACCGGTCATGAAGGACAAACTGGAAAGTGGTAAAGGTTATAAAAGGATTTAGGAGGTAATTGAAAAATAGGCGAATAATATTTCCTAAGGGAAAAAAACATTAGCAGGGGTACGGTAAGGTGATAGCAAACAAATGTTAAACATACCAAGCGTAAAGGGACGGTTCTTAGCCCGCAAATCCTCTTCGGCAATGGATTTCACCTTCATAAAACCCCATCTTACCACAAACCCAATTTGGATCAAAGAAACCACTGCAATCAGGATGCCGACAACATATATCATCGATACTGGCCATATATCCTTGACATTGCTGATGCCAACGAACTTTGCCATGCGCTCCAAACCATATTTACCGTCAACAACGTATAAATTGTCGACCAAACTCGACGTAGAATCATCTGGAGTGACAGTGGTATTGAATAAAAGGACAGACCATGCTCCTTTTGACAAGACGGGCTGGACAAATCCAGGGTAGGCAAGGGTCAAACTTCCTGTGAGCACAACGAATTGTAGATACTGCAGACAATCCCCAAAGCCAGGAGTGACAAGTCGCAGCATGTCGTCATCCATCCCATAATTAGAGCTCCAGCGGAATATGTCCTTTGTACCATTCCATGGGTTAAAGATTGCAGCCGATATCGTTGCCAACCCTACAAAGATTAATATGCCCAAGGGTGTCCAACGGACTGCATTTGAGATAGCATTCCCCAGGGGAGGTGTGACTTCAACCTTGACACATCCGATGTGAGTATCTTTTGAGTCGCCTGAAATGATACGGAAGGTACTAATGACACTAGTGAATGCGTATGAATCTCTAAGGATTGTTGATACCGTAAAGGATGGCAAGCCAGAAGGATCGGAAAGATCTCCATTGCTAGAAACAAATAGTAAGCACATAGGTAAAATTTTGATATTGACGGAAGACTTACTTAGGCAGTGGTGTATTCTTCATAGGACAGGATTTTGCATTTGTACAGAACCCATCATATCCGTCAAACAATTGGAATGTCACCACGTTGACAGTAGTTCTTAACGTCGTCTGGGTGTTGGTTCCCCAGGCCGAATCAAACTGAACAATCTCTCCTGTTGTTTCGTACGATATATCATCTCTCCGGACAAGGTATTTCCTCTTATCTATTTCCTGTCCTTCCGTCCCAGAGTTTGCAAACATTTGGTCCTCAACACTATCTACAGTGAACCTATAGCGCCGCCTTGATATTCTCGCTTCACGCTCATGCCGTGTACTTAGACTAAAATCTTGATCGACCAAACCAAACTCCCATCGTTTCGTAACATTGCCACCAGGATTTGCACTTGAAGAACCAGTAACATTACCGTATACTGTGACATTCAAACGATAAGGTACCTTCCCGAGCTCGAGCTTAGCGTCCACTGCCAATGGACGGAACTGAAGATGAGTTGGAGACTGTTGTACACTCTCCGGAAGACAGTTGCTGAAGCTTGTTACGAGGGCGGCGGATACATGTGTAGCTAATAGTGATAAAACCGTTATAAATAACATTCCCATGCTCCTGTATCCTGGTGCTGTCGAGAAGGCCGGCCACTGTTGCCGCTCACGGACATGGGAAATTGTTGATGCTCCAAGAAGTAGGGTCAAAAATGGTGATTTTAGGGACGGAGGTGACGGCTTCATGGTAGTTCCCTTGCCCAGCCCCGGCTCAGGTTGTTAAAATGGAAAGCACTCGCTCACCGAAACCACAATTGACCAGACGAATGAAGCTACCTGATTAGATCCTCCAAGGTCAGCGACGAAGATGACAAGCAGGACATATCCAAAATCGCGTTCGGGGTTAGATTTGTGGGGAGAGGGGGGTGGGGGGGGTGAGAAGGAAATAGGCCAAGGAACAATCACCAACCCACCTGAACCAACACTTGCTACTGCCGAGTGATGAGACGCAAAGCTTGGGCGCCCCTAGCCCACCAAACACTTGCGAGCCTGTACAACGATGACAAGTTCCTGGGTGCAGCGATAAGAATAACCACCAACCCAAGTCTGTGATTCCTCCCAGTTGCCCACCCCAGTTGCTCATGTCAAGGAAGGGTGGGCGATGAAGTCTGGACCGGGGGGAGAAGGGTGTGTTGCAGGACGGGGTGGTGGGTGGGGTGGGGACGGGGGGGGGGGGTCGTCTGTAGAGATGCGTGGAGCGTCCTGTGGGCTGCGCGGGCAGCCTATGTGAGAGACATCAAGTGTGTAGGATTCAATTGCACGATACATGAAAGGCAGGCACATTGGAGGTGTCCAGGCTGCGCCAGCTTCCTATCTGAATGACTCGCTTTTGGCACGCGCGGCGACATGCCATCATGGGTCCACAGCACCGCATAACTAGGCGAATAGTGCCCGGCACAGCCTGAGCCAGGAATTGCCCGGAGGGACGAGCTGCTTGCTTGAGCCCAAGTAAAGTGCTGTAGAGCACTCGTACACCTTAGCTATCGCTGGCGGGCCCACGAGGGCCAATACTCGTACTCGAGCCATGGGCCGAGCACGTTCCACTTGGTGATGGCACGCCACAGCCAGCGCACGAGGATCGTTCAATGGCGTTATGGCCACGCGCCCGTCCATCGCGGCCGGGCTTTCTATCTGTTGGTGAAGAGTTCGTCCAAGTGAGCAGTGCTCTAACCACACAAGCCGCTCTCCCGCCCGCCCCAGCAGACGGTCAGCATGTTGGCATGTCTGGTCAAAGCATCTTGTTGCATGCGTGCTGCCACCTGCACCAAGAAAACCCAACCAGAGAGCAGGCAGGAATCATGCGCATATGACGAGCGGGCATAGAGAACGGATTTTCATTTGGCAGGTATCTCTGCACAGCAATAGTTGACTTGACCCACAGAAACGCACTGCCTGCTTGATCGATCGGGGGCTAACGAACTTCCGCTTCCTTCCGCGCTATGCTAACGGCAATCGAATAATAAGGGGCAACAATGCTTCAACTGGGATTAGGACGGCAACGATGCGTGGTGGTTACCCTGGAGACCAGTTACAAATGCAGCAAAAGAGTAATCCATCGTAGCGTTTAGTTTTGAAATCCTTAAACGCTCAAAATTTAGGCTCAGCAGGCTCCCGCTTCCAGAAAGACATAAGCATTTCTTACGTTGGCGTACAGAAAAGCTCTATTTTAGTGTTCAACGGAACAGAACAGACGAGATTGCAGAAGCTGCTGGTACTACATTGTGCATCTTCTTTAACAAGATCGTGCATGAGACCCGATATCATGACGACTGCTGCTAAAAAGATAAAACCATTCTCGGAATTGCCCAGAAACGCGCGAAAGTACTGACAATGTTCGAGCACGCAATTCAGCAGGCAAGCCCAAGATATATTGATCTGCCATTACATCCGTGTAACCGAACTTAAAAGCAGCACTAACCGACGTCAAGATGATGCACTTGTGGACAAGGATCGTTGAAGATTTATTCTCCCCATAAACCCCACCATGCGGACCCGATATTTAGATACACGCTGTATACCTATTGACCGTGATGGAATCAGTACACCTCCCAACACAAGAAAGCAGCTGCAAGAAAACGGTAACCAAAGCAGATTCTGCACTTGCTGCATGTTACTAATCACGTAGATTTTCTCAGCCATATACAGATTTAGCGATTGAGGCACAAGCCAGTGTTGTCTGGACAACTCTAAATTTAGTAGCAATGTCAAGATGCCTGCAGTTTGACTACCAGTGTAAAAGTGCGAACAGGATGAAGTTTTCAAGACACAAGACATCCGTGAGCTCGTGCCCAGCGCCACTGCTTGTTCCACTTATTTATGTGTGCTTACCATAAGTACGAAATACTCTGCAGTTCTGAAGGAACATGTGGCTGAGAGTCTAGGTAGTGTCGAAACTAAAAGATTAATTCAATACTACTTCTGAGATCCTGATGACAGGTATTGCTTGTAGCAGCTCACAGCTCTGCAGGCACCGATAACGCTTTAATTCTATAAATAACAGCAACCAGCATTTTCATTGCCTGAGAAGATTACATATAGTCTAGCTTGGAAGGTTACACAAAGACACCATGTCTCAAGATGGGAAATGGATTAAATTCTGAGCAATGCAAAACACATACTAAAGTTTCATAGCGTAAGTGGACAGGATACACCCAAAGGAAAAAAGAGAAAGGGATAAAGACAGGAGCTAGCATAATGACAAGCACAGCTACGCTATATCATAACAAATACATACGCAAGAGTTTTAATCAACTCAATAAAACACAGAGATATAGAGGCCAATATCAATCTAATGAAATTCGAGAGGCAGATGAAAGATAAATGCTAAATGTAGAGGCTTTATCAAGTGCCCTAATGAAGAAAGTTTGCATTCTACCTAGAAGTTCGTCACAACTTAGGCTCTCCCAACTTCTTCTCGATCCGCTCCCCGAATGTCATATGATAATCCATAACCGCTCTCTCACCCCATTTCTCTTCTTTGCCCCTTCTTTCTTCCTGTCCCCCATCCTCGGCTCCTCCTGCTGCAAACATGCCACCACGTCCGAACCCCTCAAGGACCCATCTCCTGCATGTCTCCAGGGCAATGATGTCGCCATCTCTTCTCGCGTCAACAATGAGTAGTACCGCGCAGACCACATATCCAAGCCATGCAATGAGCTCTCTTCCACTAGCCACCAAATCCTCTCTGCTCCGACTTCCAATACGCCGTTCAAGGTGGGTCCAGGAAGACCATGCATTAACCTTGCATCGCTCAAGGATTTCGCGGGTCTCTCCAGAAGGCAAGTGGTATCCCATCCCTAGATTCGCCTCAACCCATTCACCAACAACATTGAAACCCCTTAAACCAGAGGTCACATCACTTATTCTCAGAAGTGATTTGACGAGCTCCACTGCTAATACATTGGTGGTGCCTTCCCAGATTGACAGTACATTTGCGTCCCTAAATAATCTTTGAACATTCATTCCACCAAATTCTTCATTCTCTAAATAATCTACTCCACCAAGGGACTCCATACACTCCGCTAAGGCTGCAATTGATGCTTTTGCGGTAAGCGCCTTGGCCAACGGCGTAACGATCAAAAACAGTGCTCGTACTGCCCCAGGCCCATTCGCTGGCAGAAGATAGTTTGGAGGTTCGCTCTGAATGGATGTCATGATATATTGCTGTGTCGAAGTTGCGACGACAGGAGGGTTGGATATGTACTCCGGATGCTCGTCAAAACCTAAGAGGGATACAGCAAGAAAAGTCAGATGAAGTTGCGCCCGGAAAACTGTCTCCAAATGGGAAAGCGTTCGAAGGTGTAGCGGAGTATGAGCGAGCGCCCGGTTAGAGATCTTTCGAACTTGAGCAAATGCCTAAAGCAAATGTCAACGTAAAGCAACCAAGAAAGTACGTTTATGAGAATTGATTCAATACCTTTGCAATTGCTAGACCTCTTCTCATAAAAGCGACTGCATTAACAGAGTTATGCACTCTTGTGATATTTAGGATGGTGCTGATAGCCTTAACGCCTTGTCCTTCCTCTCCAATCTGCAGCACTTTGTCAATTATTTGTGGGTCTCCGCAGTCTAGTAATACATACCATCCAGCCTCTCATTCCATCAAGTTCAATCTCGCTAGTTGCTAGGGGCCGTGTCCCTAATTTCTTCTTGAGCCTCACGATACGTACTCCATTCCAGGTTTCTTGTTCTCCCAGAAACTTTTCGAACTCCTCGCCCTCGACATCCGACTCTATGGGAGCCAACGCCTTTCTTTTTAAGGGTGCATAGAAGGCACTCAGTCCATTGCTTCCCTCTGTCCTTGCTAGTAAAACAGTCATGTTGGCATCAGCTGCGGAAGGAAAAAACTTGTAGCCACTGATGACCCAAGGGCCAAGAGCATCATTGTCACCATCTTGAAGTCCCAGTTCCCCTATCTCCTCGGAAGTCACAGGGGAGTAGACAGCAACTGTCTCGGTGTTTGAGACATCCGAACCCCCTGGGCGTTCGGTCATCCATTGACCAGAGGTCCAGCGCTCATAGTCGTCCGGCCCCCCACGAGATATTAACTTTTTATAGGCCTCTTCAAAGACTTGTTTCGCACCTGGCTGAGGCTTTCCATGCGTTTCCCCAGGTAGATGTATTGGCTTGTGTGATGATGGTGTAGTTGGCAAATGCGATCGGGGAGATAGTTGGGATTGCCGATATAGTAGCCGAGCTGCACCGTCCGTCATGGCAAGTGGGCATGTTTGAAGTGCCGAAGAAGGAGAATATAAATAATACCTGGGGAAGAATTAAGCTAACTGCGACTTTGATATGCAGCAATGGACTTACTTCGCAAATTGCACAACACGGCAATAAGGGCCAAATTCACCCTCATATCCAATTGCTACGACACTAGTCATCATTTCCATCAGCGTTGGTTTTGAAAGCTAAGCAAATTCACATACCCTTCTCTCCCACCCCATTCACCCAGCTTTTTCCAACCTTCACTAGTTTTCAATATTTTTCCGTTTTTATCAATTCCGGCCCCTCTTTGTCTTCCCCAAACCTCCAAAATCTCTTCCTTCGCTATATTTTTTCCTTCAAGTGTGGGGAGATTCTTCTCAGCATCGTCAATCCAGCCGGCTACCCTCTTCGATGTAGCAAATTGAGCAAGACGGAACAAATCCTGTTGGAATTCTCGTGACCGAGAGAGCTGTGACGGAAGGTAAACTGGGATTTTATTATTTAGTGATCACGTATTGAACAAGCGCTTGATACCACATACACGAGAGAGCCCTCTGAAATGCAAGATCATCTGAATATTGATTTCCTAGTTTTGGTGGCTCCTGAAAAAAACCTGAGCTTGCAATAGAGTGTTTTAATCTTTGTGGCTTGGGCGGTGAAGATGAGCGGGAACTGGGCAGTGATGTTGCTCGTGAACTCGCAGCATGTGTTGAGCGCTCTACGACAGATTGACGCGAATGTCTGCTTGCCATCGGGGATATGTCGGTTGTCTCTAGAGCAATGTTGCAAAGACTGAGTCTCGGTCCCGAAAGATGAAAATATAACTATGTCAAGGGCTCATTAAGCTGATCTGAGGTGGCTGGTTGGTGAGGGCGGGGGGCTAGAGCAGGTGCTCCTTAATCCTAAATCGTGACGAGCTTTGTGTTGTCAAAGCCCGCGCCTCTTGGCTGAACAACAGTGAAACCCCGAGGACCCGTAGTTATTGTGATGGGCGCCAAGCTGCAGGGGCCATCCGAGCAGCCGAGTCTCGGGGTTTGGCCTTAACTGACGTGCCCGAGAACGTGATTGGCTTGCAAACCCTGGATGAGGAATACTGCGCCGGGCTAAGAATCCTAGGGAGGGTCACAGTGAGCGTAACCGTGCTCGCCATTTGCTCAAAACAGCTGATCCAGATCCACATTCCGTCGGCCCTAGGCCTGTATGGTAGAGTGTTGGATCTAAATCCAGTCAGCGGAAGGAAACCTAACCGAGGCCCCCAGGGTGAATGAGGAAGAACCTGCGAAGACAACCTACCACCGCCCAGTAGCTAATCTCGTAGCTGGAGGGCGGAGTATAGTCCAGTTGTGAGAGAGTACTCGAGCATGTACTCGAGTACATGCTCATGCTCTACAATCGTCCAATCCGAATTGAGTACCGGGGTACTCTAGTGTCTGGCTGGGGTGAACCTGGCTCAGCGAAATCAGGGAACGGCCTCAGTCCTATGTGGTGCGGATGGCTTCCGTGCGCCAAAGTAACATGCGTGTTTGTGGCCGTCGCTTGGCTCGGGTGATGTTGGCGCTCAAACCGCAGCATGAGGAGATTCGAGGCTGTTGAGTGGGTGTTGCTGTCATAACCTCCCGTCAATTTGTAGTATTCTGCAGGTCTTCTTGAGAGGTCAAAATTACGTTAAGTAGTTGAATTCAGAATGTAAACTCGCTCTTTGCCTAGATTGCCAAGAGCAGCGAGACGTCTATGATCTACTGGTACGAGTATCATAAGTGTGCAGTATTATCGATCATGTCACATTTCAACCAGGCTACGTCACATTGTAAACATTTAATTATAAATCAGTTCACCGTAGTGAAAGGGTCGGTCCCCGCTGCTACTCTCTGCTATTATTACACGCACGTTTCAACATCAGGACAACTAATTTACTTTACTTTACCACGGTGAGCATCCCCACTTGCAGCAGTGGTCTCTAGATCTCGCTTGACTCAATTATTGTTCATCAGTCTTCTTAAATTCAGAGAACATCACAAAGACGCTCGCTGAATGGAAAGAGTACTGCATGTGCGTGAGGCCCATGGTAGAGCATTCATCAACATTAGGAAAGCGCCGAACTGCTTGCACCTAGGGCCACAGCCGCGCAACTGGGGCTTATCATATCCACCCTAGTTGGTAAGTTAAGTACATAAGCAGGTTGAATTCACTTACATGTCGCAAGTCACTATTACCAACCTCTCGCTCATAGTACTAGAGTACACATAGTGATAGCATGGTTAAGTGGTAGCATAGTCACATGGCAATATGGTAATATAGTGAGTATAGATTTTTGCCAATGTATTGTACAGTTTAGAAGGTTAAGGGGAGGGGGAGTTCGGGGAGTATGGGAATAGGAGAGTGGTATTGGGGGTGAGGAATCCGGAGCTGTGGAAGAATACGTGGTGAATAGTCTCGTACGGGGTTGAAGTGAAGTCTGGCACCAGACTAGGGAAAGGTGACTTTTCTGTACAGTAATGCTGTCAATGCTTGTCAAGATTAAAAAGTCGTGTGAATAGTGAGCAATGCTGCTACATGATCAGCCTGAGCTTACAGGCGGAATAATAACAACTTCATCTTCTGGTCGAATATTCATTTCATCTACATCGGGACTATTCTTTCCACTCTCAGGCCCATCGACATATTCCAGATTCACTGCACCAAACAACATTAATTCCAAAATATTTCTTTTCTAATGATGAAAAGGTTTAAAGATAGGAAGAGGGGCTGGAACCTCATCGAAATCCCGTGATGTATAACTTGAACAGCCTGCAAAATATAGTATCTTGAACGTGGACTTAATGTGACCCTATCGCACCAAACCAGGTTAGCGGTATTCTCGATTACCTTAAGAAATTAGGACTGCAATTGAGAGTATCAATGAAAAGATCAGAGTAATTCTAGAGCTGAATATCTCCCCAAGGAAATTGCGGTTAATACATGCTAAAAGTTTGTTCATCATTTCAATTATTGCAATTTGTGTACAAAGATATTGTAATCACGTCAATCCACTTACCTATGGTTCAATCCAAAAATCCAGATGTTGAATCAGTGCATCGCATTTAAAAGGATCGTATGCATCTACATTTCATCAGCTAACCAGCGGGAACGGGATTCAAACAAGAAAAAGGTTCGTGAGTTGAACGCACCGTAAAAGCAATATCTGGCGATAACTGCTATAAACACCAAACTCGCGAAAATGGGAAACAAGGTGCTGGCAACAACCGACCCCGGCTTCCCAAGGAGTGGTGAAGAGTGTATGACCCGAACCATATCACAAGCGTAGATATCTGAAACCGGACGAGCAGTGGAAAATTTCTAGCATCCAGCACAGGCTACCTGGCGAATTGAAGTGTTTGTCTGCAAGTCAACGAAGGGGTTTCCTTGCACTCGGATTCGTGCCGCATGTATACGTAAAATAGGTCCACTAAATTGGTAGTCTGGTGGTTGTGGGATGATTTTCGCGCTATTCATCTCAATGCCAAGACCCGTGAGTAGCTGCTAAACAAGAACACTTGCCGGTCCGAGGCTAAGATACTCCGTACTAGCTCTGGTCTCATGTCAAGAACTAGTCTTGAACCAATCACGTAGTACCATATAGAATCAATAAGTGATTGTGGAAACTTGAGCAGTAGATTGCCAATAATGCAGTTGTGTTGTAGACTGAAGGTTGAAAGAAGTACGAAAATCGTGGTCCCTATTGAGTTATTACGCCCTTAGATTCATACAAAACTTTCACGTTCCAGAATACGACCATACGCTGCTGAGAGATAATGAGAGAAGGTGTTTGAGGGCTTAATTTAATTTTCGAAATAAGATCCTCGCACAGCTTTCTACAGTAGCCCACCAGTTGTTTCTAGGACTTCCATTTTTGAAACCCCGTGGCAATACATGAAAACGTCGAGTTGCCTGGCACCAACGACGAGAGGATGTTTCTTCGTAGAATGGAACGAGTAGAACACAGCGTAGGGATGCATCTGATGGGTGTTCTACTACAAGTGCTTCTCCAAGCAAGTACTTTTAATCACTTCTCTCCTGGCCGCACATGGCCGCTCTACTGTAGTAGTGATCGTGCTTCTCCGAACAGGAGCGTGATGGTGCAGGTTAGATTACCGTTTACGGCAGTGGCAAATCTCAAACGCACTCTAGCTGGCCTAGAGAGTCTACCAAACATCACCACTCAAATCTATATTGGCAACTGTTTGATGTTACTTCAGCAGCAGTGAAGCAGCCCATGCCTAGATAGTACTTTCTATGAAGATGTATGTACACATTCGCCTCACAAAGCAATGTGATATGTAAGGTCTCTGCTCTCGTTCGCAGTCGATATTTAGCTCACATTAAGTGAGTACAGTGGCGCATGATCGACGGTAAATATGCAATCTGACGCCATATCATACTCTAGTTTCACACGAGACTAGCCATACTCGAGGTTTCAAATTTTGTGCATGACGTAACATGCAATAAAAGAAAGAACATGTTTCAAGGAGGAACATTCCAATATATTATAGGGACCCACCTCCGGAATGCAGACCGACCTTGACCCTGTTGAGGACAATTGTCTCAGATATGCACTTTAATCATTGCATTATGACATGTATCATTTCATCATAACATATGCATCAAGGCACATGAGATTGTTCTGCCGTCATACCATTTGGTGCTTGAGTTGAAGCTGTTTATTTTATGTCGCAGCTTGGCCTGTATGTATGACTGTAATAATGCAAGCGTACGCGATGAGCTGTTCCTGACTAACCGCACTTTGGTCTATGCTATGCAGGCGACGATTATCAAGAGGTATCAAATATAGAATCGTAAGGTCCAATCTAGTCTCGTAACCAGGCTCCAATCCTGGTTACGAGACTAGCTCCAATTGCAAGATTCACAGCCATTGGATGTTTCGATTTCAGACCTCCTCAGGATTCAAGCGCATATGCATGGGTGTGAACACTTTGGTACCTGTAGAGTACAACCACCCATACATGACGGGTTCGGTACGGATTGGGACTAGTCCCTACCACTGTCTGGCATTATCAACGACCATAACCACCATGCTCGAGTAAACCAAACTGACACCACACAATGCTACTTTCAGTTTATGCTTAAGAGCCAATAACCGCCTCTCTAAGTCCCGCTCCCATTCGCCAATCCATGCTGGACGAAGATTTTACTACTGTAGCCATTGGGATTACAGACATTACTTCCCTGGGTCAGCCATAGTTAACGCAGTTACCTACGTCCTGTTACACTATGGTCACCAAAAGTGAAGTTAGCTTCAGTGCTATTGAGGTATATAGGGCGCATGCTGATGGCGTTCGGTTGGATAACTTTCGGGCCGGATGCCGGTATCGTTTTTGGGCGTTAATGCAATGGTGTTTGGTGAGAACGCTGTGAGTGAAGATAATGAGGAGTTAAATATGTGGGAAACAGATTGTTGCGGCAGGAGGAGAAGCATCCCGATACCCACTCCGGTAGGGAGGGAGAACATAGTTGAGGAGAATGGCAATCGCAACATATTGATGATAATCTGCCCCATATTAGTTCCTTAAGGACATAATGTGACGAAAGGTATACGGTTTGTTACGCCCGGAAGAATATTGAAGAGAGCACTGTAACCAGGGTTGGGATGCTGACGCTGCAGATTCACCTCGTAGTTCACATGGCCTTATCCTAGATTTTATTTAAATATTTGTTTAAAGGCTTTTTTGGACGGTACTGCCTTGATCCTGGGATAACCAACATAGAACTCTGCATAATCATAGACTCAGAACCGTCGACCTCACTGGGAGACGGGCTACGGATATTGTTTTGGGCAGAGTGCCGACCTTCTCCATCTTCTAAAACCAATCCTCCTCTTCCGTCCATAACTCCGCTACCACCGCCACAGCATTAATTTACCCTACTGTCAGACAATAACAACTAAAAAGCCATAAACTCGACGTTCCTCTCTCTTCTAAAAAGCGACTGCTTCGATCCATTGTATACAAAACCAAAATAATCCCGCATAATTTCACCAACTGACGATAGGGGAAATATAACAATGTACGCCTTCCTTCGCTTCTCTCGCCAGCTGTGCTTCTTCCTTAAGCACGCCTTACCTACGACCCTCTGTGCACTCTCCATGACGACTTCCGCCGCCCCAGCAAGTCGTTGCCCTCAACGATATGTTCTTATGATATCCCGATTAACGCAGTTAAGTGCTTACAGACCAGTCGGCAGGAAGTTGACAATACGATGAATGAGCGACAAGCGACTGCAGGAATGAAGAATTCGGAAATGGAGGGATTCGTACACCGGCATCTCGTTGTTAATGCACAGAAGAGATTAGGGATTGATTTCGAAAGCTTGGAAGACGAAGCAATTTACCAACATCGTTTACCATACTGTAACAGTGGGATGTTAGGGATGCCATGAATGAAACGAAGAAAATGGTTTATGAGCGCATATTACAATATATTCAGTTCCAAGGGTACCCAAATGAAGCAAGTGCGGATTTAAAGAAGCCAGCGTCAATCATCTCGTTCTTTACATTATCGGCCCGATACTGGTGGATTTTACAGTAGTAACGGGATGGAACATATGTTTCAGGAGAAAGAAAGAAATTGTGTCGAGACCAGGTGTTATGAGGAATATGTTATAGACAAGATTTCAGTCTTCGAATAAATCTTTGTTCTGGTCATAGGGTCCAAATGTCTTCTTTGGGAGACGCTGTCAAATAGTGTTGTTGCCGATGAAGGGCATGGCAGAAAAGAACGGCGGCGGAGAGGTTTAGGGTTTCGTTACCACTGGAGAGGATTGGAGATGGTTCGTTATGCTAAGAGCTTTCATTCACGTAGAGGTTCATTCTCCTATTTAATACCATGCACAAAGAGCCAGAACGATGGATGAAGGAAGGTATCATTTTTGTGGACTGTATGGACTTGGAATTGCGGAGTGGAGGTGTTCTACGGAAGGATGTGGTGTTAGGATAGGTGGGATTATCAATGTGGCTAACCTGCCCTTGGTTTATCCAGTCTGCTCATGTCACAGTGTGGATGTTGCGACCGTTATATACACATATACATAGCTTATAACTTTCTCAGTTACACGCGCTCACCGACACCCTCACCCACACCCTCACCCACAAGCTCACTCTTACGCTCTCGCACAAGTCGTCTCACCAGTGCATCAAGACAGTGTTTACCAAAATTTACTAACGGCTCCTTTCATCTTTGGCTGTTCTTACATACTTCTTGCCTCCCTAAAGTCCGACATTTGCTTTCATGGTTGCAATATGTTGATTGCAATTGCTGCTTCTATATAGCTTGATGTTAGTTATGATAGTTAAAATAGCTTGAAGTTTTTTTTCCCCTCCTTAGCTACTTACTTTGTATGTATCTAATATTTTACTGTTGTCATAAAGTGTCATCAGTCCGTCTCTTAAGCTTGGCGGTTACTACTATGTACTCGTACTTATACTAGCATTAGCCTGCTTCGGAGTGGATCTGCGATTGCCTTAAACAGTGCTTGATATCGATATATTGGCATCACCTTATTCCTAAGGTGTTCTGGCAGCTTGTTCTTAGCATGTGCCGTTTGTAGTCTCGTAACCAGACTTAGACGCTGACTATGCCGTTTGTATATCTTGTCTCTTCTCCTTCCTTTTCGCCCTATTCCACAGCGTCTTGGAGAATGTTACTACATAACCGTTCACGGACGCCAACCGGATTAACTGACTCCCCAGATCTGGAAGCTTGTACCGTGCGCCTGTGGGAGAGATGAAAGATCTCTGGTGTAGGGTACCAGAACGTTGCAAGTTACACCGGCAGTGCAGCGGTGCGGTACAATTCCCCCGTATCCAAGCACTAAGTAGCTTCATACAGCTTCGAAGAATATTGATTGCATCACCAACACCCCACGTGCTCAATAGTGACTCCGTGGTATCAAAATCTAGGTGCAGCCAGACTAGCATAGTGATTCGCCTCACTCAGGGCCAAGCCCCACCAAGGCACGACAACTACCGGTAGCTCACCACCGTTAACCCCGGCCAGAGCACCTACCCTACGGTAGTCCGCTACAAGCTTACAGTACCGAGATCCCCCTGCTCTGGTAACGGTACCCTATACCTGTGGCGCAAAAGGGTGGAGCCGCACGCCCCGCCGCTACGAGCGCACGGGCACCCGGATGCGCGAGAGGGGATGCTTACTAAGATACGTTGTACTGGTACAGTAACGTCCTCCCGCAGTTTTCGATTTTTCGATACATTGCTAGGCACCCCTCTCACTGCCCCGCGCTAGCAGCGGCTCAGCTTGGCTGCCGTGAATCTGCGGAGCGCTGGCCAGCACAGAGATGGAGGGCGATAACGTCGATGCCATGCCTGCCCGCGCCGGTGCGCTAGGCCTGCCCTACTCGTGGGAAGGCAGCACTGCTGTGTCCTGGGGTAGGCTGGCGCTTCTCCTGTGGCCTTGCAAGCTTCGAAACGGCCGCCGAAGGTGACCTGATAAGGTGCCAGCGCTGCGCGGTGCTGTGCTGTGGCATCGCAGTATCCGATACGCTGGATAAAGCAACGCTCTCCCCACCACCCACGCCCTATAGCTTGCCGCGACGCCCCCCCCCCCATCCCAAGGTCATGCCCTCTGCACTGCCCTTCTACTCTGACCCCTCATCGTGCTGCAAATTAATGCCAATCTCTTGAAACCGGCAGAAAATAATATTTATCAAAAGCAGCCCATTTATTGCTGCAGAGCCTCCCCCCAGGCCTGCTCACGCTTTCGTCCACAACTCGGCAGAGCCATCTCCCGCAGTCGCAGCGTACGCACAGCGCACTAAAAATCCTTGAGGCAACACTTCGAAGTGCAGAGTCAAGCCGCCCCTTCCCCCCAGATCACAGCACGGTCGGTAGCGATCGCACGCAATTGCGACGCCAGCACGGAAGCGGCCCCTGCTGATCTAGTCAGATAAGCTTCTAGAAGCCGAATCGAAGCACTGCCGTGCCCGCCCCACGGTTATCGATCACATACATGCTTCTCTCAGTGCTTAACATCTTCAAGTGCATGCAACGACGTTGATCTAGCCAGAACCGCCAACTAGAACCTTCATACATACTCAAATTTGTTTTCGGCTCCCGACGCGGAACAATTTACTCAAAGCCCAGCGGATTCGCTGCAGGCCTTGGTCACACGATAAGGCATTAGCAAGAAAAGAGGAAACAAAAAAAAAATAAATAAAATAAAATAAAATAAAATAAAAGAGGAAGGGGAAAGGAAATTAGCGAACAAAAGAAAAAAAAAAAAGGAAAAAAAAAAAAAAAGAAAAAAAAAAAAAAAAAAAAGAAAAAAAGAGAAAAGGAAAAAGATAAATGCAATAAAGCAAAATAAAAATTAAAAATTAAGGAAAGCGTGAGTCGATATCTCGCTAGCTTGGGTGCCAGTGGGCCGATAATAAATTTGTACGAACCGGGAAAGGAGAGCAGTGGTGGTGGTTGTACGTACAGTCTGGTGTGCGTATGGTAGGAGGCGGGTCGACTGGAACCGTGGTCCCCTTTACTGGATGTGCATTTCTCTGTAACCTAAAAGTGTGGAAGGAAGACAATAACACCGGACGGTAACACGACATTCTTCAGCGTCACTCCGTGCTTGTTCGCTCGATTCTCGCCGCAGCCTGAGGCGAGCAAATTGTAGCAGTGGAGGACTAGAGGCGCTCCAGTGGTCAAAGGGAGAGGCGCGACTTGGATTTAGCCAGGCGGACCGTTACACATTCTTCGTCCATTCATCCTTGCCATTTTCGCATCTAAATAAGAGCTATTCCAAGCTAGAACTGGAGATACCTATAAGGGGAGCCAATTTGCTTTCTTCGCTTCGTTTCTTATAGCCCTCAGCATATTAATCTAACAAGATGAAGTTGCACCGTCGCCACAGGATGGCATTACCGACGCCTCCCCCAACCTCTCCCAGTGCAGAACAGGACGTCAATGCCATCGAAATGCTTCGTTCTTTCGACTCTGCCACGAATCCCACAAAACCTATTCGCCCATCACCACTTACTACCCAGAATGGTATGCCTTTAGACCTGTTGGACCGGTTACGTTCGTTTCCGCTCTTCCAATCCGCACCAGATTCCTTCCTTACAGCTATTGCAAAGCATCTTCGACCTCAAACTCATTCACCGCGAGACTATATCATCACCGAAGGAGATGATTCGAAATCAATGTACTGGTTAGTCAGGGGCGTCGTTGCTGTTACTTCACGGGATGGGGAAAGTACATATGCAGAATTGAAGGCTGGGGCCTTTTTTGGAGAGATTGGGATATTGATGGGGATACCACGGACGGCCACTATCATTGCGAAGAGTAGATGTCTCCTAGTAGTTTTGAGTAAGGAGGCTTTACATGAAGAGCTGCCACATTTTCCTGAAGTGGAACGTGCAATTAGGGATGAAGCAGAGGAAAGGTTAATGATTTTGAATAGGAAGAAGCAAGAGAGAGAATGTTCGTCAACTGGAGGGGTCAAACGTTCGGCAGATGGTGACGTGCGGATGACTGAGAGTTCTGACTCGAGTCCTCTCACTGGAGGACAAGCAAACGCTGGAAGTTTGGCTCCTGGCAGCCAATGGAGCTCACATTCGGCGCTTGAAGCCGGGATGGTATATGTTCGTCAGCTGTTAAAAGAGCTTCCATTGTTTGCAAATTTGCCTCCACAAGTACTACATTTCCTTGGGCTGAGCGCACAGCCAAAGACATTTTCACCTTTCGCTACATTAGTTCAACAAGACTCTACAGGAAGGGATATCTTTTTTATTGTTAGAGGTGAGGTTGAGGTAATAGACGAGAGCCCGTCAAATCCTTCGCAAAACAGAGTCAAAGCAAGGTTAAGGAAGGGTCAATATTTTGGTGAAGTGGCTGGCTTGTCACTTGCTCCTCGACGAACTGCTACTGTGAGAAGCGTTACATATGTTGAGTGTTTGGTTATCAGCGGTGATACCTTGGCAGAGTTGTGGAAAACATGCCCTCCAGAGATACAACATCAACTGGAGATAACAGCACGGACACGTCTTGGAGATACGGATAATATAATAATGAGTGACGCTCCTCCTCCGCCGTCTACTCGATCAATCGAGAATTTGGAAATATCTGATACCCCCATTCCTCCGCAACTTACATTGACACGCCCGGGATCACCATTAAAAGCAACTGCTTCCAATGATGGAAATATGCACGTTGTAGAGCCCTTCGACCCTGATCCTTTTCTTCCAGTGGACTTTGACGAGGCCGTGAGGTCTAAATCCCGTCGGGGGTCGTTAGCTCCACCTACCCCTCAGCAACAGACTCCCAGTCCCCCTAACGGAGGAAATATATCCAGAACAGTTTCCCCAGTATCAGAGCCACTGGAATTTACAAATCCATTCGCTCGAACAAATGCACAATCCCCCTCGAGACTTGCTAAACACGGTGCAGCACCACCAGAGCAATATACTTCTGTCAAGCGCGCAAGAATCTTATCTAGAAAGCCTTCGCGGTTCAATATAGGTCATTTCAAGGATGATATATTAGTTGAGATTTTCAAGTATTGCGAACTGCATGAATTAATGCGCCTGCGACAAGTGTCAACTCATTGGGCAAAACTTCTCGCAACACATCAGTCACTTCTCAAAAATTTAAATTTGAGAGCTTACAATCGTCTGATTACAGACTCAGTTATTACCACATCGATAGCATCGTTCGTGGGGCACCGGCCAGAGACTGTGGACATCAGCAACTGCTTCCACCTTACAGATGAAGGCTTCATCTCCTTAGTGCAGCATTGTGGAAGGAACGTGAAGAAGTGGAAAATGAAGTCTGTATGGGATATAACTGGCCAAGCAATATTGGAAATGTCGAACCAAGCCAAGGGTCTTGAGGAGATTGATTTGAGTAACTGCCGAAAAGTCAGCGATACTCTGCTAGCGAGGGTAGTGGGATGGGTCATTCCAGATTATCAAGCCCTGTATTATGAGCAGCAACAGGCGTATCTGCAGCACCGTGCAGCCGCTGTAGCCGCTCAGCAGCAGCAACAAGCAGCCGCAGCGGCAGCTGGAGTTGCAAATGGCTCTTTAACAAACGGTGTATCAAATCCTTCACAATATATACCTCCCGCCACTGCTCTTCCTCCGCCACCACCTCCGCCGCCTCCCCAGTTATTACCACCCGCTCATCCTCCTCCAGGCACTGTCATCGGTTGCCCCAACCTGCGTCGACTTACCTTATCATATTGCAAACATGTCACTGACCGAACCATGTCTCACCTTGCACTGCATGCCTCAAAGCGGCTTGAACACATTGACCTGACTCGATGTACCACAATTACAGACACTGGCTTCCAACACTGGAGCATGGCCAACTTCGAACGGCTGACCTCTTTGTGTCTTGCTGACTGCACATATCTTACAGACGCTGCGATTGTGTTTCTGACCAACGCCGCGCGGAGGCTGAAACATCTTGACTTGTCCTTCTGCTGCGCACTTAGTGATACTGCGACGGAAGTCCTTTCACTAGGCTGCCCTGAGCTGGAGACACTTGATTTGAGCTTCTGTGGATCAGCAGTGTCGGATCAGAGTTTGCAGGCCATTGGGCGACATTTGCTGGAGATGCGAAAGCTCAGTGTCAGAGGGTGCGTGAGGGTGACCGGAGTCGGTGTTGAGGCAGTTGTTGAAGGTTGCTGCCAGTTGAGGGAGCTGGATGTGAGTCAGTGTAAGAACCTAGCGGGATGGCTGGAATGTGGTGGGGTTGAGCGCTGTTGGGGGAAAGGAAGTAGCGGCCCGGTGACGAGAGGCAAAGGGAAAAAGAAAGGGATGGGGTACGGAATGATGGGAATAGGTGGGTTGGTCACAAGGCCGAAAGTGGTGTTTGTGACGGAGAAGGGCACCAGAAAGGAGTGTCTTGATTGACTAATGGACGTGTTGTCTGCACGTTTCGAGCATTTAATCGGGAGGGACCGATGACCAAGTATGCCCCCATATGGATTTGGACGATTGTCATTGCCCAGTATCACAGTTTCTCTCCAGCAGCAAGGCAGCCAATTCAGCTTAACCTGCAACATCCTCATCAGGATTGCCTTACTCCACCCCATATTTTTCCTGGTGGCCATGATAGCTACGCCTCATATTCACTCTACTGACACATCTAATCCGAGCTTAGTTACATACCATATTCTGCCCGCTTCTACTCTCGGATCCGACTCTTAACACTCTGCATATACCATCTCTGTTCCCAATTTTGGTCTCATTGGTTATTTGATGGAAGGTTCCTTTAGGTTACAGCCAACTAGCGTTCTATCTGGGAGTTCTTTTGGTGGAATCATTTCTCATTTGTTCACCTTTTTTTAAAATTTTTTTGGTGTCGGCCGAGTTTGAGGGTGCAGTTCTATTGTCCCTTTTTTTTTTTTTTTTTTTTTTTTTTCCCGTTTCATCCTTTCTTTCATATCTACCTCAGTTGTTCTTTTTTCTTACCGTGTACGTAATATTTCTAAATTTTGCTACGAGACGCTTGCCAATGCTAGCACTAGCCATGGATGATCTATGTTTTTGAATTTGAGTTTGAGTTTGAGCCTTAATATAGACTATTCTCTTGATTTTCGGGAAGGTTCAAGTGGTACATGGCGGAGATTAATATTGAATCATCAAATGAAAACTCAAAGAGGAAGAAAATAGGGTTGGATGCATCTTATATGGGCGAGCGGCGCGGAGGTCAAAGTTTATTTTATTTATTTATTTTTTTTATTGGACAAATACATCAACATTATAGTGTGCGTGTATAATAGGCAATAGAGACAGCCTCGCGTTCCCCCATAATATAGATGGATTTGATATCATAGAAGGATTGTTAAGTTTCGTTTTAGCACTGTGGACAGCCAGTTTGCTCTAAATTAGAGTTCAGAAGAAGACTCGTGTTTTTTTTTTGATATAGATACTCCTCTTCTGCAAGTGGAAACGAAGAGGAGGTTGCCAACCGCACATCCGCGCCCCCCCCCCCCCCGGCCTTTGCGTACTGAGAATTTTGAGGTTCAACACGCACAGGTTTCTGACAGTTTTGAAGGGTCAAGGAGGTCATTTTATTTCGTTCAAGCTCCCTTCCCATCCCATGTACCTTTTTTTTTTTTTTTAATCCTCAACCATGCATACCATACCATGTGGGCCTAAAGTTACTTTTCAATATGAAAAAGGGCAGAGACGGAAGTTTTTCTCCAAGTAAAATTATATATCTCAGTATTCTTTTTTTTTTTTTTTATCTCAATCGTTTTCATGGTTTTATATATATAAAAAGCAGGTTAACTTCTGTCATGAAATGACATGTATGGGAAGATCTTTGAAACTAATATAGACCTTAGGTTGTTCCAGGAACTTGCAAGTATAGTGTGTGTAGGCCGCCTAACATACCAGAGAATTGCTGAACAAATGAAAAAAAAAAAAAAAAAAAAAAAAAAAAAAAAAAAAAAAAAAAAAAAAAAAAAAAAACATTTAGCAAAATACCACCACCAATCACAGAGCGTATATTGAAGGAAAAGTAAGCCGCATAAGAGACGAAAAAGAGTCAAAGTGGGGGCTAATGATTGCAAGGGAAAAAAAATGGATGATTCGAAAATATGTGTGCGTGTCCAGGGTAAGTATTCGGGGGCGGAAACGGGAATGGGGAAAGGGGAATCGAGGACGAAAAAAGCATGTAGCGAGGAAAAAAAAGAAAAAGAAAAAGAAAAAGAAAAACCAAAGACACATGCCCCTTGGTCAATGCAAAGGAATCAAACTGTCCAATTCTGCCAGAGAGAGAGTTAACCCTACCGCAAGAAGCCGCTACCAACACCTTAGCACCCAAGAAACTGACCCCAAGAAACTCCGGAATATTTCTAAACCCGTACTTCCGTACGATCCCCTGATCAACTAAACGTTGACCTGAAATGACGAAACAAATATGGATGCCAATCACAGTAGCAATGAAAACAAACAAATAAATGCATACGCGGAATAGCGCAAATAAAAGAAAATGCTCCCAGAGGGATAAAATATATACAATTGAAAAACCTATTAAACGTTATTACGGTAGACGAAAAACCGGGAATGTCAAGACGCCAAAACAGTAGGGAAAAATTCAAAGGGCAAGCTAGGAGGGGGAAAAACAAAATGGCAAGGACATCAACTTCAAATCGATGATAAAAGAAAAACTCCGGGAATGTCTGTGCAGCAAGAACCGTCAAACGAAAATAAATTGAATCTTCCACAATAGGGCATGTAATCTGATATTGAAACGAAAAAAGCACAAGAGGCCTGGCCTGGCCTTTCGCGCGAGATGCCGTTAATCCGGAGCCGCGATGAAAAAGCAGGATAAACTTATGCATGTAGTAGTCTCCATACGCAGTATTGAGAAATTTTCCAGAGGTTTTTAGTGCAGGCTCAACACATCTTGGTCCAATCGTAGGCAATGCTCAGAGGTACCAAGAACAGTGCACAGAAAAGTCAATAATAGAACAGATGAAGACAAGATGAAGTAACATGCAACAATAGCAACCAAATTGGAGATGATTAGCAAGTATTCGGCTTTAATATGGAACAGTCCCCAGAGGTTTTGATGGGAATCCTCAGCTTGATAGTACTTATCTTGAGAGTCTGGTGGAGAAGAGCATGCATTTCTCAGCACCCTCTCAGGTAATGTTGAGGAGGATGTAAGTAGCAAAACTTCTTCTGCAGATTCCGCTTCAGTCCGTCGACCACTTATCTTGGACAGCTGTTGAAGGCATGCACTGGGCGTGGAGAGGAGTTGAAGTATCAATGTTGGCAGAACCCGCAAAGTTAAGGTGCGGCCGCTTCATTCTCCTCACTCATAACATCCTGATCCGATTGCCCGGTATTTTGTACCCCATGAGTGGTGTCGTCGTTGTTGCCACTTTCCTCTTCTTCTCCAAGATTCCAAAACCAATAACCTCCTTTACCTCTTTCTAATCTTCCCCCCTCTCCCTCTTCTTCGCCACTGTAGAACTTTTCGACGTGATAACCTTCATAATGCTTCGCCAACTCCGCCCCCGTATATTGAACAGAATGCAAGGGATCCTGTCTTCGTGGAAGCGAAAGGGTGCCTGCAGCGCCTGGAATGAAAGGTTGAGGAACATATTCAGTAAGAGTAACATCTTGCATATGCGATGTTTTCGTTCTTTTTGCAAGTGGGGCTTCATGACCGACAGTAGTACTGGGCCCCGGAGCAAAAGATGGACTATCCAGTATAGTCCCAGGCCCAGTTAGCCTTGCACTATAATCCTCAGCAAGACCCTCGGGCGAATAGTCCCTTGGCTCTACTTCATCCCTCTTTCGTTTCTCCCCTTGATGCTGCTGTTGTCTCTGAGTTTCCAAGTCCTTCAATGACTTTTCCATGCAAATTTTGCAAGTTCCTATTAGCAAATTTTCGCCAGGTCTATTATGATCCCATCCTGCGCCATGTTGTATAAATCTCTCTTCATGATATCGAAACACGGCAGACTTGATTGCTGGGGGAACCCCATTGCGAATTATGACTGTCTTTCCCGCTCCGGATATCGGCTTCAAGTTTCCGGCTTTGTCCCTTGTGTACTTAATCGCTGGGGTGATTCCAGGTTCCCTGTAGGAGCTGCTATCCGGCACAATTTCAGTTTGTGGAAGAACTTCCTTTTTCGCAACTTCGATACACCATACTTTAGTCTTTGGCTTTTTGCAGACCCTAACAATTTCTTCCACCGATGGAATCTTCTCTAGTCCCCAAGCATACTCTTCCATCTGTTCCACGGTAAAGACAGAGCGAAAATTGGTGAATACAGGATCAGTCTTGTAGATCTCAATTGCAGCTCGAATAACAGCCTCCCGAGTTTGATCGCGGTAAGTTGTGATAGCGGACCTGGCTGCATTGTATTTAGCATTGTACAAACGCTCAATGTCGTGTATTCCCGTAATACCGCTGCCGTCTGGAAGTATTCGTAGGATATCCGGCAGCCAGCAAGCAAACTGTATGGACCCGTTTTTTCGCCTGTATTTCACAAATCGATAGGATTTGTCTTCATCTAAATTCAGAAATCGTATCTTTGGCCGGTCTGGAAGAATAATTTCATTTTGTTAGCCATCGACGGCTGCTGATATGACCAGCAAATTGCGACCATAGTGAACAACATACTTATTGTCATATCCTCGAAACAGGGATGGCATAATCTCCGGTTGAATGCATTATAGAATTTGCTTTCGGACAAAAGTCCAACACAGCAGATCTGGCATGCCCTTTTTCCCTGGATAGCGAACTTGATTCGAGCAAAGTAATCAAAATTAGGGTCATATTTGATAAGATGCTCTTTCGATTTGGTGGCTCGCATTTCCGGAAGCCCACGTAAAATGTTCATTTGCCAAAGTGCTTGCAAGGTGGGAGAGTTCAGGTGGTCCTGAAAGGAATTATCAGACTGTGACGACCCAGAAGGGGAGGCGCCATTCTTGTCGAGGGTCGGGCCGTAGTGTAAGGCATAGTTCCGCAGAGTTGTCTTGAACCAAAAGAGATTGTTCTGAGGCCGAAATAAATGATGAAGTTTAGGGTGAGTTAGCCATAGGCTAATGGCGTCAGCAGCATGTGTCTCGAGGGCAATTTGCTCAAGAATCTCCGCAGGGAGTAAGAGGAAGTGAGCCCGTCGAGGTTGGGGTTGGGTTGATTCATCAAGACTTGGAGATGTTGATGAGCTCATCGCGGAAGTTGCGAGCTGAAGGTAAAGGAGCGAAGGTGTCGATGATGCTTTGAGTTTCGGAAGCTCGATAGAGGAAAGCTGCAGGTAGCCTGAGCGGCCTACTAGTGAGCTTCTCGCGTTACAGCCAAGGCGATCAAGATCCCAACGAGGGCTGCTGTCCCAAGCACCACCGCTCTACGCACCCCAACCCTCTCAGACCCCCCACGAAATATCCTTGATTCCACGATTGATGTTTTCTTGAAAGCGGTTTTGGTAGTGTCTTTTTTTTTTTTTTTTTTTTTATACTTATCTTTTTTTTTTTTTTTTTTTTTTTTTTTTTTTTTTTTTTTTTTTTTCTTTGTTGAAAAAACTTGCTTTAGCTTTTGCTGGGATGCTGAGGCGATTGTTGGAAGTAGGACCGGTTGTAGGTAGTTTGGAGAGGAGAAGCGGGGTGCGTCAAAATTAGGGAGTAGCGGAGGGGTAAATAAAGTATGAGCTGTAAGCAAACGGTTTGATTACCGGGACAAGGATGGGAAAAGCCTCGTTGATGGTCTCTGGCGATTGAATTGGTTTACTTAGCTGTACAATGTGAGTGCAAGAGAGAGCGGCATCAAAAGTGATTGGGTTGGGATCAAACGACAAGCAGTATGCTACAAGTGCGTGGGTGATGATCCAATCACCCGAACAGATTCCGGGGTGGGGGTGGGGGGGTGGAGGGGTTAGGATAGGCTGAGTTACCTTTGAGCATGGAAAAATTCAAGGCAGGAAGAGCTGCAGGGCCATGGATAGAAAAGAGGGACGAAGGTTTGTATGGGGGGGGGGGGGGGGGGGGGGGGGGGGGGGGGGGGGGGGGGGGCCAGTGAAGGAGACAGCTGCGCAAATGCAAATAGTGAACCCAATGCAGGCATGACGCCAGCAGCAATGTGGGGTGTTGTACTGATAGGACGGGGACGGGGGAGCAGAGAAAAGGGGGGAGGGGGGGGAGCTACTGCGGACAAGCGGAGTCGGGCCTTGAGTCTGTGCCGAGCCGAAGTCACGAGCAAGAACATAGTCGCGCGAGGAGAGGGCTCGAATGCGGACCGGTGACGGCGGCTGCGAGCCGGAGTTCAAGTGGACCTGAGGGCTCAAGGGAGCGAGGCCAGGCTAGGAGCTAGGAGCGGCGAGGCGAGGGGAGGCAAGCTGTCGAAGAGGCGGGCAAGGAGGGTGGCACACGTACGACCGACCAAACAAGAGGACGGGTGAGGCATACTTAAGGAGCCAGGCTGATGCGCTTTCTGCTCTGGCCCAGCAGGGTTCAGCGCAGCGCGCAGCTCGCCGCGGTGAGGATATGATATGATGCGGGCTGCGGGCGGACGCCTGATCGCGACCCGCGCATGGCGCCGGGCGTGCAGGGCGGCGCCGAGGGGAGGCGGCCCAGCGCCGTGCGCCGTACGCCTACGCCGCCTCCGCCGGGGTGCAACGCAGCGCCCGCCACGCCTGCGTCGGCGGCTGCTCAGCTGACGGGCTCTCCTCAGGCTGCCCTTCTCCGCGGTCCCGTGGTCCACGGTGCTGTGCATGCGCGCCCGGCCCGGCGATTGGGCCAAGTCTGATGCACTCGTAAGTGAACAGTGCTGCAAGCTATGCAGCGCGCAGCATGCAGGCCGCAGCGCCCTCTGCTTCCCAGCTTCCCAGCCAGAGGCGCCGCGAGCCGTAGGGCGACTGCATGTTTAATGCGCTTCGCGGAGATCAAGCCCATTCGATCCCTTCAGCAGAATGCCCGTGATGCCCCCCAATGCCCCCAATGCCCCCAATGCCCCCAATGCCCCCAATGCCCAGGCTGGCGTGCATGCAGGCGTGCGCCGGAGCCGCATTGTATGATATGGCTGCCGCCCCTTGTTACACAGCCGCTTTATCACGGGGAAAAAAGCGATGCAGCAGGCATCAAACCAATGATTGTTTCACTATTGTCTGCCTTCACTCGGGAGGTTACATACGGACGTATGCGGTCACGATTGCTCATATAGCACAGCGCTCCTGACCGCACGCTCCTGGAAACAAGTGCTCTCATTACAGTGCTCTACACGGCTTCGAGTCGGATGGTGGATGCAGTACGGCATTATTGCATGCAATACTTACCAGTTACACTAGAACTGCAGATCGTACTCTCCGTAGAGCGCATCTGCTCTGTGGCGCATACTGTAAAAGGCAAAACGTGGACGGATTTGGTAGCGATTGGCGTGAGCTTCACATCTCCCGGTGCATCAGATCACGTTACCCCCATCTGTAGAGCACCAGACCACCGAAGACCGTGCTGCATTTATAATCCGCCACCCCCCCCCTCCTCCCTTCATTTCCCTCCGCTCGCTCGTCGATGGATTCACACCGGTGAATCTACGCAGATATAACCCCCCCACCACGATAGATCAGATACACACGGTATACGCTATCAGTCCCCCCATCTTAGGCTCAAAGATGGCTGACCGCCAGCCTCTTCTCAAGCGAGCTCCGTGGGCCGAAGACCCCAACGGCCTACTTCCACCCTCTCGGATCCGACGTCGTCGAAGGCCCTCTACCTTTCTCCGCTTCATCTCGATTGCACTCCCCATAACTCTGCTCTATTGCGCATATAAAATCCTGTCTGCCGTCCCGCTCTCCGAATTCAGCTTGGCCTGTCCACGTACGTGGCTGGAAACCTTTCGCCTTCCTCATCCAAATTGGCCGCTCGAGGACATACCGCTCGAGGAGCTCGAGAAAATTGCAATTACATACCCAAAGGCCGACAGGGCGAAGGAGTGGAGCAGGTACTACACATCCGGGCCGCATCTCGGCGGGAAGAATTATAGCCAGGCATTATGGACGAAAGAACGATTGGAAGAACTGGGGTTTGAGACAAGGATTGAAGAGTATGCAATTTATGTGAATTATCCTCTGGGGCATCGCCTGGCTTTACTCAAGACGAGCAAGCATGGCGATGGTTTTGATGTGGAATATGAAGCAAAGCTTGAAGAGCCGGTGTTGGAGAAGGACACGACAAGTGGATTGAAGGATAGGATCCCAACGTTCCATGGATATTCAGCAAGGTAGCTACAATTATTCCATCGTGTAACGCGCAAGTATATGCTAACACGCTTCTCCGTCAGTGGTAACGTCACTGGCCCACTCCTCTTTGCGAACTATGGCACATATTCCGACTACGATACGCTGCTGGCACACAATATCACCATAGCAGGCACCGTCGTACTCGTCAAGTATGGCGGCATTTTCCGCGGTCTCAAGGTCAAGCGCGCACAAGAGCTCGGAGCGGCCGGCGTCATCATGTACTCTGACCCAGGCGACGACTCTCGAATTACTCCACAGGAAGGATATGAGGAGTATCCAGAAGGTCCAGCAAGGCACAGGGACAGTGTACAGCGAGGAAGTACGATGTTTCTGAGCTATGGCCCTGGAGAGTATGTTGCAGGGCCTGTTCACTCCACAACCGTACTATGCTAACCAGACGACCTCTAGTCCAACTACCCCAGGCTACCCCTCCTTGCCCGAATCTCCTCGTCAAGATCCTTACAAACTCATCCCCAAAATCCCCTCCATTCCAATCTCCTACGCAGACGCCCTCCCGCTTCTCCTTGCCCTTAACTCTCATGGCCCACTTGCCAAAGACCTGGGGTGGGATCAAGGTGGTCTCGAGTATAAGGGCGTCCAATACAATATTGGCCCCACCCCCCGCATCTTGTAGTAAATCTCTATAACGAACAAAATTATACCATCACGCCGATGTGGAATGTCATTGCCACGCTTCCAGGAACCCTCGGGGGTACAGAAGGAATTGTTGTCGCAGGTAATCACCGAGATGCATGGATTGCAGGAGGAGCAGGTGACCCGAATTCAGGCTCTGCAGCGCTTATTGAGGTTGCGGGTGCGCTTGCAGAAATGCGGAAGAAGGGATGGACTCCAATCCGAGATATCGTTCTTGCATCATGGGATGGTGAGGAGTATGGTCTTTTGGGTTCCACAGAGTGGGTTGAAGATCACGCAAAATACCTCACCGAAAACGCAGTTGCATACATCAACCTCGACGTCGGTACCGTCGGCACCCAGTTCTTAATGTCCGCCAACCCGCTGCTCTTCGGTCTTGCCCACGAATCTGCAAACAAAGTCCCCATCGGCGACCCCAGAGAAGGCAAAACAATTGGGAACACCTGGAATGGCGACATCAGCACACTCGGCTCTGGCAGCGACTATACTGCCTTCCAGGACTTCCTTGGCATTCCGTCGACGGACATGGCTTTCAAGAATGATGTGCAGGATGCGGTGTGGATGTATCATTCTAACTACGACTCATTTAGCTGGATGGAAATGTTTGGTGACCGCGGCTTCGTGCGTCATGAGGCGATCGCGAGGATGTGGACAATGATGCTGCTCCATCTGGCGAGCAGGGATGTGCTGCCGCTGAATGTGACGGAGTACGCGGTGCAGTTGGAGAAATATATTGGGGATTTCCAGGGGAGTGAGAAGGTGAAGGGAGTCCTATCATTGGAGGAGTTTTCCGCGGGTGGCGCCTCGCAGCTCCAGAATATGGCTGTACATGGGAACAAGGTGAATCTTGACGTGTATGGTAACCCCACTGCATTCCGATACGGAGAGATGGGCTCCATGCGACAGGGCCGCCATCACGATCATTCCTCTCTACCGAAGGAGGAACACTTCTGCATCAAACCTCTTCCCAAAGTGTTCTCCTCCCTCACTAAAGCCGCACTCGACTTCTCCCGCAAGCTCGATTCTCTCGTCTCCGCTAAACGCGTCTGGACCTCCTCCAACCCCGATGCCCCCATCCCCTCGATATGGAACTACATCCCGCGCCTCCTCCTGTGGCGCCAGATCTCTGCGGCCAACAAGGCCTTACGGACCTTTGACCGCGCGTTCTTGAGTGAGCAAGGGCTCCTTAAGGAGAGGGAGTGGTACAAGCACGTGGTGTTTGCACCGGGCAGGTGGACCGGGTACGCAGGGGTCGTGCTTCCAGGGTTGGGTGAGGCGTGGGAGGACGCGGATTTGGAGAGGTGGAGAAGGGCGAAGGAGGCTTTGAAGAAGTGTGGGGAGGCGGCGAGAGAGGTGTTGAGGGGGGTGAAGTTTTGGTGTGAATAGGAGAGAGGATAAGATAAGATGGGAGTAGGAAATTGGGGGTCGAAATATTTCTTATTGACCGACAGTTGTTGAGAAGGTTCCATGCTGGTGACATGTGGAACGATGTATAAATACGTATTTGGTATGTACCCGCATTGTATTTTGCGTTAATCACTTCTACCCCATCACAAAGAAACCTTTTCCAAGAGTGTGCAACATTACATATGTAGTTATAATCAGTCAGCTTTCACCCGCATATCAAAACTCTGGTATGTGATAAGAACTCTTAATATAACTTGCCTGGCTGCCGAGACCCAGAAAGGCGCTGTGGAACACTTGGAAAAAAGGGAAAAAAAAAAAAAAAAAAAGGTTTTTCCAAGAAAATGCAATTCCAGCCTGTGCCACTGGGGTGAAGGGGGTAATATAATAAAAAGCCGGAATTGGCCTCCTGCAGCATATATATTTATTATTATTATCATTTTTTTTTTTCTTGGAAAAAAAAAAAGATATTCCCCTCAAATGTGCCATTTTCGGTACTTGCTTCGAGGGTGTTGGGGGGAGGGGTTGGTTGGTTGGTTGGGGGGTCGTCGTCAATACTAGTGATTTAGAGTTATGATAATTAATTATTCAAAAGAACAAAAAAGGTGAAAAGCGTCAAGCAAGTTAGGTAGCAAGCCAGCAACTCAAAAAAAAAAAAAAAAAAAAAAAAAAAAAAAAAAAAAAAAAAAAAAAAACTCCACCCACATCTACTTGGGTATCATCAACCCTATTCAAAAAAAAAGAAGAAAAGATCAAAACGAAACATTAAAAAGCCCAAAATTATTCCCAATTCTGATCTTATATAAAAAATTATAACTTTGTCCATAATACTGCAGTCAAAAGGGTTCTAAAAAAAAAATTTCGGAATCCCTCGCCCTGTCCCTTTCCTTCCAAAATCCCTTTCCCAAGAGAATATTCCCCCCTGCTAGTGCTCCCTATTCCCATATTATCCCGTTTCTGCTTCATTAAGATAAACCTTCCCTCACTCACTTGTAACATACATAATAGACTTAACATTAAGTTTCCTGGTATTTTGGTATTTTTGCGAAAAACATTTCGCCCTTAGCAGACGTATAACGATTCGTCGTTAGGGAACTACAAAAAAAAAACTTTGCTATAAAACAAGTAAAAGAATAAAAAGAATGACGACGAGGAAGGGGCCGACGAGAATAGCTCCCGGCCCTGAAAAGGCTTCCTTGTTTTTTCTTCTTTTTTTTTTTTTTTTTCTGGTTTTTTTTTTTTTTTTTTTGGCTTTTTTTTCTCTCTCTCTCTCTTTTTCTCTTTCTTTCTATTCCTTTTTCTCGTACTTCAAAAAGATTCTTTTCACTTCACAAAACCTCAAGTTGGCCTTTCTTGATAATTACTTGAATGTTATTCAGAAGGAAGACAAAAAAAAAAAAAAAAAAAAAAAAAAAAAAGGATTTGCTATATGCCGTGTCAACTGGAGATGAAAAAAAAAAAAAATGAAAAAAAAAAAAAGTCATTTGATGGTATTTGGTTAACAGACAAGAAGATCGTACATCAATGGTACAAAGATAAATGGAACAAAAAATAACATGAGAAAAAAAAAGTGGTGGGGAATAGAATGAGTAAAAAACGCCGCCCTTCCGGAAACGAAGCAAAAACAAAAAATAAATAAATAAGGTATCGACAATATGAACAACAAAGGAAAGATGAATGAGAGGAGTTACAGATAAGTGAGATAAAAGGATGGATAGATGGAGGGAGATGGATGTTTATGAAATGGTTGTGTTAGACGACCGTTTCTCGTAACGTAGATCTCCTTTAGCTATGGTGATGGTATAATCTGGCACAATGCTGGTATATAAAAAAAGTAATAAGTAATAAAAGCCCTTCACCTCCAAACAAATTCCCGATCAGCTGAAGTAAAGGGTATTATATAGTCGGTAATAAGCTGAGAGAAAGAGGAAGAGGCAGGGTATCGATGCCGTGGAATTTGTTAGAATACCGAAAAAATACGATTACCCTCAAATAACCAACCCAAAAGAACATATAGGCATCGTCAACCTCGCCCGTCTAATTCCCCCCAGCATCCACTCCCGCGCTGCTTCTACCGTTTGATTCAGCTCCCGCCAGCGAATACCCTCCTGAACCCAACCCGACACCTAGTCCCATCGTCCCCCATTCCCCTGCCGCTGAACCAACCTGATCTCCGGGATCCTCTGCCCGGCTTGCAGCTACCGCCGCAACCGCTGCATTGAGCAGGGAATTATCCCCAGACAAAGTCATCAATCCCGCTAGCCCTGCTTGCACTAATGACGGCGTGTGGGATCCTGTGTCCATGCCAATTGTTGACACATATTCTGCATACTTCGCCCAGTCTGAGCCAGGGTAGCTCCACGGGAACACTGACGGATGGCTGTGATGAGGGTGAGACATGTCCATAGAGAGAGGCTGGTGAGGAGTGTGCGGGGTGTGCGGGGTGTGCGGGGTATGCGGGGGGGTGGGGGGTGCGGACGCGACTGTTGCGGCTGAAAGTACGTCGCCGGGTGCGATGGATAGCTATTCGCAGAGCTATATGGACTATTCTCTGGCATGGACAGGGGGTCGAGCGCGTATGGCTGCTGCTGAGAGGGCTGTGATGTTTGTGTAACAGACGGGTAGTGTTGTTGAGAAGGCGAAGGAATTCGGTTTGACCGGTCAGCGTCCAGAGGTGAGAGTAGCTGTGAGTTCAGCTTCGTGGCCGATATGGGGGTCGGAGGTGGTACATAATTAGCCACTATGTTTGAATGCATGTAGTACGACGGTGATGAGGGCCCGAGGGTAGGCACAGCGCTTCCTGGTAATGGCCGGCTAGGTTTGGAGTTCGCGGATAGTTTGTTTTTCCGTTGTCGCTGGTATAGATATTCCAAGGTGCCTTGGGTTAACCTCCGCACGATATCCCGCAGGCGATCGGAAGAGCCTGTACATCCATGGATATTAACACAGTCCGAGACATTGCTACAATTGAAACCTTACCAACTAATGTTCCAATATCCCCCATGATCTCCTGGCACAGTTCCATGTCTGCCTTGACCTGGTCAATCTCTTCTTGAGCAACCTCCTGATCTCCATCTTTCCACATCGAGAAGAGTATGGTCAGTGTTGCAAGCAATTGAACAGTAATTGTGTACCAAGTCGCATCCATATAGCTGTTCTCTCTGCGAAGCTTGTCCGTCAAGCGTAGAATCTCCCGTGAAGACTCCACGCACATCTTGACGCTATGCTTATTGAAAATTGGAGAGGGAGATAAACTCAAGGATGGATGTCTCATGAGAATTCGGCATCTATTACTTATGGTTAGTACGGTTAGCAAAACGGTAAATGAATGTTGACTTACTCATGAAAGAAGACATCTAACGAAAGCGCCTGATATCTGTAATTGAGTTGCTGGGAATCTTGCGATATCCATTCCGGTATCTGATCCCTCCAAACAATCAATCTCTTCTCAAGCTGCTCTACCAATTCCACATACTTGTCTCTACTAGGCCGCACTACCGCATATAGCGTAGAGTTTATCTCGACATATAGCGGAATAACCTTAAAGAACTCTATCCCCACATCAAAACTACACCCTTTAACGCCCTCCGGCCTTGTCAGGTACCCGTCGGCAGTGAGATATTCATCATCAACCCTCTCAGGCAACTCGATGTCATAGTCTGCTTCCGTCAGACACATTGGTCTTCCAAGTTTCGCACACAAAGACGTTTCTACAGTCCAAATACACCACCAAACCCTCTTTCTCATTTCATCCTCTATGCAGTTCTGCCTTCGATGTGTATGCCACTTCTTTGAAGATCGGTGTAGCCCCAGTTCCATTGCGAGGGACATAACTATCCGTGCCAGGAACCAACTAGCGCCGGGCTTCGGAAACGAACGAATGTGTTGTATTATCATACACAAGGCTTGTAAATCCTCAATTGATGCTGAGCGAAGTAGCGAGTAGAAATGCGTGAGAGAAAAGTGATAATGCTCAAATGACTTCTCCATTCTTTTGGACGTGGTAGTCGAGGCCGTACGGTCTCGAGTACCTGTTTGGAAGTAGCATATGGCAACCATCATATGGGCCTGGATCAAAACCCCGGTGGTTGGCCGATAATCTCGTTCGTCATACATACGCTCGAGCTAGACGCCCAATCGAATTAGCAATAGGGCTGAGGGAAGTGAAAGATGCACACTAACCTGCTTCGCGAAAGTCGGCCAATGCACAATTGGCAAGTATGGGTACGAAAATGAGTAAAACCACTGTGCACAAGCCATACCTTCAGCTTTGGGCGGTAATTCCAGTTTCTGAGGTGTGCTTGGATTCACGTTGAACATTGAGTTCAGGAGGCTGGCGTACGAATCATTCATACCCCCCTCCATGCTAGCATAACTGGTGTCTACAGGGTCCACATCCGATAAGTCAATCTCAATACCCAGCACAGATAATGCCGTGTCCTTCATCGTATGCAAAGTTGAGGACCCTGAGGATAGCCCAAGATAGTAACAGCCAGGTCGAAATCCCCTTACTTTGTCGTCGGGGGGGCCAGTGCCGTTACGGAGTTGTGGATGGATTCTTGCATCCCTTGTGCTATTAAGGTAGGTCTTAGGTTTGACTCCATTGATGGGGTAATACCATTCGGAAGCAACACCTGCCTCATTCCTCGTGTGCGGCTGCTCATGCTTTTGTCCGTTACCATTCATCAGCCCTTCACTACTGTGTTCCCCACGTGAGCTTCTTTCCAGCGCCAGCGCAGCCTCCAACTCCTTCATTCGTGCCTCCATGCTCGCACACTTTGCCTCCAGACTCTCCACATATCCACGGGGCATTGCGCGCTGCGATATTCGATCTGTTGTCCGGCACTCTGTCCTGTTCTGTATACATGGGGAGCAACCTCCTGGTAATCCATCACAGCGAATCTTCCGCACCTATCGCGCAAGCGTCAACTATATCTCATTAGAATATTATGACATTCACCAACCTTGCACCTGTCGCAAGCTTGCCCGGTTCTAGTTGAACTTGATAGCTTTCGCTTCACAGTCCTAGTGAATTCCTCCGCAGATTGGAATTCTATGCTGCTATTCATTCCATTTGCATTTGCGACTCCTGTTACCGGAGTCGTCGTCATTGGAGCCTGTCGCTTTGGAGGCATATTTTCGGCTAAGTGAACAAGCCTACCGATTCACCCCTACAAGTCTTGGTGGTTTCTTATGCAACACTTTTGCCTGCTTTTCTTGATACTTGAGAATTGTTGAACTCGCAGATTCGCAGATCGATAAGAGGTTGCTGTTCAGTATTCTCGATTTTATGCAGGTGGAAGCGCGTATAAAGAAGACCCTGTCACCGCAAGATTATGTATTCCTCTCCTGGTGCTTATGGCAGCAAGCAAATCAAACACAAGGAGAAGGGAAGAAAAGATATAAAATGGGCAGGCAGGTACCCCACCAATTTTTGGTACAGATGAGGCCTCAAAAGGAGATTTCCGTCCCTTTAAAGAATTCCGACCTTCTGGGTTAGGTTATATGTAGTGTAATTTCAAAGCTTAAGTTGGGTTTCGTCCCGGACCAAGCAAGCAAGCAATAGGAAGCATGATAGAAGCAGATGATTTCTAGCCCTCCCCCCTAGTTGGTGCTGCACCTGTGCTTCCCTGCCTGCGGAAGGTGCGCGATCGCGGAAGGCTGGCTGCTTGTCAGCGGGTTTTGCCTTTTGTATACAAGGGAAGGGCTAGTCCACTCCAGATTTGGATCAGTATCGACTCCACCAGTTTTTTTTCGGGGTTATTTTCGCTCTTTTCTCTTATAATTTCTGTTCCTTTTTTCTGAGCACTCTTTCTCAGTGGTTGGAAGGCAGGTATGGCTGTACGGTCAACGTCTAGTGATGCGCGTTGTTAATTGCAGGTGTGCATGGGTCAACCAGACTGTGGGACGGTTATTACGGCTGGAAACTCCAGGCCATTAGAGTTACACAGGGCATTGTGCGTTTCACACGGCAAGCATCTCTGGGGCGAAAAATAAAATAAAATCGTTATTTTTAAAATATGATAATCCAGAATTTATTTGTATTTATTTATTAATTTTTTGATTTTTTCAAAAAAAAAAGAAAAGGACTGTGTGCAATCGACCTCACCAGCTGCAAGCTAGAAGCCATTAAAACCTACAGCACAGTCCGCAGTGTTTAGACCACCAGAGGAATTGTACCCATAGAGAGGAGAATTGTCTGCAACAGCCAGTCCTTGGTAGTTGGGAGCTCTCTTTCTAGCTATTCAGGATTGTCCCAATTTCATGATTTTGGCAGAAAGTTAGAGAGTTGTAATAGTAACAAGCAGGCAGCAGTGAGAAAGGGCGGCAGGGCAGTTTTGAAACCACAAGCACACGTCTAAGGCGTGAGTCTGTGAATGCATAGGCCAGGTCACTGGCTGCATAAGAACAGTTTTGCCAGCATTGGATGAGGAAAGACGTACTCAATATTGTATCTGGAGGAGGATGCCCAGGTCCCTTGGTAGCAAGTACGCCAAAAGAAGTCATGGCTTGTAGCCGCTGATCAGTTGCCAAATCGAAATTGCAACACGCACACACACACTTTAGGCACCGAGAAAAATAAAAGAGAGACATACTCAGAGCAGGTGCTAACAGATGCACTGGTACATATTTCGAGCTCACAGGCGGGTTGGGGTTGTGGTGCAGCTTGCTAGCTTGACGCTATCTGTCCCATCCATACAATCGCTGTCAATTGATAGCTGATCTTAAGCGTAATGGTTTGCACAGAAGTTGGCCATGCAGACAGTGCCCAATAGCTTGTTGCGATGCCAGTGAAACATTTGACGTTGTAACTGTATATGCAGATGGAGGCCAGAAGCGAGACTCGCAGGTAGGCACATGTAGAGTAGGTAACCTATGCAGTACGACACTCGCAGTGCCAGCGGTTGGGGGCAAAGGGTCCATGACTCTGCCCGCTGCTCCCTCATCTGCATGCGCTATATCAAATTGCAGCCAAGGCTATCGCTGAATTAAAATTATTTCGCCCCTGCGGACCCACAATTGCGAGGCATACCATACCATGCCGTGGAGAATACCTGCTTTGGTATCATGGTGAAACCAGAGAATTCGACTGAGCACCGTGAGACCTTCTGGAGTAGTGCTGTGCGTAATACTTGGCTGATACGGCGAAACATCGACCGGCTCAGGTAAGGGAGAAAGTGACTTCGCATTAACGCACATGCCTGTGATCGGTCCAGGCGCAATTAATCCAGGGCAACAGTAAGCGGCTCAGTCTCTCCTTGGTTTTGCCCATTCTTTGCATCTCGCTCATGGGCACGTGGTTCGCAAACGCAATTTCGCACAAGCCCATTGTACGTGTGTGCAGACTTGGAATCTCGCTGCGACGCTGCACTGGCGGTGTAGAACATGGGCCACGATCGAATCTCCTTGGCGGATTCGGGCTCCCTTTTGTGTGGAATTTAACTCCCACGATCTCCATTCGTCGGCGAAATTGGAGAGGAAAGACAGGTCAAGATAAGGTAAAAGGTTCGATCGCAGCGCTAAGCGCTTCGGTGTTAGCGGGCCTCCGCAGAATCTGGTTGGTCGGAGGCCGCCCTTGCCCTGCCCCAGCAAGGCACAGTACTAGTACTAGTACCGTGCGAGCAAGTAGCGGCCCAGGCTAGTGAGGGCTGCGCCGTCCTATTCTGGCCCAGCGTTCTGTCGACTGCATATCGCTATGTACCACGGGGCCTCGAGCTTTATGCAACATGCACCAATCCCCAGAAGCTGGCTAGGGTTCCCAACTTGAAGGAGATCATAACTGCGTCGATATATACAAGGATGCGGCATCGGGGCGGAGTACCACTGACGGCCATCCCCAATTTTAAGGGGGCTTGCTTGACGGCTTCACAATTTTCATATGATACGGTGTCAACGGCTGGGGCTGCTCCCAAACCTTAGCTGCCCCTGGTGTATTGACTACAACAGCTGCACAGCAAGCGTCATCTCTTGTTGTTCTGCCCTCGCAAGTATGATAGCTTTACTATATTCGCAGCGTTTGTTGAGACAATCTAACACCTTGCGCGACTATCCTTAACCGAGTGTGGTGTGCACGCGGTTCCTTAGACAGCTACATAGACTTGCACGAGACTTGCATTCCCGTTTTGTAAGTTAAGCATTACATACATTACTCGAGTAGATGCACAGTACTGAGTACAGTTCTCTACTAGTAATTCCTTGGATACCAAGCAAGAGCACCCTACTAGGACACAGACCGCTGCCCCCTTGCCACCCACCACCCTGCTCGCCCCATTTATGCATACTTGCTTGAAATGGTACACATTGCTTGCCACCGGTGGCCTTAGTCCCCCGATCGCAAATATCACGTGGCGATCAGTTAATGTTTTCCACTCCTTTGCTCCGTGGAAAAGCGATAGCCTCGGGGTATGCTATCTGTGAGTTCTAGATCATAGTATTCCAATTCGTCGGGCACGAGACTATCGTTTTTATTGTGTTAATGCTAGCTTTCCCAGTGAGATATAGATATCATGACCCATGTACCTAGAAGAAACTCAAAAATCCCCCAAAAATTTCATACAAGAATTGAAACAAGAGAGATGTCCTGAAGTTGAGATGGGGCGACCACATGTAATGAACTGCCTCGAGATTTAAAAAAGCCAGACAAGGGGGAAGAAAAGGATACAAAGTAACATAGCAAATAGTGGACTGGCGAACTTAAGAACTCCCGTCCAAATCTTGATATTAAACGCTTCATTACTACTAATTGCCAGAGAAACCCAATATGATTCTTGAATTATCACGGAATAATTTGCTACATCATCACAATCAGTCATACAAGACTTATCGTAAATCATCAGACTCTGGTTGCAGGAAAATTTCTTGCATACTAGATGTAACCTCCGCTCTGGCTTCATAATCTATATCCTCCACCGTCTTGACCAACTCCTATAATCTAGTTAACGTCTATTGAAAGCAAATGGATAAACTTATTAAGGTAAGTATTCATCATACCTTTATCTCTCGCGCCATGTCAAAAGATAGACCTGCTAATTTGGCCTTGAATTCTTTACCTGGCTTTCCATCTATACTTTCTTCTTGTGTTGCAAGATCCAGCATCTTCTCCCGGCAATCGCCAAGTTTGCTTACCGTGATTTGACCTCTTTCGCGGAGCAGTATGTTTCCAGTGAAGGACATTGAAGATTGTGTAGAGTTCACGACCTTGCCAACGACATCTGCGATCTCAAATACGTCTTTGCGCAAAACTGACATGTCCGAATCGCCGCGGATTGCCGTGAGGAGAGCTTGAATGGACTCTACAATGCCTTCAAAATGGTTCTCCACGAACATCTGAAAATTATGTGAGACATATGCACAATAACTTGCAGAGAATATGAGGACAACTTACCCTCAACTCCTCGACATTATTTTCAGCTGTCCGAATACCAATTGTTGGGCCCTTTGGAATATTCCGTGGAGGAGACATCATTGATAGTCCATCTCTCTTGCCCCAGTTGACGTTACCATTCGGCCCTACCCCACTTCCTCTTGATTCCCTAAAGGAGTCTCTAGTTGAACTCATCGCACTATACGCAGAATCTGTACTCATTCTTAGGAATACTGCAGATTGTGGGGTCGACTGTGTTGGTGGGGGCGTGAATTTAGTTGGAGTAGCGGCTCGGTGCCGTTCAGGGGAATGCCTGATTGATCCCCTATTGATTTGGCTTGGGGCGGAAGACGCCACTGACTGTTGCCTTGAATGTTCAGATAACGGAGGCTCCTCTTTCACAAGTTCTTCAGCAACATCTTCTAATTCTGCTGGCGGTGAGGGCTTTATCTTAACCATTTTAACCAACTCCACCACACTTGCGGTAAGATGGCTCGCAGCAGCATCCAAAAGTGACACAGGGGATAGACCATTCGCTGTAGCATGGTTCTTTGCTGCCGTTATAACGTTGTTTGCAGTTGCAGATACCCTCGATTTAAGCTTCGCTATCGAATCTGCGTTTTCCAAGGCGGCGAGGGATGTCATCGCTTCATCAACACATCGTGTGATAGCCCGGGTAGCCACTACAACAGTCTTCATATGTTCAAGGGCAGTAGTTGGATCAACGCCTCTGGCCGCTCGCAACATATCATCAATAGCAATCTGGAATTTCGTGACATGTACATCCTTAATAATACCATTGGAGTCCGTGAATCCTCCATCTCGTGCTGCAAGAGAAGGTGACGATTGTTGCATAGCAAGCCCCATGGAAGTTGTACGTATGCTCCGAAGTTGAGTCTTTGCTCGAGCATATCTGCCCTTCCAATCTTTTACCTCGTCTTGTAGTTTGGCTACTTGTTGAGAAAGTCTTTCTTCACGTTCCCATGATTCAGCACTGCGCTCGGACAGGGATTTCATCTCCTTCAGAAACTCTGTAGCCTCACGGCGAACTTCTTCAGTCACCTATATATCAAGAGGTCAGTAAATCCAATTTACCAAGAAAGGGCTTTGGTCAGTTGAACCTCCTGTTGCTCTCTCAACTCAGCCTTTAACTCCTCATGCTTTGCCAACAGTACTTCATAATCACCATCCGCAGTTGCAGCGATCCTTGAGGATCCCTCATCAAGTTGGCGGCTCACATCTTCTAGTTGTTGCTTTAGGTTTTCAATCTGACCGTGCAAAGATCTCTCAATGGCCTCGGAATTTTCTTTGAGTTTCGAAATCTCATCCCTTAGAGAGTCATTGTGCGTTTCTACGGTTACAATCTTCGACTCAAGCTCGAACTTATCGCCCTGCCATTCCTTTTGCTCTTGAAGGATTGACTATAGTTAAACTGTGTTAGATTAACGGTTAACAGCCTTCAGCGCAATGAAGTAGCCTTACAGCCTCACGTTGCATCTCTTCATCCTTCATCCGAATAAGCTCTGCCTCCTTTTCTCTCAGAGTTATCTCTAGGTCCTCCAGCCGCTGTTGTAATGATGAAACCTGTGATTGGTAATCGGCAATCACTTTTTTATCCGCCTGCGCGTCATCAGCATCTGGACCTTATTATGCTTCTTTACAACTCGAAACTATAAGGAAACTGTATCATACCTCACCCCCAATACCTGTTAGCACTGAGCCGCTTATGCTTCCATTCATACTTCTTAAACTACCTGCTCGACTCCTGACTTTGGAGCTTGAGCTTTCCCTCTTCGGACCATCGCTACTCCCAGGAGGCCCGCTCATGCTAGGCAAAGTATCTCTAGTTTCTCGTTTATTGTCATCTAGTCCATAGAGACTCTCCGGGTCATCGTCAACCCCTCCGTCATCATCATCTTCCTCCACCATTGTACTCTTGTTTGGGATAATTGTATTCGATTGGAACGTCTTTGGGAGTGGCCGTCCAAACTGATTGGATCCAGCTGGCCCTGGCCCTCCGGGACCATGTGGCCCCACGGGATAGCCTTGCGGCGGTCCATTACGTATTCCATTGGGACCTGGAGAACCAATCCTTCCCGGGCCCGGACTCCCTATTCGACCCGGGCCAGGGGGCTGTGGGAAGTTCCTTACACTTGTCATACTTCCGGTCGGGCTCAATGGGGGGTCAGGGCCGTCGGAAAATTGCGGGTATCTTCTTTCCAGCTCATAGAAAACATCTTTTGCCAAGTCCCGGAATCTTGGAACAGGTAGGGTACTAAGTTTCATGCGAGCCTGATTTCGCTTGGGATGAAACGATTCCTTCGGCGGTAAATATGCCGGCGTCGGGCCAGAGTCCCTTCTCTCGCTGGCCATCTGTCTTCGCTGTAACTCATCATACACATCAGTTGAAAGTTCGTGAAATTGTACCCCCGAAAGTCGTAATAGTTTATCCCTAGCTCGTTTCTGCTGCGGGTTTCTCTCGTTCAATAAGTCCTGGACCAGTAACTTCTTCAGTGCAGCATGATGAATTGCGAGTTCTTCTTCCACTACAATGCCCTTCAATGATCCATAAGAAGGGTCATTTGTATACAGCGCTGCTCCATCGGATGACCTCGCAACAGATGATGGGGGCGATGGCGCTCCACCCAGATGTCCTCCACGGCCGTCATCGCGGGAGTCTCTATGCATGTCCCTGAACGGTGCTATAGGCGGCGGTGGTGGCCCGCCTGGTTGAAACGTAGCCGAGCGATTTGGTGGTCCCATCTTTGGACTCCCGCCATCCGCACCATTATTATAATAGTCCGAGTTGATTGATTGTATGGACTGGTATCTTGAGATGCCGGACCAGTCACTTCCGGCTACCGACACTGGAGAAAGAGCTTGTCGGGGTAAATTGTTGCTCATTGCGATCTCGTTGTGGCTAACTGAAAACTGTGTTTGTATATTGTTGTGAAGGAGTTGTTCTATCGGTTAATGCTCGAGCTCCTATTCTGTTTAATTTGGAGCACAAGTCGGGCTGGGCCTGATTTCTGAATCTTTGGGCAGGCGTGGTCGTCGAATTAATCAAATACCGCCTAAGAAAACAGTGTAGGCAGCTGCTCAAATGAATCTCACCAGAAAGCTTACGATGTGCCAGAAGCACAGAAGGCGGAGAAGGATATCTGCAGATCCGTAGGTATAAGAGGGGCCCGAATATCGGACGGGACGTATAGGCGGAGACTCACGCACACTATGTGGTTTCCTCTTTGATTTCCCAAACTCCTTCTGGCCAAAAGGGTGTCCTTGAATGTGCTCTTCGAAGGGTTATCCAACCAGAACAGGATTTCTTTTGGTGGAAGTGAGTGATATGTTGTTCAAACCCTCCAAATCGTCCTCTGGATTGCTTAATAGCTTCAGGTGTTAATAATCCATGCGTGACCCTGCCCAAGAGTTGTGGGAACAAATTTGGCAAGTTGCTTTTTTTTTTTTTTTTAGTTGTTTTATTATTCTCTGGCCTTGCAGGGCATGCTAACTGCTCAGTCGTGCCTCCAGAACTACGGTTAGCTTGTGGTAAGCCAATCGCGAACGCGCAAAGGAGTTTGCTTGATGAGAACGTTGCAGTCCCAATGGAAAAAATTTCGGGGGAAGTCAGTTCCATTGATGTTACTCCAGAAATTCGGAAATTACCCCTGAACCCCGAACGACACAGAAGCGCCAGGAAGCAAGGGGTTGCCCTGGATTGGGCTGATGGGAAATACGTATCATCTAACGGCTACATGGTATGTACAGCTGAATGTGAAGATAATCCTAGCCGTTCTATTGCCAGAAAAGCGGACCGCATCTATATATCAAGAGGTTCGTTAGGGCGCCCAAATCTCTAGCTGTGAGGTCCTGTTCGCGTGTGCCCAGAGAGTAGGAGCACCACTAAATCGATCAAGTTCTCAAGGTTAAGCTCCGGATGTTCAGTTGGATGGGAGCTGAAAGGTGGAAGTCAAGCAATCTCCTGGGTATGCATTCAGAGGTAATGGACATGATTCTTGCAGTGTTGGAAAAATCACCAACTTAGCCGCCGCCACAACCAGACTATCGCCGCCAGGTTGCGAAGTCATAACCATCTGGGGTAGGCTTCGGTTTGTTTCGTTACGAGACTAAGTTTGTTTGAGAACGAATTCATGTTATTGCCTACAATGCTGCAGAAAGAGCATTATGTGCGTTAGCTCACTACTTGAATCAAGCACTTTGAAGGGCACGAAACTCCCTTGTACCCAGAGCTCCTTAGTTGTTCAGTAGGGCATGAAAACACTCCTGGGTTCGAAAATGTAATTACATAAATCTTCCCAAGAACTTGCCACATTTTACGCCAAAGGTCAGTCTAGGGACGAGTACGCAGTCTCAGAATGGTACCAAGATATGTTCAATTAGCAGATAGCCTTTAAATTTGTTATTGTGGCGGTTCACCATTCAAACACATCCCAATTAATATAGCCCAGGTATGGTTTACGAGACTAGCCTCGCTTAGTAAATAGAATAGTCATGAAGCACGTGACTACAGAAGATGGGTACAAGATGGTACCAACAAACATATGATTTATTTGAAGAAATATCAACATTAGAGGCAATCAAGTTGACTTTAACGAGTCTTGTTAAAAGTCCATTTTTCCGCTCAATCACAGTTTCCGCACCAATAAAATTGATACCGTTAGATAGCTCCAGAGTTCTTCTATTGAACTATGCTACTTACAACGTTCCAGCTGCTCAGGGTATTGTGGGAATCTTGGCATTTCAAGTGCCACGGTGGGCGAAGGCCTGTGGGTGGGGTAACTTCCAAAAAGGGAAGGGGTACCGGGAAGGTAAGGGTATTTCTTGAGGAAAGAAGGGGGGCCCTCAGAAGAGATCATCATCATCGTCGTCGTCGTCGTCGTCGTCGTCGTCGTCGTTGAGGGTCACAGTATTACTGGGTTTTGCCTGTTAGGTCTTACAGTTGTTCCGTTGTGTTCTCAAGATATAGTAAACTGGTTCTCTTCTTACATCTCTATCCTTATTTCTCTCCTCTTACTTTTCGTGTTCTTCTTCCCTGAAGGAAAAAAGCGTTGAAGTCAACTTTGAATAGGCTTAATAGATAGTATCGCAGTCTTTGAGACTGATAGTATTGTATTAGCAATCAAGCCCTGTCTCTTTTGAACAGGAATCATATAATGATAAAACTCGACAATCGACTGAAGCAACAAGTGGAACACAGCACATCATCTAATTTGTTGTGTCCCAAGAAAAAAAAAAAGACTTGAATCGAAAATGGATTGTTCCCACAAAAAAAATGGAAGTTAAATTCCAACATCAATTAGCCATCTTGCCTTACGAATCTTCCGTCCGTATCTCTGGTAGGTGTAGGCATTTTTTGAACTATCGTCGACAGATTCGTTAGCCTAGAGCTTTGCAAACGGTCATCCAATTGCCAGTTTGAAGATGATTGACTCTCGAGATTATTCATTAGGTTATCAAGCTGGTCTCCGCGCCCTATTATCAAAAAAGATGAATGGGTCATTATATAAGAAATTTCCTCCGAGAGAGAACACTGAGCTCGTCTACTGCCTGTTGATAATTCTGAGACCTTTTTTTTTTGGCGTGTCAGAAAGTAGATATAGCTAGTTGCAATATGTCCAAGGTATATTCATTAATGTTCTCGTAGCCAGACGGGCACTGGGTGCTGCCAAGAGGTGCAATACGGCCGCGTAGGCCGAAAATAATAGTCTGGGCACGAGAACAATTCATTAACACATCTGCTCATTGATTGAAATTCGTTTCATAGAATACATAGATGTAAGTACAAGTACGTACCTGTGCACTTGACTGATTGAAGTACTTACCCTCATTCCAAGACATGCGCAGGTGCCATCTCGCTAGACTTGGCATCTGGCCCCTCGTCATATTGAATTTGGATGGAATGATGTAGACACACTCGTGCAATGTAAGTCAGTTGAGCAGGGGGGCCTGGGGTAGATTTGTTGTAGAATGGTTGCGATTTATGGATACATAGCTGGACTCACGGTTTCGGCTTCCTCCCGCTTTTGTACTAGGTTACATTAATATTGAGCTCCAAATCAAGGCAAGGCACATTAGGGAGAATTCTGATATCCGACTCTCCTTGCAATATTTTGAAATTTGACTTTTGTTGTAGATATCAAGGCATACTAGTCACAACGCTATGGATTGAGCGAAGATTCAAGCATCACATCAAATAAGGCCCCAGCACCATCAAGAAACAACATCTATTAGCTTTTCCAGTAACGCCAATAGTAAGCAGACTGGGTATTCTCTAAAAGGACTCTAGAAAAAGCCGCAAGTCCGCACAGCTGGCAGATTCGGCCACTTTGTCATTTTCTGCGAGAATATCTGGCACTCTAGCATTCAAAGGCTCCCTTGACCACCCTCAACCCTCCACCTCCGACTTCTTCCTATCCTTTTAACTGCTGCTGTTAACATATCAGCGAAGTCCAATATTCCTTCCCCAACAACAGCCCCTTTGTGATTATCTTTTATGCCACATTGGTGACATGTACCGTTCTGTTGAGTGAATTGAGGAAAAAAGAAGAGCAGATGGCAAGTTGGGCCGTGCCCACTTTGGATTTTGGACGAAGTGATGTCTGCAATGGTGTTACACGTGAAAGAAGAGACGCAAAAGTTCAGTCGTATTGAAGAAGCAACCTCGTGATGTCTTATTGAAAAGAAGTTTCCAAAAAGTCTTGTTAGTTTATGTGAGTACTGTAATGGTCAAGTTATGTACAAGTAGTCTAGTGCCAAGTGTTACAAAATTCCACGAGCTTTCCGCACCAAGTTAGTCTGATTAATGCCAAGATTCTGAAAACTTGTCGGGCGCATGCATCGATCGCCAAGCCCATGCAAGACATGCCCAGCGTTTCAGATCTATTTTTGGAAGCCACGAGCTCAAATGTGAAAGAAACGAGCCAATCCCGCGATAACCGCTGCAGCCCGTTGGCGCACGACATCATTGGGATGGTTCGGGAGCAGCTGAGGGATACTGCAATGGGCATGGGCTTTGAGGGGTAAAGCAACTCATTATGCGCTCATGGACACTGAATGGTATTGTGCATGCATATTGATGGGGGTCGAAGAGGTACGTTCCTGCCCTAGCAGAAAATCGACGAGCAAAGGCTTCTGCTTTGGTCCTAGGCTGGCGCGGTTGAATACATATGCGCCTTCGAATATGAGATGAGGATCGCCCGTACCATGTCGACAGAAACATTATTGGTCCTGTTACCAGAGCTGTGTAATTCGATCCGCTAATTGGGTTCGCGAAATAGACGCCGGACTACGGGATCAGGTTAGGCACGAGACTTGCCCTACTACCATATTTAGCTAGCACCGTGGGTGCGCTTTTGCTCGCAAGCTTGGGATTGGAGAGACGGAGCTGGGCGAGATTGGAATGGGATGCGATGGCGGGGGAGGGGGTACCGAGGTGGGGGAGGGGAGTATCTAGGGGAGGGGAGGGGAGGGGCGCGCGGAAGCGACGGAGGGCGGGGTGCGTGCCAGTGAGGGGCCTCGTATCGTGTCCAGCAATGTCCCCTCCCACGGGGCAAATTTTGCTGGCTGCATCCAGCAAGTTTGCATGATGCGGCCTTCCCAGTGCGCTACGATGGCGGGGGGGCGATATCCGTCTACTCAGAGCAGCACGGCAGCTTTCGTTGGAGCACCGGTATCACCGTCACGATACACACTTGCAGCATGTCTGCAGCATCAATTTGCGCAGCCTGCCTCACGCTCATAGGGCTTGAGCTTAATGTACGCTTCGTGCTGCTAGCATCTTGCTATACCTCCTCAGTGCGCACTTGTAAGTAGCTCTGCTGCCGGGCCTGCGCGGGCGGGCTATCCTCATCGCGGCACTGCTGATTCCGCCGCCGGCCAGCAGCCAGTGGGCAGACGGCTGCGAGCCAGCAAGCCCAAGCTGAAAGCATCACGCACCAAGTTGCAGGCGCTGTCAGGTGGGGGCAGGGAAGGCGGCGTTTGTTGAATGCGCCGATCGCGTGAACCTCCCGCAGGCCTCTCTCGCCTGCGCATGCTAGCACCTTCGCAGCGTGAACAGGAGGCAAGAGGCAGCATCGTGGCGCGCTGCGCTTCGCAGCCTTTGCCGCTCGCGGGGGGAGGTGGGGGAGGAGGGGGGGGGGGGGGGGGGGGGGCGCGCAATTGCGCAGATAGCGGGCAGCGCGGGCGGCGGGGAGAGCCCATTAGCGACAGCACAACAGCAGCGCCTGCCTGCGGCGAGCTTCTCCCGCCGCTCCCTCAGACCGCCGCCCGCGCAGAGCGCAGAGCCCAGAGCGCAGAGTCCAGAGCCCAGAGCCCAGAGCCCAGAGCCCGCACACCGCACCTGTCCCGTCTCCCGTCCAGAGCCAGCGCGCACCGGCTCGTCGAGCAGCCTGCTCCCCCGCCCCATCGCCCGCAAGGCCCCTCTCACCTCTGTCAGCCCAGTTCCCAGCCGCTGCCGGCACAGTCTCGGCGCCCCACCGTCCAGCAAACCCACCGTCCCTCCCGTGGCTGCTGCTTTTCGGCCCTTGCGGCGTCACGGTTGCAGTGCATCCGCATACAACTGCCACTCCTTGGTGCTTGAGCCCTAGGCTGCGAGGCTGCAGCCACAGCGTACTCAGCACAGCATACCCACTGTGCTGTACACGCCAGCTGCAGAGAAGGAGTATCAAAAACCCTCACGATACCTGGTACTGTGACTTGCCCTCCCCTCCCCCTCCCCCGCCCCCGTTGGCTTACCGGCGGATCGCTGCCCATGCACCGCTCGGCCAACCGTCTGTCCTCCCTCTTTTCCAGTACAACGCGTAGTGTGCATCCGCTGCCCAAGGCACCTTCCTTGTCCCTCGCGGCGCTACTTAACGTACATCCTCTCTGCCTCGTACCGAGCCCCTGCGTGTGCGTGTGTCTTGCGGTGCATTGTGACTTAGTTATCACTGATAGTGCTGATGCTGATATCGCTGTTCAGGTACCGGTGGCACCCAAGCCCAGGTACTGCCAACCGTGGACAACGTACCTAGAGCACATCTTCACGGCCCCCCCCCCCCCCCCCACTAGACGCATTGCTGGCCGGACTTCTTCGCCCATCGGCAGGTTTCCCCTCCCTTCTCTCTTTCTCTTCTTCTCTCCAAATCTTCCTGCCTACCCCTTCCATCCCCCTTCATCCCCCCTTCTTACAATTCTATTCGTTCATCTCAAGCTGAGCAGTGTTGTCCTGGAATTCAGAGAATCCCTGGCTGGCCACAACCTGTCCCAGCAATTACCAAAACCCAGTGGCAAAAGAAAGTATCCAGTTCCCAAGGCGTCATCCTTACATCCCCTTCTGTGGCTACGCCCCTGCTGCCTACTATTATCGATCACCTGTCGTTCGCACTTGACATTGTGTAATCTGGGTACAGGCGCATTTATTGGAGCCGCACAAGACAACAGAAAAAGAAAAGCAACTTAAGATTTTCAGTGACCACCTCTTCGGCTGCAAATCAGATTGACTTTTCCATAGTGCTTGCCAATAGGAAGGACGACAAAACTTCGGAACACGCCTGCGGGAGATACACACTTGGTCAATCTAAAAATTTCTGATTAGAATTTGATTCCAACCTGTCCTTAATTATTCCTGCCACTACTTTGCTCTGGGCTGTGGGTGAGTGACTGGTGGATCCCATAACAACCATGGCCACTACTACATTCGCTCCCTCCACTGCCTCACCAGACATCTCTTCACCACCGCTTGACTCTCTTCAACCTGTCGCAGCATCCCCACAAATTAGCCGGACCTCTGTCCCGATCCAGAATAGTAGCATCGCCTCCCCTGGTCCCAATACAGCAAACTTTGCATCTAAACTACTTCCCTCATCATCATCCCCGTCACCCTCTCATCTGCGGCAGCGTCCTACATTTCCACCAAATCCGTCCTCGAGACTCTCAACCGCTTCACTCTCATTCACGCTATCACATCGAGATTCTTATGTCCCGCAATTTCCTTCATCCCTGTCGTATACTTCAGTCCGCGATTTCGCATATCCAAACCTCCATCCCCTTCATTATGGACCTCAGCCAGGGCTCGATACTCCAGCATCTTCTCACCGTAGCAGTCAGTACATTGACTCTGGAAATGGTGGATGGTTTAGCGGAAACAGTTTCGGATTTTCTGGTTCATCAGGCCATCAACGACGACTTAGTGATCCATCACACTCTTCTTTTGGGGCAGATGAGAGTAGTGGTGGCTGGAGTGGACACTGGGGGGGAGAAGCGACGAAGATGATGAAAAGCCAAATCAGCTACCTCCACTTCAATTCAATGATGGCCCACCATGGACTGAAGATCCGGACCTTCATAGCCCAGTAGTAATTAGTAAAAAGCATCGGAAACATCAGTCATCTGCTGCGCATATGCAAAGTTCCCAAGGCTACGCTCGTCGACCAAGTAAGAATGCAGTCAGCGAATTTCACGGCGGAGATTGGAGAGATGAAGGGAGTTCTTTCCGAGGACAGTTGGCGGACAACAGTGACGGAGAGCCGGGCGGAGAATTCCACAATCACCCAGGCGGTCGGGGATACTATACTAGCGGGCAAGATAACGGTGACTTCACATCGATGGACACTGACAGTCAAGAATACTACTCTGATGACGAAGAAGGGGTATATTCTGATGATGGTGAGGACTTTGGTGACCCAAACAGGCTTTCGAATCAATACTTCATTACGATTGCCTCACCTGCTGAGGAGATGCATGGAAAGGCTGTGGCACTGTTTGATTTCCAAAAGGAAAATGAGAATGAGCTTGGACTTGTGGAAGGTCAAGTAATTTGGGTTAGTTACAGACATGGGATGGGATGGCTCGTAGCAGAGGATCCAAAAACTCGGGAGTCTGGGCTAGTGCCAGAGCAATATGTTCGCTTGCTACGAGATATCCAGCAGCCTATTCTGGTAGAAGGCTCTGGTGCCGAGGATGAAGACGAGGAAGGATCTGAGCAGCAAAATTCAAATTCTCCACCAACAACTAGTTACACAAATGGCATGAGGCCAGTGGTGTCCACTTTCTCCACTTCATCACAAGATGTTCATCCCTACCAGGGCCCGTTGCATCAACCTGGAGAGCAAGCTCCACCTAGAACACTCAGTCGTAGTGGGCAAGGGGGTATGGGCAGTCAAATGTCAACTCCAACTGTAGGAGGCTGGGAAGACAGAATCGAAGCTCTGGAGAGGGCTCGTGAGCAGGCGTTGATGGAAGAGGAACGCAGTGGGTACAAATCTAGGTCTAGCAGTGTTGTAGGCAGTACCGGCGATGAGACACCTCGTGTGGGACATGGAGGAGGTTGGAATGCACCAAGACGGGCCAGTGGTGGCAGTGAAGTGGAAAGAAGAGACAGTCAGTTGGGAATGCTGGATGAAAGTGAAGAGGGGTATGATTTACAGCATGGTGTAAGTGGAGTGTCCAACAAGGGGAAGGGAAAGGAGCAGGCTGAACCACTTCCATCTACATCTTTATCAATGTCTGAACTGCATTCGATCCCGGTTTCTATGGACACTCTAAATACATCCTCCGACTGGCCGCGAGATCTCGGTATTGACTTTCAAAGCAATGAACCAGCTTTCACTGCTCTTCGGTGACACCGTCTCTGCGCAGCTGGACGTGCGACAATAGCTTTTGTGATGACTATAAACGAAGGAATGAAACGGAGTCAATGAATGCAACTTACCTTTTCCCTCAAAATCAGTATTTTTTGGTGTTTTTCTGTTCTGATATTTACTTTCCTGTTCAGAGGATAATGGAGTATAGTAGTATCTACATGAGGGGTGTGGGTATGTTGATCCAGAACCCACTTCTTGCATCTCAGGTTATATATAAGAACATTCAACTCAGGGGACTGCAGCAAGGTTTGATTTACGGCACCAGAACACTGCAGGCTTCCAGTAGGGAAGTTGGATATTGTGATATAAATCTTTCGCAATTGGAATTCATGGGCGAATGTGAAGGGGCGGCACCATCTGATTGAGACCTTTGTCCTCCTCCGCCCGTTTCCCCCCTGTTCTCCTTTTTTTTTTTTTTTTTAATTCTATTATTCTTGTTCTTTGTATCCCTCTTTTAGTTTTTTTTTATCATTAAATTCTGTTTTTGTTATCTAGCGCACGAGGTCTTTCCTCTCAGACGACATGTGTCCACTCTCGCTTGAATTAATATCCTTGTGCGGTTTGAAATATCTGATCAGAGGATGTGTTTTATCCTCTGTTTCTTATGATCATCGCACGCTTTGCGGAGCGTATTGAGCATACTATACAAAAAAATTGGTACTTATGTGCACTTGACGTGTGGTCGATGTGAAAGATTTTACTCATATGTTTTCTCTTTTTTTATATTATACTATTTTCTCTTTTTGTACATTTTATGAGTTTTTGGCCGGGCTGGCCACCAGCTGTATTTTGAAAAAAAAAAAAAAAAAAAAAAAAAAAAAAAAGGCAAGCTAGTAGCGGCTACCTGCGTTTGATGTGGTTGCTAATGAATGTGTGCTTACCCTCATTTTTTTTGGTCTTCATCCGTTACCCTCAACAACGCTTAGATAAATTTAGGTAAATTAATGTTTTATACAAGGGAAACAAACGTAATGTTTCACAAATTAGTGAAACCTTCCTGTTTTGGGCAGAACGGGGCATATTTCCTTGGGAGCATTCAAGTAAATACCCTGAGCCTTTTAGTTCGAAGGTTAAGGAGAGCAGAATGGGCGGAAGGCAAAGGGATGTGATTGATGCGGCTACATATATCATAGTTCCGAGAAAGACAGAGCTTACGGTAATCAGCGGGTTTGGCAATTAGTGATAGGTTGCAGGCCCCATCTTGGCGATGATGGCCCCATCTTGGGCAATTGATGGATGGGTGCTTGTCAAATGTTTAGCGGGGGGACAAGGGAAAAGAGTACTGTATTTCCACGATTAGAAAGGCGGTCGTCTGGGGACGCAAGACCATCTTTTCATATTCGAGCTTAGATAAAGTGTCATACCACCAGGGTGGATCATGACCAACGTTTGTCATAACTAGAATTTAAGCTTGTAATATCATCAATATCAAACCAAACTTGTCACCATCAGCTCTGAGCTCCCTGTGACATAGCCCCCTCCCTTGCATACATAATTCGTCAGCATGTAAGACCCGTATCTGTGCTCCACCCTACTCCTTACAAGGTGCAGCTCATCAGGAGGCCTCGGTGTCAATTTCCCCACCCCCCCAACCTAATGTTGCAACAAACAGGAAGCGAGAGTTTTGTGCAGCATCATGGAAGAGCTCCCGTCTCCCTGCACCTCCAAATTCTGGGCTTCCTTTCCATCCTGACGGACCCAGGCGCCCCTGGTAGGGTGCAGGATTCATCGGGTGGATTGGACAATATGGAGTCGACGGAAGATGAAAGTGTCTCCCACAGTGTGGGGCGAGGGATTTTGAGTCAATCCAAGCCAAAAAGCTGAGACAATGATATCTTGGAATTATACATAAAAGTAGGATGTCTCTGATTTTCCACTTTTTTCTTTTTTCTTTTTCTTTTCTTTTTTCTGTCGTTTCACGTCTCTGTAAGTTCCGAGCATGCAGGGCAAAAGGGGAGGGTAGTGATTGGTAGGTGCATTATATTTGAAAACCCTTAGAAACACAATAAACCGGGAGGAAATAACTGCACAGAGAAAAGTAGGAAAACAACCAGCTGAAAAAGCCCAACACCGCAATGACGTTTCTTATGAGTACCAAATTCTTCTCAGAAGCGATGATAAGTACTTTCATGGATGGTGAATGAGGCCGATCGATATATGTTCATTCGTTCATTGATTCATCCACCAGCAGTCGCACCGCCCAAACATACCTTTCCGTCAAACATAGCACCAGAAACAAATGAGGGACAGATTTTCTTTTTCTTTCTAGCGTGGTCGTGATGCAGACCAGACATTCTTCAATAACCCGTCACGTTGTGCCAGTCGGTTTAGGCAGTCGTCACCCTCACCTCGGGATCGGACGAATCCGCAAAGAGCATATGTAATGCTCTCGTTGATGTACCGGCCGTTCTCGTCAACCTTGCCGACGGAGATCTGAACGGAAGCGTGATCCTTTGCCTGTAGGAAAAGAGTCGTGTCAGATTCGAATATTTGATAATGCGGTAGTGGGGATTAAGTTCGGACCTTTATGATGCGGTTTGTGGCAGAGCACTTGCGACTATTCAAAAATTTTATAAATTAGATGCTTCTGGCCAAATTTGAGGATGGTGTATCAAAGACTCACGGGACATAGCTATATGGTTAAACGCTTGTCAGTAAAATTCCACAAAATAGCGCATTTGCACCATATCCTATGGCAATAGTAACTTACAGGTCAACGAGGTCTCCCTTTTCATTTTCCATTTTGTTCTCTTGGACTTATTGGAGGCCGGCGTTCAAGACTATCCAAAACCATCCATCAGCCCTACAGCCTCAGGAAATCCTGTCTCCTCATTTGTTTGTTTGCTCCTTCCTGCCGCTGCTTTCGAATTCCAAAAAATGGGGGCGATAACTGTACTCACAAGCGATTCGGAGTGGATCGGTGGTGATTTGGTCGGGCTAGCTTGTCGGCGTTCGTGATGCTTTGTTTAAGGCAGAATACAGACAATAGGTTAGTGTGCATCAATATAGGGCTTTGCCCTGTAGTTCTAGGCACAATTTGGCAGTGTATCCTACAAAATTTTGTGTGAGTGACTGCGCTGTGTTGATTCCCTTGGCGCTGGATAAAGCACCATGATGATGATTAATCAGCTTGGCATATTATTATCAGATTTGACCGTTTGCCAGAGGCGAAAGGAATAAGTGTGAAGCTTTTAGAAAAGTCTTTAACGAGCAAGATAAAATAAGACATTTGCCCCTTTCTGAACATCAACCCCACAAATCGCTAGTGCGCGTCATTGGAATCGATCCACGCAAATAATCTGATTCTCCTCACAGCCTATTGGAGAGGACTGAGCAAGCACAACAACGCCGATTGACAACCACTGCTACATAGCGGTGAGAATGTCGATGGTGTGGTAGCTGATAATCCTATCCCCATACCTTGCAAGGTCAGCACGAGGTAATGAAGCGGCGCCATTCCAAGCGCAAGCAAGCGCAACCGGACAAATCACAATGAAAGGGGCAAGCACTCTAATGAGTAGCCATTTCGTGAAGTTTGAAATGGAACATTGGGAAATATATTTTAATCGTAACAGAGAAATAGTTGTCAATAATCTCGTGCCCAAAGACACGCATCATGTCTGCATCAAATAGCATCAACTACGCCATAGCGCTCAAACACCACATTCCCGGTTACTAATTAGATAGGAGAGATCTAAATTGCACCGCTTATTGGCATAAGACTAACAGTTTACAATCGTTTCCTCTCTTGCCCACGATTCCCTTTCTCCCAAACGTTGCATATTGATCTCCTTTCTGCCCACTCCTTTACGACCTCAGGTGGCACTTCCTCGTCTACACCAACCTTGCTAAGCCCTTCCGTATTGAGCCAAACTGTGAGGTCTTCCAATATTATTGGCTCATATAATAGAATTTTATAATGCCAGGAATTCGAAATATTCTCTGTAGAACTATATTGGGCCATAATCGCCTGAGAAATGGAGGTCTGCATTGCTTCGTTCTTTTGTGTATCTCGGTAAACCAAATGGGTAATTCTAGACGGTTTAGATGATCGACGCTTTCTTCTTTTCATAGGAGACGACAGCTGAGCAGACCCTGAACGGTTGCTTTTTCTAGTCCGGGACGGTGAACTTGTAATATCCTCACTTGTGTTCTCAGAAGGTTTTCCCTTAACCTTGCGTGTCCTAGTAGACTTAGGTGTTTGGTGTACCACTTCCTGAACGTCTTGCCCCATTCCACTGCTAGAGAAAGTAGGTAGTGGCAAAGGCATATCGCAATCTTTAGCAGGCGAGTGCCCCCTTTTACTCTTAGGACTCCTACTACAGCGTTTTGGGGTCCGGGAAAGGTCGACAAAATTCATCCCGTTCATATCAATATAGGAGCCCTGAGCTGCTTCAGCCCATAAACTTGCTTTTCGTGACTTTTTAAGCGCCAATTTCTCATCAACTTGAGGTTCATCTTCTAGATATTTTTCCAACGCCTCAAACTCTTCGTCGACGTCGTTGTTTTCCTGTGTGTCCGCGGCCCTCACCATTGCTAAACCTCTGAAACGGGACTTCCTAGACAGCTTTTGAAGAATAGGGCCTGGCAGACCATTTGAGGTGGTTCCTTTAAGAGATGGGAATTTGCCTTGTCCCTCCGTTAACTGAGAAAGACTTCCGAATATCATCGGCTGATCTTTAACTTTCTTCATTGCAGACTGTGGGGAGAGCAGCTCCGTATGTTCATCAATCGCTTCAGTTACTTTTGCTGCTCTCTTCCTTTTTGCACTCTGTGGGTTTGCTGTACCTCTGGTCCTCTTCGTGACCTTAGAACCTTTTGGTTTCACAGTATCAGCAGGCTCCAAGCAACCAGTAACAGTGTCAATTTCGGAAAAAACGTTTTGTGTGGTAGAATCTGCATTGACAGAAGATTCGACAGCATCTATGCGATACTGTGCAGTAGCAGCTCCAGTAATTGTTTGTACCCTTCTCCTTGAAGTCTTAGTCTTCTTTGATATAATGGGCTTAGCCAAAGTTGACACCAAGCGGGCTCTCTTTGCTCTCTCAAGGACCTAGTAAAAAGCCCGTAAGAATTATATTTTCATAAGGAGAAAAGTCACAAGAATACCTGAACCGATCGCTTGGTAGTTCCTAAACCGGAACCAGCTACCCCAGCATCTACTTGGTTGATACCAAAAATGGACGCCGTCGTACTGTTCTTATAATTAAATACACCTAACCTAGAACGAAATTGCGGTGTCGGTGTGGGTAATGGGCTAATTTGCTCACGGCTAGGTGATGAAGACACTATCTCCACAACCGGCACTGTATAAATTTTCTTCCCAGTTGTTCCTTCCATATTCTTTGCCAATGGTTGAATATTTTCTCTCAATTCCTCACTGACTATTCCGGGCAATTCTTCGGCTTTGGATGTGCCACTAGCAGCCAATGCCCAAATCTTCTTTCGCTCGGCGACACTTTCTTCCCGTCTGCATGCTTCTTCTGAGCTGCTTTTCGAATTACAGCTTGTTGATGCCGTTTTGCTTCTTTTAGGGAAATGCCCAGATACTGTAGTCGTTCTTTTAACAGCCGTTTTAGGCTTTGAGGTGGTATTTCTTGAGATTTTCATCCTTTGCATGGTTCCAGCACTCCCACACTGTTGATCTTTGCTGATACACTTAGAATCCGATGATGCAAATGGATCCATATGCTGTCCTTTGGGCTTCGGTCCTCCTTGCATTTTTCCGCCATCCCTTTCCTCCCTAAGGATCTCGCTGGCTGTCGTAAACCCTCTTCCGATTGTGCCAGTGTTGCTGCTTATACCCTTTTGGTGCATTAGACTGCGTAACATTTCCCCTGGTGAGGGAAGCGAGCAGGAAGACGACGGAATGCTCCACACATCACGGTTCTTTGTAGGCGTTTCAATAGCGACGACTGGTCTTTTCGCTATTTCTTCTTTTGGCGAAATAGTCCTGCGCTCAGCATTGGGCAGAGGGAGCGGTTGCGACGGTGGTGGTGGTGGCGATGAGCTGGATATAATTATTACCGTTGCATCTGTCATTGCCGCCGCCTGGTGAAGAGCAGCATACCACAGTCTTCTGCAACACTCTGTTGCAGAAGACGTGATAGACGTGATACCTCTGCGCCGAATGTTTTGTAAAAAATGGTTGAAGGGCAGTACAATAGTGCCTCTGCATGTAGCTCCTGGAGTGTGGTGATGATGTTTACCTTGACCTGTGTAGTTGGCTGTGGGGTGTACACTTGTGCAGCTTCAATGAGATTAGCAAACGCGACTTGCTGAACGGGTGCGCAGGTGACCTTGTGCTAGGGCTTATGTAATGGAAATTATAGCTTGCGCCACCGCCACCTTTCGCGCTTGGTTACCCTCAAAGTGGGGCGTTCCTCACTCCTTATCCGAAGTGTTAATCATGCTTGCTGCATCTGTGTGACGATGTCGTGATAGTTGGTTGTTACTTGAACTGGGCCACGACCGCAACACAGCAGCTCAAGAAGGGCACATCGATATGTCGAGAGTCTTAACTAACAGCTCCCGAAGATGTAGACACCAGTTACCTTCTACAAACAACTTGACTTGACATCAAATAACAAGTTGAAGTGCTTCATTTCAGAAACCCGAAGTTCCAAGTTACGCCTGGTGACTGCCCTTCTTACCAATCCCTCCTCCCGTGCGGGACAAAATTGCTAGCTGCACCCTGAATATACCTATACTGAGCTTTCATCATGGTTTCCAATACTTCTTCACTAAACGCTGCGATATGCTTGCTCCCGAATGGTACGGTTCTCCTTCAGATTATATTCTGAAGCTCACTTTATTCACTTCGTGACTGCAAAGCTCCAGATACCGTTCGAGTTTTCACTCAGAATTCAGTGCTAACACATTTTGTTTCTCTATAAACAGAATTGCTTCGGCAAATTCTCTCATACCTAGGTCCGGATTCATTGAGCAGCTTAGCCCAGACTTGCACTCTCTTCGCGACCCTGACTTTGGATGATACACTGTGGAAAGCTTTTGTGGCGCATCTTAAGCTCTCTTCACCCACTCCGTATTCTTCTTTCCGAGAGCTCTATATCTCCCTTCGTCCACATCTCTATTTAGCCCCGTACATATGGTTCTCAACAAAACGTTTTAATGGTTCGCTCTATGTTTTCCGCTATAATCCAAAATCTGGGAGCATTGAGGGAGTACCTCTTATTGGCGTGCATGGCTCCACTGGGCACAATGGTGTATTTGGAAACGAAGGAGAGGTTATTTGGGACGACCTTCGATCAATGAGTATTGCTACATTCAGGAGGCCTAAAATTATGTGCGTCGACAATGATGCCAAGGTGAGGATTGTTTGTGACAGCAAAAAATACTACGATAAAGGGAGTGGACTCATGATGGATAAAGCCACTGGCAAAGAGTGGAGAACACTTGATGGTGGGGTTTCCAGCCTTGGGAGGATAAGGAAAGCCTCTCCAGAGCAGCAGACAAAACCGGCCGATATAAAAGAGAACTTACAGTCAACCATTCAATCCCACCCTGAAGGTTACAATGCTGCTGGCTTTGGCGGGCACTTCGTTGCTCCTAACGTGGCTGGGTTTCAGTTAGAGCCTACAATACACGACGATTATGACCGCTCTCTTTGGCCACCTCCAGTTATGCCTTCGAGAGAGCATGTGCGCATTCCAATTCTCTCTGCTACTTACATGGACGCTGAGTTTGGAGAGGAGCGACCTGCACGAGCGGACCCACATCCTATTTTTGACTGGGAAGGAATGTCAGCAGAATCACTGCCTTCATCGTTTCCAAGATCAGATAATAGAGCCATCCCTCTACAAGATGCAACGGACTTCTACGAAGCTCCGCCAGCACGACTGGATGAAATATTTTCAAGGGATCATATCTTTATATACAAGTCGTTCGAGCATGTGGCTTTTACCACCAGGCCCTCATCAAGCGGCGCAACTTTAGAAATGCGTACCGGCGAACTCTATTCAAAAGTGCTTCCCGCTCTGTATACTAGACGCTCCACACCCCGGCATTTTCCAAAAATAGACCTAGATCTTTCTGGAATTTGGCTAGGAGATTATTACACACATGGTCCTGAATTTCTTCTTTTTCATCACCCAAATAGGCAGAACTGCCGTTTGGAAGTTCTCAAGCTCACAGGTGATGTCAATGTTCCACGAGGCGAATTTACCTTCATTATACCAAATTTGACCATTGAGGATCGTTATCGGGATGGGACGGAAGATACAATAGCTACACCCAGCAGTTTTCTACGTTTCGCGCGGCCAGTGATCGACCCTGACGCCTGGCTTAGCAAACCAGTCTTCAGCGGCCGTGGCCAGCTGGCTCATCAAGGATTTAGAAGGCGGACATGGAATGAGATAGAATTGGTTGTTCTTGACCCAGGTGACAGGCCGGAAAAGAACCTTGGGGAAGTTTCCATAATATGGAGGACACTGCACCATGCATCTCGCGCGCGGAAATTGGATTTGAACAAGATCCTTTATCCTTATTTATATAATTCAGAAAGCATTAAACAACCTGTGGAAGGGCGTGATGATTATGATGAAGGGGTAATGTATTTGACGTGAACGGCTCCTCCATAAGCTAGGAAGGATCATTTTGAGGATAATAGCAAGAAACTCAAATCAATTGAGTGCAATGTGGATATAGTGTAATTATTGTATTATATCGAGACAAAAAGATTCAATATACACTCATCCCTACGGGTATTTCCAGACTTCAAATAACCTGATAGGCATGACTTTTACGCTGCTCATACGTAGCCAATCTCCTTCCATCATCTGTCAACCATAAAATGCTGTGATTTGGGTATGGAATGAAGGCTGCATTCTTGTCTATCTGTTAATGAGACAATAGTAACTCTGTACCAAGCAGATAGAGGACTCGATTACTTTACGTCTTAGGCTTTCTAATCTCAGAATTCCCAGTTTTCTAACAGAATTCGTGGAGGCAGTGAAGGCAACTTTAGATCAGTTGAAAATAAGCATCCAGGTCACTTGTAGTGACAAACCTTAGCTCAGGGACTGTAACACTCTGCTCAGGGTAATGGAGGAGGCATCCATGATGGAGGTTCTAGCATCACATGTCAACTGCAGCGAACAAGCTACAAGTGCTTGTCCTGTTAACATCGATTGCCATAATTTCTGTTGGACTTGGCTCCAGATATCAGGGTGCCACTTCGGAGTAGTAGTATCTTTTCAACTTTGCGTGATATCAATATACATGTGCTACGTGCTCTAATAAATCCCAGCTTCGACAATAATATGCACCATACGGACAGTCCAAGTATCGATATGCTAATTGGAGTCTCCATGTAGATGAAACAATGCTCGTTGCTGCCTGTGCAATCGGCTTTGCCCCCCCAACTTCGTTTGCCCCTTCCTCCTCCAAATAAATCGAAAAGAAAAACAACGTAAATGATGGTAAAATAAACTTATTACCTCTAAAGTACAAAATCTCCCATAATAAAACAGATTATCTACAAAGGGTCTCCACCTAAAAAGATGATAAAAGTAAATTACTGGGTATAAACTCCCCAAACCGAATTTCCTTGATCTTGCTGAACTCGGTCTCATCTCTAGCCACAACTCAAGAAATTGAATCGCCTTCTAGAATATCAAGAATTATCATCATCTTTTACCGTATAAAATTAATATACCAAATATGGAAAATGACTTTCCAAGAACTGACCTCCCCCCATATTGAATTTAACAGAAACTTTCAACATCATCCAAATATCAAAACCAAGGAACAATTCCATTGCATAATCAGGTACTACCCACATCCTCTTCCCTGACTTCGTCGCAGCGCCATTGTATAAACGGTGTGGCCATGGATGGTAAAAACACAGTCACGACTAAAACAGTGCCTATATGACTACAAAATAACTCCGGCAATTACGCCTCATCGCGAATAGTTGCGCTCAATTGCGGACGACTTTCAACCTCAAACCAAAGTCATCCTATTTATCTGTCAATTTCTTCTCTCCAATCAGTCAAACCTTGAATCTCTTTTACACGCCAAGCTACTCCTTCCCAATATCGGTAGTAAACACACACACTAATTATTCAATAACTCCATATATACGCCTTACATACTTCATATTCTAGATCCTGAGCTCGAAATCAATCATTTCGAAATTCCAAAATGATCAGTATCAATGCCAATGCGGCTCAGTATCCAAACACACCATCCATCCGCACGTGGCATCCCTGGCATGTAAGCAAAGTTCTTGTCAGCCTTTCTAACTGTTAATTGCGAAAGGGCAGGGATATAACGAATAGGTATTCACAGGCCGGTAACCTTAATGAGCTGCTAGCAGCCGTCACTTCACAATAAAAAGGATATTGTGAAACAAATTGTAGAGGGTCTACATGCCCACCATGGGATGGTTAGAATGAACCATAGTGAGGCTTCAAACATACAATGGATAGTGAGAGCTCATGTTTGAAACAACACTCCTTGGTCACCTGTGGCATTTACGGGTCCATGGCAAAACTTGTAAGGTGGATATATGTGATTCCCCGTGGTTTGAAAGGGACGGATCGTAGCTCTGTCTGATGTAACTCAGCAGCCCAATCTGGCTAATTGAGGAAGTCCTGAAAAACGTACATACTGTACATACCAACCGCGTAGTGTGGAGTAGCTTAGTCAGCCACTAAGCGGTAGTCTGGTTCGAGACTGCATACATACAATCTAATGGTAACAGAATGGGCTACCGGTATGTCTCCTTGTCTTGATTTTGTTTTGCCTGCAGCAGAGATCTGTTTACATTTGAGATTCCTGCTTGTCAGGTAAATTGATAAATTCCCATGACTAGTTATGTGTAGAGTACATGATGCGAACAATATTGAATATAGACATACAGTAGAATATATGGTTCCAAAGGCCGGTGGGATGCTCTCTGTTATGGAGGCAGGGGTTGATTCTTACCGATAAAATCAAGACATGCCAGTGGTGTCTACTACAATCTTCTCTAGATCAATGTCTACCTTTATAGAAATCATGAATAGATAGAATTTTGTGTTAAATATCAGTTGCTACTCTTTCATCCTCATATGTGTAAGTTATCAAGCCGGCGGTCTATTGAAATAAATTTCTTACGGGGTTGTGAAACATTAGAATTAGCATTTCAGCCAGCCGGCCTTCCAATACACTGATGTACCGTGCCCATGAAGAACGGCCAATAGTGCAACCAGATTAGGTCAATGGGTACTTTTACCAACCGTCATGCGGCTGCATAACTTTTCACTCACTATTCATCCTAGCGACCGCTACACCGTTTCACACCATTATCCAAATATGTAATTAAACACACCTTTTCCTCATCTGAAACATATCCCAATGCTTGGTTACCCTAAGCCATCAGACAAGCGTTTTCTCCACCGGATTTACCCTCCACTACCACCCATACCATATTAGTCACCACTTCGATACCCCGGACACCCAAAAACGGTAATCGCATTTCCAACAACTACAGGGTTTCACCTCCCACTTCGTGGGGCCTCCCATAACACATATAACAAAATAAATAAATTTTGGTGATCATAATAATTTCGTGAATTACCTGCTGTGGAATAATCTCGGGCTCGGGTTAGTAATGAACCAAGCCAGGCCTTTTGATTTGGAAATAAAAATACAAACCCCCATAGTCCGATGCAAGTTCCCAAGTAGTAACAGTCTATTCAAACCAGAAAATCAGCAATCTCCAGCATCTCAAACAACCGCCCAAATTCAGACTCTTCTGGATATATAAAAATCCCGATTGCGTAAGCACTATGATACTCAATACGCTGTATATTTTCACCAACTACAGTTGTTATTAGCAACTCCAAGGAATCATCCTAACGCTTACCAGTGAGTTCCTTCCTTCCTCTGTTTGAGAACTTTTTTCTTATAAATTTCCGCAATACCTTGATGACAGCACAATATTTGTCACCGGACTTCACACACTCCTCAATGTACAACATCCACTTATTCATCATATCATTCCTTCCAGAAAGGGCCTGCATCGTGGCATAAGATGCTCCTAGCGCAATCGATTGGATATGCTGAGTTTTCAATCTTACAGCATCGACTTTCTCATCAGCAGCCTGGATGGGCACAAGACTAAGCCTTGATATCTTACTTGAGGTCGTGGTTTCCCGCTTTCATTTGCCAAATAACCATGCCTGAGACAATGAATGCATCGGCCAGAGTGCTCAACGGGCGTCTGTAGACCTGAACAAACTCTACTGCAAAAACTCATTTCCTCAGCAGATTTTTATCCCCAAACATGGATAAAGTACTGCGGAAACCGATGCTTGATCAACTTGCTCTTTGGAGAATCCTTTAGAAACCTCTTCGCTGAAGTTCAGATTATGTACGTGTCCATTTTCTTGTGCATGTGTTGGTTGTGCTGAGACTGGACTTTGTAATTGTTCAGATGATGAAGCAAATGAAACTCCCGGGCATCGCTCATCAGAATTTGGTAAAGGTTTATCGCTGGTGAATCAAACTTGATGTTATAATCTCCCAATTGGGCCCTCGAACGTTCTCACGCATATGGTGCATTTTTGCGGGCAGTGTGAGGAAGTTATGTTCAGCTTTCCAGCATTTATACATAGACATGATACCTAGAGTACGATGTATAGGGAACCCGATAGCATCTAGCCCCATAAATTGTAGTTGGTGTGATTATCTGCATTGCTTCGAGTCTAAATCCGTACTCACCGAACCCTAACTGAACGCTTCAAGATAATGCCGAAGCCTTGCTATCCTTGCTCTTTGAGCTATAGCCAATACAGTGCTGCGCCCTGAAGACAAGAAATACTATTTGCTTTCATCAGCTTTCACAGCCTTGGCTGGGGACCCTGGCAGTCTAGAATATCCTAGTAGGCTATTAGACACCTTTCGCTAGAGCTTCCCGACCCCTGCTGCACCCCTGCTAGTCAACGAGGTGTGGCGCAGCTAAAGCTCTGGAGCTACATGAAGCTCCAGCGAAAAGCTTCACCCCCTGATTAAAGCTCTACAACTTTCGCTGCAAATATCTCAACAACTACAATAGCTATGGTAAGGCTGAAGGTATCCTGAGGATTGTCAAACTCTAAATAATTAATCAATAGGCTTTGGAGTAGGAAAACGAAGCAAATACTCAAGTACAAGGGGGGAATCTCAGCGCTGTTGCTGGCGCTCAATCAGCAGGTGTAAAGTGGAGCTCATAATGACCGGTACCTCCTTTTTTGGCGTTGCTGTGCAGTTTGTGCGGAAGCTCTAGAGCTCATGCGAAAGGTCTTTTGGCACTCTAGAGCTTACAGGGGCATTTGGGAAGCTCTAGAGCTTGTTGCGAAAGGTCTCTATTTGCTTTTCCTGGTGAGCCTCATCTCGATTCTCTTGAATGCTTGCGGTCGGGTGCTGGGATAATGGCCAGTGCAGGTTAAACATATGAGCTCAGCACTATCCATTAACCTTGGAATGCGGTGGACTCACCCTGGTCATCATGGCGCAAAGAAAGCACTTTCATGAGCAAGTAACTCACCAACCCTAGAACGGCCATGCATCTGTCGTCTAAGCTTACCCTGGTTCAACCTCAACTCCAGGAACTGACCTTAAACAGCCATTCATCGGAATTTGCCGAGATGGCCTCCATGGCCCAAGTTCCTTGTTCCCGCAAAGTTTGATGACAGGTCCCTAATGCATTGTATTGAACTTGATCTCACCTGAGATCAGAATGGTATTGTAAGCTCATCACTAGGTTCATTGCCTTAGAACCTGGGTTATAATTAGGCATAGAATTCCATGAACTTGTCTGATAAAAGTAGCGGATGAGTGCTAGTCAGAATAGAGGAGCCAGTGAATATGGCGTAAACATCATGATTGCAATTCGATCTAGGTTTGCATAGCGCAGGTCATATTTAGATTAATTGCTGGATGGATATGACATGACAGTCGTTGTCAACGGGGCACAAGAACACTGGTACCGCTAGTACTGTGACAATGAACTCTGTTTAACAAACAAATTTATTTGAGATAGAGAACAATGAAATATTCCATTGAGGGGAAAGATGCAAGTCAAAAAAAGTTGTCTTGATCTTCATACGATATAAAAAAAAAATTGAATTGTGCCAGGTAATGCAAAAATATGTCTTTCCATGCTCCATTTTCAACTCCATTTCCATTTCCGTTCCTGTCTCCATGTCGTAGTAGCCATGATAAAACCAATCCCGAGCATCCACCTGAAGAGATAAAAGAGTAGCATAAAGTAACCCAATAAAAAGCCAACAAATTCCATGAAAGTTACAGAGAAGTATGAACCAGCCAAACCACTCCGTTTCCATAATGCCATGTCATGAGCAACTCGAAATGCATAATGAAATACCCTTAAGAAAAGCCCAATGTTTTAAATGCCAAAAAAAAAAAAAAAAAGAAAGAAAGAAAAAGAAAAAGAAAGAAAGAAAGTGACGCCAATTCACAAAGGAGACCAGAACACCATGAAGTGCAATAGGCAAGATAAAAGGGACAACTCAATAGCAAAAGCCGCAAAGGAGGCAGGCTCTAAATTACCACGCAGCCTTGAATTTTGCACTCCGCTTAACAAGTGGCAGGGTTGGCGTTGGTACGCTGTTAGGAGCGTTCTTGACGAGTTTATCATCGGAATGACCATCAATGTCATCTTGCTCAAGACCGTCATCAATTAGATCATCTTGACCAAGAATGTCATCACTCAGATCATCCTGCTCAAGAGCATCATCAATCAAATCATTATCATCAAACTGGTCATCTCCATCAACCACATCATCCTTTCCATCGCCCCGATCAATGCGTTTCTTTTCATCATCACCATCATCATCAACATCGTCATCATCGTCAAGCTGATCGTCGTCTCCCGGTGCAGAAGGTGGTGTATCAGGAGTATCATCCTCTGGGAATGCAGGCGGTGGGGAGATAATGTCAATATCCAGCACTGAGCTGTACCACTATAGTTGCCAAACCATTTGTTAGTCTGCTTATTGATTCATAAAACAATATTAATAGAAAGAGAAACCAACCTCGAAATGATTGGGATTTAGGTTCCCAACTTTTTTGCTGAAGTCCCACACCCAGTAGACAGTGTACATAGTACCAGGTTTAACATCTTCAGGAATCTGAAATTGTCCCTTGCAAGGTCCTCCCCCACCATTAGCCCACCTCGGAGCACCTCGTGGTTTAGCTTCACTCCCCGGTTCTGCACACAACCCGTCATCGAAGGGTACGGTAGCAAGTAGTCCTCTGTTTGACGAGCCTGGCTGCCACCCTCTTATGTCCTTCAGTGTTGTTGCAGAGTCGTACTCAGTAGTTCCGTAAATGTAAACTGGTCCTGCATCGTAGCCTGGATTATCTGTATCGCCGGGATTCGTGGTATGCCCATTTTCAAGCCATTGGGCTTGAACAAATGATCCTGGATACGCCTTCAGTCTTGGGAACTTTTCATTTTGCTTCGGTTCGATTTGGTTCGGCTTGGATATAGGCATATCAATATTTTCCATCCGGTAGCTGCTAACAGCGTCGAGATGTCCCTCTGCCAAAGGTTAGAATATATTACTTGAAGCTGGCGGCGGGATTAAGTACTCACGAAAATCACGGATGTATCCCAAGCTCCCATCAATTGGTCCAGGCCCTCCAACAACCTTGACATTATCAACCCAACTGTGCCCTTGCACAGAAAGGACTCCACTCAAAATAACACTCAAAAATGTGAGGTACTTCATCTTGTAGCTTTTTGGTGGTCAATTGGTAAGATTAGGTATAGCGGAAGAAACAGAATGTAAAGATTTGATAAAATATTCAGGCTCCGTTTTAAATCTGTGGGATCTCTGTGGGATCGTATCAAACAAAATCCTCAGATGCAAAAGTTAAAATGTATAGTATAGAATATATTGCAAAGAAGTGAAGGTCTGAAGGAATGTATCGATTGAAGTTTTTCTGAATGAATGAAATGTTGATTGAATGAATTGATCACTGTGGTCCTGCCAACGGGGGATGATGAAGAAGGAAAGTCTGGTCGAATATGGCCAGAGGGTTGTCTTATATAAGTTTTCAATGTAGATGGCCGCTGGCCTTCTGTGGGCAAATTGGCCCGAATATTTCTATCTTTGAAGTCGAAAATGGAAATCCCAGATGAACCCGGCAAAGGAACCCCCCACCATTCGGGTGGTATTATTGTTGAGGTCAGATTGAGGAAAAGGCCTGGGATGTATTCACCGAATGACACCCACAAGCAGGAGAAGGGAAATAAAAATCTTGAGATACAACCTGTGCCTCAAGTGAGATAAGACGGAGAGATGACTTGACCATGGCTCCCGCCGTCTTGAGGGTGCTGGTGGGTATATGTACCATTCTGAGAGCGACGACAAGAAAGCAATCGAATGGTCAAGCAAAGAGCAGACAGGTTGGCGGGGTATACGGGCATCGGGAGGTGCGAGAACAACCAGATTGGCTGATCTGCTATGAGAATCCTGCTGAAGCGTCATCTTTGCTAGCTGTTTTGCATATTAAGAAAAAATAGAATATTTGTGAGTAGTGCGGAAGATCTGGACGAGCCTGGGATCCAATAGATGTGAAGGCAGACCAATGTACAGTTGAATGGTGGAAGGATGCGAGCGCACTACACCGGACATGGAAAGGCGAGCAGAAGGGTTGCACGACAAGCACTCAAGTTGCAGTTCAAGAGTGCATGAGGTGCCGCGAACTGCGACCCCTGGGAACTTGCTGTCGCATGTGGGTGCTGGCGGTGAGGCGCTGCACCGCTGATCACGCGATGATCAGGAGTGGCTTCGTCACTGAGCCACTAGTGCGTCTCGAAAACAATTTGGGCCGGCCAAGTTGACGTTATGAATGGCTTTGTGGATGAGGGTGGTGAAGGAATGGCTTATTCTTTTGCAGTCGCGTGGTTGCAAGTTGCAAGTACGTAGCCGTATTTGTTACCTTTTTGCCGAGAGGTGGAGACGAACGGCTGCGAACCTGAAAGACGTGGGATACAGAGCTACAGAGATGCTACAGCTCGGCTGTGGCACTGTGATGTTGTGTATTGTATACTCTATAACTACATGCTTCGCATTTCTAACATGGCAGGGCTAGAGACTATCAGCGCAGCTTAGTATAATTTACATATATCTGGGCCCTAGCCATGGGTCTATAAGTGCATCATACCCACTCTCATGTCTATCAGGGTGTTACAGGACTTTGAGCTGGAGTATAACTGGGCAGAACTGGCAACCCCGTATGCCACATCGGATATCACCTCTCTTCAAACCGTTGGGCTCAATTTGTTTCCAAATTCTCCAAGCAGGGCGATACGGGCGGCCTAGAAACCAATGATTCTCTTTCGAACCATGCAGTACCAGTAGTGGGCCTGTCAACCGGGAATAGGGCTACTAATAGTGAACCAATCGCCGCCAAGTCCTGTATACGGACCCGATTAGCCCTCCGGACTATTGTTTTGAATTCACTGTTCCCGGAAAATCGAGATTCGCTTGTATACATGGTAAGTATAGGCTCGCCTCCGTGCCCAGTCGCTATGCGACATCTATTAAAAGCTGACTCCGTGTACTAGTTGTCGTAGTTTGGCTTGTGTGCGAAGCCGAACTGCATACCCAGCAAATACTCCTCTGCTTTATGTATTTAAATGTTATTTTATTAATTTTACTTTATTTCTATTTTGACCACTTTCCTTTTATTTGAAAATTAATCAATTATTCGCAGGGATTTTGTTTATGGCTTGTGATACGTCTATGGAAGCGTTCCTCATCAGTGGATGCGACTTGCACGTAGAGCACGGGCCTACTTAGATGCAAAGGTTCGACTGCTGCAGAGTCGGCTTTGATGAGTCCGGAATAGTACTGGAGGGCCAATATGTAACCCATCGATTTGTGTCCCCAGGAACGGTTAGATATCCATCATCTTTAAGATATTACTTACGGTTCGTCTTGACTAGACACTCGAAGCGGACTCAAGATCAGGAGCTGTATAGTATTCGCTTGATACATGGCCGACATGCCTCCATGTTTCTAAGTTAGTTTACCATCCAACTCGGTAAATCGGAATACTGTAAGGTAATCAATTATCTTAAATACTGTAAGGTAATCAATTATCTTACAACATGCCCACAGCCTCGAATTATCAGTTTGACATGGTGTGTGATGTATTATGTAAGGGCGTATAGCTACCTAGAGAGTTAGGTAATACAGCTTTGTATAGATGTACACTCAAAGTCCGCAAATGTGCTTAATCGCAATTCTCTAGGCCACGTTTCGAAATATGTTTTTTACCAGGAAATTTGCCACAATATGCGTATGTAAGGAAATTCGCTACGTGAGACGGAAAATCCGAAACGTCCAACTGTCAAAGGTTGCTATGCTTACCACACTCGAGAAACAAGGACCGGAATCGGGTGACGAAGAAGCTGATATCATTCGCAACCAATTTCGACGAACGTTGGCCGCGAACGTCGGCGTTAAGGTGCAACCAGATTAGCGTTAAGGCAACCAGAGTAACATCGAAGTGCCGGTCAGGCTGCGACACCGATAATCAGAATGCGATATACTACACCCGACGAGTTCGAGACTGCCGACTAGGTTTTTTTTTTGGAGAAACAGCGAGTGGGTGTGAAGGTTGACTAAGTGCATACCGAATGCGGTAGTAGAAGCTGACCGATGTGGTAGTTTTTTTTTTTGGCGGAAGTAGCGTGGCGGTGCCAGCGATAAATCTTGGTTGCAGTTGAAGATGCGATAGGAAGAGAAATTACATTAGGTAAGTAGTTCGTATGTCTTTGATTGATACTTAGCTATAGGAACAGGAGTGCATGCTTTGAATCTAAGTAATTCATGTATGAAAGACATACCTTGCTTCTAAGATGTATGCAACCCTAGGTGCAGAAGTAAAGAATGTGTAGTCTTGAAAAGAGGGTGTTTGGCATAATACATAGCCTCGTTGTCGGAAGTCAGAGCTGTGTATAGCTTTGTGAGATTTCTGAACTGCAGAAAACACGGCTTGAGGCCGGAAAAAGAGGTATAGCGAGTATCCGGCCTGTCTTTCAAGGAAAGAGCACCTTTACAGGTAATGGTTATCAGAACTTGTTTCACATTGATCCAGATGTCAGTTATCAGAAGCTTCCATCATTCATAGCCAGTCGTGTATATAGCATTCGGCCTACAATCCTTTGTCTCACAGCTGTACCGAACATGTTCTTGCATGATGTAGGGTACTCTACATAAGTATGCCCGCACTGATAGTATCGGTAGCCAAAATCGGAGAATTATATCCAACCACAAATATTTCGATGAGCGAGAGCGCGACAACAGGAGTGTTAGTGGTGATGAAATAAGAGTTTGAGGTTGAATCACTATGAAATTGAGGCTGCAACGTGCAGATACTGTAGCAAGTGTTTGCGGGGTAGCATGCCATTAGGGCTAGCATGCCATAGGACGTCTGCCACATCACAGACACCTTCTGTGGCCTCCTGTTCAATCGTTTCAGAAGCAGATGCGCCATCTTCTTTCATAGTGTACCCGGCCAACCATATTATACTTTTGCAAGTGCTGCGGCATACAGGGCATCCTATCCCTATCCATACCTCTCTTCGAATTCGCCTTACCGAGGACACTTCTCGCAGCAGAACATTTGTTGCCTAAACGAGCTTGGCATGATTGACAAGTCAACCTTCGAGAGCCTCTGCTTAGTCATTTAACTGTTGCGCTACGTTCCCGCATCCTTTCTTCTGCTCTCCCTAACTTCGTCTTGAAATCCGTTCACTTGTGTGGAGACTCTCCGCTCCGCTCACTAACTTCGTTGCAACTGTATTTTGTATTCAAAGGGGTTCCACTACCCGCTCGCGTCCGTTTATGACATTAATACCCGAATGTAGTCTCGTGTCCAACCCAAATGGTTTGATAAACATTGACAACTTCCTAATACAGCAGTATCACCAGCCTCCATTCCACTCTATACATAATTCTCTCAATCTAGCCGTCAACTCCACTTTAAACCTCTCTTTCGCATATGGCCCTCTCTAATAACCTATCATGTCTTAACCTGCAAAATCATGCTCAAATATCGGTACTCCAGCTCCCCACTCATATTCGTAAGTACGCTTTGTTGAAAACGCCACCGAAATAGTTGGTCTGACACACGATGAGGATCGTACGCATTCTGGATCAAGTATTCTCCAATATTAAGCAATCGCCATCAAATACCACGACCTTGTAGTTGTCCTATTACTAGTTAGCCCGGTGAATAAATTATCTGCTCTTGCACTGACTCACATCTAGATTCACTGATATCAACAACTCTGTTTTTCCATCTCTAACTTTCCGTCCATGTGACTTCTAGATTTAACCTACAGGCACGTTAGTGGATTAAAAACCTTGTAGGATTCATGACTACGTACTGCTGCTCCTCCAAGAACAAATAACTACACCGAGTCTGAGTGCCCAGCCATCTATGATCTTTTCAAGATTTGGCCTCTATGCTTAGTCTCGTAACCAGACGCTGACTAAGCTCTATGCTATCAAATCTGGCATCGATAGTGTTAAGTCCGTCCTGAAGCTTCGGCTGCAACCAAATGTAAACAGTTAACGCATCTTAAAGTTAGTATTGAATCACGAAGTGTGATCTGCTCTAATTTACGGAGTCTGTCCATAGAAGTGATCACTGACTCTTCTTCACTAGTCTCAACGTCTGCATCCAAGCTGTTTTGTAGCTTCTAAATCACCTAGTTTGCACAGCACTATATTGATACCAGCAATGAACGCTTGCCTGTGTACTGGTAAAAGTTTGACCTTCTAAGCAAGACGAACACGAAACCCTTCTCTAATCTTCCGTAACCGTGATATGCACCAAATAATTATCCCTCCATAAAAGCAAAATGCCTCCCATTCCCTTTATCAAGTTAAAAAAAACAATAACGCCGCACGTTAGTGGAAATACCCCGCACCTTACTTCACTTCCCACTCATATAATGATGTACCTCATCCCTAACCACCGAGCGAATTTCCTTAACAACATCACTAGTTTATATGAACAGCCAAATCCATCGTCAGCTTCAAGTTATAAATCCTTTGTTCAGTCCTTTGTTCGGATGCAGTGACGGCTTTGTCGATGTAACGTACTGTTGCTAGTCCGAGCACAAGTGTCCCACCACAAAATGTTATGAGTGTCCTGATCCATCCTTCAATTCTTTTGAACCCACCGTTTTCCTCTTTCCAACCCGTATACATCCTATCCTCGCTACCTCTCTCTTATTACCTTTCGTTCTCCTTCCCCTCTGTGCAACTTCCTTCCTGCCTCCCACAGCACCCCCCATGTAACCCTAAGTACCCTTGCTTATCTAACCTTGCCCTTTTCGGAGGGAAGATACTTAAAGAAAAGCGGAACCATATTGTATCTTATATTCTGGAACCTCAGCTTTGTGCATCAAAGTACCCCCCAATTGTCCCCATACAATTTAAGCGGGGGGAAGGCCTCAGATAGATCTGGCTTAATTGGGACCACAGGGTCCAGCCAGTGGGGGAAGGGTGTCAAGTCCGCCGAAGACAGATCGTTGTGCTTTTCGAAATCGAGAAGGTTACTCTGAAGCTCGTTGCTGCCTTCCTGTAAAACAAACATACCAAACTCGCAACAGTACCTAGGAACGCTGGAGTCGAGGATTGTAACAGGGCGAGAGCGCTTGATGCCGAAGACGTGTCACATGGAGCTTACATTATTGAGTGCCCCTTTCTGGGCATGTGCATATTGCAGTAGTTCTATGTGCCTATGAAGTTCTGGTTACAGGGGGAGCATTGGTAAGGTAATTGTGGATGAAAAATTGTAAAGTATTCCGTAGGGTTAAGGCATGATAAATATGAGATGGAACTGGAATACACCCAAGAAGGCATAAATTTAGAGGGAATCATTAAGGGGAGTAGCGTAGAAGTAGCATTTTTCTTAGACATGTCAAGTGTGTTCATGCGATTCTCACGATACTGCATATAAAGAACTCCATGAAGTTAGCCTATCCAAATTATTGCCAGTTTTCTGAGTTCGTGCGTCCCTAACCTAACTGCATCAATCTTTTGTCTACTAAAATAAGTTTCAGTTCCTTCCTTTGAAACCATTCCTTTCCCCTCCATATATCTAATTTCACTTGATAACTTATACCCCCCTCAATTTAATCAATACCGCACTACAACAATTTGACAACTTAAGGAAATTGTACAGCACATGCCCAATCCGGTGGTCGGTATTAGAAAGAAATACATAAAACCGATGGAAACCCTCTAAGGAAACAAAGGAGAATACAACGAATGTATTGGCAATAAAATGACCCAGAGCAAACGCCAGAATAATGAAGCCGATAGGGTAAGGCGACCAGTATGCGATGATGCAACTAGTGCTCAAGAAGCCTAAAAGAGAATTAGTGAGTGCATTGCGATCTTCTAAGCGAATCCAACATACCTCAAGCTACCCTGAACAACAACATTTTCCAGAACACTTCCAGGTGGAATATCGATTGTGCTTCCTTCATTTGCAACGATGATAACCGTTCCTACGAATGTTAGGTATTATCCACCTACATATGTTTGAAAACACATACCTTTCAGTGTTACACCTCTTCCAAGGTTGACGGCTCCAGTAATTGTGAGGTGATCCAGCTCCAAAATGCGAGGAATACTGGGCACTCTCTTCTGGAAATCGCTAACCTTCTTGAAGTGGGACCCAAGCTTGATTAATGGTGCTGGGCCAAATCTTTGAGGATCCATGATCAACTGTCCGTGCTTCAAGGAATACAAATCACTCTTGACAAGGAGAAGATCCGAACATGTCTTAACTGGCAAGAAGCGGCGGCGAGGAACATTAACTCCATGAGCGTTCTTGAAGTGTCGAATGGCAGCTCCAACTGCAGTCTCAAGCTGTAGGACAGGGATCTCAGTTTCACCGGATTTATCGGCAGGAATAGACTTGGAATTGGGAATGATTTCCAATTCCAGAGAATTGTTTTCGACAACACGCTTAACAGCTTTGAGGTTAAGCCAAATGTTGTTAGTGTTGAAGTACTTGAATTTCTTGATCGATTTGAAGTCTTGAACATGGTCTTTCGGCACTTGAGCAATCTCAAGAAGCCGGGCGGTTCCCTCATAGTCAATGATAGTACCACCCTTAACATCTGCCTTTGTCTTGTCGGTAAGCTCCATAATATACTCAGCTTGAGTTTCAATCATGTGATTCAAGATGTTCAAGTCAACAACAGCACCAAGATTGTCCACGTTAGATAGGAAGAGGTACTCAATGCCCTTATCAAGCAGGTTGTCCAGGATGCCGGAATTCTGAAGAGACTCGAACACGTCTCCGTGACCAGGAGGATACCAATCACAGATAGGTGAGTTGTAATCTTTTGGAACTGGGAGCAGGGAGTCCTTCAAGATACGAGGATATCTTGACTGATTGAATGTGAGGATCTCAACGTTATGGCCTTCATACTTCTTGATGATGCTCTGAGTGTCCTCATCAGTGTTGAAAGAGTTCATAAGCACGAAAGGCACTTTGACGTTGTATGTCTTGTTAAGATACTCGATTTGACGCACTGATAAGTCCAAGAAGGACATGCCCTCACGGACTTCGATAACTGATTTGGGACCAACACATCCCATAGATGTACCAAGACCACCGTTAAGCTTCAAGACGGCCAATTTGGAGAAAATTTCAGGCGTCTCGACCTTAGGAAGGGAGTCATAATCAACGACTTGAGAAGCCTGTGGTGGTGCAATACGATCCCAATCTCTGAGTTTGTACACATATTAGCAGACCATCTATTGTAATAAATGGGAGAGATTGCGTCTTACAGGGTGGTGCCTTTGGCCTTATCTTGTAAGTATCTTCGGAACAAGACAAAGAAGTTGTCCATTTCCGTCTCGAATTTCTAATTTACAGTTATTAGAATTCTTACAACTCAAAAGTTGGACACTAGTGAATTCACAAACCTTCTTTTCCTTAGGGTCCTTGACAGTGTCTGCAAGCTTGTTTAAGGCATTTCTCATCTGGGACGCAGCCACAGATGTGGATGTATTATCGAAGAGCTAATTGACCTAATGAGCATAAAACGGCACGACGGAAAAAGGCGGCAACTTACGAAGGCTGACTGCGACTTTGCATGCCTCCTTGGGACTTCAAGACCACCTTCCAGGTTGACTGTGGCCAAGTGAGAGGTTAATACGTTCCTAAAGGATGCCATGGCTTCTTTAGAAATGAAGTTAGTAGGAGCAGTAAGGGGGGAACAACCAATAGGGCGATAGAGGGGCCTACCAGAGAGCGAAGACAGATTTATTGGAGGAAAGCTCGGCTTCTTTGAGGACGACGTTGTGAATATGTTCGGCGAGGGAGCAATTGAGGAGGAAGGGTGACTGGGGAATGAGGAGAGTAGAACGGGGTGGGGGGAAGAAGCTGGTTTTATTCCTTCCTGGATGCAGAATTAGGAGGCCTGGAGTTCGAGCACTGCTTGGAAGGGAGCTCAACCAGCTTTATGTACGGACCCACCACACGCACGGTCGGCCGAAGGCCAGCTAGTACGAGAGGGCCCGGCGACCACAGACCACTTGCTCTGCCACAAGCCTCCTCCCCTGCCCCCCTCTCCTCCCCACTTCCCCTCCACCCCCTGCCACTGCTAGTTCTAAGCACTCAGCACCTGCAATCTGCTTGGGCAACTTCAGCCATATTAACCCTATACAGGCAAGCCATGATATGACCTTCGGATGGCAATTCGTGTGGTGCAGCGAGCTGTGTCCGAAGGGCAACGACGGACAAGGAACGTTGCGAATGACGAAAAGATTCGCCCTAAAAGAGGGGCATTGTGCATCATAGCTACTAAACTAGTCCAGGTACAGCCGGTTTTGAAGCCCAGCTCCAGACGGGTCTTCCCCGCGGCAATCAAGTACAGCTGTCATCTCGTTATCGTTGCTCTGGTGGAACTCTTCGTTCCCCTCACTCGGCAGGTTTGATTTTTGTGGAAATATGCCTCAATTAGGGCGTCGTTCAGACTCCCACTTGCACGGTCGGATGCACGTTGAAGATTGGTTGCTTAACTGTCACCAACACCCCAGCCACAGTGTTGCCAACCGCGACTGCACAACTAAGGAACAAATGCTGGGCCATCCAATTTTACGGAAGTTCACAGGGCACAGGCAAGGGCCTGTGCAATGGAAAAAAGCAAGTGCAACAAAAAGGAACCAAAAAAAAAAAAAAAAAACGGTCGGTGTATATGAGCATCTTAAGGAAACGCGCAAAACACACGCACACACACACACACAAAAAAAAAAAAAAAAAAAAAAAGCGAGTTTGGTTGTGCAAATGCCTCAATTGCTGCATTGCCTATATATCTTGAAATTACTAGATAGCTCCAGATGATACGTTCTATTGCAGTCTCTGCTCCAAACAACGTTTGGCTTACACCTGGGAATTAGCTGCGTGATATACCAATTGCGGATATGCCAGCGTGTAATGCCCTCACTGCTTTTTTCAATTCCTTGTACTTCCATCTCATCCTTATCTCTTTTTTTTCTTTTGCTTTTTGTTAATATGGTTTTTTATTCCTTTCATTTGTGTCACTTTATTTGCTTTTGTTGTGTGCTGTCGATAGTTCACGTGGTTACTTGGAAATCATACTTTGGCGTGTCGTTTGTTACTGAATTTTTAACACGTTACTCTGGCTGCTGAAGCAAATCTCCTTAACCACCCCCCACCCTCATCATCATAGTTGCGTGTTTTTCAATTCGCAAACTCAGAGCTAATGCGATTGAGAACAATTAGTTGACGCAGGTATCGATCCTTTTATTAAGCAGCTCCCAGCCGTACCATCGATATTAAAGAACCACCGATAGGGTGTGGACCCTGAAATGGGCCACTGTTACCGGGCGTTGATGTTCTATAGGGGTGATGAAGAAGCTCTTCAGGGGGAAAAAACCAGACTATGTAAGCACCCTGAATTAGATACTGAAAGCAGTTAAATATCATCGCCAGATGGGGTATGAGATGAAGATGTGCCCTGATTTGTTACTTCCAAAATGAACCAAAACGAATGCCTACATCAATGAAAGGTATCCAAGCCGAGCACCTGAAGTCATTATCCCATCTCCTTGTTTAAGATTTGGGAAGAGTTGATGGAGCTGACGAGTAAAATTTTATGAAATTTGGCCCAATTGCATACAGCTTATATACCTTCTATTTAAGGTAACGGATATAGGGACTTTCGAGCTATAACCTTAACCCTACAGCCGTGCTTAGTTTATTCCGGTCAAGTCAGGGAAAGCTTCGCTTGTTGATAGCTACTTATGCGAATAAGTTTGATTTAATCATATTTTAATCATACGGCATGCTCCGCTGATATTTTTGCAAGCTCATTTGCTATCATTTCCGCTGCCCGCATTGCTTCCTTTGCCCTTCGCACTTTACCAGCCCCAGGCATCCGCTCAGGCTTTTTATGCCGATATCTTGCATTGAGTACCTCGATATCCTCCAGGGTTGCTCTTTTCATAACAGGAACATACCTTCCCCTAAGATGTATCCGACTTCCACCATCTACCAAGAAATGATTCTTCTTCTCTGCAGCGGGTCTCTGATCTTGTACCTTGTACTCCCTCGTCAAATCATCTGCATTGGCACAATTCTTTCTTAGATCCTCTACCACCCCGACCAAACCGCCCCAGAGAGCCTCATCCAGCCGCGCCTTATGCCAACCCATCCAAGCAGAGTCGTACAGACCATCTTTTTCTCCTGTTTTACCATATATCCACTGAAGATTTTCATTAGGATAATAGCAATCCCAGAGCACTAGAGCTTTATCATCTGCCATCTCATATTGTGGCTTGCGTGGATGCTTTTCAGTATCAAGCAGTGTTTTGATGAGGGAGGGCTCTTCGAAACCCTGCCCAATTAGAAAGAGTACAGCAATCATATGCCTGACCTGATGCCATAAGAATGCGGAGCCGTGAAGGTTGAAGTAATACATCTTTGGATGCGAATCGGTAGTTGTAGGTCTATCCACTGGTAGTTCCTCGATTGTAGAGGTGTATATTGTGCGCCGGAAGTTATTGATTTGCTTGCTTGCGTCGAGCTTACAGAAGTTGCGGAAGTCGTGCTCGCCGAGAAAGTAGGATGCTGCTTCACGCATGCGCTCAATGTCAAGTGGGCCATTGAAGGCTATCTCTCCCTTGAGAGGTCGCGGAGGAATGGGGGGATTGCTGAAAAAGTAGCGGTAGTGCCGACCGCGGCAGCTGAATCTTGCGGAGAAGTTTTCAGGGGGGTTAGGCGCCCATGCAAGAACGCGGATGTCGGGCGGCAGAAGCCTGTTAAGCATTGTAACGTATGGCAGCTCATCTTGAGTATCATCAAACGGCTGTGATGGGGAAGAGGGTCGCATATTCACTGGTTCACGTACTCCAATATTCTCGTTGACCTCCTCCTCCTGGGTCTCCAATTCTGAGCTCACAAGTTTAGGTAGAGGCCTGTTACTCCTCACTCGGATCCCAATGACCTGCCCAAACGCCGACACCCCTCTATCTGTTCTTCCCCCCTTCGAATACTGCGACACCTCCTCGGATGGCCAGAACCGTACCGAGTATGTCGGCTCATCTGGGTTTGGCGTCACTCCTTCCGCTGCAGGCACAAGATGGCTTTTGAGAAGTGCTTCAAAAATTTTCTCCTCGACAGTAGGGAGGGGGGCGGGGTTGTTGGCTTGGTACTCGAAGCCATTGTACGAGGAGCCAAGGTAGGCGATTTTAAGGGCGATGAGGCGACTGGAGTATCGATTTCGGTCGAAGACGCGGCGTTTCTTCGGTTTAGGTTTGGAGGTCGTGTCCAGAGCGGGGTTTCCTTGACCTTCGTCGGCATTGTAATAGTACATGTAGTCTCTGTCGAAGCCGTAGATTCTGTAACAGTTGCTGATGTAGATTTTATCGAAACGGGATCAGCTGGTTGCCTGCGGGCGTAATACTTCTTTAAAATCAGCCTTCCAAAGGGAAGAAATGAACTAGAAAAACATCTTTTTCCCTGTCCATTGCGCTTTAAGGGAATTGAGGAAAAAGAAGAACTCACCGGTTCGCATACTCAGCCATCTTCTTCTCCAGCTCCTGCACGCGCGTGATCAGAGCGCTATGTGTCCATTTGGTGTAGTCATCCTCCATTGCTTGCTGAGCGTATGCCGGCGCTGAGACTGCGAGGTTATGGATCTGCGCTTCCAGTGCGCGCCGAGGCGGCAGAAAATTCTCCAAGAGAAGGGGTTGATGGCCTTGAGGTCGATGCGAGCGGCAGTTACCAATTGCGCTGAGGAAGAGAGAAAATGGTACAGTTGTCGCAGGGTACCGAGCGGTAATGAGTGGGGTCATGATATGGCGGCCATGACTTTCTCTGACAAAGGTTTTCGGGTAAGTGGATGGATGGGATGTGGGGTAGAGTGCGGGATGACTAACGCTACTAGAGAGTCGGAAGCGCAATTGAGGATGAGGGCTGGATAGCGCAATGTGTGCTAACCTTGCACACCATGGGCAAGGTACAGTTGATATGAGGGTAAGCGGTGACACTCGTCGACCTGCCTGCAAGGCCCAAGCTGTTGTCTCTCCAAGTGTAATGCAATTGCGTTTATCATGCCCGTATCAGGCGCGTGCCTCGCTCATACTCTCGCTCCGAGCCTCCGCTGTAACATCTTTCTATCATACTCTTCCGTTAGCCCATCACTAGCTTAAAAGCGTCTATACCCCTTGTTCGTCCATTACACGGCTTCCACTGGTTCACTGGTACGGATGATAGCAGTTTGGTCAATGGTCTGCTGTGTTCTCCTTCCTCGCCACTAGCTTGACTGGGACTAGTCCCCTGTCTACTTGTTCTCTCAAATAGTGGTAGCGATATTCAATTATAATATGTCGAGTTCGTCTGTAGATGCATGAGCTTTTGGGCACCTTCTCGCTTCTCTCTTCATCATGGCTATGAATGTGGATATTGCTTTCTTCAATCCTTTAGCAGATATTGGATCCAACTCGCATTCTTTAATGTACTCCACCTCCCCAATGGACAGAGCCGGTACACCCAGCCTCTGGAGTAAGGAGCAATGGTATTCTTGGAAGAAAGAAAAAAAAAAAAAGCCAACATCATTATGACGATAACATGCCGCTCGAATATCTGAAGATAAGTGGGCGGTATATGAAATTTGTTGCACCCAATACGCCAAATGGTAAATTCCATAAATGGGATATGTTCATCTATCTTTCATATCGCGAGACTACTCGCCCTTTTCGCTCTATGTGATCTGCGAGAACTCGAGTAGAGTACAGCTCACACACTTTGCAGGCGCAGAGAGCTGCCTTGGCAGGCACCCTTTGCAGTGTTACAGGGGGCTGGCGGCTTGCTTCCGCCTGTCAAGCTACTCGATACGCCTACTGCGGTCACCGATCTCGTGCCCTGGCGAAAGGACAGGAAATCGAGAGTGCGAGGAATATGAGCATTCCGGGGCCGTGGAGGTGCGCAATGTAGAACACGAGTGGGAGTGGAGGCATGCGTGGTAGTTCTCTCTACAGCTCCTAGACAGTTCCTCTATTTTGACCAAGAATCTCGAAATACGTTCACCAGCACAAAGCCGGCATCGACACCGCGGCGGGATGAATGCAGCAGGGGGAAGTGCTGGTGGGCGAGTAGGGAAAAGGCTGCTGGGCGAGATAGTCGAGGAGGACTTCACCGAGGTGTCGCATCTCATCCCCATTCTGCACGATTGCTCTTCCGATAGGCTTATATGGCCACAATCGCTGACATTTTATCCTCTTCGAACAGTTCCTATCGAGTCTGCGTTCTACCACTGCCACAATATTGGCTTCACCCACCACAGACTCGTCAAACGCTCCTCCTCCCTACTACTCATGCTTCCATATACCTATCCTCGACAGATTCGTCAACCCCCTCCTCCAGCTTCACCAGCAGCAATATCTTGCTTCCAAGGAACACCCTCGGCAGCAATACCAGCCCTTTTCAGAATACAGCAATGCCGCTCCCACTCCGGTACCTGCACCATTTCCCTTTCCTCTAATTGAGCTGGCATCAACCTCCCCTTGTGCGGGAAAGACCCAACTTCTATACTTGATTTGCGCTGTTGCGGTTCTTCCCCGTACATATACTGTACCATTCTCTTCCCCCTCCGCTTCCACTGTTATCCTGAACGGCAAACACAGCGCCATCATAATAATGGACTGTGACGCCCGCCTCAACCTCTCCCGCCTCGCCTCCATCATGCGCCTCTACATCCTCTCCCACCTCCCACCAGACCTCTCCTCCCACCCCTCTTCCTCACCCCACTGGATTGGCGACCTCATCCACTCCTCCCTCCAGCACATCCACATCTTCCGTCCCACCTCCACCCCCAACTCACCTCCACCCTCTCCTCGCTGAAATCCTACATTCTCTCTCCTTCCTTCTCCTCATCTTTCCCCTCCTCTGAGCGCCCTCTCGCCGGAATCCTAATTGACAGCATCTCAACGTTCTATTGGGAAGACCGCGCAGGCGGGGCCCTGCCCAATCTTTCCAATGAAGAAGAGCTATCGCAGCATGCTGTGACCCCACCGCCACCACAATTACAAGAAACCTACGCCAATCCCATGGCGGCATTGGCAGCTACATACCAGCCGCTAGTGGCACAGCTCAATGCGCTTCAGCGACTATTGGGGTGCTGGGTGCTTGTGACAAGGAGGATGAATATCGTACAACAGGGTCCGCAAGGATTGGGGCCCACGGTATTGCTGAGTCCCATGCCAGCTGTGTGGAGTGGGGTAGTGATGTTGAGGGTTGTGGTTGATAGGGAAATGAGGGAGCGGTGGGATCGGATGGGAGAGTTGGCACCAGCGGAGGAGGGGGATCGGCAGTGGTTTCAAGGGAGGGTGGAAATGGTAGGGAGAGGTTGGGGCGGGAATGAGGTTTTGGAAGTTTTGGAGGAGAAGGATGTAAGATGGTTTAGGTTCTCGATTGGAAGGGACAGGGTAGAAATCTCGGGCTCAGAGCTATAAACAAGGTAATAACGTTCTCATGGGCATGCATTCATAAGCTTGGACACCTAGAGCGATACCGTGACGAGGGGCATCGATCTGATTTACCATCATGTCAACTGATTGGTCCCATTGCATCTCACAGAGCACCTCCACATGTTGTATCTCTCAAATACCTCTCATGCAATCAGGTTACATGACATAATTGTAGTGAGCTTAGCCTTCCGGCCATGACAGCTCTAATACGAATCCAGTACCCACTGACTGGAAGAAGGCTATAGGTTGAAGCACTCTATGTCTGGTGACTGGGCGTCGGTAGATGAAATTCTTGTACCTTGAGATAATCTTAGTGTGAGGCCTCGATATCATATAATGCTTCCAGTAAATAAGATAGACTGAAGAAAACGAGACATCCCGGCTGTTCTGCCATATGTAAGCTTCAGGTGTACGGCTCTCATGTCGTAAAGCCTACACACCGCACCCAGAAATAGGTAGCTTCAAAGTTCATGGAATAAACTTTTTATTTTTGTTAGTTTTCCATTTTCGACCTTGGTCTCAAGCCAGAACAAGATGTTTTTTTTTTTTTTCTTTTTTTTTTTCTTACAAGGTAGTTATAACATCTCTCGAGGTATCTTTTCAACTGTTATCGTACTCCGACTGTACATTGATTTTAGATAAGCATTGGTTTGATTCCTACGAAATGAGAAGATTTCTTATAAATATGAAATATGCCATACACGCCGTAGAGTGCACACCATTGCCCGTTCTGTGGTCCTTCGAACCAAAATGCTTACCCTAAACAACGCGATTTTTTGTTTTTTTTAGACTTCCCTTCCTTTCCTCCAGCAGAAAACAAACTAAAACAAATAAAAATAAAAATTACACAAAGTCCTACAGATCCATCGCAATTGAAAAAATCCCCAGTTTCCCTCTACCTGTCGCTTCCAACTGTCCCAGGAAACTTGCAATGCCAGCGGGTGCTGTGCCCGTTTTTCAGCTATAGCATACACCATGATATACCTTCATCACAACGCCAGTGGCCCCAGAATAGCAGCTGATAGTGCAAACACATCAGAGTCGTTCCACGCTAAGTAAAACTATGCCTGTTGATACAGATTGGGCCAAAGTACAAAATTTCCATGTTGGTTTTCGGAGCCTTGTTAGCTCTAGTGCTTTGCAACATTTATTCAATGGCCCCCTGCCCTCAACAGCAAGCATTTCCTATAGGAGTTCGGGGTGTAAAAAGAATTTATGTACTTAATATAAGGGTAATTTGTGTAAATGTGTATTTATATAAAACTCAACAATAAGTAGTGTAACGTTGAAATCATTTGCTCATTTACCGTATTCTTCCCACGAAGTCTAGTTCATGAGAATATCCTTGTTCCTTATTTTGATTCTCACTGCTTACATATAAAGCAACCTACCTTTCCATTTCCCAATCCCAACCCCAACCGATTGTCCTAACTTCCTCCTTCCTTGACCCCCCAAAAACCCTTAGCTGCGGACTATCTACCTAGCGGAACAAGCAAAGACCGCTAACCGAAAAAATACAAAAAAGACCCAAAGGGGAAAATGCGACTCCCAGAAAATCCACAAAAACCATTCCCATAAATCCAGGCCCACACAAATAGTCGAAATATAAAATGTGAATAAAAATTTGAATAAACGCCATGATGCTTAGTGAAAACTCGTGTCGCAGTCTGAAGAGGGTATAGATTTGTTGCGTAGACAATTGTGAGTGGAAAGCAAAAGAAACGTAAGAAATTTGTATGAAGTGTGCGGCAAAGCATGCGTGAAAATATGCCACATACTTCCAAAAATACACACACCATGCATAAATGTAGGTGCAGTGAGTGCTCGGATGGATGTTGAGGGTAATGCGATAACAATATGCCAATCCACAAAGGAAAACCGAGAACAAAAGAAATAATGCCACACCAGTACCCAATTGCAATGAACCAGAGAAAATGAGAATAACCAACAGGAAAATACCCATAATTCAAGAAACATGTACATATAGTAGAGGGTGCTCTACCCTTGCTTAAAACCTCCAGATGATACCTCCACGATTCCTTCTCGAGTACTTTTTAATATTCACCCCGTTTTGCTTGATTTCAGGTCGCCCTGACACCTCCTCTAGCACTTTGAAACATTGGATTCTTCCACAGCAATTCCTAGTTTCCCCGCCTTTCCCAACTCTATTGTGTCAGTGCTCTCTAATGTCACCCTCCTTTGTCGAGACCTCGATCCGGAAATAAATGGAATAGAAAGCTCCGCAATCCAGCGCTTCGTCTCCCTCCTCTTCTCCCCGGGGTAGGACGATGATGCCGTTACGGCTGCCGATGGGAGCGTCGGCAAATCATGATTATGCTGATGAATTTGAACGTGAGAGTCATAAACTTCGTTGCCCGCGAGCCTCAGTGACGCTTTCGAGGATTTTGCAGTTGAAATGGTCGGAGTAGGGGCTGGTGTAGTTGTTGGATCTGCTGCTGGTGTGGCAGCGAAGCAGAAGGCTCCCTTGCTAATTTCAATCCCTGGAGGAAGCGGTGGTGTTGGAGACCTTGATTCGGCCTGCCGTGTCTCCTGTTCCATTCGGTTTGTTGCACTCCTTTGTAATTGCTCCACCTCAATATCCATGCCAGCGGCTTTCTCCCCATATGAATGCATTATTGAGGCATCACTAAGTGTTTTCCGATGCCTTCGCATCACATCCTCATCCTCATCGTCCAGCGAAAGCCAAGTCCTTCCGGTTGGGACTCTTCTCACTTCGGTATCCTCAGCACCCATGAAGCTTGCTCTTCGCGTCGTAATAGAAGATCGTTTTGATGACTGCTTTTCTCTCCTGGTCGAATCAGAATTTTTGAACAGACCCGCTGCGATATGCTTTTTGCATTGGGACTTCAATGTGGAATTAGTCGCATTCGTCGATTTATTGGCATCAAATGGTGTGGTCGCTGCAAAATAAAACCCACCAACACCAGAAATTGCTTCCTCTGCATTTGTTGTACCACGCTCAAGATCTGGAGATCCAGTCGGCTGACCAGGAGAATTCTCATTTTTGTCTGATCCAACACCACTTCGAAGTTGCTCGGCTATATCGCTTTGGCGCCTGCTAGGACAGTACCTGTTGCAGAAAGGACGCAGTGCGGGTAGACTTGCACCAATGATGCCTGTGTTGTTTTCTACCATCCCAAGAATCACAGCGACACCCCCTCCCCCTATGCACCCGTCAGCAAAATATCGTCATAAAACCACGAAAGGAATAAAATGACTCACAAGTACAATCGAAAACGTCCTTGTTGATAGTGTCGTAAAATATCCCCCATCGGGCTACGCCGACAACACAAACAGTACCTGCGAAAGCAAACAGTAACACCAATCCCCCACGTTCCTTCTTGGGAAGCCTTGCCTTCCATAACATTGGCGCTGGTAGGAAGGCAAGAGTCAGGTCGGTAATGGTGTTGAGAGCGCCGGAGGCTAAAATCAGTGCTGCAGAGTTGATGCAATGCGCATTCTCGAGATCGTCTACCCAGTAGGCTCTGACGGGGTAGCACCGAAAAACGAGAGCAAAAAAGCTAGCACAACACCATAATGCCACCCAAGCGCCGAGAAAATACACACGACATTGAAAGGCCAAGTTTGGTGAGATACGCAGATACGAATACAAGATCGAAAATTTAGTTAGTGTCGTAATGGGAACGAAGCACACTTGTGCAAGGTATGAATACTGTCAAAACAGTACGGAATCAGCACCACGCCGGCGCATCAATTGTGGCAGAAGGACGTACGTGACGAGAAGCAGCGAACAGCTCCTTAGGAAGGTCCCAAACGTGGACACCCCAACCATTTTGTGTTCCTATATTCCCGAAAACATTAACACTAGGAAATATTTGCGCCTCAATAAATGTGAAGTTACCTTGCAGTCCTACGCATAAGACAGCCATTGAAATAATCTGATGTAAAGAAATTCATTGTTAGCAGGCCTCCTTTGCTGAAAAATATGTAAATGTATTGAAAATAAATGAAAATAGAACATACCATCGCTGCTGAGATGAGATAATCATCAATGCCCATCGTCTTCACAATGAATAATCTGGTATAGATCCGTAAAGCAACTATAAATGCAGCCACAGCCACACTGAGCACTACTCCGGCCCTGAGGCCCGGAGCACGAGTATCAGGATTATCATAGTTGGGTTCAGGCCAGTTTTCCCGAACTTCTGAAGATGGATATATGGACATCGTGATAGATGCATGCGGGTCTGGTACCTTACAACCTCTGAAGGTGTTCGCGGCCAGAATGTGGGGGAAGGCAGCGAATATCAACACTGGAGATATCCGATAGGAGGGAGCCTACTCCCCAAGTGAGGGTCGTAAGCGTGCTGTTGCCAATTCCTTGTTGGGCGTGAAATATCCCTCTTAAAAAAATCAGAACGTCCACGAGAGGGCAGCCTCGAGGGATCCACTCAGTTATGTAACGCACTCACCCATCGCCACTCACACCCACCCCAACACAGACGCACACGCACACATGCACATATGCAACGCACGTACACCTCCTTTGGAAACTAAAGAAAAGATCCGAAGCAACTGCTTTCTCAGATCTCTGGAATGGTACATTTGTTGGCACAGGCCCCCAACTTTGCTCCAAGATTCTCACCCCACGCTAGCTCCAAAACCCATTGTCAGGAGATTCAGTGCACGAGAGCAGAGATTCAGGGGCTATTATTGGCTTTTCAACCAGCGCGACACTGCTTGACAGTTCTGTCTCTGCAGCCATAAGTAGGGTATTGCCAGATAGACAAAGTATGGTACAACACCTCGCAATATTATGTGCCCACTATTGGAGTTGTTTGTTTTTGCGGAAGGGGACGCGTGGGATGACCTGCCTCCAGCTGGTACTGTATCTTCCAACATTGTAATCATCACCACAGTTCTCATTAGCGAATGCATATAATATTCAAGACACGTTGGGCAACAGCACCTAATTCAAAATGGATCGAGCGAGGGGTGTATGAGAGGTAAGGGGTACTGGGGTCTAGGGAGGGGAAGAAATAACGAGGTTGTGATCCATTATCTGCAGTAGGTACTTCAATGCAGGAACAAGACCAGAACCTGGTTGTGAAGGGGAGAGGCTCTTCGCCCGAGAGCATTGCCCTTAGCAAGGATGTCTTCTATGGCAACATCCATCGATTTGCGTTTGAAATGCCGACCCGCACCACCACCCCCACGCGCCAATCCCGGGTGAAATTAAGCTTATGCACGGGATTGATGTGTCACGGCAGGGCTTGGATGGCAGGGAAGACCTTCTTGGTTACGGAGTAGCCAGCGCCAACAGTAGTGGCACCGGTAAAGCGCCGGGACTAAAGTGAGTTTCAATACCGCAGTCTGGTTGTGCCGATATGTGCTCATCACTGCTCTGGTTTAGCCTTTGCCAGACCCATGGCACTGGAATGTCGACCACAGGAGCACTCCTCACTTGGTAACGGGCTAATCATTCGACTGGCACCTTCGCGTACATGGGAGAACCTGGGAAAGTGGACTGTAACCTACTGTGAAGATGTGCGGTATAATATAGAGACTGAGTAATTGAATTGTTGCCAAACTGCAGGCGAAAGCATGGCCAGCGAAGCTTAATTACTTTATTCGACCAGAAGAGGAAACTATAGCGATAGTGGTACAGCTGCGAAATGCGAAGGAAACCTTGATATCAAATATAACTCATTGTGGTTTGGTCCCAAGCTATGATAGTCACCGCTTGCAACAAGAGCACACAAGCGGGAGAAACGGAAATATGAGAGGGTTTCCCGTAGTGACCGGTCGAAACTTTTTCATGTTTCTGATCGGTACTGGTTTTCGTTTTTTTTTTTAAGAAATTAATGTACAGCCTCTGCTTCTCGCGGGCTGTTGACGGTTGGAGGCATCCAAAACATGTTCCAGGTACCTTTCGCAAAACATATGGACGTTCACAGCGGGATCTACAAATATTCCCTTCCATTGTTGAGTGCGTATCATAGCGAGGCCATTTTAAGTATAGAAATAACAAAAATTTGGTCTAAGACAGACTGAGCTGACCACAAGCAGTTCTTTAGACAACTCGATTATCAAATCAAAGACCGGCAGCAAATTTTCGTGTTTCAACAACGGGAGGGATAGAGCCCGTCGGTTCCAAGAACCCAATCTGGTTACGAGACTAGAACCCAATTTGGAATTGCATAGCCTCGGACCAATATAACAAGACTAGACCAATTGCAAGCACCCATTTGGAAATCGATAACATAACCAGGTACGAAACTTCGGGTGCCTTCTAACAATCCTCCAATTTTTTGGATTGCAACCCCCTTATTGCTGCATAGGGTCCGTCAGTTTTCAATAATAATATAATAAATTCTTGACACAAAAAGAATTCATGAGATGTTTTTACTAGTTTAGTTTTTTGTTCCTTAAAACTATACGACTAACCTAAACATCAGAACTATATACTGTACATTGTCCTAATGTAACACCTCTATATAACCCTTCACACAGATTCCATCTACTGGACGGCAACTGCATCTCTATCTCTCTGTGCGTACGGACCTTGCTGTGTCGGGGCTATTGTATCCATTCTCGCCGGGAATCTTGCTCAAAAATGGACTCCCGGCGCCTCTCATATTGGCCAGCACGGATTGACAAAGTGCCCTCTGAGAAGCTCATCGGATACTCTCTGCGAATGCGCCGCATTTTGGCATACGGGATCGAGATTTTATCTGTCCGCTCCTAGCGCAACAACCCCAAGCGCGACAAACTTGTAACCATCCTATAACCAATCAGTTTCACAGAAAACAAACCAAAAAAAGTGAATTCACATCGGGATTTGTGGACAAGATGTACTGGTCGAAGGGCGAAAGTACATCTCAAGAGTAGAAGGCAATTCTGAACTGAGGTTACCCTTCAACACTCCCACCAGATCGTCCAAGTTAGTGATCGATCCCATAGCCCATTCGATCCAGAGGCCTCCTTTCCGTAGAAAAGATATGCGAGGCCTCAAAATTGCTCCAGCCGTAAAATGCATCCTATTCCCGTATCTGAAAACCACCACATATCTCCCGTCCCTGACTCACACCCCGAACCCGACCTCCGTGATGATTCATGATCAACAAGAACAAATACGTACCATTGCAAAAAAGTCGTAGATTCCCGGTAGGAGGCTATTGGCGATCCTGGATGCGATATGGCCGGATGTACACTCTCGTACATGGATAGGAGCACTCTCCGTCACGAAAATGATGCTAGGCATCTCCAGTAAATTTGATTCAGCGACTGAACCATTTTGGATAAGCTCTCGGAGTGTGATACCGGGACTGGTCACATTGCGAAAATGATAGCGGATACCATCTTGATTGAACAGTCCAATTGGTGAAATCTGTCGAGGATTTTTAATTGTTAAGAAGGAAACTGGACTGAGGAGATACCCCAGAGGTTGACGAAGCACGCACCTGTGCATCGATCGCTATATGAGATCCCTATCGTAGCTAAGGGAGGTGCTTAGCACTTAATGAAGGATCCAGGTTCCTCTCTAATTTGAGCCTGCTTGGACTATCCTGAGCAGCTGGTAACCGATCAAAAGACTGACGTTTAGACTTTGATACCTGCATTGAGAATATTCTTGTATATTACCGGAATGCCTTTCTGGGGGGGGCCTACTTATTAGGACTCTTGGTCAAGAGGTATAGCAGTACAACACATCTAATTATCATACAAGAATATATTTTGGGTGGACCTTGATTAATGAGTTCTTCGCACAAATATCAAAGTTGGGTCACACATTGTTGTAGGAAACAAGTACAGTTTTCTCTTGCTATACCGGATGCTCTCAGGCTGCTACATCCCGCTCCCATACAAAACTAAGAAAACCGGATCGGACAGGAATTGCCAGACACTTACCCTCCCTGTCTCCATACAAATAATATTTGCTATACTGGATACACTAATGCTGATACATCCAATCTTGGCTACCCCGCCTTTCCATTCACCTTGACTAAACTTGACATTACAAAACTAAATTAGGCAGTCATCGTCAATCACTTCTAAATTGGGTAAATTCTATTTTTTTTAGCTGTTCAATTTCTGCCAAGCATTTATTCTACTAGCCAGTAAAATATGTATTCGGACAGGGGTACTAATGCACATTATGCGCCGTGTCCGAATACATATTTTACTAGCTCGTATAACGGAACCTTCCGAAAAAAATAAGTATCTGGACGGGGGATTAGTGCATATTATGCGCTATGCAGTATTTGGTATAAACTAGCATATTTTTGTATGGTTGCCCATGAGACCAAGTCCAGATTTCGTAACAGCGTCTAATTTTTATTATGTCAGAAGTATCCGGACAGCTGACATAATGAATTTGGGTCTTTCTTCCTCAGCATACATAACCACAAGTACAAGGACTCTATACATATTAATAATATTACAAGGATGGCAAGCAAAAAGGTAAATAAAGACTCGTTATCATAGTAAGGAAGATACTAATATTCTCATAGGTTCTGAAATAATTCCCCAGAAAAGAGTAGCTATTCGGGCATTAAGTTATTTGCATATACAGTACTGAATAGCATGAGCAAGCCACTATCAATAAGGGTGATCTTAACAATAGTTGAAAATATTGAAATTGACATGTGCTGAAATGTGCTTCTACTAGCTAGTAAAATATGTATTCGGACACAGCGCATAATGTGCATTAGTACCCCTGTCCGAATACATATTTTACTGTCTAGTAAGAGTTGCACATATGTGTGCTAAATTATCTACAAATCTTGAAGCTGTGAGAGGTGCAAATGAGAGTATTACCACCAGAGATAGGATACTGCTATTTTATTTCACTACTATTGTAGCGCTGTTCTAATGCTGGTAGTGGGAATAATCATATAGCATGATGCCCATATGTATATAAATTAATATTAATTAATACTCGGAATATAATAGGAGTGAGAATAGCCCTCAAGACAGCCTCCGGGACAGCCTCCGGGACCGCCTCCGAAACGGCATCCAGAATGGCATCCAGAACGGCATCCGGAACAGCCTCTGGAAGAGCTCTCGGGGTATCTCTAGAAAGCTCCCAGGCCAGCCGCCACTAAGAGTAGTTTTTCGGAATTTTAAGACCTATTTATCATGTTGATATAAAGTTCTAAATTTATTATATCAGCTGTTCAGATACTTTTGACATAATAAAAATTGGATGCTATCATGAAATTTTGACTGGTCTTATGGAGATCCACATCCAACCATATGAAAATATGCTAGTTTATACCAAATACTGCATAGCGCATAATATGCACTTATTTTTTCGGCTAGTATGCCGGCCGGATTTTACAGATCTGGTATACTGTACTAGCTAGTAAAATATGTATCATATTCGGACAGGGGTACTAATGCACATTATGCGCTACATCCGAATACATATTTTACTAGCTAGTAGCAAGGGAAAAACTGTAACTCCTCACTCCTCACTCGCATAAAGTCGCACAAGAAAGTAGGCTAAACCCAAATGGTTGGGTTTGGACGTAACCAGATTAGTTTGGATGAGGTTGCCGGAAGTAGCCAGTTAGGCTACATAAACCCAATTAGGAAGTCAAGCGAAGAGTGAAGGCTGGCCAAAGAAGGGATAAGGAGAGCTGAAGGATCATGTAGATATCTTCTCGACATGTAGAAACTAGTAGATTGAGCTCCCAAGGACTACTGAGGGAGCGAATAGTCTCTTGGTAAAAAAGAATCTAAATGTATTCTGACAGGATATACGAAAAGACTAAATTTGATAATGCGTATCCTCCCATTACAGAAAGGCGAGATTAAATCACTTGACAAAGGCAATCTTAGAATGATCACATGGATCATCGACATTCCCAACACCGTGTTGAATGCCTAGGAGCGTTGTGATCCGTACCATTCTCCATAATGTGCCTCCCTAGAGGCAGTGGCGATGAGGTTAGGAAATTGACCTCGGTACGACAGGGGAAATTGACAGGCCTTGGCACCTTGCAGTAAGCTGACTGTTTCTCCCCGCCTCCCGCTCATCCTGGGAGCAGAAGTATTGCGCTACCCGCGAGGGTTACATGATAACCTTACTTATACTTCAGATTGCCTCTTTTGAAAAGTGAAATTAAACTCTCTGTGATTATGAATCTAATTTCAATAGCGGTATTCAGATTAGAAAAATCTGGCCAGATTTTCCGGATTTCAGAATTTTATCAAGTCCGGAAAATCCGGAAAATCCGGTCATCTCCACACAAAATTTTATCTGGTATTTTCATGTTATAAACCAGTTAAACCGGTTTATTTTCGCGTTTTTTTGCAGAAAAAAATCCGGTCGGATTTTTGTGACAACTGCATATATATGATGCATTTTGCGGGCCTTGATGCAATATTCAGGACTTGGTGTGCATAAATTCCGGTGGATTTTTGGACCCAAAACCAGTTTCCGATTTGACAAAAAATCCGATTGAGATGAAGCGCACCCATATTGTTAGAGTACGAGCGCTTGTAGCCCCGCCTGGACTGCTATCCTTTGTCTCCAGACGAAGCAACTGTGAGTGCCAACCGGACTACAAGTGTGATGAGTTCAGTGCTACCAAATTCGTCGACTTCCCTATATAGTAATTGTGCTATTATAACCTGCATAATGCAACTGCTGGTTGCCCTAAGTTTAGCCTCGGACCAGGCGCTGAGTGCATTGTTGCTATCGAGGTGTCTTGGCATATGCGTTATGTCAGCGATCCCTGTGTTATAATACAGTATGTTTATAACTGCAACCAGACTAGTTTATAGCCAGTATAGAAACATAGCTATAAATCATTGCTTAAGTACGGAGTACATCTGGCAAGACCCTGAGTGCCTACTAGTAGCAACATACTAAGCGCCTGGTCCGAGGCTACCCTAAGTTAAGCACGGCTGCTAATGGTCTCTTGGCCGCTAGCATGAGCTTTATGCCAACTGCAACCAAAAGCTCACACAAGCACACTTCAGTTTCTCCAATTCTAGTTACGGTGCCCAGTGTCGTAGGAGATCAACAATCAGCGTTTAGTTGCTCATTCTATCCTCTACAAGTGTCGACGCGCCTTCTCCACTCAACTGCTTCCCACTTGCTAACAATATTTCTCCCACTCGCTTCGCCTACGCTCCTTTTATCGCATCGCGAGTACAAGACCAGTCACAGAAACTATATAGGCAGCTTCTGCTGGGCAAGATTCGCAACTCTCAAAAGAGCCTGCAGGAATATCAGCTTGAACAGAAACGCCATACAAATTACATGGAATAGTTGCTCAAGATGCCTGGAGCAGGTGCGCCGCTTTGCAGTCCTACCAATACTCTTTCATCTCTCCAGAGGCACATCTCGGTCGACCGAACACTCCGGATACATACTTCGCTAGTGATCATAGTCCTAGCATCCATGGTAGCCTGCGCAGTACAAAAAAACCGCGACTTATTATCACAATCCGAAGAATCTAGTGCGGTTATCCTCTCATAGCTAACTGAATCCTGCTGTTGCTGTGGGGACACAATAGTCAGCTAAAAAGTAGGAACAAAGTACTGATGCGCTTACCCTGAATATACTAATTTGCTTACCCTCAATGTACTGCAAGTTCGTGCTGAAAAAGGTTTGAAGCACTGTACCACTGCCAGGTCGGACAAGTGAGACTTCACATTCCCTCTAAGGACACAAACCGCTGCACAGGAGGAAGCCACCTTTTGAAACCGGAAATTTTTCGGTACTGTGTATTGGTTACCAGATTAACTGCATATAGCGATTTTCGCTCGTCTACGCATACGGTCTAACCGACACCCTGTTGCGTTCGCATATGCACCGCTGCTCCTATTCTCTTGGCGAGCGCAAGCCTGTATTATGTGGGCACTGGTTCTGCCAACTGACTACACCGGCTGGTGCGAGTTTCACGTGGAGAATTCAATTGGAAGCAAAACAATCTGGGATAAACTTGTGTGTACTGTGTACCGGCCATCTCAACCGGCATGTGCCATATTGGCATATGCCTGTGACAACTCAGCTGTACAGGACAAGAAACTGGACTAGACAGAAATGTATCATGATGGGTGATAAGCAATAGGACAGCAGCGTGTCGGTCAAACGACATGATAAGGCTCAAGGCTTGTATATATTGAAGAATAATATCATTGACACCCCAGAGATCGGATATTCACAGCAGAAGTTAAGGTATCGGTCGTCGACGAGTACGACTATAATGAAATATACCACCCCTTGTCAAGTGTATTATTACTACCACATGGGACGTGGCTTATTATTACTGATCTCTGGCAAGTGAACCAAAGTTTGGCAACTTCCGAGATAGGTCAACTACTAGAACTAGAGATGAAGTAGGGATACTGAACGATTTTGGTCAACCCAATTTCACTCTTGCCGCACCAATGAACTCAATTTTCTATTAAATAGCCCCCCGAGAATTCCTCCATCAATCTATGCTACTACAGGGTTTCTCTGCGCACGTGGAAACAAAGTGGCCCATAAAATAAGCCATTGCTAGCAGCTCCTACTTATCAGCCAAGTGAAGTCCACAAGTCCCCCGTAATTAGAAGCGATCGCGGATTATGGATCTCTCCTACTTGATACAATCGAGCAGGAAGGATTTTTGTAATCCAACTTGATCGCCCTCAATAATACGCTTATTTGATCGCTCCAGTCGGATTCTAGATCTAGTTCTCGAACCCCGGTGCCCAACCAGTTCAGCCCTAGTGCTCCGGATCTGCTGGCCATGGGCAATGGCCAGATATGTTCAGCATGCAGCTCTTCGTATCCGCAGAGGCCAGCGGAGCCACGTTGACCTTCCTCTGGCCACTCTCTCTCTCTCCTCTTCCTCCTCCTCCCCCGTCATCACCAAGCTCCCACATTCCAACATTATGTTTTTCCCGCTTCTGCCCGCCCCCCGCCTCTAACCACGCAATAACCCAACAAACACCATGTGCTGTATGATGCTCTGATGTAACTTATACGTCCCACTACATATACATGCATGCATGTACATCAAACAGAAAAACCCCACATTTCCTTTGGCCGCCCCCAATCGAAAGCTCCCTTCCAACTTTAAAGCTAAGACACGCCCAGATCTACGCACTCATACGTTGCTTTACATTGCTAAAACTAACGCATTAGAGCACGGCATGCATGGAACGTACACGCGCATGCAGGGTCCAGGTCGCCAATCGAAAGCGTGGGATCGGATGGGGGCGCGGGGCGTTGGGAGATCTAAGGCTGGGAGTGTGAGTGTGTGTGTGGGGGTGGGTGGGTGAGAAGGAGGGGAAGATTCACACGACGGGGAAACACGCAAAAGCTACCCCCACGGGAACTTCAAACAGTAACAAGCTCAAAATCTCCAATTCTGTATCTCCCATTCATGATATAACATTACAATCACTAGGTATATGCAAAAGCAAAACTTGTAAAATCCTCCCAGTATACTATTCTCCCCAACTCTTGTCTCTCTTTATCCTGCCACCCCCCACCGCCAAAACTAAGTAGTCTATATATGCAAATTCTATATATGTTGTCCCAAGCCAAAATAATTCAAACACCACCCGACACTTCACACAAATACACACACAGAGGGAAAGGAATATACAAAGGAAAAGAAACGGACAAAGGGAATAAACAACAACGTAAACAAAGGAAATTTAGTGTAGTGACCGAGGAATAAGTGTAGTGAAAAGACAAAATAAGAAAATGTAGCAGCATATACACACACTCAAACAACAAAAACAGAACCAAGCTGTCGAAAAACGCCGATTTGACGAGGTAAAAAAAAAAGAAGTGGATATATAACCTTCAAGGAAGAAAACAAAAAGGAAAAAAAAAAGTCGAGGAAAGAAAAAGTTGCGGACAATCCCCTCCTCAACCCCCCAAATGATGTATCTTAAAGCCCTCAAGGGGAAAAAACCAAAGTTCCTCCGCACCTCAAATTGCTATTCCATCTACCATGCCGCCATCCACCAAAAATGCATTTGTAAAAAAAAATAAAAATAAAAATAAGAAAACCGGCCCATTCTAAAACGATAACAATTCCCAGACCTTTATAATTGCCCAGATCTTTGAAAATCCGAATATCCGCCGTCCAGAGTAAGACTCGAAAGGAAACGTTCGTTGCCGGGACTATGTTTAAATGTTGTGTATAGCGGGAAGAAAAAAGAAAAGGAAAAGGTATATGTGCAGTCGACAGTTAAAAAGTAAATGGGATTGAAAAAGGACGATTAAAAGAGGACCACCCAGAGTTAGAAAACCCAGAAGAAAATTGTCGCGGGAGTGAAAACCCCAAAAAGAAAAACCCCAAAGAGAAAAACCCCAAAAAGAAAAACCCCAAAAGAAAAACCCAAGGCCCTAAAGGAAAACGAGCAAAGGAAATTCGTGGGCGTAAATGGCCATTTGAGAGAAAGAAATGAGGGCGGAGAAAGCTGGTAGTGGTTATTGGCGATTTAAACAGTGATAAACCCGCCTTGAAGCCGAGAAGCGCCCTCTTCAAGCCTGCCAAGGACACCAGTTAGGGCGCCTTTGACACCCTTGAGCATCACTCCAAAATCGAATCCTTTCTCATCAGAGATTGTACATCGTCGCTGCTTCAACTGCTCCTGGAGAACTGGCACAGGCACGGCATCCTCCAATCCGAGCTCCTCTTCTGCTCCCGCCTTTTGGTTGAGATAGCTAAGATACGCATTCCAACCAATAGATACAACCCCAGAGACAATGCTCCTGTACTCCAACTTGATCAACCAAAAGTTGATAGCTGTGACCGCTGGCCACAGCTGACAGCTGTTCTTGTAGGCAGTTGGCAGAGTTTCCTGGAGCTTCCTTGCTGTCTCCTCGGCGCTATCCCCAGTGAAAATACTTTGTAGCGAGAAATAGGTAGTCAGAAAGACGGGAGTAAAGCAGAGCTGGTTGATCAAGACTCGTAATCCCACTGCAATTGCCTTTGGAATCTTGGGGCTGAAAAGGTTCGACAGGAAGAGGAACCACCGGTAAGATGGGGCGGAAAGAATGCTGCCAATGGTGATCATGCGGAGAGTGCGGACGGGATCATATTGCTTATCCTTCTCGGGAAAGAGCAGTTGCGCGTTGAGGTCTCCGAGGAGATAGATTACGACAGATGTGAGAAGCTGAGTTGTGTATGGACGCTTGTTGTGTGCTTTACCATAGGCGTGAAATGCTCGTACGAGGGGACTAAAGGCGTGAGTAGCTCTCTCGTACAATGCTGGTGGAGGTGGGCCTGGGACCACGATGCCGTTGAGTGGCATGGTGAAGGGGGAGTTGAGCCGAGAGTATGTTGTAGTTGGGCGCCGGGGCAAGAGAGACTGTCGCGGCGGGGCGAGAGGCCGCGAGCGAAGGACCGAAACGAGAGAGCCGCTGGCCCTTGGAAGTCGAGCAAAGCTTAGAGGGTTCATTGCTGATTCGAGGTCTGGGCGATATACTCTTATTGGGGGCAGCGTGGTTGTGAGGCCGATTTGTGTCAGTTAAGGAGCGTTGAGCGCAACGATTCGAGGTGGTCACGGGAGGTAGTTCTTGATGGCTGAGACAGTGTCCGGAAAGAACGCAGAGGTGAGAGCGTGAATGAAGTAACAGGCAAGGGAGGGAAGGCAGGAGCTATTATTAATAAATGAGCGTGGGAGAAAAAGGAACGAGGGAAGGGGCGGAAACAAGGGGACTAAAGAGCGGCCTTTGCTGAAGCTGAGCTGAAGCTATGCTGAGCTTACATGCGCAGCCGGGGCAGCAACAGGTTCAGCGAGGTAGTTTGCTGAAGGAGCGCGGTGATTGGGCGAAAGGAGGTGCCTGAGCTGTCTGAGCTGTAAATGGAGCTGCCCCGGCCTTTACCCTTCTGAGCCGGGTACCTGCGCTGTGGCCGGGGGGGAGGGGGGGGGCCGGGGGGGGGGGGGGGGGCCAGTAGGCGGCCGAACACGAGGCAGCCAGCGTGTGGCTGATGCCCGCGAGGAGACCGCTGCTTGCGGGCACCGGCCAGTGCTCGTGGTCTTCCAGAAGCAGCCCAGGGGCAGCCCGGCAGACGAGGCGGGGCGCATGATCGGAGCCTGTGCTCGTGAGGGCGGCCTGCGGGCGGCGCAGGCCGTCGGAGATGACTTGTTCTCTGCAGGGAAGGACAGCGTACCCCACGGCCCAGGAGCAGCACGGAGCCCCAGCAGGCGAAGTTTGCGGATAGGCCGGTGATTGCGCCATAGCTCAGGATCGCCAGGGAGTGGGCCGCCGCGGCTTTCCATGCATTAGCTGGAGAACGAGCCCGCAGAGGCAGGAGCGACGTATGCTGCTGAGGGGAAACGAATGTACGAGTAAACGGATGGGCTTGTTGCAGGCGTAGAGTGCACTGCAGCGAGCCAGCAACGCAGAATCCACTCTGGTCTCGTGCCATGGCCAGCGCCGGTCGACATTGCAATTGCGCTTGCAGGGCGGCACAAATGAGGACGGTTTACAGAAGGTTTGGCAAAGGATGCGCTGGCGTTTAGTCATTTGAGATGATAATTCTCTCTGCTAGCACTAGCAGAACATGTTGTATGATAACAATGCCAGCTGCATTAGTAAGCAGCACCATATGTGTCAGTTACGGTCGCTTACACAGCTTCCCACGCTCGCAATCTACAGCTCCTCACACTCGCACCGCTTATATTATTATATTAAAAGGAATAAAGCTAATAAATGTGACAATAGGGTACAGAGTCCTTCAAAAATCATGTATATAAGAGCCACAGGCGGTCCGAGAGGGGAGCCCCTTTAATGACTAATCCATTTATATGAGCTTGGCATGCAACATCTGGTGGATTTCCTAACAAAGTAAAAAAACTTTGAACCTTATCAGTTTCACAACGAATAAAGATTTCGCCATGGAAAAAATCATAGAGTGATAGAGCGCCTCAAATGCTATAGATTTTTGATACTTCTACCTTAATTCATGTCATGTTGTGGTTGTTGATAGGTTTTGCGTTGGGTTGGTTGTATGATATCGCCTCGTAACCAGACGCTGACTACTTTTCTGGCACGCCCTTTGCTCACCCTGCAACACCACGTCTTGGCGCTCCCCCCCCCCCCCCCCCCCAAGCAGCAAGCAGCCGTTTGGTGATTCTTCCCCTACGACAACAAGCTGCAACTCCATGCGAGCATCGACTGTGTAACTGGCGTACTGCACTAATTTGAGTGCACCATCCTAATACGGCCGACTGCTTGGCGGCCCGTACATTTCTCACACCACCTGTCCCTTCGTCCTACAGCCGCACTGCTGGCGAGTTGCTGGCCAAACTCGCAATCATGAGCAAATCTGCCGTAACCCCAATCGACGACGACGACTATGTCGCGGCCCTTCTCGCCTCCGAAGCCCGCGAGCGATCCATCCAGTACTCTGCATATGGGCTATCTGCGCTACTACCGAAACGCGCAGCAAACAAAGCACCGAAACCGAATACGAGGTTTCTGAGAAATATTGTGCAGGAGGCGGATTCACATAATGCGGCGCTGAAGGCGAAGGAGGAGAGAGAGAGGCTGAGAGTGTTGGATAAGTTTGAACGGAAAAGAGAAGGGAGGTTGAGCGGGAGCAGGAGCAGGACTAGGAGTAGGAGTGCCAGTGAGGAGAGGAGAAGGGGGAGGAGGAGGAGGGACAAGGAGGAGAGGCATTCGAGGAGGCATAGGGATAGGGACAAGGAAAGAGAAAGAGGCAGGGGAGATGAGGGTGAAGATAGTGATAGGGACAGGAGGAAAAGGCGGAGGAGAAGGTCGCGCTCGAGGTCGAGGTCCAAGTCACGGTCGAGGTCACGGAGCGTGTCAGTAGAGCGAGAAGGGTCGAGGCATAAAAGAAGGGGCCGTGAACGGAGCCGATCGCCAGGTGAAGGACGAGAGAGGAGTCGGGATAGAGATCGGGACCGGGATCGAGGCCAGGATCGGGACCGGCATAGAAGCAGAAGACATCGGTCTTCATCACGGCGGCATCATGGAAAAAGCAGTAGGCGAAGCAAGTCACGGAATCGGGGCAGGGAACGCAGTCGTGACCGGCGGGACTGGCATCGGCCCAGCAGGAAGAAGGCCGAGCAAGACAATTCACCGAAAGAGCTGAGCAACACGCCCGAACCAAGCCCCGTGCACAAAAATGGTCGCGAAGGTACCTCGCCCCGCAGGACGGGGGACCCTGACCCGGACTCGCCATACTCCTCCGATCCCCTTGACGACATCATCGGCCCGCGCCCGCCCCCCCCTGCACCCACCACTCGCGGCCGTGGAAAAATCACCACAGAACCAGGTACCTCCGCTATGGACTCACGGTTTAACGACAAAGACTATGATCCTAGCACCGACATTCAACCTGAGGCTCTCTCATCCATCTCCACAAACAACCCGAACGAAAACTGGGACGAAGCTTTGGAAGCGTTCCGGACACGGCAGAAGTGGAAGGCACTGGGGGCCGAGAGGTTACGGAGTGCGGGGTTCACAGAGGAGTTTGTCAAGGCATGGGAGACGAATGGAGTGAAGGATGAGGGGAAGATTCAGTGGACAAAGAAGGGAGGGGTGAGGGAGTGGGATAGAGGGAAAGTAGTAGAAGAAGGGGGGGAGATAGTGTTGAAGGCGCCGTGGTGAAGTGGGGTAACAATTAAATCCCCTGGGACGGCCGCCAAAGAACGTACCTAATGATAGAAGGCATGTATTTTATGCATGGTGATTTCTGTTCTTACATTCGTACTGCATACGTGCGGGGTTGACGTCTTCACGGTCATGATGATTGCATTGTATTACTGTTTTTTGGGCTTTGCGGACTTGCGTTACATTGCGTTCGAATTATCTTGATTGGGTATTGGGTTTTGTGGGATTAGTTCCGTTTGGATACGGAGGATACTATATAATATTGAACATCTATTGTTAGAGTGGATACGTTTTTTGCGAAAGCCTTTTACTCTGCAATATATATAAGTCGGAGTAAAGGACCTCTACGTGCTGCTGGGAGGACAGAATTCAGAAGGATCCTGCTCTCTGTTACTTCTTTCTCTTCAGGGTAAAGTGTGGCAAAACTTGGCATTGACCCCAACAATTCGAGCCCCACCCCACCACCCCAACCCGCCCTCCGAGAGAGCACCTTGATAGCTACATATCCATCCCACCTCCTCCCACCGCACTCAACTCTTCCTCTTCCTCTCCCTCTTCCTCTCCCTCTTCCTCTCCCTCTCCCTCTCCCCCTCCCCTCCTCCCAAAGAATGGCATCCAAACTCAATGTCCTTGTCTACTCCGGCATTGGCACCACCATAGGCTCCGTTCAACAGGCACTTTACACTCTCCGCCGGCTGCTCTCTCCCACCTATTCCGTCGCCCCTGTTACCGCTGATACCCTTACGAAAGAACCATGGCAATCGACGACGGCACTAATCGTGTTCCCTGGCGGCGCCGACCTTGGCTACTGCCGCGCACTGAACGGTGAAGGCAATAGACGGATAACACTGTTTGTGCGAAGGGGAGGCGGGTACCTTGGGTTCTGCGCCGGGGGGTACTACGGGTCCTCTCGGGTGGAGTTTGAGGTCGACGACCCAGATATGGCGGTGGTGGGGAGCAGGGAGTTGGCGTTCTTTCCGGGGACATGCAGGGGATGTGCGTTTAGCGGGTTTAAGTATGGGAGGGAGGACGGGGCAAGAGCGGCAAAAGTGAAGGTGGAGAAGGGGGTGTGGGGGGATAATGGTGGTGACTATAGTGGGGTAGATGGAGGGGAGTTTGTGTCGTATTATAATGGGGGTGGAGTGTTTGTTGATGCTGATAAGTTCAAAGAGAAGAATGTGGAGGTACTGGCAAGGTATGAGCAGTCCTTGGCTGTAGAAGGTGGAGACGCAGCAGCGGTACACATCCGTGTTGGGGAGGGGAATGTGGTATTGACGGGCCCACACCCAGAGTTTGCCGGGGTCAATATGGATAGAAATGCTGGGGGGGAAGGGTATCCGGAGCTGGTTGATTCTATTACAAGGGACCATGATAAGCAGGTTGCATTTCTCCGCGGGTGCCTGAGCAAGTTGGGGCTCAGGGTAAGCGAGAATGTGTACGAGGTACCGGCACTGACGCCATTGCATTTGACTGCTATATACCCTGAGGACATTGGGTCGCTTGTTACAAACTTACGGGAGCTGGTGACAAAAGATGGCGCCGGGCAGGATGTAGTCGTTGGAGAAAATGATACATTCGTTCTCAAGACCCCACCGTCCTCATTGTCTCTCGAGTCCCTCTCCCTCCAGTCACAGCAGGCTGAGGACAGCGCTGCGCGCGGCAAGGAGGTAGACGAAGTCCTCGACTACACCACCGTCCCTAAAACCGTCTACACTCATACTACCTCCTACCCTAGCACCTCCTCCACCCCCTACTTCAATCACATTACCTACTACAAAGCCCTTTTGGAGTACCGCTCCCAATCGCGGAGTTCCCCGAGCCAATTCGGCTCGTTTATCCTCTATGGCGAAGTTCTAACCAGCACTTCCACTTTGCTCGACAAGAACTACCAACTTCTCGATCGACTCCCCAACGGCCTTACCGCCGTTGCAACGTTGCAAGTCGCGGGACGAGGACGAGGCACTAATGCGTGGGTATCTCCCCTTGGCAGCCTCGTCTTCTCAACTATCATCCGCCACCCAATGGAGATGTGCATCCAGGCCCCTGTTGTTTTTATCCAATACCTCACCGGCATGGCCATCGTTGAGGCTATTCGCACCTACGGCCCCGGCTACAGCGACATACCAGTAAAACTTAAATGGCCAAATGACATCTACGCCGAGGACCCCACACACATCCCCAACGCCACCATCACTGACCCTCTAAAGAAGAAATATGTCAAGATCTGCGGTATTCTCGTCACATCGAGCTACTCCTCCGCCCACCGACACTTCAACCTCGTGGTCGGCTGCGGCATCAATGTCACCAACCGCTCGCCCACCACCTCTCTAAATCACCTCCTCGAGCGCCTCAACGCCTCCCGTCTCGCGCGCAACCGAAACGCGGTACAGCTTCAATCGTACGTGCACGAGCGTCTGTTCGCAAAGATACTTGTGATATGGGAGGAATACTATTACCGCTTCTGCCAAATGGGGTTCCGGCCATTTGAGGAGCAGTATTATAGGAATTGGATGCACAGCGGGCAAGTGGTGAGGCTTGAGATGGAAGGAGGAGCAAAGGCGCGGATTAAGGGCGTGACATTGGATCATGGGTTACTACGGGCGGATGAGATAGATAGGGAGGATAGGCCCACGGGGAACGTGTTTACATTGCAAAGTGACGGAAATAGTTTCGATTTTTTCAATGGGCTGTTGAAGACGAAGGCATAATAACGGAACGAAAGGAGGCAATGATCCTAGGGATGGTAAACAAAGGGAGGAAGATTTGGTTACTACACATAATTTTTGTATTACCCTGAATCGTAGGTGTCTGGATGGTCCGCTTAATACAGGAAAAAATACCATACTATTACACCCGTTAGGTGACTATGCGTGCCTTGTGATAAATTATGGTTGCTAGATAACATGAGGCTATACAATAGTGGCCGTATCACAATATCAATGTTAAACCACCTGACAATACACAAACTCAGCGCATACCTGTGCGGAAACAAATGCATACAAGAACGCGAGGACAAAAAAAGCAATTAAGTTAGAGACCCAATAAAAAAAGGACGCTATCCTTTCCCACTCGTTCTCCACCTCACAAACTCCGGTGTCAAGAAACTCTGCATCCCCGTTACCGGATACACGTCCACCGTCCCCGATCCCTCGTCATGACGAATCTTCCAGACGCCATCACCATGAACGATGCTCTTCAGCCACGAGAGAAAGCTTGCCGTAAAGTTGATGCAGATGTTTCCGTCCCAGAGCCGGCGCCCGCTTTTTTTTGCTTTGCTTGGGAGCGCGGTGGTGTCGAATTCCTCGACGCTCCGTAGGATGCCGTCGCGGTCGCGGAAGCCGACGATGATTTTGCCTACGCCAAGGAGGAAGGATTGGGCCCTGGGGAGGGTTAGCGGAAGTTGTGGGATGCGTGTGAGGGAAGGAGGGATTCGTACCAGAATTTCAAGAGTTTGCGCTCGAAGGCAACTTCGTCGCCCTCGCTTCTGATTTCTTTCGAAGTTTTAAGTTCGACGTAGAGAGGGGGGTTGTCGGGCGATCGAGGCTCGCCCTTCCATACTGTATTGACACGCAAAGTTTTAGTTCATATTCCTGTCGGCTGTTGTTCGATATATAAAAAAATGCATACATGCGTCGACCTCACCCCCCAATATTATTCTTGTTTTATCGAATCCCGTTCGCACAATACAGCAGAATTGCGCCTCGTTGTTGACAATCTCCTTGTCCCGAGACTCAATTTGGTCTCGAGTGCAGTCTGCCCACCATTCTGGGAGCGTCGAGAGGGTTTCGAACTTATACCCTATAGTTGTTAGCATTTCTGGATGCAGCAGTCCAGGGGGTGAGAAGAGCTATACCCCAAAAGCTGCCTATTCGTTGTTGATAGTTTTCGTGGCCGCGAGTGGCCATTTTAAAGGAGTGGCTCTCTTCAATATATCTGATCGGCCATGCTTTAGCACCTTGCCTCAAAATGGTACAACTTTGCTTTGGAGAGTTGAGCATACATCGTATCTTGAAATTTGACAGCATTCATTTCAAAGCTATGGGCCCTCGGTCAGCGGTGAACAGAAGGATGAACAGAGGCTCTCGGACCTACTTCGATGGTCAAACGGCAGGCACATAATCTACTCCAATTGTTAGCGAGAATGCTGTATAACCTTCCGTTGCCCATAGCAACCGTACACAACGCTAAACTAACTTTCGTCATCATGCCTCGCCATGTAATGAAGTCCGCAACCACGCGCTCCCCCGTCCTCTCCTCGTGCTTCTGAATTGCCGCCAGCAGTCCATCTAGATGCTCGTCTATTGAGTCATCGTGCTTGACAAATGTGTCAAAACCCTTCGATAAATCTGACCCCATGGCTGGCGGCCAATACCATCGCAGCGACGAGTCGTCATGGCGGATCCGATGGTGTTCATCGAAGGAGAAGCTCGTGATTTCCTACCGCCGAGAGGACTGACGTCAGTTTGCGGCTCATGAGTAGACAGAGAACTGAGGACAGGGCTTGTACCTGAGGTCGTTTGATGGCGGCCGAAGTCCCACCGAAGGAGCTGAGGGGAAAGATCTGAAACTGGGGTCTTCTCAAGGACATCGTTCGCGGGGTTTCTCGGCGGTAGGGCGACGCGAATGGAGCTGCTCAAGGGCTTCGTCGCAGCTCTGCGTGCGCCGGGTAGGCGTGCATTTGCACGGATGTTGCAGGGGAAGCTCCTTATGTAATGTAACATTATCGCCCCAACCGCCCGATTACTAATCGACGCTGCATAGCGCTGGGGCAAGCAAGCTCGACTCACCAAGACAAAGCTTTCCGTCCGTCCCACATCTTATCCTCACTCACAAACAGCCAGACACCGTTGCTAAATATCCTTGCGCACCCTCCTCCACCCCCGACGAAACGCACTTTAGCATACCCCCGCCTCTGTTTGCGTCTAAAGATTCTTTTCTACCTCACAAATACTCCAAACTATCCCCGCCGTCTCGTGACTGAAGCTCAGCTGTCAACCGATCACCTCAAGATGTCTACATCTGCCCGCCGCCGTCTCATGAGAGACTTCAAGGTATGTTTCCCGGATGTAGAAATAGACCAAAAAATCTACTTTTGGAGATCATTAGCTTACGTCTCTGCTTCATTGAAAGAGGATGCAAACGGATCCTCCCGCTGGAGTCAGTGCTTCTCCAGTCGCTGATAACGTTATGACATGGTACGTTACCCTTCCTCATATCTATCTCTCTTATCCACAAGCTAATTCGTATCGGAAATCAGGAACGCTGTGATTATAGGTCCAGCCGACACTCCCTTTGAAGATGGGACCTTCCGCTTAGTGATGCACTTTGAGGAACAGTATCCAAATAAGCCACCCTCGGTGAAGTTCATAAGTCAAATGTTCCACCCAAATGTCTACGCCACCGGAGAGCTTTGCTTAGATATCTTGCAAAATCGGTGGAGTCCTACCTATGATGTCGCTGCCATTCTGACCAGTATCCAAAGGTATGAGTCCGCGGAGACTTGCCCCTCCCGATTGAGTGCTGAGAGCTAATTCATATCTAGTCTTCTGAATGACCCAAACACGAGCTCGCCCGCGAATGTGGTATGTTGGCTTCTGCACACTCAATTTAATTGGAAATTTACTTACAAATTACTCAGGAAGCTAGCAATCTTTACAAGGACAACCGCCGTGAATACATCAAACGTGTGCGGGACACCGTAGAAAAGAGCTGGGAAGGGTGTTAATGTACATTGGCCTTGTTTAAGGGTTCCATTTCTTTATCTGGGGCCTTCCGATGGGCGAGAACATGGCAAACCTTAACGATCAGTTGAACAAATATCACAAACACTCATTATGACGCTATGATCCTGGGTTTGACATTGGTAGGGAAACAGAATATTGGCAGGAGAATTTTGGAGTTCCTTTTCTCTATTCCCCCCTTTTTTCCTTTCCTTTTTTTTTCCCCTGTGGGTGTGTTGCTCTGTTTTTTCCCATTTCCCCCATTTTCTCTTTTTTCCCCCTCCCCTTTCTCCTTTTAGCCCTTTCATCATAATGGTTGGGAATTCGTTCATCACGTGGCGGGTAGTTAAGACCTTGTTCTTTAACAATTTTGTGGGCTTTATTTCGCTTCTTTTTTAAATTAATTACAGGTTTAGTGGGTCGTGCGAACGCTCTTCAAAGCCCGTCCTTGTAAATTGATCAGTATGTTCTTCGTCACCAGCATTATGGATTGTTATATCATCAGCATGTCTATTATAACAGGATTTTACGTTAAGTTATTACATGAATCTGCTAACACCAGCTTGGTTACCGAGGGTGATGATGGAAATCAATGATGAATGTGTAAAGAAAATATTCAGGGTAAACGTAATTCTGGAAGGTTCCAAAGACCAACACAACGCGCCTTACTACATGCGCATGTGCTACCGGACTATGATTCCAATCGCTATGCCTACTGAGGTAGGCAGTCGCGAAGAAAATCCAATGTATAATTAATGGGATTAGAGATCTAAATATTGAGCAATAAGTCCATATTTTACAGTTCTATACAACACTCTCATCCACTTCTGCCGCCTGACCACTCTTCCTCCCAGCATTGATTTGCTGCATTACCTTCTCTTTCCCTCTCGGTGCCCTACCCTTCAGCTTGGCCGGCAGCTCCTTCAGTAGACCCTGGCCGCGCTGCCACATCATGCCCAGATGCGCACTCCCCACGTCCACGACCTTCTCCACGAATTCCATGCCCAATAAGCCGCCCTGCTTGGGGTCCCCCTCAGATAATATAACCTCGTTCTCGCTTTCCCAGAACGGGATGCCCGCGGCGAGGGCGGCGGGAAGATCGATGTAGAACAGCAACTGTGCGTCTGTGCGCAGTCCCGAGATTACTTTGGAGATGCCGGAGGAGCTGTCGGAATGGAATCCCTCAGGGAGACCGCGGGCGAAATGGATATGGGTTCGGCCCATCGTTTTGAGGCCGCCAGAGTCGAGGATAGGTTGGAAGAAGGCGTAGAAGGTGCCGTGGACGCAGAGTGCGGGAAGGTTTGAGGGGTGATGGGGGTGAGCTGGAGGGCGGTGGAGGATATGGGGATGGAGTGACCCTGGGTGGCGCGGATAAAGTATTTTGTGGGACCGTGGGGGAGGGGGGTGAAGGAGGAGAGAGTAAGGGTGGAGGTAGTGGTGGTGAGGGTGGAGGTGGTGGAGACGGAGTCGGTGGTGGTTGTAACTATCTCAGCGGTGGTGCTGGAGGAGGAGGAGGTGGTGGTGGTGGTGGATTTTGGTTTCAATGGTATGGGGACGGGTTCCCCGTTTTCATCCACGCAGGCGAGAGCAAATCGCTGTTTGTCGCTTTCGCGGACGAGGCGCTGAAGGGTCTCAAAGTCGAGGTTAAGACGGGTGAATTTAGGCATGGCAAGCTACATGGCACTGTCAGTGAAAGAGCTCTCTTTGCACTTCAATTGCAAGCTCATCTCACCAAGTCAGATACCCTTGCGTAGCCGTCTGGTCGGATATCCAGGCCCTCTTTGATGGCTGCATGTCGAAGCGTTAAACTCAATGCTCGCGACAATGTCACATCGTCATTCCCTGCACCCCCCCTACCGCCTCCTCGTCCACTGCGGTCCCGTCTGTTCGCACCACGAGGCATGACTTGACCGCCTTGGGCCCTGAAATTGTGCAACAACGCCGCTGTGCTGGAGTGATAGTATCTTTGGGCGCCTGGTGGACTGGTGAGTTGTGTCTGTTGCTTGCGGCTGAATGCGTTGAACAGGAATCTAAATGGTGCCGCTTGGCGGGATTTATATCTTTCCACCGGGTGGGCGGAGAGGATGAGTAACGTTACAAAAAAGTTATCCAGTTGAGAAGTATTCAAAGTGCGCGGCGGTACCGGTACAGGATGTACCACTTGGGACATGCACTCATAATGAGCATGACTTGGCTTGGGCATTCGACCACCAAGCATGACAGTGCGTAATTGCAAGAGGCTCAAGACGGGAGAAGTTGATTCCCTTGCTAAATTGGAGTGCGTGCACTCGGATAAGAGGAATGTGAATGAAACGACGTTTGCTCATGATGAATACTAGCTAGTAAAAATATGTATTCGGACGTAGCGCATAATGTGTTTTTTTTTTAGTATCATACCCCTCATATTTACAGTACTGGCTAGTACCGTTGTAGCTCTTGGTGCCCCGCGAGAACATGGACTTTGTGGTGCAGTGGGCGCCAAGATTGTGGGCAGGCCAAGCTTCACACTGCAAGTTCCGCCTCAAGTGCCCGTACTCACATACATGTTTTCAATGAGAACAATTTCGGTGACTCTATGATACTCTGCTGCGTCTATAGGGCAACAGCTCGGTTCGTCCCCTTTCTCTTCAACTATACGCTTTTACTGACGAGTTGCATAGGCCTACAGCAGCTTTTCGCGTCCACATTAGATACCCCCCAAAGTACCTCGGTCGTCAATTGATGGCCCTGCAATTGAGACGTCGCCACGTACCATGCAGAGTTCCTGAGGTTAGCAAGCCAGGCAGTCTGAACGGATTTCAACAAGATCGAGCAGTTCGAAGCAGGTCTGTCGTACAAAATAAGGGACCAGCTGTCACTGCAGCCCCTCCCGAAGGCATTGAGGGGAATGGTGGAGCAAGCCCTCGAGACGGAGAACTGGATAATCCGACTGGAAAGCCAGCGCACCCGGAAACCACAGCTTCCCTCACTCCGACGCCAATCAGAATCGGCTCGCGACCACCAGCTCAGCCATTGTACACCGCTGGCTGCGAGACCTATGAGTAAAGTGTTTCAAAGGAACAAAGACCGCTGTCAATGCACGATCTTCTTAACCACTTGTGGCGGTACACTATGAATCATAGATGCCAACTCCTCCAACATCGACTTTCTTCACATATGCATACACCATGCATATCAACAACCTTTGCCCAATCAGTAGTGGTCGAAAGCGAATACGGTACAGCTGTCGTCTCCTGCTGTAGGAACAATAACTCAAAGAAATCGAATGACACATGTAGTAGATTTGAATCTATGCACATGTACTTGTGGGCATTTTCATGAAAATCAAATTCCATGTGCACACACTTTCCCTTTCATTCAGGCACTAAAGAACTGGAAAAGAGCGGAAAACAACCTTCAGGACTCGGTATGGGTACTTCGAATATACTCAAAGGGTTTTGTGAGGATGATATTGAATAGCAGCGTTACGCTGAGTCCTTCGTTCAGTCAATAATTCATTTTCCAATTCGCAGAAAAGGCTGATCGGGTGGCCAATGGCATCATTACACACGCAATTTTCTTTTCCTGCAAGCCTTTCCAGATAAGATAGGAGACAAGTTGTGCAAGAGGCATGGAATTGACTTTGAGGAACCAAGAACGACACGCATGGTAGGGCCAGATCTCAAAAAGGAACCCTTCAGCCTTTTGTACAAAGGACGATACACCGATGCGAAAGTTGTGGAAAGTGAAACAACTAGTCGATATAGAAGTGAAGAAAAAAATATGGTGACCAAATCCTCGCGAGCAAATCTGCGATGCCCTCTGGACTCACCAATGTGCCTGCCTCATTCACTTCATCAATGACACCCCCGAGCTTATCTCAATGTTTTTTGTACTAATTCTCTGGACGACATCCTCATCTGCTCGAACCGTCTTCGAGTATGCTCCTCACTATTTCAACTACTAAAATTTTGATTACAAAAATAGAAACACAACTTTGCAGATAGAATAAGCGAAACTTCTCAGGAACACCGGCGAGCAGAGCGAAATAAGTGGTGCGATAGTAACCGAAGTCCAACAAGTATCCGAGGGAGAGGGAATCTGGACTATCCTAGGAATAAGCAAGCAACACCTCAGAGCATCAGTTGCAGCAATGATCAGGAAGTTTCTCAGCTCGCTTCTCATACACCTCGCACATGATCAGAAGAAAATCAAACATTGTGAATGCAGAATCAGAAGTCAACGGCGATATGGGATTATGTTATTCAAAATCTCCATACTCCCGAGTATTTTGATTTAGCCGATCTATAACACGGATTAGAAGAAAATCAAACGTTGCGAATGCAGAAGCAGAAGTCAACATATGAATAAGATGGGTTAGAAAAAGAAAATTAAACGTTGTGAATGCAGGAGCGGAAGTCAACATATGAATAAGATGGGTTAGAAAAAGAAAATTAAACGTTGTGAATGCAGGAGCGGAAGTCAACAAATCAATAAGATGGGTTAGAAGAAATGTTGTGGATGCAGGAGCAGAAGTCAATAAATCAATAAGATGGGTTCGAAGAAGAAAATCAAACGTTGCGAATGCAGAAGCAGAAGTCAACATATGAATAAGATGGGTTAGAAAAAGAAAATTAAACGTTGTGAATGCAGGAGCGGAAGTCAATAAATCAATAAGACGGGTTAGAAGAATTGTTGTGGATGCAGGAGCAGAAGTCAATATAGATAAATAATATAGATTAGAAAAAAAAAAAAAAAAGTTGGAGGATGCAGAAGCAGAAGTCAATATGTAAAACATAGATTGGAAAGAAAATCAAACATCTGGGAATGCTATTGAAGTGAGAATGAATGGAAGAAGCGTTAAGTACTATGCCTTAGTCAATCACTGGAAGCCAAGTCAACCTCATATCCACTAGGCTAGCCAAGCAGCTGCATATACCAATTCAAGCAGGCACCGAACCTGACCTTTTGGCAGCAAACGGGACTCAGGTCGAACTACTGGGTACAGCAAAGAACGTGGTGACCTGTGTTGGAAAGTCGACAGTACATCCTTTGTTATATCTCAGAGCTGACAAAATGATCTCCTAGGATTACCTTGGTTTGTCACAACGAGGGCGAAATCACTGTTTCTCACGAGAAAGGACACCCTCCTGAACTCACTATCAGTTGTCGACGGAGACACCGAGACTTCCGTTCGAGCTACCATGAGCACCGATCTTTTGCGAACTGACGAAAGCCTAGTAGCAAAAAAACTAGCTTCCCTTTCGCACAGCTCCGGTGCGGAAGAGAGAAACCATAAGGAGCAAGTGGACAGAGTCATGGCAGAATGTGGGGTATTAATAGCAGCGGCAAGAAGGAGAGATAAGTGGAAGAAGCGGGCTCTTCCCCAGGAAATTATATCAACAATGTATAAAAGAAAGAAGGACAAGATTAGGCCTCTGGACAGGCCTTCAGATGGCGAAGGAACACGAGGCGATCCTAGATTCATGTGGAAATGCGAAGAACAGGAAGAGGCAGCAGGGCTGCAACACCAAAAAGGACTTGATAGCTATATTACGTTGAAGTTTTCCACCATTGTGCGAGGGAGTCGATTAACGCGGGAACGACTGGAGAAGCTGAACTGCGGGGAGTCTGGCCTAAGGAAGTGGAGTTACTACACGAACTACTATACAACCAGGAAGCCGCGATCGCTTTTGACTGGAAGAAAAAGGGATTGATCTGACCGGAGATTGAACTGCCTCACGTCATTCGAGTCGACCAAAATCATATCCCTTCGCAAGAACCGCCGATGCGAAAACCTCGAGCCTTGAAGGGCGTAGTAGATAAGTTAGTTACTGAACTGCGGAAATCGGTACGCTGGAATCATGCAAACGACCTTACCGGAACACCTTCTTCCTGGTCAAAAAGATGACCTCTGAATAATATGGACTTATCGCATCCGTCATCAAACAGAACATTGGATTAAAACAAAGTATTTACATCAACTAGATCACAAAAAAACAAGAGTACAACAGGTCTCTGGTGCTAATAATCAGAGGGATTACATATTCTTGCAGGGGACATAGATATATGTTCATGGGGAGGAGGGCTGTTGGTGGGATACGATATAGATCTTGAGCAAAATACAGCTAACCTAGCCATTGCGGGCGTTGAGGAGAATGACTTCGGTATAAAGGTAATTTGCAAGAACTTAGCTCCGCAATTCACACTCCAGTTTGAGGAAAATCGAGAAAGGATTCTTTCTGCAACCTTCCCAATAATTCATACTTATGTTACAAGAGTCATGCGGTGAGGTTGGAGCCACCTCTTAGGGGGAGGGGTCGTGACTACTATATCGAACGCACCAAATCAGGTACTAGTATCTCAAGGGAAACCTATTGCTTGGCATTCGTCCCCATGCAAAACTAAAACGTTACCTAGGCTTGCAGTTGTGGATCCAAAAAATGGTTACATAAAAAAAATATCCTCATAACCAGGTAATCTTCGTAAAACAGCCTGCTAAACACCGGTGATCCCGAGTTTGGTCGTTGCACAGGTGGATAACAAGTATTGGTCCAGCCTAGATACATATGGGCGAAGTAGTGGGGGGTACACTACAAGGCTAAGGTGAGGCAATTGGTGGGTGCCGTGACGTTATGCGTAAACGGATCTGCGCCGGGGGTGGAGGGGGTCCGAGATCTGACGCTCATGATTTATTTCCTGGATTTTAAGAACGAAAATTATATGTAAGACTTGGGCATCGTGGAAACCCCTTGGCCCCAATAATGCGCCAGTGTGGTCATCGCCGGCAGTTCCATGCAGACATATTATAGAAAATTGCGTTAAAGTAAGTACGCACTTTATGTTCCTGTACCGATAGTGGTATGTATGCCAGAGGCCGCTTACACAGTAGCAATAGCATATTCAGGCCAAAGACAGCATCGTGCGCTGCGCTTTTTGGGGCAGGGTTGTTGTTGCTGGCGGGAGGGAATGGCAAGATTTCCAGGTACTGCGCACTCTTTGTCAAGCTGCTTGTTTACTCACCCCGAAAAAAAAAAAAATATCAGCTGCTCCCCCCGCTGCACTCCACACCAACTGCACTCGCAGCTTCCTCCCGCCCTCCCAACCTGCAACCAGTGCTGCACTATTGCAATTGGAAGTGTGTGCACGAGAGTGAGTGTGTGTTATATCAGAAAATTACTCTTTCCAACTGTTCCGGCGCATCCACTTGGAATAACCTGCTGAAAACGAAACCTTTAAACACACCGTCCCGCTTGAGCTATAAAGATGGCTTGCGCGTCCGGCAGGGTTAAGCTTCAATTGGGCTCCCGACGGTTCACCGCTAAAGGGTTCTTCACACGCCTTCCAATCGCAAGTTCAGCGCAGCAATTCGGCTCCGGTATCACCGTCGGCACAGAATCTATTCGGCTTCCTAAATCGACTCTTGCACAGAGAGCAATGTCGTCGTCAACTAAGTTCACGCTGGGCGGGTCAGGGCCGTTGTATGAGAAGGACCGTAGGCCCATGGCAGGCAGGGCGACCGCGAACGGAGCCGCTGAGCACAAGATGCACGCAATAGGTAAAGGATTTTCACTTCTTTTAATCTTTTTTTTTGCACTCTCGCTATGTTTCTGCTTTTTGATATTCAAATCCCAGACAATTTTTGATTCACCTATTTATTTTATTTGTTAACTCTCACCAAATTTTTTTTCTTCGCTTTTCCTTTTTTCTTTTTTTTTTTTCTCCCCTCCTTTGCATTTCTGTTTGTCAGTGCATGTAGCTACGCCAATCACTGGGGACGGGGCTACACCAAGTGCCGGATGCACCAGAACGCCGAGTTGCAAGGGTTTGCTTGAAGCACGGCACGGCAGGTTCGATCGGCGGCGCGTTTGGGGAGTGCAGCTGGAGCAGAGCATAGTGCGTGCAGGGAATCGCGCTGCTGGGGACTGGGGCAGCGCCGGCGCTGAGATGTCCCAGCTCAGCCGAACGCGCGCAGCCGATGCCATGCTTTCGACACACTCAGCACCCCACCAAGCCCAAGCCGGTCTGCTCCGACGTGCGAGCATCCCCAGGACGCATTTCACGGTCACTGCCAGAGCATGCGGAGAAAAGGCTGCCCCGTCGGGTCTCAAAGCCTTGCGTGTGTCCAATACATGGCTATTGTCTGGGCATGGCAGGCATCCCCCGTAGCCCTCCTCCCCCACCACACTACCTCCCCCCCTCCCCCCCCACACGCTCACCGTACGCGCAGGGCAACTGCGACGTACGACGCCGAACGCTGAGCATGACTGGGCCAGGCCCCGGGCCATTGAGGCCATGTCAGTTGACCTGGCCCCATCCGAGGGTAGCCCGTTCCATGTCAAGAGCTGCAGTTCCACTAGTGTCGTCAGAGCCGCAGCCGACGGTCTCCGTTTGCGGGCTGCGCTTGTGCTGAGACCAAACTTGCTACTTAGTACGAACTCTACTATATATTCCAGCGCCCTGAAGCCTCTTCCTGAAGCCACAGGCCACTTGAAGCATTTGTTGTCTATATTCATTTGGACCAGATTCTGAGGTAGCTAAGCTAACGTCGGTACACAAATCCCACAATGAAACAACCAGATAACCTGTCTACTATGGCCGCCGTCGCCACCAACCCCGTGATCACGACTGCCATCCCCAACAAAGCCCTACAGCTCAAGACGCTGAACCAGAACGTCGTGTCGGCGCAATACGCCGTGCGGGGTGAGCTTGCCGTCAAAGCCGAGGCATACCGACAGAAGCTGCAGCAGCAACAAGACGCTGCAAATTTGTCCTTCAAGAAAATCATCTCCGCGAACATCGGCAACCCCCAGCAGCTGGGACAGAAGCCCATAACGTTCTTCAGGCAGGTCCTGTCGATATTAGAGTATCCAGATATTCTGGAGACCGACTATGCAGAGAAGCTGTACCCGGCAGATGTCATTGAGCGGGCGCGGAGGCTGTTGAAGGAGATTGGAAGCGTCGGTGCGTATAGTCACAGCATGGGTGTTCTTGGCGTCCGCAAGAGTGTAGCGAAGTTCATCGAAGGCATGTTTATACATCCGCTATCCATCAGTCACCTTCCTGGTACACATTCCAAGCTAACCTCAGCACAGAACGCGACGGCTATCCTTCCAACCCCGATGACATCTTCCTCACTACGGGCGCCTCCGCCGGCGTCAACACCATCCTCACCACCATATGCTCCAGCCCCACCACCGGCATCCTCATTCCTGTCCCACAATACCCCCTCTACACTGCTACCCTCTCCCTCCTCAACGCCACCCCGGTCCCCTACTACCTCAATGAGCTCAACTCCTGGTCCACTGAGCTCCCTCACATCCGCGAAGAGATCCATTCTGCCAAGTCCAACGGCATCGACGTCAAATCCATCGTCATCATCAACCCCGGCAATCCCACCGGCGCTTCGTTGAAGGAATCCGACGTCCGTGCCGTTATCGAACTGGCCAGGGAAGAGAGCCTCGTCGTCATTGCTGATGAGGTTTACCAGACCAATGTCTTTGCTCCCAACAAATTCGTCTCATTTAAGAAAGTGCTGGCAGAGGCAATGAAAAACCATCCTGACCAGGGATACGACCACGTTGAGCTTGTATCGCTACACTCAACGTCAAAGGGCATGGTGGGTGAGTGCGGGCATAGAGGGGGTTACTTTGAGCTAGTCAACTTCTCGCCAGAGGTTCACGCACAGATATACAAACTTGTCTCCATCTCCTTGTGTCCACCCGTAATTGGCCAAGCCCTTGTTGAGCTCATGGTCAACCCACCGCGGAAGGGAGACCCCTCCTACCCGCGCTACGAGTCCGAATACAATGCCATCTTTGCCACCTTACAGTCCCGAGCGCAAGCACTATACGAGGCATTTCAGCGCATGGAGGGCGTGAGCTGCAACCCACCCCAAGGATCTATGTACCTGTTCCCCACTATCAGATTACCTGAAAAGTTGATCCAGCAAGCCGAGAAGGAGGGTAAGAAGCCGGATGAGTGGTACTGTCTACGGATGCTGGATGAAACGGGCGTCTGTGTCGTCCCCGGGAGCGGGTTTGGCCAGAAGAAGGGAGAGTGGCACTTTAGAACGACGTTTTTGGCGGGTGGGACGGACTGGATTGAGAGAATCGTGAGATTCCATGAGAAGCTCTGGGAGGAGTATAGGTGAAAAGAAGTGAGCAGGGTGTGCGAGGAGGGGGGAGGGGGAGGAAAGATTTAGAATGATTTACAATTGTGGATCTCTTGCATATCAGGGCTTACATTTTCAGAGGGAAAAAGGCATGAAACATTCATGTAAGCTTTGGGTGGGGAAAAATTTACATGAAATGTGATGTTGGCGATAATGAAATGTTTATCTGATGCATCATTCATTATGTCTTCATTTTTTATCTTTTTAGCTTGCTAGCTCAAGATATCACATTCCGGTTTATTTGTTTTTGGAAAATATACATTTGGTTTTTATTTGGTTGTGTTCATCTTTACAGGTTTTGGTTATATACTGGTGGGATTTTTTTTCTTAGGGGGGGAAGTGGGATAGAAAGGTGCGTGTGGGGGTAAAAAAGAATCAACAGGACAAATGTACCTTGGGTTAAAAAAGAACAGAAGTATTGTTTTTATTGGGATTACAAAAAGAACAAAGCTATTGTTGAGGATCAGTACCATGGAATTTAAGTCCTTATTCCTCCAAATTCCACATTTACCTTTGTATTCGTATGTAGAACGTTTTTCTGTATATTTTATATATAAATTCCAGCGAAGAAGACCCTTTATTTATTTTCAACTTTTCACATATCTAGAATTGAAAGCTTGGTACGAGAACACATTGAAAGCCCTGCCGAGATTTCTCGCATTCAAAATTCTTCTGCTTTTTATCTGCAAAAGCGTATTTTGCGGTGTCGTGATCTGATTTCGAAAATTGAAATGATGAGGAGGGAACCGGCGATAGTACCGTAGTGACTACATGTCGAACTCACATGTGCCCTTTTTTTTTTTTTTTTTTTTTTTTTTTTTTCCCATGACGATCTCGTCCAAGTGTCGAGGTGAGGGTATTCCTTCAAAGTGTTGAGATTTGTCCTTACTGTTTCAATAGTACGTTCTGATATGTCTACACTGGTAAGTCCCGAAGACTTGTTGAGCTCGAGGACGTATAGTACATTCATGGTGTTATAAAATGTTATATACATCTTTGAACCCCGAACAAAGAACGAAAGTGCACATGTCGACTTCAATTTGATAATAGTAAACCTAGTCTCGTAACCCAGAAGTAAACCGTTCCTTTAGTCCAGACTAGTCTCGTAACCAGAGTCCCGACTACAGTTCCGTCGGATATACAGGACCCTCCTAGAATAGAGGGAATTCTATAAAAAAGAAGTAAAGCCATTGAATTTCAGGGAGCGAGCGCAGATGATCTGCAAACTCCTTCTGTTGCCTTGAAACTGTAGGACCCTGTGACAATTGTGTATGCCCAGGGCCCAAAAGAATGTTGCCCAGGAAATGATCGTCAACTAGCCCAAAACCTGGAACCTGATGGGCGTTCCTAAATTTGATAAAATGGGGAACTCCTTCCACCACGGTGTCACGAAAGAAAAAACGTTTTTTTTTTTGTTACAAACACTAAAAAAGCCGACGAAACCTAATATTTCCCACTTTTAGAATTTTTCTATTTCACCAACTAAGGCAGTCAGTCTATCTCGGCTCTATTCTCCACTACGAGGCGAGCTTTTTGCCAGCTAAGTTGGAGCTGCATCCGTCTCTAACCTGCAGGGAAGACCCCCCTTTGAGTTTCAGCTTGTGCACTGAAGACAGAAGGATCAACACATCAGTTGACGCCTACACTTCTGGCGAGCTAGGGTTTGATTCGCTGAGGGGCATTTGACAGACAGATTGTAATCTGTTATTAGCAGAGAGCAAGTGCGCTGTATTGACACGTCGTGGGGATTCTGTATAAGAAAGGTGGGAGGAACAGTTAGCAATAAAAATGTAAGACAGGTGCTGTTTTCCAGTATGATATCTTGAAACCCTTCAAGTTCCACTATTTTCTTTCAATTCTTCTGGCAGACTGGTTCTTTGCCCCATTTTTTTTCTCGCACCGCTGTCCTCTCTTTCTTGTCGCTATTTCAGTTTTTCTTCACCCAAGTTCCATCCCATTTCCCAAAGTGGTATACTTGTTCGTTTGAGCTAGCTCAAACTTCCGTTGCGAAAGAACCATGCCCTCGATAAACCCACCCCCCGCATATACCCCTCGCACAATTCCTTCACAGAATAACTCATCGACAATGTCCTCTGGCAGGAACAGATCGTTTTCGTTGCGCGGTTCGAAATCTAGGTCAGTTTCGACGAGCTCGACGGGCAGCAGGCGAGGGTTCTTCAGCAGCCTAAAAGGCGGACCGGACCAACCGCAGCTTAGCAAGCGGTTATACCGACTCATCAAAAGTGAGAACCACGTTATCAATGCATATGAGAACGCTGGGAGGGAGCGGATCAACGTCGCTACTCAACTCAGTGAATGGGGAGAGCAATGTGGTACGTATTTCGATTCTAAACTTCTTTTCTTGCGAGTCGTGGATTGATAGTTTGAATTGTAGGCGACGATACTATCTCTGACCTATCGGACAAACTTGGCGTTCTTCTGTCCGAAATCGGAACCCAAGAAATGATGCATGCACAGTCCCTAGAGGACTACCGTGTAATTCTCAAGGCGATTCGTAATACGGAAGCATCTGTCCAACCATCTCGAGACAATAAAGCACGCATCCAAGAGGAAATTGCGCGATTGAAATATAAAGATCCGCAATCATCGCGGATTATGCAGCTTGAGCAGGAACTTGTCCGAGCTGAAGCGGAGAACTTAGTGGCTGAGGCCCAACTTATTAATATGACAAGAAGCAAGTTGAAGGAGGCATATGCACAGCATTTTGCCGTCGTAATTGAGCGTTGCGAGAAGCAAGCTATCATAGCCAAACAAGGACGAAAGCTATTGAACCTTCTGGATGATACTCCAATCATGCCGGGATCCAAGCCAGCGCCCTATGACAAAGAGAGGGAGGCCCGAGTTATTCTGAAAGAGGCAGAAGACGCCATCAAGGACTGGACAGAAAACTTTGAAGAGGTAGGTGCAATTGACAGTACCATGATAACACCGATATCCATGACCAGCGCTGACAGCAAATTACAGGTGACGTCTCAAGTAGCTCATCCCGCTTTCCTGAGTAAAGCTGGGCTTCCAGTCCCGATTCCTCCAACCCTCCAGCAAACTCCACCACCGGAAGACGATCTGGAGGTCCACCCCGCCTTTCGTAGCAAGGGCAAGGGGAAGGCGCCAGAATCTTCTGTACGCGATCGACGGCAAGTTGCTGTGGTATAAATCGTCGGAGTCTTTTAGCTTGGTGCTCTGTACCTTTTCCCTATGGACTTGATGTTCATACATCAAGCATTCGCTCTGAGGTCTCTTTTCTCCTCTTCGTTCTTTGCATACTTTGATTACGTTGGGTAATTCCTCATGGTTGGGTTCAAGCTGGGTTTGTTGTATCATCATTGACATCTCTGCACTCTTATGCGAGCTTCACGAATTTCCTCTAACTATATATGGTTTTTTTTTTTCTTTAGTTCGGGTTCAGGTTGTAACTAATTGTTGTAAAATGTTTTTGGGAATTTTATGGGTCATTCGCTGTTCTATCTTTTATAGGTTCATAATCAGAAAGGGAAGTGCTTAGAATGTCTTTTAGGACGTCATGTTCCTACTACCGTCATGGTTTATAGGCGTAGTCCAGGTATATGCCATGTCTTAAGTTACCATACTCTGCATCTTTGTCCCTGTAAGTCAAATGAAACAATTGGAGCTGTTCACCTATTCCCCTAGGCCCCCTTGGGGCTCCAAGAAGGCTAAAACAGCTAGTCGTTCCACCTTCTTTTTTCTTTTTTTGGCATTTGAGCTTTACATCCCTGCCAGCATATTATTGCCTCTATTATGCATAAACTTCAGTATCACTTTACCTGGATAGTTTATCCTCCAACTCCATCTCCCCCATAAATAACCCTCCTATCTTTTCTTTAGTTATTATTCCCGCTGCATTTTTCTACTCCTTCGTACCGCACGTAACCTTTCCCATGCCATATCCACCTTTTTAAATAAATTAAAGACAAATGTCCCAACACTTTTCTTCTGGATCAACAATCATTGCAAACACCTGTAATGCACTAACCATATAACTTTTCCACTCCATTATCGCATGCTATTCTGTCTCGGAAGCCATAGCACATTCATATATCCGATCTTCTCTGTGTATCTACCTACCTGTTTCAACTCGAAGTATCCATACTGGTGCCAGGAGGGGGTGACTCAGTTCTGTCTAAGAACTTTCCAAAGCGTCCATTTTTGAATACCAGCGGCTGCCATCTCTATACCTAGCGCCTACTCCCTTTGCTCGCAACACGTTCACCACCTTTTGAGTTTCCCTGGCTAATCGTTGCTCCTCTGTATTCGGTCTATCATAGCGGGAAACACCTCATCCGGATTAGCTCTCCCATATCTTGTGTACTGTATCACCATATTTCTCGCCTTAAACTGATTTTCCATCAGCATACGGAGCCGCTGTACCGGGGCTATACTGCCTTCATTTGCAAGGCTGGTCGCCAGTCTCACTGCCGAATATGAGCCCGTCTGGGTCGCGTGATGGTTGTTCAACCTTGGAGTTGGTCTTGTAACCTCTGATTGAGAGGCTTTACGTGATCTCACAGTTACTATTTTTTTCTTTTTTTTTTTTGTTCATTACCCGTATGCAGCCCTACTGGACTATGACGGGCATCAAAACCCTGACCTCCAATGCCCCTTTCCATCTTGCATTTTTTTCTGAGCTTCCGTACCGTCCCCCCTGTGGTGAGATGGACAAAGTCATCTATAAAACAAACCCTCCGTTGGTCTCTTCTCATGTATCGTCGCCACTGCCGGTGCTACTGCAATTAGAAGTAACACCGGGCTAACTGAAGATTCCTGTGCCACCCCTTCCCACATCACCAGGCCCTTCCAACATCACCAGACCCCTTCCCCTTACTTTCTCCATTCTACCACATGTCAAACTGCCTTGGTGCTGTAAACTGCCTGACCCAGCAGCTTTCCCACACGAAGCCGTTTTCCTCCAACAAGTAAGCTACTCGCCCTCCAGATGCAAAACTGGATTTTGCCGCGTTGATAAACATTTCTCAATGGCCTAACGAAATTCAGTCGACTCCATCAGATATAGGAATATCAACTTGGGTGGTGTCTGAGGCATTTTCACCAGCATGGCCTCAAATGGACCTGATTTCTCTAATTTTCTATCTTCGGTTATTAGTGTGTTGCCCGTTTTTGTCTTTCTCTTGTTGTTTCATTGTGGTGCCATTGTGAGAAGCTATCTTGAACAGACTAGGGAGATACGTTCGAGACGGGAAGTAGTAAAGAAGTGCAGAGCAAGTTTAATTGTTCTTGCCCTGGGTCCGGGTAGCCTGGGCATTGGAAGTGGAGTGAGTTGGAGATGGGCAAGTAAATGATAGATATGTAATTGTACATATGCCTGCCTTGTTCTCTGCGGAATGCTATTGCAGCTGGCAATGGCTCATGACTGGCTGTGTAAGGTTAGGGGATCGGGCTCTAGTTCCTGTGACCGCAGTCCTAGTCTCATCCTTGCACGTATATTGCATCCATCAAAGTTCCGAACATCTCCATCATTTTCCAATGGAGAATTGCCATGCATGACCACGTGCCTCCACAAACACTCTTGTGACATCCATTCCTCTCACGAGGTTTCCTCCGTCAATCCTCAATAGCTTCACTAATCCTCCCTTCGCGAGCCGTAACCTGGTTAGCCGTGGCTTCTGGCCCTAAAATAAAAGGCACCGAGAATGGTCGGGCACTGAGGGATTTGCTTCCTCCCACATCCATCTCTACTCCACATCAATCTCTACCGTGGATTTTCGCACTTCTCTCCTAGCGGCTTCATCTTGCACCCCGCAGCCGTCCGCCGCACCTCGACTTCGACCAAGACCACTAACCATCTTTCCCCAACCTCGAACCGGAAATGCCCTTCTCAACTCTCCTAAACCATGCATTTTTGGGCCATCATTACCCTGAAAATAGATGGCCAGGCCTGGTGTGGTGGGCTAGGCAGGCATGGAATGCTCCTCAGACTCAACAGATCGTGAGATAGCTCAGGGTACTGTAGAGGAGGAAAGTGGTCTAGTGGGAAGACAAGGGCAAGCAGCTGAGATGATCGTTTCTATTGGATTCACTTCCTTCGACCTTGTAACAATGATGATCTCTTCTGAAGCCACCCCTTCTCCCCTCAAGAAATACCCTTACCTTCCCGGTACCCCTTCCCCTTTTAGTAGTTACCTCCCCCTCCGGCCTTCACCCACCGTGGTACTTGAAATGCCAAGATTCCCCACCGCACCAAACAGTTCCAGGGTGGGTTTGCGACAGTACCCACTAATCTGGTGTCACCCACAGCTATCTTGGATGAACTTGATAGCCCTGACCCTGGGAGGCAGGTAGCCTGACCAGGGACCGCCGCTGTCAAGCATAGCCTGGGGACATCAATCCTTGATCCAGGTCCACTAAGGCATCTTCCAGCCCGGCAGGCATAGTATATTTTACCCGCAGAGCATTATTCTTTGCAAGGCCCACGCCGCCTCTTATCTGTGGTTAGAAGTTACTGTGGCAGCAGCCTTATAAATGTAGCTGTGAGCTATTCCAGAGCCGCTTGTGCCCCTCAGTGAGGGCTTTTGGTTCAACCTGCCCACCTGGCGTCAGAGGGGGCCGTAGCCTCATCACCAGAAGGCCAATGGAGAATATTGGTCTGTAATGAGTAAACTTGAGTCCGCACAGCACATATCGGTTTTTTTCCCCTCTCGTTCACGACCATGTGCTTTTCAAACGGCGGAGTGCTGAAGCTTATAAGCTTTGTTGCATTGGTAGATGAATTGGAGTGGAGGAGAGGGCTGCTGCATTGAGTTTTATAGTACTACTTCTCCGTCGATGGTGTGCCCTACCCTGTCCTAGCCAGTAACCCTAACTAGCCTTATTGGGCTCACTTAGCCTGCTTGCAGGCCTCACTGCTATACTGGGCATGAAATGATGACCTATAATCTGATTACGGACATATGAGCACAGGCTGGTTACGAGACTAGGACACGGGCCAGTGGTTTCTGTCAATGGGACTATTGTCGATACCCTCTGACGATACCAAGTACAATTGCCGGACAATTCGGGTGCTGGAGTAAGCACACCGAAGCCCAGTCCACAAGACCTCTATTTGCAAAATTGGATTCGAGTCTGGTATTGGATATGAGATCTCCTTCAGCATGGATAAATTATGAAGCCATATCTTACGCACGGTAGCTTTTTGGCCATTCTGCCGCCACGTCCCCAGTAATCGATACCACCTTGATCGTCCCACTCTCTTGGCAAGACTCCATACATCTCTTTGCCTGGAACCATCCAGCCTCGGACTCATCCACGCTTGCCACTCCTTCTCTGACAATCCACGTACGGAAGCCCTTCTTCGCACAGTGCAAAGAAGTCTCCTTTACACAATAGTCCCCCGCAAGGCCTACCACGTACACATCCGTGATGCCTTCATCTCGTAAGATGGCCTCGAGGGAAGGCGAACTAGTGCATATCGTGCCATCGAACGGGTCCTCGAAAGCACTGTACATCTCCACCCTGTTATCGTAGCCCTTCTCGACGACTACTACCTGCTTGTTACCCTTCGCTTGCTCCGTCTCTACCCATTCCTTGATCCCAGAGACGAACTCCCACCCGGGCGTGCCCTTGACACAGTGCACTGGCCACAGACGGCTGCGGATGACGTGCTTGGGGTTGTTGGGATGCACAATGTCGACGTAGCTGGTAAATGGGACATTGTTGGGTGGAGGGTGGTTTACGGCAAAGGAGATGTGGTCAGGAGGATGCGTGTCCTTTGTGAATATCTTAAGGGCAAAGGGCAAGGAGAGCAGGGAGAGGACGTGTGGGATGATCTCGCGGCCTTTCGCGACGCCCAGAGAACCATTGGGAGGGACGAAATCCTCTTGTGCGTCGACGACCAGAAGCGCGGGCTTGTAGACGCTGGGCCTTTCAGTTGGTAGTGCCATTGTTTATGATTAGTGAATTTCCGAGGTTGAGAGCTTCACGCAGGAGGTGGGACAGCATTATCAGCTTATCAGCCCCAGCCTGCCTGAGCCTAAGGCAGAAGAAGCCTACTTCAGCTTTGCAGTGCCAAGCCAGACTGTGCTTGGCAGTCCAACTGCAACGCGTGCTTGGCACGAGCCAGCTAGCGTGGCGCTTGGCAAGGGAGCTCGATCGGCAGCAGCTGATGAAGCCGAGCGCTGAGAGGAAAGAAGACAGTGGAGCAGCAGAGTGCATCCAGCTGCGTACTGTGCTCCGTACGCTGCCTGTGCCCACACGGCCTGGACCCAAGAGAGAGAGAGAGAGAGCTTCGCTGGCCGCCGCCGGGCTGGCATTGGCTGTGTGAGAGAGCACCCGTGCCCCAGTCAGCTCAGCTCCGTCGCCCGCAGGCCAACATCCTCGGCTCCGGCGGCGATTCGCGCTGCAACGAAACCCTCGCATGCCAAAGCGACACCTGCGAATCAGTCGTGCAAGGGTCGGACACCACCACCCACCAGCCTACCCAACCAGCGCACTTGTCCGCTCAACTAAACAAAACCAAACCCACTGAGAACCCGCAGAGCCACCGTCAAACTTCAGAGGCGTGTTATCCTCGCCTGTCGTCGCCCCCGCCCACGCCCACGCTCTGATTACGCTCCATCTCCTCGACCATTCGCTCTTTTGCTAGTCACAGAAGCTGCTCTATCAATAGCTCTCTCAATAGCAACACGCCAGCTTCCCGAGGATTATTCCATAGCACACGCGAAACCGACACCCGCTCCGTCTGCACCATCGACTAGAACCTAGAGCGACAATCCAACTCTTCCGGAGCCTGAATTGTTCCCTAATCCCTTTCTCGTAGCAGCGGAAATAGCTTCTGAGCTGTTCTCATCTCGTCGATCCTAATCCAAGATGATCAGAGAAGACCTGGTTGCTTCGGCAGTAAGTTCTCACCACCCCCACCTGTCTCCCCTAGGGACCAGGACTCCCGACCCGACTGTCTAGGGGTATTAACATTTCCCTCTTCTACAGGTTAATTGTAAGCCCACTGGCTTCCACCTTGCTTTTCCTTGCTCCCCAGCAGTCTCCTAACTATTATACTCCTACATGCAGTACTCCAACAGCCCCAAGTCGCCGCAGCCCCCTTAGAAAAGCGCATCGCCTTCCTCCAGTCGAAAAATCTCAGCACTGAAGAAATCAATGCCGCCCTCCAGCGAGTAGGTGAGCCGGCTGTTGCGCCGTCGGCAGTAGCTCCATATGCCCCACCCCTCCGCCTCCTGGCCAGGTCTATTCGAGCGGTGGATATTTCCCACAGGGGCAGCTTGCTCAGAGGCAGAATCCCGCTGAGTATGTCAAACCCTAGCTTCTTTGAGTTAACCAAGTGAAATGGGAGGATGCTAATGTAGGGAATTCGGAGATGTAGCGTACCGAGGCGAGATTGGAGGGATTGGTTTATAATGGCTACTGTGACCGGTGGCGTCGGTTACGGTCTCTACCACCTTGCAAAGGTAAATTAGACCCCCTTATATACTCTATGATCATACAAGGTGCTGACCCAACACCCTCCCAACAGCGCTACGTTTATCCCGTCATCGCCCCCCTACTCCTCCCCAACTCGCCCAAGACAAAGCCGCCATCGACGCCTCCTTTGCCGAAGCCTTTGCTCTCCTCGACCAACTCTCAACCGACACCGCAGCCCTTAAAGCCGCCGAAGAAGAACGCACAAAACGCGTCGACACATGTCTCGAGGAGGTCGAGTCTGTCATCGAACAACTCAAAGCTACTGCCAAGCGGCGCGAGGAAGAAGGCAAGCGGGTCGGGGAGGAAGTGCGCAGCCTTCGAGACCTTATACCCAAAGCGCTGGAAGGCCAGAAGGAGGCTCAGGCACAGGCGCTTCAGGATCTGCAGAATGAGCTGAAGAGTCTTAAGGCATTAGTGGTGAATAGGACTGCAGCGGCGACGGCTGCGGCCGCGGGCTCAATGGGGCCGAGACAAGTTTATCCGGGGAGTGGGCTGCCGAATGGAACGCCGCCGTTGGACCCGGGGGCGTCGTCATCGTCTGCGGGCATCGGCGGCGGGACTATATTGGGCACGGGGGGAATGAGGAAGGAGGGTAGCCCGCTGCCGTTCGGGTTGCCGACGGGGAAGCCGAGTATTCCGTCTTGGCAGTTGAAGGCAGCGGCGCCGAGCTCGAGTGCGGATAGTGGAGATGCGGCGGGGTCTTCTTAGAGAGGAGGCGACTGGAGTGAGATGTTGGACGGAGAGTAGGGAGACACAGACACTGATGACTACTCTTGTTCATGGCCATTCGTAGATTTACTATTGAACAATGTTTGACGACGGGGTTTCCATGAAGGGTTTTCACGCATTATTCCAATTTATCTAAACAATCGTTGCAGCATGGGGTGAGTGAAAAGAGGAGCCATTTTCTTTTTTTTTCCCCCTTTTATATTTCCTTTTTTCCTTTTTCTCTCTCTCTTTCTCCTTGGTCTCAAAGTTGTATTTGTGACATCTTTTTTTTTTTCCTTTTTTTTTTCCTTTTTTTCTCTTTTTTTCCTGCTCAATCCATCAACTCGAGTTAATTTGTTATATTTGTGTAGAATAAAAATTTTTTCTTCCTTTTTTTTTTTTTTTTTTTTATATAATATAAATAAATAACTAAATACAGAAGCCAAGGTTTTTTTTATGAAATTTAAAAAGTGTTGTTTGGTTAATGGGGAATTCCCGTTTGATTTAGTTGGTATGGTATGGTATGGTATGAGTAGTTATGTACGTTGGAAGTTTGAGGTAAGGTTGTTTGGTGCTATATCTAGGGAAAAAGAAAAAACTATGCTTGCTAGTAAGGAGCTTTCAGCAAGGCTGGTTTGTACGTTGGAAATTTGCATGACCATCTTCTGCCGTTGTTTTTTACTCCATCCCATCATTTATTCCTTTCCCTTCTCCCTTCTCCCCCGCCCAGCCCTCGCATCACAACTTCACCCACGCATTCCCCACCTCGACCCTCGCGCCCCTCATCACCACCCTCTCCGCCAGCTCCCTCTTCATCTCTCTCGTCCTCTCGCCGTCCGAACACAGCTCGTACACCGTCGCCAGATTGAACGTCAGCGCCCAGAACGCGTTTCCCTCCTCCACCAGATCCTCCATTATGTCGCGCGCCTCCGAGAGTCTGCCCGTGTACACGAGGGAGACCGCGGTGTTGAGGCGCGCCATGGGGTTGTGGGATTTGCATGTGGTGTACGAGGGGGACGAGGGAGGCAGGGAGGACAGGGCGGAGAAGGCGGTCGTGGCGAGCGGGAAGGAGGAGGTGGTGATGTGTAGGAGGGCGGAGATGAGGGCGTCGGTGTAGGGTTGCGTGGGCGGGTGTGGGGCGGAGAGAGGGTCTGTTGTCAGTTCCTCCGCATCCTCCTCCGCCTCCTCGGTATTGTTTGCGAGAGGAGGAGGCGGTAGCGCTTCCTGCGCGGCTTTAAAGTTCCCAATTTTTATGTACAATAGACACAGCATGAACCTGATCTTGATATCCTCCTCCGAATTCGTATCCCCAGGGCGCAAAGACTCCAAATGCCTCGCAGCCGCCGCAAGATCCCCCATCTCAATCAACGCACTCGCTACCCGTATCGACAGGTCCGCCAGCCGGTTCTTCCAAAGCTGCACCGCAGCCCCATTCTCCGCGGCCTTGACGGCCTCAATTCGCGCCTCCCGTGCAAGGTCGTAGTAAAAAACCAACGCTCGGCGCCAGTCGTTGAATGATAATGCTTGCAGTCGTATAGCCAGTAGCCGCAATTCCCACGGGACCAGGTGCCTCCGCTGGGGCCTTGCCGGGGCTTGCCCGGGTCCGGGGGGGCTTCTGGGGGGTATTTCCTGCCAGTACGAAGGTGCATTGAGGTCCTCGAGCGTCTTTACCTCCTGGCATGCGACGGTTGTTGCGCCGATGATGCACAGGCACGCGAGGCGTATGTACCAAAGGCGGAAGATCTCGGGGTAGTTTCCTGCGGAGAGCGTGCCGAGCGTATTTGCGGCTGTGATTGCGGCGGCGCGGAAGTACCCTCCGGCGAGAAGCTCGGGAAGCGGGGTATCGGGGGTGGGCTGGGGGCGGGGCGTGAGCGGGGTCGGTGTTGACGGGAACGCTAAGCCGGCACCGGTCGACTGGCGGGACGACGGGAGCGGAAGGTCGTGGTTCGGCAGCGGGTGGAAGATGTGGGGTTGGATCAGCTGCGGGAACTCGCGGAGCGGGAGAGGGATTCGGGGCTCGGTGTACAGCGTCGAAGTGGAAGGTGTGCCGGCGCGAGATGACGGCCGCGGGCTCGTCGGGGGTGCTAAACGCGACGTGGTGGTGGTGGTGCTGGGAGTAGTGGGGGTTTGCAGCGGATGGGAGGAGGAGGTCGAAGCTGTGGGAGCGGCGGGGTCGAGCGGGGACTGGATCGCCAGGGATCCAAGAGGGGTAGATGGGGTCCTGCTCGTGGTGCGGGGGGAGAGGGGGGAAGGGCATGTCAGCGAACGAGCGACGGGGAGAGCAGTCAATGCCAGTGCGGTGCCGCTCGCCATGGGGGGTGCGAGTTCAATGGGGGTATATATAGGGTATCACAGTGTTGGGTTCATGACATCTGAGCTCCCAGATAGGGAAACTGGAGCTGGAGCTCGAGAGGGGATATGCAAGAATGTGCACTCACTCGCCCAGGTCCAGCGGCCCAGCGTCCTGCGCCGCGGCGATGTCACGACCTTCCTGCTGGTCTCGCTCGACGGCGCCCGCGAGTGGCCCTTCTGCGGCGGCTTTGGCAGCTCCATGGGATCGCCCGGGATGCTTGCGCTGGCGTCTGTCCTGTGTGCAGGCGTGCGGGCGGGCGCTGTCGCTGTCGCTGTGTAGCGTTCGCGGTGGAGTCTGCGATGCGGTGTTGGTGGTGAGGTATCGAGGCACGACAGCTGCAGGGCCTGGACCCTTGGCGCCGCGGCGCCCCGCCAAGACTGCGCTTGCTCCAGAGTCTACGCTCCCCGTGCCCGGCTCGCACCCCCCCCCCCTGCAGCGCCATGCAGCTCCAGCTCACTTCGCGCGGAGCACACCCACTCGTCCCGCAGAGCGCAGAGCGCAGAGCGGAGAGCGCAAGAGCTCCAGCACTGAACACACAGCTCCGAGAATCGCCCCAATCCGGCCGCCGTCTCCTGTTGCAGCCTAAACAGCATGGCTCGAGACGCATCCTTGCGCTCGCGTTCTCCGTCCCCCTCTCGACCTCGCCATCGGCTGCACGGCCACCGCTTTCGTGACCGGTCAGCGTCTCCCCACCATCGTCACCGCCGTGAGCGCCACAGATCCCGCGGCCGCCGCAGGCACCGCGCCCGCTCTCGTAGCCCCTCCAGGTCCCGCTCACGGTCCCGCTCACGGTCCCGCTCACGATCCCCGTCCCCGTCCCCGTCCCGGTCCCGGTCCTACGACCGCCATCACCGCCGCCACCGTTACCACCGTGACCGTCACCACGACTCCAAGCGCCAAAAGCGCTCTTCCTCCCCCTCCGCTCGCCCCCAATCCCTTCCCCCGGTCCTCCCGTTCAACGCCCAGCCATTGACAAGATATGACTTCGACTCGTTCAAGTCCCTCTTCGCAGAATACCTCGACATCCAGAAGAGCTTAGTCATCGGCGACCTCAGCGAGCGCGAAGTCAGAGGCCGTTTCAAGCGGTTCATACACCATTGGTAAGTCATCTCTGGCAACCTTTAACATAGGCACAGAACGCAATTGGGCAATACGTGCAAAAGATGCTGATTCGGAAGGAACCGCGGTGAGCTAGCGAAGGGTTGGTATGATCCAGCACGGAGGACCCGGGATCAGGATATCGATGAACTTGTTGCGGAGGCGGCAAGAGATGCTGCGGCAGCATCGGCAGTGGCGACGTCACAGCAACTTGTGCTTCATGGACAAGCAACTTCGAGTTCCTCCGCGGGAGTGAAGCGGAGTGTGGATGAGGTAAAGGGTGGAAGCGAGGATGAAGAGGAAAGTAGCAGTGAGAGCGACATTGTAGGCCCGACGTTGCCGGGACATGAAAGGACCCGAATTAAGAAACCCGAGGTTGCGATGCCGACAATCGAGGATCTAGATCTTCAAAAGGGTACGTACCTTCTCGGGAAGCAGACGTAATTCACTGTCCTTTCTAACCCCTCCTGTTTTGAACAGAACAAGCCGCCTCTGACGCCGTCGCCGCTCGCGCCGAGCTCCGCGCCCTCCGCAAAGCCGACCGCGCTTCCCAAAAAGCCGCGCTCGACGAGCTCCTTCCCCGCGCCGCCCGGGAACGCGCGAGCGCCAGATCGAAAAGAAAAAAGAACTCAACGAGAAGCTCCGATCCTTTCGCGAAAAGTCTCCCGACATGGAGGTTGGGGACTCGACGCTTATGGGCGGCGGCGGGACGGAAAGTTTCAAGCAATTGAAGGCGATAAAAGAGAGGAAGAAGAATGAGAGGGAGCTGAGGAAGGAGGCGATGCTGAGGCAGAGGATGGAGGAACGCGAGATGAGGTTGAGGGCGCATCGGGAAAAGGAGGAGAGGACAATTGCGATGTTGAAAGCGTTGGCAGAGAGTGCAGCAAAGAATAGATCGTGAGAGTGAGGGGGTTGACCGTTGTCTTTGAGATTGCCAGGCTAGAGGATTCGGTTGAGTTTCCGTACTAGTACTGGTACTGGGAGTGATGGTGATACCAGTGAATGAATATTGAGGTGGCTACTTAATTACTTTAGATACTCAGTTTACGTCCAGGGATCGGAATATACGAATTGACTTTATGTTAAAGCTGAACGCATTTTCAATTTTACACAGTTCTTGTTAACATCGCATCCAATTATCTGGCTGCTTCTTGGCGATATTTTCTACATATTCAATCTATGTATGAGAATTCCATTAGAGAGCTTTTATAATTGAGTGACCTCAATTTCGTTCCAGTCCTTTCCAATTACAATTCTCAATTGTTTCTTCTCTGCTGCTTCTTTTGAGATGTTCTTAAAGAGTCCCTCCCTGAGAGTGTCAAGGTAGAGTTCGTATGAGGGCATGTCTAGTTCAGTTATAATGCAGGTGTCAGAGTGGTAGTGCTCGTATACTATTATAGATGGGGAATGTAGATGAAACTCACAACTATCCACAAAAGCCCTAACTTGGTCATCTGTCATCCCATCCCCCTTTTGAGCAATCAGGGAATGTTCCTGCTCGATCCTCCAGTCGTAGACGTACTCCAGTTTTTCTGCGTCACTGCATAGAGGTTAACTTCAACCTCTATCAGTGAATCATTCTATTAAGGGTACCCTACATATGCACCAACGCATCAAGCCTTTCCCACAATCCCTTATACTCTTCCAACTGCCTATTCACCCACTGTATATCCTCCAACCTATACGTTCCCAAAGTTCCCCTGCCTGTCTTCTTACTCTCCTTCCACTTCCTCTCCACCTCGCTTTCAGGTAGACTATGGAATCCCACGCACCACCCCTCAAATACAACTACATCATACGGTCCGCTCACCTTTACCCATTGCTCAATCGGAACCCGGTCTCCCTTCCCTCCATGCTGCGACTTATCATACGCCGGTACCGCTACTACAGGTTCTTGTTGGGCAAGCTGTGCAAACACGACTTCGCCTAGAGTGATATCATGAGTGCCAGGTGATCCGCGCTGACGGAGGAACGGGTTTTGGGGATGTTGTAAAGAGAGGGCGGTAAGTTCCGAGTAAGGGAGGTAGATGTCGTCGATGGAGAAGGTGACGACACGGAGTGAATGTGGATGGCTGCTGAGGGCAGCGGTAAGTTGGGTGCAAAGGGAGGTTTTCCCGGAGCCTTGGATGCCGGAGACGCCGAGGAACAAGGGGGGTAGGGAGATGGGGGTTGAACTGGAGGCGCGGACGGACCGGCGGGCGGTGAGGAGAGGCAAGAGGAAGGAGGTGATGAGAGGGCTTTTGTCGCGGAATATGGACATTTTTGTGAGATCTGACGTTTTAAGGCAATAGTAAGGAATGTACAGCTCGAGGGAAGCCTGATGATGAAAGAGAATTAAAATACATCCCGAAGTGAAAGTAAAAGACCGTGAGGGATGAGAAGATATGACGAATTTCAGCTACATGACTGGCGGGATTTTTACGCAGGCGCAGCGGGATAACTTGCCCCGCAGTGCTGTGGGATGTGGAGTTGGCAAGCAAATGTGGAGTAGGTGCTACTGGGTCACGTGGGCGTGGTATTCACGTTTCGGGAAGCTCCCTTTCCAGGTAGTGGCGCATTGAGAGTTTTAGCCTCAGCTGCTGTTCCCTACAGCTATGTAAGCTAGAGAGTCTCAAACTCAATGCGTTTGGGGCATTGTTCCTTCAGAGACTCATTTCATGGGCTTCATTGATCTCAACCTCAGTTTCGGTCCTATCCAGGCACTCTGTGAGCTCAAGCTCTCCTGCAGGCTATATAATGTGCTGTAAGTAGAATTCTGGCAAGTCAGAATGAGTACAACGTGGGCCATGGAGCAAAGGTTGCGATCAGGCTGGAATTGCAAGTCAAAAGTGCAATTTCACTTCCTTTCTATGGTGTTTCTAGAAAAGAGGGGCGCGAAACTCAGAGTCAACTCAGGCCCAAGTTTACCTTTTTCGCCTACAGACATGTCCACGTGCTGCCATGACAAAGTCAGGATTGGCTGCGGATCAACTCAAAAGGGAAGCAGCAATTTGAGCGACCCCAGTTCAGTTGAAATGCTGATTCTAGGCACTCGGGGTGAGAAGAAGTCAATCACAAATGTCTTACTGCCAACTCAGTCGCTTTTGTACTCGTCTTACACTGCATGGCTGCCGGAAAACTACACTTACTTGTTTGTAAGAAAACCTTGTTACGCACGCTATGCACGCAGATCCCAGAGCCAAAGTCACCTAGGACCCAGCGCACATGGAAATATAACCAGGTTCAACCACTGTCGTCCGGGGGGTCTCACGAGCTCACGGTAATTCTGCGGTCATAGAAATGGCACTAACTCTTCAGGATATAGCGTCCATAAAAGAAATTTTCTCAAAATGGTCAATATCATGTCCAATGAGGGATACAGCAAGGTGCGAAGACGAGCATATTTAGGCATCACTCAATCCGGTGAAGTTTGGAATCAACATGAAGGATCGTGCTTTCCACCTCGAGAAAGTCTAAAGTCACTCTTCCCTGTCATCAAACTTACATACTCCTTGTATTACTGCATTCTTCTGGGTGTTCTCTCTGGGTTTCTAACATAGCGACGCTGGAGAGGAGAGGCCCCTGAACTCCGCCCCCAGTGTTGGTGGTAAGCCTATATCACATGAGGACGCCGTAAGAATGGGGTCCAAAATTGCTAGAACAATCAAGCAAGGTCTTGAAAGACTCAAGCCTTGCCTGAAGGTTATCACTGAGGTTGGTGATATTTCTATTTTGTTTGGTATCTTATGGGCGTGAATATTAAGTGGAAAACTAACTATCAGAAATGATTGTCTAGAGTGTCGATTAGGCAAACGCGACTACTAAGGAAGAGCTTGATGAGGATGCTCTTGTAGATAAGCTCCTGCCGTTGATTGATGAGGCGTCTGCGATCGTTAATGAAGTTCTAGGACGGACCAAAGGCATGGACCTGACTGGAGAGTACACGAACAGAGCGCAACGCAATTATGCAGACCACAAGGCTACGCCCGAGGAGCAAAAGTAGGCGAAAGCTCTTGCTGAGTGCGTTTGTCTTCGAATCATAAAATTCTTATTCAAAGTTTTAGAGCTAACTTGTCATAATTGCGCAGTTGACCGGGAAAGTAGTGAAAGCAATTGAGAGCGCCAAAGAAAAAATCAAGGACATGCCCAAGGCTGGGTCCAAGCTGGGCCCTCTCCTGGGGCTTCTGCAAGGTAACCTCCAATAGTGAAAGTACCGGTACGCAGTGTTAATTACATGCCATTACAGATCCTTCTATTCCAGATCCTTCCGCTGTCGGGCTCCTGTTGAACGGTGTTCTTACCTTGCTTGGAAACCTTGTAAGTTCCCTCTCCCGCTTATTGCCACTTAGCGATGCTAAACTGACGGGAGGTACAGTATCATCAAAAACCTCTTTGTCGCTCTGGGCCTCGACAAGATTCTGAAGGGACTTGGATCTGGAAAGCTTCTGGGTGGATCAAGGAAAAGGAGAGCAAGTAGGAAAATAGCTTTGTGTTCACCCTCTGCAATTGGGGTTTCATAGGATGCTGAATACTTTTGATATCCGTCAGATGTTACAAGCATCAACTGTCATGTTACATTATATTCCCTCCTTTTAATAGTAGCAATTACCTAACTGGAACAACTAGTTCAATCAATCCTCCCTTATTTCTGAGCCAATGGGTGCCTTCCGCTAAGGATTTATGTGAAATTCAAACCAAATTTTACCAGGGTACATTTCCGCCGCAAGCAGGGGGTAGTTTCTCTAAGCACTTGGACGTGAGTAAATAATAAATCAAGAAAACTTTTTGTTTATGCAGACATTTACACCTTAAATGCAGAAATTAGGAGCCAGTGAACAAGTTGTCAATCTCACCACAAAAGGCAACAGGAGCTCCCAAGCACCAAGAGAGCACTAGGTAGCAGTCAGGTATTAATGTATCTGAAAAGTGAAAGAGTAGAGGAGGCTGAACTGTCGGAGTGAAAATTTCTAGCTAGAGCATAAGAATGCATTACTGGATATTACATATGCAAGCAGGAATAGGTGCGAATGATGCAAATGTGAATTTAAATATCCTCTATATGGTATAGTTATTGTAGACTATGCTACTTCAGCAGTAGTGTACTCTAACTAACTGCTTTTGAAATTTATTGTTTATTGTTTATTCAAGTGAGTATTTTGAAAGGGGGGGGGGGTGCCCCGCTTTCAAAAAATTGTTTCGAACGCTCTACCAAACAATAAAACAGGGATACGGACCCCGGTTTTATTTCAAAGCAGGGGTTTGAATTTCACATAAATCCTTAGCGGAAGGCACCCAATATATTACCATATGGTTTCAACGTACCAGAATCAGGTATGCGTAAATGCCCACGTGATGTAGTGCCCGAACGAGACGATGGTTCGCCCCCGGTCAATGCTGACGTTAACGCGCGTTCGGGAACATCCCAGACAACTAACCGCTCTGCTCTGCACAAGTGCTAGGATTATAATTGTAACGTTCCAGAAAGGGAACGGAACAGCATGAGACGGCTTTCCTAACGTCGCGCGTTGTGTTTCAAGAACGATGCACAAAGAAAAGCTTAAAACACCTCCGGAATATCCCTCGCAGCTGTTCCTTCAAACATGCTACAGACGGTGGAACCTGTCGGAGCAAACATAGCTACAAGCGGCGTGTTTGGGTGGGGCCCCCGGGTGAGAAATGAGGTAAGACGGATGCAGGTACAGTTGCTTGTTTCGGCTTGGAGATGCGGAATCTTCATAGCAAGAAGGTATTATTGACAAGTATAGAAGTGCGAGATAGTAATGTAATGCATGCCGATACTGCAGAAGGAGCATATGTACCGGACCTTTGTGCTACTGGCGCATGTTCTGTTATGTTCTTGAGGTATATAAGACTGCTTCAAGCTTCCCAACTTCAGGCTTGCTATTGCTACAAACGATCTCGTCAATACAAACACCCCATATCAACTTGCGCAGGCCGCAGCATACAGATTCCGCTTGGATCGGATCTCCTACTATACGATTTACAATTCTTTCACGACACCGTTTGATACATTCTTTAAGTCATAATCTCTAATCTGTCACAAAAAAATATATATACCTTAATATCATAATCTCCAAACATGAAACCCGTCGCCATACTGAGCACCTTTGCCGCGCTTCTAGCCATTGCACAGGCAGAATTCAGCCCTCCGCATCCGGACTACCCACACAACCATCACCATAGCCACAGCGCTGAGATAGTGGCCCACGAGCATGGATATGGCAATAATCGGGTGAGGGCGAGGGGTCATGACGGAATTGTATATGCGAGGGAAGCCGTTGAGAGGTAAGTTACCCCCCAAGGCGTGAATTGACCTGTGGGTCGCATGCTAACATAGAGTTACCGGAATTCCAGAGACGCAGATTGGTCGCATAGCAGCAAATTACAGACCCGCGCTCGCCTCGTTCCCCGCCGTCCTGTTCGCAAGCCTACTCGCCCCGTCAAGAAGCCGATCAAGCGCCCCATCACGCGTCCCCGTCGCTGCCGCAACCCAGCCGGACGCACAGTCCCATGTCCTGTAAACATAGGGCGACCTAGAGGGTGTAAGAAGAAGGCCGAGAGGAACGCGCGGTGTCCGCCGACGACGACGAAGCCGACGATGACGAAGCCGACGATGACGAATCCGACGGGTACAGCGACTGGAACGCAAACGGGGTTACCGACAACGACAGCGCCGGGTGAGACGGGGGCGCCAGATGACGGTACTACGGGTGGAGGTGGGCCATTGGTGCCGCCAGTGGATCCGGGAGTGACAGATCCGGGGGTAACAGACCCGGGGGCAACTGATCCAGGGGCAACTGATCCAGGGGCAACTGATCCAGGGGCAACTGATCCAGGGGCAACTGATCCGGGAGCGACGGAGCCGGGGACTGGAGAGGAGGCGACCGAAGAGGTGCCGGTAGAGCAAGCCTAAAGAATGAGATTGTATTTTTAGATTGGTGAACTCGGGATAATAGAAATGAAAGTCAATATATAAAATGTGCTTTCGAGTGACGTTCAGTTTGAATGCACTCTAGCGATCTGCAAAATCAGTAACCTTAATCTAGTAATGAACTGAATAGTTGGACATTAATTTATCTCGCTTAAACATTCGCCTGATGCGAGACCAACGTTCGCCATGATCAACGTGGTTAAATGAGCAATAGAAACGCGATAGAAACGTGGCATGAACTGAAATAGTTGCAGGTAACCATATTACCACTGCTGTCGTTACACCGGTCTTGTGAAAATGATGGCAAGATGTAGCAATGTATATTCGACGAATGGTAAAAATATAAACTACATTATCTTTTGTTCGTAACACCATAACTACTGATCACTTTCGAAAAAAAAACTACATTTTTGTTCACAACACATTGCACCGACCATAACTGATACTTCCCTCCATGGTAAATCGATAGAAGAATATCCACCAGTCCCAACTAACAAATGCAAACTCCTTCAAATCTTTTTAAGGATGTTTTCCTCCTTCACCGCGCTCTTCTTTCCAGTGTTGTCATTCCTAATCTATTGAATACATTTAGCACTTTATTAATTTCCCTAATAATGAAGGCTCACCTCGTATCGCGGGCTGTCCTCGCTGGCCTTAACGGTAACACCCGTGTCTCCTGCAGGGGTGTCCTCTGTAAGGACCCGCTCAATGACACCAGTGGAGGATGAGGTATTCGATTCACGGCCTGTAAAGATATTGGTCAGCCCACGCTTCCCACACGGTCGGTCACATACCTCCAACTGGTTTGTATTCGACCTGCTGGCCCTCCTTATACTTTGCCTGCATAGCTGCGGATGTTCTGATGTTCCTTGAGACTGGGGTGCGTTGAATTCGATAAGCTGGTGAACGGTATTGCCTGAGTGCAAGATTGAGTCTGAAGGAAGATCTTGATGGGATAGTGTTCATCACTGCGGAGGGAAGAGAATAAGATTTCCTGAACACGATGCTAGGGGGTTTATATAACCAGAGGATAGAGCTGAAAACGCCTGCGCAATCTTGGATGGCCTGTGAGACTTATATCCGCTTGTGCCAATAGCAAGAAGGCAGCGAACGTCATGGAATACGTGACGTCAATTTGGAGCCATTATGAGGTGTGGGCAAGTGCAGATACTGCCAGTTGTGGGTGGAATTTCAAAGTGAACGGAATTCGATGACACATAATGAGATGATGGTCTAAGGTTATGCGGCGCTGCGGACGGCAGCTGTCAAGATGATATCAACTCAGCAGGTTAATTGGTGGCTACTTGGCGGTTGATCGTCCCAAGGTTGTGCAACTAGGTTTACCTGGGTAACGACATGTCACGTGACACTAAGCTCACCGCTCACGTGTGTGCTGCATTACTTGGCATACCGAGGGAGGTCCAGTCACGGGACTGCAAGTATCTTTCAAACCGCTATACACGCACTGCCTCCTCCTTGCTCTAGAGCGAAATTGAAGCAGCGAAATTGAAGCAGCGAACAATGGAACGCACCCAACAATGCAGCCCCTCCCCTTGCACTTGTCTGCTGTGCCTTGAAACACCCATGGCCCTCTTTCTTCTTATCTTCATTATGTTTATAAACCCATAACTCATCGCCATAGCCCTTAGGGCGGCCAGCGATTAATGATATTAAAAAAAAAAAAAAAAAAAAAAAAAAACCCATGGCCCTCGAATGCACCTACTACAATCACAAGGTATCTTATCCCCCATCCACATGCATACAGGCCATACACATTCCTGACACAAAGACACCGTGCTGGCAATGGCCATGGCCAGAAGAGCCTTGCACAGCTGCAGGGCACAGACCTTGAGTATGTATATGAGTAGACCTGCCTCCCCATTAAGACACTGTGGTCACCTTTATGGAATTTGCCCTCTTTACAACCCAATTTCTAGATTGTATAACATCTGTTATTATTAGCTGTCTAGTCCAGCGATCTCAAAACTTATAATTCACGTTTGGTATTGAAAGACAGCATCGACCTTAGCACAATCGAGAAAGTGTATCTACAAAGGAACAAACCCCTACGGCTTCCTGAACGCTACATCTTTGAGAAGAAATAACTGATTTGACGACAAGATACTTCTATTAACAGGCAGGCCTAGGTTACAAGAAGAACGAACGGCCCTTGCCAGCACAACTCGCAAGCAAGTTTGCCGGCGTAATATAACCCACCACTCCTGGAGTATTGATCATGATGGATACTATACCCACAGTCTTGGGAGTCTCTGATAATTCGGAGTTGTTAATCGGCTTAAAGGCTCTAACAGCCCGAAGAGAGTTTGCCTATGCAGTAGAATGTGCATTTTTCATGCTAGGATATTCGGTGTTCCGTATAACCACTGTTCCTCATACTGAATATAAGCACTGGAACTCCGACTTCATCGACCCCTCTGTCAAGAACTATATTAACACTCTTCAGTGGTTTTCACTACTGGTGATCGAGGTCCTTGCTGCATGCCTCGTGGTCGCATTTTTTGTTTTCGGGATTTACGTTATGTGGATCGCTCAGATTGACAGGGTTGAGAAACTGACAGCAGAACGACAACAAGCACAAGAAGCAGGACAGGAAGTACGCTTGAGAGCAGAAGCAAAGAGGCTCGAAACACTGCGTCTTGCTGATTTAGCTATTCTCAGAGCCCAAACACAAGATCAAGTGGATATAAAATCTTCAGTAATGTTTAATTCTAGATCAGATCAAGCTCGCAACAACAGGTTGCAGGGGCATGAGCGGTTGAATGAATGGTTAAAGAACGTTGAATTACCTGGCTTGGGTATGAGATCTTTTCCGACGAAGAGAGAATCTCAGATATGGTTGCAGAAACGTGAAGCACAGAAGACAGCGGGAAAGAGATTGGCTATGCCAGAAAGGAATACAGAAAACCCCGTCTCATCCGAACGTCGGAGTGGTCTCGCGACAGTAGCCACTTTTCTTCAACAAAAGGAACTTGAGAGAAGGAGAATCCATGAGGAAGTTATTCGCAAAATTGCGGAAGATTCTGCCACCAAAGACAGAAAACAGCACACCTCACGCTACAATGGTATCTTTGGGGGTCATAATCAAGGTAAATCTCGTTCTGAATGGAAGTCAATTTTCCCATCACTGTCACGTTACTCTCCACCACCTAAACCGTCCCCACCTCCACAGCCGTTACCTCTTGAGCCCCGTCAGCCTATTAACAAGCCCCCAAATCTAAGCATTTCGATTTTTGAACCCCTACTTGGTAGCCCCACACAGCCCTTTCTTCCACACACCATTTTGTCGCCCGCTAGGCCTCAGCAGTCTTGGACAGAAGTGCAAGGTCACTCTTCGAATATACAGTCTTCAGGCAACAATCCAGATGTGCCTAGTGGACGCCCACTCCCGGCATTTACCATGAGTGGTGCTCTACCACCGCTGCAAACACCTTCAGGCACCCATACAAGCTCACAAGGACATGTTTCCTGCGGGTTAACCCCACTGCTTGGTTCTATAGACCATAGTACTAATCCTGTACCAGTTACTATGCCAAGCTCACGAAATCAAAGCTGTGGACTCACACCCTATCTTGGTACCATTCACCATGGTCACTCGCCCTGCCATGGCGAACAGCTGCAAGGAGGGTTAGGTGAAACAAGAAAACAAAAACAAAACCATGGTCACTGTCTCCCCCCACCCGCAGCTTCTGGCTCAGACCAGCAGCATCAAAGCTGTGGCCTCACACCATACCTGGGCAGCCTTGGTGCTGCCCATGCGCATCACTATTCACAGCCACAGACCCAACCCGCGCAATGGCCGGCTTCTGGAACATCAATCTTCTCTGGGGCGAACTGGGGAAGTTTTTTGGCTGCTCCGGGAGCCAGCTCATCAGAAGGAATCGACAAAGACGGAGATGTCATCATGGAAGATACTTCATCCCTTAAACAGCCGAACGCATTCAGTCATGTTAATGAATTTAAAGCGACAGTATTACAAGGGTCATCTACAGAATGGACACAACAAAGTGCATTGCCCACACCTTCTTGGGGTTTTAGCAACTGGAGTAGTAGCCAAGCCGTAGCAAACAGTAATTGGGCTAATGTGCAAATTTCACAGCAGCAGCAGCAGCAGCAGCAGCAGCTTTTAGCACAGCAGCAAGAAGAACTGGCCCAACATCAGCAATTGGAAGTCCAGGAACGGACAGAGAAACAACTCTTTCAGCAACAGCATATACAAAGAGGCTTTCCGCAACCAGGCCAGTGGCTTGCACAGACGTCAAACAGTTACGCCCCATTCAAGGAGCTAGGCAACAATTCGGGATTTAATCCTGTCGGATGTTTGGAAACGAATGTCCCTTCTGGCATAGACAGCTCAACCTCTTCAAGTGATTCCGCATTATCACCGATCGCTATGTCCATAGACTCCCAGGAGGTTCAATATTTGCATGGAGGATTTTCGACACCAAAGAAGAAAGACTTTGATGCGGCAATGGAGATTGAAAGCTGCAGCAGTACAGATAGCACATACTCGCATCTAATTACACCAACTCCAGCAGCAGTTTCGGCCTTTGCTGGAGCTGTTACATTTGCTCGTATTGCTGAAACTCCCATTGAATGTGCTGGCGTATCTGCGGATGTTACTGGACTCACTCATATTACAGGGTCCGGAGCTGGATTCAAGCGCCTGCCAACAATCGAGGAAGTTGCTAACGAGGAAGGAAAGACTAGGGTAGATCAACCAAGAACTCCGACTGGCCAGGCATCCTTTAGGCCAAGGCAATGCCTAGGGTCCCCGAGCTCGAAAAGCATGTTCCAGGTAGGAGCCAATATGAAGAACTCAACTGATAGCTGCAGCAGTATCAGTAGCTCTGGGTTTACGCAATTCTATTCTGGGGGTGACAACTCTGAATCATCATGGAATCAAGGTTCAAACTGGCCCAGCCCAGATCCAGTGCCTGTCACGAAGAAGCCAAAGCGGTTAAATACCTTCCAGATTGTCACTACACCGCTTCCTGCATCTTCTGGTTCATTCGAATCTACGGGAACAACAGGCTCAATAAGTTCAGGGTCCAGCTCAATCCTGGATCTGTCTGAATTTGTGAGTAATAGACTTAATGGGTTAGCTGCTGACCAGGCTAAGAAAAAGTTGACAGAAGAGGAATTGCTTTTCAGCGTGAGTGGCCTGCAGTATAGTACTGGGAGAGGGATTTTGTTGCCGCCACCGAAGTAACTGATGGCACATTCCCGTGAAGTCATAGCTTTTTTGAAGGTTCTAACGCTGTAGACAATGTTGTATATACTTACCTCTTTAGCATTTTAGAACGTAGGCAGGTAAACGGGAGCTATTGTAGATTTTTTTGCTTTTCTGCTGGTAGGGATTGAAGGTGTATGGTGTAAGTATTCAAAGTAAGGCAATTCGTGTACCCTGATACATACTGTAAGTAATAAAACCTCCAAGAAAATATACAGTAATTTTCTGGTTCTGTGAATCGTTACAAGTAGTGACTGCGTTGCACTATCTTTGATATTTGGGGGTTTCTTCGTGGTTCGCTAATTTTCCTTTATCTTGTATTTAATCTTGTCGTAGCCCACGAGGCGGTATACGAGTAATGATAATAAAAAATAAATATAAATATAAATAAAAAGATAAATATAAAAGGGTGGTGCACGCATGCGTATAAGAACATCCTTTCTTTGATTCTAATTCTCAATTTCCTATATATCATCACTCATTTGCAGTTGTTTGCCATGGCGAGTCTCTGGATCGAGGTCCTTGTGGCCCGGAGACAGGCACCTGTGTGTAAGTGCCTAATGATGGCGCATAGTTGTCCGCATTACTATCGCCACAGTCGAATCATGTCAATAGCAGCGCGTACTTTTGGGGGGGATCATGGCCAGGCAGTCGATCGTGGAAGCGGCCATGGCCATACATATGTGGCTTAGGCCATCTGAGATGTAAGAACTCGAAACATGGCCTGGTAATCTTGCTCAGAATTTTGAGAAAGGTAGACGATATATATATGGGGCTGTGACGCCCTTGGTTGTGAAATTGCTATATTAGACATTTTCAACATTTTTTTTTAAAACGTGTGTACCACAAGGTTTCGAAATCCTACCACTTACACCGCACCCAACTAACGAGGCCATTATGCTAAAGAGAACTAATCACTTCGCCAAGCAAGCAACGCAAGGAGAAACATATACCAACAAGGAACCACAAAGAACGTTAGATGTCATGCGGTCCTCACTCCTCCATTCCCCGAACTATGTCTCTCACAACTCTACCTCTACCAACGCCCATACCTCCACTGCTCCCGCCGTCCAACCAGCTTCTACCCCAAACAGGAGGCCCCTTGGCGAAATCCATGTAGATGAGCGGGATAACAGCGCGAGCATCCATCCACTGTTCAGAGGCAAGGTGCTGAAGTCTGTGAGGGAGGTAATGTTTGCCAACAAGGAGCATGCGAAGGAGAATGTGATATCGCATGTTAGAAAGTCATCTTCTAGATCCGGTTCACAAGGTGTTAGAGGAGTCTCAACTACCCCTAAGGGGCCGGCAAAGATAGATGTGCTTAGCGATCAACCACTTACTCCACTCCCTATCCACTCTATTCTCGCCCGCATCACGACTTCCCCTCTTCTTTCAGCCCCCAAGAAACTCGAGTTAGTCAATACTCTCCACACTATAGCACAAACCATATCTAAACTTTCGACTCAGCAGGTTGCGGCTGCTATTGGTCCGCGCAAGCCGAGCCCCAAAGAAGCCCGGGCCGCGAGGCTACGGACTCTGGTGGCAGAGGCACACAAGGCAAACCTTGAAAAGACGGCCGTTAGTGAGGAGGAGTGTATCAGAAGGATTAAGATTGATGAGACATTTGGTGAGATGTTGGGACTAGACAAAAGGGATAGTATGTTTAAGGAGTTGGCATGGATGGACTTGGGTAAAGACGGTGGTAGGGGAGGCAAATTGAATGAAGGAGCGACAGGGAGCTCAAAGTCAGCTGTGACTCCAGAATCAGAGGTTACGAGACGGCTGAATCACCATGTCAGGACAACGATTGTGGTATTGCCAGTCAAGAAACTAACGGCAAGCAAATCCCCCTCTAGCAGCCGCGTGCATATCTCATGCGAGTATGCTGAAGCACCGTCGAAGTGGGAAGAGAAGGAAGAGAATCCAGTGCCGACGGTCGCGCCGCTTTTTGCGAATACATCGAGAGAAGCAGTGAAAGGAAAGGAGACTGTGGCAAGAAAGAATGTAAGACAGAGGAAGAGAGTGTATCAGGATATTTCGTCTTTCTTGCGGTCGTGGCAGCCAGGGGTGATGAAGCATTGCCTGTAGAAATGCAGAGTTTGTAAATCAAGAGCAGAGAGGATTGGGAACAACTTCAGAAGTGGTCTAGGTGTGGTATTATATAATCGTCCTCCACATTGGGTAAGTGACGGTTCAGTATAAGTTCATCACTATAGCTCTTCTTCTTGTCTATCAATTCCTGTTATTGATCTCTTATGTATCTAACCTCGTCATAGCCCACAGGGGTGGCATGCGAGAATTGATATATATTTAAAAAAAAAAAAAAAAAAAAAAAAGGGGGAAGTGACACCGAGCTATATACTTGCCTAAGTAGGTCTCGCAACGACGCCCATGCTGAGCTAATGGTCACGACTTCTTTTTTTTTTTTTTTTTTTTTTTTTTTTATATATATATCATTACTCGCATGCCGCCCTGTGGGCTATGGCGAACGACTTCATTTAATAAAACTCAAATCTACAAGCGTCTTATGACATGTTGTCTTATTATTGTCTTACGACATAGATTTTTTGAAGAAATGCAGATCTATACCCTGAACTTGACGTATGGGAACAGCAGCCTCAGTATCATTGCGTTTTGTCAAGCTTCCAGCCCCGAGAATCATGCGATCTGCTCTCCATCTGTCACTGCCAGTGCTCGAAAGCTGGCAGTGGCAATAACGTTACAACGCAAAAAAAAGCCTAGGAAGTTTTTACCTCTTGTAGTAAGTACTCATCAACTTTGGATTTTGCAGTGAGTTGAAGCCTTGGTGCGGCGCTGGATTGCACAGAAGAATAAATTTGAGATGCCGATCTTTACTTAAATGAGTCCCTACTTGTACTGTCTGACGATGTCAGGTACCCCCAGCATCATATGAATGATGTGCTGCAAGGAGCTTCGCCAACACCATCGTGCCGCCCCACCATATATGTACACTTGCCGGGCCAGGTTCCTGGTGTTTGATCCATCTGATCTGAGAGCAGTAGCTATATTGCGAAATTCGGAAGACGGGATATCTGCCCGACATGGATTCCTTGTTTGGCAAACATATATTATAGATCTATCGCATAGAAACCTTGTTTAAAAATTCCCTCTATTGCATTATGCAGGCAGAGCAGGTTGGCTTGGATTTGTATACGTGAGCATACTCAACCCTTGATTTTTTTTTTTTTTTTTCTATATCATTACTCGCGTGCCGCCCTACTCAACCCTTGAAGGCCAGGGATATTTGGGTCTAGGCCCAGTAACCGAGCAGGGTAGAAGGACGGTTCAGTTGGAACTGAAAGACTAGCATTGGCAATATACCTGTGAAACTGCATTCAGCGCACCAACTATCCAGAAATTTCTCTCAAGATATCATCTATTGTGGTATGTTCGAAATCCCACAGGGCCACGTGTGCATAGCTCCTTGTCAATTTATCATATGAATTGACGTTCAAGTCTTGCCAGTTGGTTTAGTTCAAGCGTGATGGGCAGGAAGCTATTGAGGACGCGAGATTCTAGTTCTATGGGAATGTTTGCTTTCCAAAAAGCTCACTGCAGATTACTCACCCTGCGGTATGGTGTTCCTTTCAAAGCAGCCCTGCATAGAGTATTGGGCGGAATGTCTCTGTCCAGTCATTTCTGACTGGACGGAAGCCGGGAGAGGGTGTCGCTACACTATATACGCGACCGCTAATCTAGCAGTACGTACAACCCATGCCTGAATTGCTGGGATAAATTGAAATCAAGAGATTGCATTGAAAAGCTTTGAATGCCTTCTCTTGTATGCCTCATCTCCAACTATTGCTCACTTGATATTGCCTCACGTGCACCTCACACCAAGCGCGGAAAACAACAATGTCTGCATCTCTCCTATGGGCCCGTGGATCATAGGGGCAGGTTACACTGTATTGTATCGATATGCTAAAGCATCAAGCTGCATCATCTCCTACTTGCATGAACAAGCATTTAATTTGACATAGCTGGCGCCAGAATACAATATAGTACCGATGCAGGGGGTCATCTGCATATGCATGACATACCATGGTCCTCGACCTGGAGGCGGTGGCTAGTTCCGAGAATCCGTCGTGGATTGATTTAGCCCGAATGACCTGTATAAACCCTCTTTTACATTTCTCCATTATTGGTAAGACTAAGTAGTCGGGAGGCGTTCGTTGCGGTGGAACAAACGTGCCATTCAGGCACTTCCCGAAGATGTTTTATGCATTACTGTGTTGTTTTATGACCGCCAAATTTACATGCTTCACGCTACTACTGCTCTCGAGGGCCTCGATCCACTTCAATACTAGCATCAGATTACACGGTCCTGTATTCCGTAAATCACAGAGGCAAACGTCGTGGAGGGAAGAATCACAACATGCAATTCCGTCTACAAGATGAACTAACTTGAGATCTTGCTCGGACTACTCAAGATAATGAGAAGGTATAGCACTGGAGTGGGCAAGTGAGCCTGAGAATTATATAACTTGTCAGACCACTCCCTCAAGCTCCTCATCAAACAAGCCTTTGCAGAACATGATGTTACTTCAAGGTACATAAGTGCTTAACATAATTATTAAGTATTGGAGTTTTACTCTTGTGGGATGTTGAAGACTTTACAATCCTCGTTATGTGTACAGTACTCCCGGGGCACTCCAGAACTGCAAGGGCGAATGATACGTGCGTCTGATGCTAATCTATTCTCTACAACGAAATGAGGCTCTCGTTGGGTCGCCAATAGGTGGGGTACAGGATTGGCATAGTCACGTACGCAGCTACAGCTTGCTAACGGTTGGTGGCGGAGTACGAAAATCAAATGCGGAGTTTTGAATAATTGCAAGGTAACAAACAATCATCAATCGTCGCTTCCGATATACTCAACGCGAAACAAGGCTCCTTATCCAAGCTCTCACCATTATTATCGTCGCGTCTCGTACTGACACCAGTCATTCCAAATGGGTAAAAATGATCCCAAAAGCCAAACGGGGTTCCGTAAGAGTGTTAGAAGATTGGGGGAAAAGCTTAGGATTGGGTCAGTTTTCAAACAAAATGGCGATTTACCTCTGCTCAGGCTAACTTCCGTCACTCCATAGAGGCTCATCCAGATCGAGATCTCCTGCTGGCAATATAGCGGGGCAAACGAGGACCTCTAGTACACCCCCATCAACAAATAGGCCTTCGCTGCAAACTGCTCCGCAGAATTTAGAAAATAAGGATACACATGCCAATGTCGAAGATGTAATTAAGGAATTACAGTCTGCTAAAGCTGATATCGAAAAAAAGCAATGGAAATATACCAACAGGCATGGTGAGACTGTTGTTGTAGTGGAGCGGATAGGGCGGATCCTTAAGGGGGTGCAGAAGTATACAACTATAGTTGATACAGCAATACAGCATAGCCCCGAAACCACCGCTCTTGTATGGGCTGGTGTTAGATTTATTTTGCAGGTCAGTGATAGAATTCTCCCCCCATGGAACTTTTGCTTAATATAATAGGTTGCACTCAATCATGTCGAATTAATGGAAATCCTGGAACTTGCAATGGGAACTATTATTGATAGGATGGCCACTTGTGAATTCTATGCTCGCATCTATAGGACTACATCGTTGGAGGTCACATTGCATTCAGACTTAACTGAGGCTTTTAACCGCAAGTTGGGTTCTGCTCTGGACGAACTCTATGATGCGATTTCGAAGTTTACACTCGAAGTGCAAAAATATTTTGGTACCTCGGTATCCTGTAGGTTCAACTCAGTTTGGGTCAGTTTGGACCTCACTAACGAGAACCAAATTTAGGGGCAACGAAGATTGGGAATCTCTTTATGCCTTTCTCAACATCGATGCAACCATTTCTCGATGAAATAGCTAGCAAGGAGAAGGTTATTCAGGAGTATGCAGATATGGCTACAATGAAACGGGTTATGGGTAAGAACGCTATGTGAGTCCCATATGGATAGGCAAATATATCTAATGAGAATAGAGAGTTCCAATGATCTTAAACAAATAGAGGGTCTTCTGAATGATATCAGAGGGGAACTGAAACTTTTGTCTACCCTAGACAGTAAGTGCATGATTATATTAATTTCGGTCATAAGAAATAGTTATGCAATTGATGCTAATTGTAATAAATAAATGCAGATATCTCCATGAACATGGAAGAAAACCTTGTGGTAACCAGGGATATCAAGGATATGGTAACTACACTTGGTATGTTTATGCACACCTGTTCACCGATCTCTTCTTTAACATAAATTAGTATCGAATCAACGTCAAACAGTGGTTTGGAAAACCTTAGATTCAGACTTTGAGCAGCTTAAGAAGAATTATCTAGATAAACAAAGGCTAGAGTTTGAGTTTGACCTATATATTCCAGCAGAAGGAATGATACAACCACACGATAGCAATCGCTTTGATCTACTGGACGCTGTTCAAGAATTCCTTTCAGATGCCATGCCACAAAAGGTTTGCTTTATTTTAATTGGGCTTTTATCTTACTTCATTTGGTGCTTGCAGCCTTGCCGGCTTTTGCTAAGATGAGTGAATTCAAAGGTTTGCTTGATTCAAGGTGCTGCTGGATCTGGAAAATCAACATTCAACCATCACCTTGCACAGCAGCTATGGTCTGTCTTTGACAAAGCTTCCAATAAAGAAATTGTAGTGGTTCCAGTATTTATATCACTCTCTAGAGTATATACATCTGGAACCCACAACCAAGATCTAATAGCTGCTTTCTTTACTAAACAAGGCTTTCATAAAGACCAAATAGACCTAGTTCGGCATCAACGGCAGTTCGTATTTATCTTGGACGGTTATGATGAAATTGAAAGACGAGATCGCAACTTTTATACCGAAAATGAGCTTGATACATGGAACGCTAAAGTGGTCATTACCAGCCGACCCGAATATTTGCCTCCTGGGTATCAAAGTCAGTTTTACCCCCGTGGTCAGCCAAAACTATTACAAGAATACTATCTTGCGCCATTTTCGAAGTCAAGCATCCGGAGGTATATTTCACAATATGTGAAGGCTAGACCTGGTCGCTCAGTTGAGGAGTTCGAACAGTATATACTGAAGCCCGATGTGTGTGCCTTAGTCAGCAACCCTTTCCTACTCAAAATGACTATGACCGTGGAACCAGCTCACAGCAAAGACAAACTCAAGCGCGGAGATTTATATCATCAGTTCATTGATTATTGGATCAACAAGGCAAAGGAGCGTTTGGATAATATTCAACTACCAGGAGCCCAGCGTGATGCATATACCCAATTAACTGACATCAACTTTAATTTCCAAGCACGATGCTTTTGTCAACAATTTGCACTTATGCTCTATCGGTGTCAGGTATTAGAAGCAACCTATGTACCTGCTAGTATTTTCTCCGATGCTATACCACAAGATCAGTCATCCTGGAAACGCTTTTTAGCAAATGATGATATCAAAGTACAAATTTTACGCCTCAGTTCACCGCTTATTCGACAGGGCAATTTATACCGATTTTTACACAAGTCACTACGGGATTATTTGGTAGCCGAAGTAATTTTGGAGGATGAGGCATTCAAAGGGTGTAAAGCTAACGCACTAATCAATGAGTTTCATCTTGTTGATGATCCTGGTGTTCTTGATTTCCTTGTTGAAAAAGCATGGCCATTGCAAGACTATTTTTTGACCTTGATTGAGCGATCCAAAACTGATGCAAATTTCTCAACAGCATCTTCAAATGCAATTACAATTCTAGTTAGAGCAGGAAAGAGCTTTGCAGGTCATGATTTGCGTGGCATACGGATTCCTAGAGCAGATATAAGTCGTGGCTTCTTTAGTCGAGCCCAATTGCAAAATGCAGACCTATGTGAGGTTCGTACATATGTAATCAACAAAAACTCATTACTTATGTAATTAGCTAATGGTATAGAGCAGATTCGTATGCATCAAACCTGGCTTGAGAAGGCAGACCTAAGTAAAGCTAGCATGAATAATGTATCGTTTGGGGAAAGACCTTTTATGCAACTACCAGCATCTTCCAAGAGTGTCGCCTTCTCTCCCGACGGCCAGCTGCTTGCCTCTGGCAGTGGTGATCGCACTATACGCCTGTGGTCAGTCCTACGTCATGAAGCCATGCATACCTTTGAGGGTCATAGCGGGTGGGTATGGAGTGTCGCCTTCTCTCCTGACGGCCAGCTGCTTGCCTCTGGCAGTGACGATCGCACTATACGCCTGTGGTCAGTCCTACGTCATGAAGCCATGCATACCTTTGAGGGTCATAGCGATTCGGTATGGAGTGTCGCCTTCTCTCCTGACGGCCAGCTGCTTGCCTCTGGCAGTGGTGATTGCACTATACGCCTGTGGTCAGTCCTACGTCATGAAGCCATGCATACCTTTGAGGGTCATAGAGATTCGGTATGGAGTGTCGCCTTCTCTCCTGACGGCCAGCTGCTTGCCTCTGGCAGTGCAGATCGCACTATACGCCTGTGGTCAGTGCTACGTCATGAAGCCGTGCATACCTTTGAGGGTCATAGCGACTGGGTATGGAGTGTCGCCTTCTCTCCTGACGGCCAGCTGCTTGCCTCTGGCAGTTCTGATTGCACTATACGCCTGTGGTCAGTGCTACGTCATGAAGCCGTGCATACCTTTGAGGGTCATAGCGGGTCGGTATGGAGTGTCGCCTTCTCTCCTGACGGCCAGCTGCTTGCCTCTGGCAGTGCAGATCGCACTATACGCCTGTGGTCAGTGCTACGTCATGAAGCCGTGCATACCTTTGAGGGTCATAGCGACTGGGTATGGAGTGTCGCCTTCTCTCCTGACGGCCAGCTGCTTGCCTCTGGCAGTTCTGATTGCACTATACGCCTGTGGTCAGTGCTACGTCATGAAGCCGTGCATACCTTTGAGGGTCATAGCGACTGGGTATGGAGTGTCGCCTTCTCTCCTGACGGCCAGCTGCTTGCCTCTGGCAGTGCTGATTGCACTATACGCCTGTGGTCAGTGCTACGTCATGAAGCCGTGCATACCTTTGAGGGTCATAGCGACTGGGTACGGAGTGTCGCCTTCTCTCCTGACGGCCAGCTGCTTGCCTCTGGCAGTGCAGATCGCACTATACGCCTGTGGTCAGTCCTACGTCATGAAGCCGTGCATACCTTTGAGGGTCATAGCGACTGGGTATGGAGTGTCGCCTTCTCTCCTGACGGCCAGCTGCTTGCCTCTGGCAGTGCAGATCGCACTATACGCCTGTGGTCAGTGCTACGTCATGAAGCCGTGCATACCTTTGAGGGTCATAGCAACTGGGTACGGAGTGTCGCCTTCTCTCCTGACGGCCAGCTGCTTGCCTCTGGCAGTGACGATCGCACTATACGCCTGTGGTCAGTCCTACGTCATGAAGCCGTGCATACCTTTGAGGGTCATAGCGGGTGGGTATGGAGTGTCGCCTTCTCTCCTGACGGCCAGCTGCTTGCCTCTGGCAGTGCAGATCGCACTATACGCCTGTGGTCAGTGCTACGTCATGAAGCCGTGCATACCTTTGAGGGTCATAGCGACTGGGTACGGAGTGTCGCCTTCTCTCCTGACGGCCAGCTGCTTGCCTCTGGCAGTTCTGATCGCACTATACGCCTGTGGTCAGTCCTACGTCATGAAGCCGTGCATACCTTTGAGGGTCATAGCGGGTCGGTATGGAGTGTCGCCTTCTCTCCTGACGGCCAGCTGCTTGCCTCTGGCAGTGATGATCGCACTATACGCCTGTGGTCAGTCCTACCCAAGGCAAGCCGCACACTAGACAATCATTCATTGGAAATCACCTGTCTATGGGCAGTGCCCCAAAACAAACTCAACCTCACGAATTTAAACATTCAGGATGTAATCGGGCTCGACTCACTCAATTTTCGCCTGCTTGAACAACATGGAGCGGTTGGGAAGCCTGTACTCACTAAGAGTAAGTGAAGTTGATGAAGGTGCTATTGGTTGTAGGTGCCTTGAAACACCGCCCGGGGCCCCATCCTTTCTTGTGGATTCTAGCCCCCTTTATATAGCCTCATCGAGCGTGGCGTTATTTCTTCTTGCTTATGATATCTTTATTTGCTTAGCAATCATTGATTATACTATCACTGTGGTTTGCCATTCGGTGGCACCGAGTCAGAGCCCGCCCTGCTATAGCGAACAGCGGTATTGTTTATTGTGGAAAAAAGGCGATCTTTTACAAAACAAGTAGTTATGTGATTTTTCCTGATTTTGTTTACCCGCCAAAGACGAAAGAGGGGTGTAGAGTTGAATATCTATCATGTCATTTTCCTTCCCTTTAATTTGTCTTACCATTTATCTTCCATTTTATTTTTTCCTCCTCATTTTATCTCACTATAGCCCATAGGGTGGCACGCAAATAATGATATTAAAAAAAAAAAAAACTTTCCTGACTTATGTTTGTATTTCCTTGATTTCAATTGCTCCTCTAGATTAGTGCTCAAAAAGGCAAAAATACGTCCTTGCAGTTAGTTTAGTCACCTATCATCGAAAGGTCTTTGCGGAAACCATGGCTAGCTCTCTACCCGGCCCTAGGTATAATAGCTATGATAGACCGACCCCCAAGCGAAGCGAGTGGGGTCGATGTCATATTCCTTTTCATCTTTGGATCACGTAACCCCGCATACAGGCTACCAACCTATGGCAGGGCCTATATACCCATAGATATCTACTCAAGTAGGCGTCCAACGTGCCCTCCAGCTGCGCACTGTTGTCTTTTTTTCCTATCCGGATTTTTACGCGATATGTCTGTCTCTAGCTACAGCGAAGTGGCATTATTATACCCAAACATCATAGCCTATGCCATCGCTGCCACGGACCATTGGTAATAAACTCTTCCCCGAATAAGGTCGCGTAAGCGAGGTTCGGCTAACCCAAAAATTTGGGCGGGATTGCCGGAAACGACCAGTTTGGGCGGATAAACCCAATTTGGGAAACCAGTTGACCAGTGAATTGTAGCCACAGAAGGGTATAAAGAGGGCCGAAGAATCGGTAGATAAATGAATAGAGCTCCCAAGATTACCCAACGAGTTTAAATAGAATATACTCTCTACTCTATATTTTTACAGAACCACGCCATAGTCCCACGCCAGTAGGCAGTAGGGAGAAGAAGACGTCTACTTGAAGACCCATCTACACGGCGGATGAACGGAACTTAAAAACACGAATTATACATACATGAAACAGCATAGCAGGATATACATGAGGATTGATAGACATGGAGGTCTTTAGCATATGAAGGCAGGTAACGTGGGTGGGGGCTCTAGCATGGCTTCCGTTTGCTCTTTGGGCCCTGGGGGTGGTGCTCTTTTCCTTTTGGGCAGGTTGGGCATGTGGAGCTCCCTTCTAAGCAACGCTGGGTGGGTGAGAGGGGCTATTATAAATGCCAATCTACAGTAGTTGAGGTTAACAAAGTAGGCGCCGGAATGTAACCTTGCAGCTGTATTTTCAGAGGCCCGAAGAATATTTATCATATGGTCTCGTGAAACGAGATCACACTTTAACCAAAATTCCAGAGCATCTAAAGGGCCCCTGGAGGAATGATATTGATACTCTCGTAAAGCGCAGGAAGCGTGTTTGAACTCTATAGAATAGTAACTCCTTTTTTTTTTTTTTTTTTTTTTTTTTTTATATCAATACTCGCTTGCCGCCCCACGGGCTATGGCGAGGCAATAGTAACTCCTGTAAAGATACCCGCAAAGTTCTGGGCTAAGAATTGCAAAACCCCTCGGGACAAGCACTTTCTGCCTGAATGCACACTGACCGCCTGCTCCAATTTTAATCGCCTTATCGCTCCGTTTAGTTATCATTCTCTCTGTTGTTAAATGAAAATTCAATAGTGTAAATTACCCCATGGGGTAAAATCCGACCTTTTAAGTTTTATGGTGTGAAAATTGCGTTTATTTCTAAGTGTGCCATGAACGTAAATGAGGCAATCCCAGGGTCAGCTCGGACTCAGACTAAGACCCTTGTTGGCATCAAGAAGGAATATCTACACTATGAAGCTCTTTACCGTCGCTTTTGTACTCGCTGCGGCTCTCGTGATACTGATGCCGCTCATTGTGAGTGCGGTTCATTATAGTTGCCTACTGAATCAATAACTTACAGAAGATCATAGACCGTTTCTTGAAGGTCATCCATGGGTCTACCACCTATGGCGAGTACCAGTATATTCGCAGAAACACCATACCAACTCCCGGGTTACCGATGCCAGCTCCAATGGTATGAGGTGCAATGCTGGAGCGGCAGCCAGTGCTGCGACTACCAATACTCTCACAGTCAATACTGGAGATACTGTAAGTCGATGTTTTTCATGTATTTACATGCCCAAAGAAGTTAATGATAGAACATAGTTTGGATTTGAAGCCGATATTGCTGTCTTCCATCCTGGCTCCTTCAACATCTACATGGCTAAGGCCCCGTCGACAGCTTCCTCTTGGGACGGGTCTGGTGCAAACTGGTTTCGCGTTTGGGAGAGAGGTGCCACTTCGATCACCAGCTCTGCTATCACCTTCGACACAACCTCCACTCGACTTACCTTCACCATTTCCAGGCAGACTCCTAACGGTGAATAACTGATCCGCATCGAGCACATTGCTCTTCACGGTGCCTCAAGCTTCGGCGGCGCGCAATTCTACATTTCTTGTGCTCAGGTGAAGATCCAGAATGGTGGCAGTGGGAGCCCGTCACCGAGAGTCTCCATTCCAGGTGTCTACACTGGGAATGAGCCTAGAATTTAAACTAACATCTACTGGCCTATTGTAAGTTTCTCGCTCATTGTCCTTTTCATTACATGTCGAATGATACTAACATAGTGTGTTTAGCCTACCTCTTACACCGTCCCTGGCCCTGCTATCTGGTAATAGATTCCAATCTAAAGTACTAAAATATACCCAGTTAGACCTTGCAATGGTCTAGATAGTGTAGATTACCAGTGTTTCATGGCCATCAGCGGAAAGCTCAGGAAGTTTGCAATGATGGAGAGGAAAAATATAACGATTTTATGTTCTTTGTACGTCCTTAAAAAAATGTGAGCTTAAGCTGCAACTTCAACATCATGATTGTCGTCTCTCATTGGAACTATATGCTTACAGTACATGTTATTGTTGTACCATTTACGGCACTATGTCACCTCATTTCGTGGCCTATTATCGCGCCCTTGCTACCCTAGCAATTGGACTGCCAGATGGGGAGTCAGGTTCAAGAGTGCGTGATCAGCTAGGCCAAGAAACGTCCGGCCACACCCCGGGCTTTTCATATGTAACCAGACTAGGCTTTTCAATTTCTAGAATACGTGCTATACCAGTATACATAACTGTTTACAGCGCCTTCAAGTGGCAATCATGCAATGAATATGCAGGTCTGTTACACCACCCTGATGTTAGCATTCTCACATTATATATGGTGGAGTGCATCTATAAGGGACCCCCTGCAACCAAAATGACGTACTCAAACTCGAAGTTCAATTTCATCACCCAACAACATGGAGAGGCCCTTGAATATTGTTACACGCCAAGAGTGCTAATTTTACTCAATTAGAAATTACTATGTACAGAAATGATCTACCTACTTAACTCTGATAGCTTTTAACCTTACGGTACCTAAGGCCATATACACAACCTAGTCTCGTAACCAGACTTAGCACTGTGGGAATCTTAGCACTTGAGATGCAACGGTGGGTGACGGCCTGGGGGGAGGAGACAACCAAAGAAGGAAGGGGGTACCAGAAGGATTTCTTGAGGGAGAGGAGGGGGCCTCCTCTGATCATCATCATCATCATCATCATAATCGTGGATGGTCACAGTATAACTGGGTCGTTATTCTGTTCAGTCTTACAGTTGTTTCGTTGTGCTCTTGAGATATAGTAAACCGGTCTTCGTCTTGTATCCCGATCTCTAGTCCTTTTACTGTTTTGTGTTCTTGTTCCCCTTCGTTGAACTTTCCTTTTGATCCCTCCCACAGCACGAGACTAGAAGTTGCGTACCCTAAGTAGAGTACTCTCTTCGGTAGTGAACTTGGGTAAGTTCTACTGTAGTGTCCCAACAAAAAGTGCAATATCAATGAGGGACTTTGTCCACAGGTATGTCAATTTAAAACTGTAATTGCAAGGAAGCTTGGACTTGGGTACGGTACAACTTACCTAAATAGCAATGTACACGTACAGATACGTCACCTAATTCGGGTGACTGCTGCCTTGTTCTGATGCATGGCTGCCTAATTGCTTGGCATACCCTAACGTTGCCAAGGAATGGAAGCTTACTCAAAAAGGAAGCTGCTGGTCCCCATTCATCTGTACCGTTTTCGGAAGCATGTCGAGTGCGATTCTCGTAAACCAGAACGTATGAGCAGTTGTGAAGTTGTGACAGTATCTAAAGCGACTTCCTGCAACAATTTCATAAATTTCTGCTTTCACCTCAGAATCACTATTTCAGCCTCTTCAGCACTGCCTAGTTTGCACATACAATGTCACCTGGTACACACTCTAGGAGGCCTACTGGGCGGGGAAGGCCTGAGGGCCTGGAGTTTAAAATCAGCATTGTAGATAGTCCAGGATGTCGATGGTGTGGCGTGGAAGAGGAAACTACGGAACGTATCTGGTCTAGGTGTGAGGTGTGGAAAAGAAGGTTGGGACAGGACGCCCTCAGAACGCCACTAGAGGGAAAGGAGGATAGACCGGACCCACTGGTGGAAAAGTCATGCAGTGAGTAGAAGATGAGGGCCGAATTTAATTTTCCTTTTGTCTCATGTATTTGATCTCACCATAGCCCTTAGGGCAGTATGCGATAATGATATTAAAAAAATTCCTACAATGTCAGGCCCATCACTTCGAATGTTTCTGACATTGCAATATCTGTCGACTTCAAAGATGCATGCAGGTAAAGTCGACTATGTACAAATTTGAACTAGCATTAGAGGAATAAAGCACTTAGTAAAATGAAGCGTTGAGATTACCGGTAAGGAGCTTGAGTTTGGCAGATCCGTACGCCCGAGCCGACATTACGAGGCATGGATACTACCAGGATGGAAAGAACATAGCTATCGCCCTTGCAACAAGTTTAGCAGATTGAAGGCCTTTCAAACCGTATATAGCCAATTCTTCTACCACCAGGAATGAACAAGATGAGTCCATTGCGATCAACCTACGATCTTTTATGGTTCCTGGGGTCTAAAGGTATATTGCCGTCGAATTCTGATACCTTTGTGGTTGATGATAACCTATGTTAATTCAATGAACCTTAAGCTCGTTACTCCTGAGCCAATAGCCTGGCCTTCGGTGGTGAGGTAACAACAGGTCCTTTTCCACAGATGGACGATTTACGCGAATCCAATGCTGCGTTTGATGTTCCTTATGATTTGGAGAAGGCCACCGATAATCATGGTGAACGCGAGAAAAGTGCAACAAAAGAAGTTGATCGATTAGATGAGATTGGCGCCGAGACGCCATCTGATTCTACCAATGCGTCGACGAAGCATTCATTTCCAGATGGAGGATTTGACGCATGGCTGCAAGTTGTCAGTGGTTTCATTTTGTATACGAATACTTGGTATGTACCCAGCCTCTTGGCTAAAGGTCATGGAATCGAAGATACTAGTCACAATCACAATCAATACTGAATGCAACTAACAGGCTGCTGTGTTAGGGGCCTTGTCAACATGTGGGGCGTTTTTCAAACCCATTACTCGTCACAAACACCTCCACTAGCTAGTCAAAGTGCAATTTCATGGATTGGCTCCATTCAGACCTGCCTCTTTCTCTTTGTGGGCGCTTTCTGCGGCCGTCCCTTCGACTTGGGTTACGCAAGAACCTTGTCCTGGTCAGGCACAATTATTATTGTAATTGCGTTACTTCTGACCTCTCTCTCAGGCGAGTTCAACGGCAATGGCAGACAAGTGTACTGGCAAGTCTTACTGAGTCAAGGTTTCCTTCTGGGCATAGGGTTGGGTTTAACGTTAGTGCCGCCAGTAGCTGTTGCATCAAGTTACTTCAAAAGGAAACGAGGGCTTGCCATCAGCTTATGCACAGTAGGTGGCAGTGTCGGTGGTATTCTATATCCCATTATCTTGCGAGAAATGCTACCTAAACTAGGGCACCACTGGGCGTTGAGAGCGTTGGCGTTGATTGTGCTATGCCTTTGTATGCTTGCGTGTTTCTTGCTGAAGCAAAGAACGGATATCATTGATCGATCAACAACAGGTGATGTCCACCAGGGTTTGAAAGGGCAACTGGTCTCAGGAATAAGGTTGCTGAAGGATATTATTTGGGGTGATTGGTCTTATATAATGTACATGAATGCTATGTTTTGGACCTGTATGGGGATGTACAGTCCATTATTTTACGTGGAGTCTTTTACATTGAAAGCGAATATCGAATTAAAAGGTATGGGGAGTATATATTTGGTCAGCATCATGAATGCAGGAGGCATAGTAGGGAGGATATTTTGTGGGTGGCTCGCAGACATGTAAGTTTCTTCCTTTGCAGGCATTCTCGTGACCATCAGAAAAACCAATGCTAACATGACCATGCTGGTGCTAGGATCGGGCCCATAACTACCCAATTTATCTGCACCACAATCAGCGCGATCGTTGTTTTTAGCTGGCTCAGTATCAACACCATCGGCTCGCTACTCACGTTCACAGTCATTTATGGCCTCCTTTCAGGTGCCATTCTTTCGTTGGCACCCACCTGTTCCGCCAGGCTGACAAGTAACATCTCTGTTGTGGGCACTAGAATGGGAGTGATGTTTTGTGTGTTTAGCTTTTCTACGCTGGCGGGACCGCCAATTACGGGAGCGTTTGCGGGCACAGGAGAGGATAAAGGGCAAGACGCGGCGAAGATTTGGATTGGGTCGATGTTGTTGTTAGGAGGGATGGTAATGTTGGGGACGAGGTTATTGAAGGGGGAGCCTTGTTGATGGACTTTTGAACTATTCTGGACGTATTATATAGGTGGAAATGGATAAACTGTAGTGCGTGTCATCATGGCTTCTTTGTATTTTCTAATAGGCTTAAGGTGGAAGGGACGCTCACAAGATAGCTAACGATGTTCATACTCAGGGCAACGCCAGATTGAAACAATACCTTTCAGCTGAGAAGGTACAGAAAGCTGTGAACATGATAAGGGATAAACATTACACAGCATGTAGTGAAACCATGCAAGCCCGGGTGTAACGGTTGCAGTTGGACAAGGTAGATTACCAGCAAAGCACCTCGGTATAGAAGATAAGTAAGCGGCCAACCATTTTCTTTTGTGTGTGTAGCATAAATATATGACATAACCTCGCTTGCAGCTATTCGCCATGGCAGGGCAAGGGGCCAAATGAAGCTAGCGGTTGATCACGCGTCACCTTCAGCTTTCCGGTTCGGCATGTCACAGGTTGGTTTCTCCGTAGGCAGGCTACTTACAGACGTCCCGTGACATACTCAAGGGCTACATTTATGTTCTTATAATTATCTGTGGATGTCAGCGTTAGTCAAACTTGTCTTATTGGTTATTGAAGGGGCCCGGATAATTAGCCTCATATCGATATCGAACTACCATGAGTAGTCGCGAAGACTACCGCTTAGTGGCTGACTAAGCTAGGTATAGCTAAGGTTCGGGACTGCGGGAGCAATTGCAAAACCTTTCACGTATCAACCTATATAGAGAGATACCACGATACAGGATCCCAATATGACAGGTTCGACTGCGTATGTCTGACAAGGCTGTGACAATGCGTGCATATCGTTGCAATTGCCATCTGGGCGTCGGGGCCCGCCCGAACCGCCGAGGCGAATGCACCGAGGCATGGATGTGTCTGCAAGCACCTTCGACTACTTGCATCGTCGTCACCCTCTTGATGGCGTGAACGGCATGGCAGGTACTTCAAGTGGTCTACGGGCTCGCAAAGGCCCTTGAGTTCCCGTGCTGAAGGATGCCCATAGCAACCGGTTAGGGACATATAAGCCCCACTTGCCCCCGCAGAGATGGTGTGCTGGACTATCACTCTAGTTTACTTCCCAGACCCCCTCTGAAGCCTAGAGAATAGCTTTCCAGACAGATTCCAACCATCAGCTCTCACCCCGCACATTTCCGCTCCACCCCCGCCATGACCTCACCCACCTCCGCCTCCACGGCCCATTCGAGCTCCACCTTCCGGCAGGCGCCCACACCACTAAAGTCCATTCCTCTCACCCCTACTACCCACATCACCATCTGCCCCTTCACCACCGCACCCTCCACCGTCCTCGACACCCTCAGCGATCCCACGCATCCCACTAACGCCAACTGGCCCACCTTCACCGAGAAAGGACCATCCGAAACCACTAATATCAACTACGGAAACCTTACGAGCAAGCCATGCTTTCGTCCGTGGCAACTGGTCGCAATATTTCACAACCATGCCGGTGGCGCTGATCAGGGCATCGCCAGCTCAGAACAGTCTGCAACAGCTGGTGATGGGACCTCGAAGATCGTCGCAGACGCTCTGTCCATCCCTTTCTATTGGCCGACCCACCACGACTCCCTTTCCCTCTCCGATGAGGGCTGGGAATTTGTGCTTGCAGCCGGTAATATGCCTGGCTCCCCTCCGCCAAACGCCCTTTCCGGGATTGCAGTCAGCGTAGATCCAGAATTCCGCGCGGTGAATTTGGTAGGGCGAGATGGCTCCAGGGTCGATTTAGCCACCGAGTTATTGAAATGCCTGAAGCAACTTGCAAAAGAGGCAGGGTTTGTTGCGATGGTGGTCCCAGTCCGTCCGACGAGAAAGGCTTTGGGAGAGAACGTGTGGATTGATATGGAGACGTACGTCAGAGTAAGGAGGGGGGAGGTACCGGGGGAGGTTTATAAGCGTACCTTAGCAACCAAATTAGCCTCGCCTCAACAGCGGGAGGGCATGGTAGAGGAAAAGAAGGAGATGGGAAACGACGAGGAGGAAGTCTACGACCCGTGGATCCGTAAGCACATGCAAATGGGCGCGCACATCGTTAAAGTTTGTCCCCGGAGCGCGGTTGTGGAGCGCAGCGTGAAGGAGTGGCAGGAGTGGACGAAAGTCGACTTCTCCAAACCCTGCATGAACCCGTTTTTGGAGACTGGGGCTATCGGAGGTGGGGGAGAGGAGGCGGAGGGGAGCTACGAAGTGGTGATACCGGGCGGACTAGTACCTGTACGGGTGTATCCGAAGCGGAAAATTGTGACGGAGGAGGGGACCGAGGAGGTGGGAGTGGGGATGTATGTGGAGCCGAACGTTTGGGTAAGGCATTTTTAGAGAGCTCCAGGTGGAGGGGGGGGGGGTTACTATGCAACAGGCGGATAGATATTTATTCATTTGTTGATCTGCTTTTTATCTATTCTCTTTTCTTTCTTTGTTTTTTGTTCTTTTTTTATTTTTTGATGTGGTAATGGATGCTGGAAATTTATATTATTGACTACTTGAGGTCTACATATTTGTCTCCACTGTAAATACAACTATACCCTAGTACAATCTAGTATAATTATATTATCTCTTCAATATATTGATTCGCCACTCCACGCCACCTGTTGCCCCATTTATCAATTGGCCAAGACTGGCCATCCTTATCACTCATGCCGGCTTCCACTCATAGTGATGTACACCTGTTTGCCCGCAAGTAAGCAGCAGCAACACCTAGGACCAATTCCCACAATGGAAATTTAAAAAAAAAAAAAAAATTAATTAAACTCACCTTTCTTCACTTCCCTCAGTCCTTCACTCTTCAACTCAAAGTTATGCTTCCCAAAATAATCCAACTGCGCCTCCATAAACTGGGTCGGCAAATGCTTGCCTCCGCAGAATTTATAATACTCCAAACTGGCGCTCAGCGCCGGCACATGCGCGTCCCACTCGATGCCCTTCAGAACCAGCCTCTTGAGCTGCGGAATATGCGCTTTGACTTGCGCTCCATAAGAGGGGTTAAGAAGTACGTTTTGCGGGTGGGCAGAAGATTCGTTGGGGGTATAGATGGAGGAGAGAAGATCCAGGATGGTGTCGTCCCGGATGATGGTACCAGCACGCCACACTTCGATGCACTTGAGTATGGAAAGGTTCCATCCATGGACGTGCGAAGCTCTGAGGAGAAGATTGATGCCTTGAGCGAAGGAGGCTAGGAAACCGGCGTACATACCCCGCCGGATTGTGGTCTCGATAAATTCGGACTTGTCAGCTTGCGTGACCTTTTGCTTCTTCGCAGTCGCAACTTCGCCCCCGATGAGGTCAGCAAAGGCGAGGCGCTGGGCGCGGTCGGCAGAGGCAATTCGGTAGAAGTGGGCACAAGAGATGGTAGGAGCGGAGACGTGCTTATGTGCCGACTCGGAGACAGTCCAGATGCCGGTGCCTTCAGACGAGTCGGCGTCTTGTACGACCTTGTCTTGGATAGTATTGAGGAGGAAGGGTGACATGCCGTCGTCCTCGGGGGGGTCAGAGGTATTGACAGCCGCGGTGGACCTTTTGGTGTGGCAGATTTCGGAGCCGATGGTGAGGAGGTAGTTGTTCTTCTACGGAGGGAGTGAGGAAGCGGGGAGCAAACATCAGCTTCCGTACGTATGGAACAATACCTTGGGGTACCTTACCATTTCACCCCCATCCCTCGTCCACTTGCCAAATACATCTCCAATCTCATCTAGAGTCATGGATAAACACTTGAACATAATCTCCCATACCTCGTTGATGACCCCCAACATCCCCTGCTCGATACCGTTATGCACCATCTTCACATAATGGCCCACTCCACCTGGCCCCAGATCTTTCACGCACGGCTTCCCATTTTCGTCCTTTGCTGCGACCAATTCCAGTAGCTTCAAGACCTCCTTCTTCACCTCGGGGTTATCTCCCGAGAGATGCAAACTCGGTCCCCGTCGCGCGGACTGGTAACCCCCAGAGACCTCTAACGAGCACAACGTGACCCCCAATCTCGCGAGTTCCTTTTGCCGCCGCTCCGTGTCCAAGTACCACTCATTCCCAGTATCGAGAATAACGTCTCTCTTTTTGAGATGTCTATTCATATCCGACAGGACAGCATCAACAACTGAACCGTGCGGGAGGCTCAGCAGGATGAGTGCACCACCGGTTGGTGAATTCGCGTCTGCCAGGCTAGAGATGAACTCGTAAAGGTCCGTGAAGGGGCCGTGAACCTGGCCACTGAGGTCTTCTGGAACATCTTTGATAATATCCAAGACGGTAGATACGTCTTTATCCCACAAGGAGATATGAAGGGACGCTGGTGGGGAGGCAAGGAGGAGGGCAATGTTTGAGCCTATGGCTCCAGTGCCTATGATCCCAATCTATTTAGTGATTCATTAACTTAGTTTTAGACTTTTGTACAACTACCACACTGCGTTGAGGGCCACTCGCCTTTCTAAAAGCTTGCCCAGACATTTTTGTCTCAAATAATAATTTTGTGGAGGAAAAGTCTGGAGCTCGATAGACGTTTGTTGACTACATAGCGCATTGTAAGATTGGGAACAGTTTATGCCTGATTATGCCCGATTACAAATGATCAAGATGTTGGTGTCATCATCATGTAGATTTGACGTCACAACATGACATTGGGAAAGTCACGAGAATCGTACATACTTCCTTTCAGAAGTATATGCAGAGTTATCGCGCCGTTCTGAAAGAAAAGCGTTGTCGATTATGTATTACATCGATGATAGTGTCCATGTAGCGTTTATGTATTTCCTAATTCTCTTCCGTAACATGAAAATATTCCCAACTAAATCAAAACAGCCCAAGAAATTCCGTGATTCTCAAGAAGCCTTGGATTGCTTAATGCTAATTCCACCACCTCTTTTTCGTTCCTCCGGTTTTTTGCTTCTCTGCCTTCTCTCTTTCCCTCTGCCTCCGTTTCTCCTCTTTCTCTTGTGCTTTTTTCTCCTTTTCCAATTCCTTCACACTTTTTATTCTCTGCACCCCAAACTGTTGCATTCTTTCCCTCTCCTCTCTCTCCTCTCTCGTCTCCTTTCCGCGCTTGTAAATATACCATAATCCAAAGAACAAAACAAATACACCTAGTCCAACTGCGACCCCTCCGCCCAGTAGCATCGGAAATCGGGTTCGTAGAACGTCAACTACAGCCCGTAATAAGCCTGTCAGTACTCCAGGGTGAGTCACCATATCTTTTAGTCCCAAACCCGCAGCGCCAGAAGCTGCATCAGCAAGCGCCGGAGAGGCTGCAGCTAAGGTACGGAGTACCTCAGGAGTGAGCTTGTCCGGTAGAGCTGCAATGAGCTGTTTCAGGTATGTTGGGAGTGAAGAATATGTCTTTTCCAGAACAGAAGACGAGGAGTCGAAGAGGGAGACGAGGTCGTCGTACGCAGTGGGTACACCGGTCAATATGTCTTTGATAATTTGGGTAAATTGATTAATGAGTGGCTTCAGAGAAGCTGAAGGGGATGAGAGAACACGGCCCTGTTGGAAGTTTTATGGTTAGTTGAAAGAACAGGATTATAAAACAGGGCCTGTGCATACATGAGAAGCCGCGAAATCCAAGCGATCAAGTATCTCTGTGAGTTCTTTGTCTTCTCGAATAACTATTGATATGAGCATCACCGCTAGAGCAAGTGGTGGGGTGCAGCAAATACATACTTTCTGGTTCAGCAGCTGTCGTGGTTGGAGTGGCTGTACCAGAAGTGCTGACACCTGTAGGAGTTGCAGGAATCGACTTGCTAATTATCAGGACCTCTTCAAAGAAATTGACTGGTATGGGAAGACATCTACCTGTGTATCTTCTAGTCCTTCTGCTTCTAGTCCTTCTGCTTCTAGTCCTTCTGCTTTCTCTTTGCTCTTTCCCTTATCTTTACTTTTCCTCATCGTTTGACCAAGCCTCGTCACTGAAACCGACCCCAGGGCCTCCAAATAACCCCATTTGGCCTTCAACTCTTCTATCCAATCTCCGTCGCTCACCGGCACTGGATGAGATGCTACAGGTGCTGTCTCTAACACCGGTGGCTGGGCGTCCGTAGTCGTAGCCGCAGCCGTGGCTACAGGCCCAGTCTCTGGTTTTCCACAAAATATGTCATTAATATTTTCCGCTTCTGCACTCCGCTCAACGCTGATGTCCGGATGGTTGATGACCCCTGCGAGGAACTGCTCGTCCTGAGGAGCGAGTAGTGGCGTCAGCGACTCATTTCCAGCCTGTTCTGCATCAGCTGTAGATGTCGGAGCAGGGCTTTGATTGGTAGGATCTGACTTTGAACGGTTTTTCCTAAACTTCTTGAAGATAAGGTATTCAAGCATTGTTGATGGTTTAAGGGGTTAGTGGGTATACCTAGGACGTCTGATTGTCAACGTAAATAGTGATGGCGATTGGAGTTAGCAATGAATTGTAGGTGCCTTTTTGAAACAACTTGGCAGCGGACTGCAGCCAAGCACACCGCCCAATGCGAGCAACCAATTTCTGAAACATGCCACAAGATGTGAATGATGTAAATAGTTCAAGAATTATTTCTCGTGAGCGGAGTCAGAAATGACAAATTTATTACTGCGCGAGGAATTTCTATCAAGCCCACTTCTTGCACCTCGTGATTCCCTCCATCATAAGTCCGGTCACATACAAATCGCTCTTTCCACCCTCCTCATCGCTCTCGATCAATATAGCAGTTGTGGTTGCATTTCCCATAAGCCCCCTCCAGTCCAAAAAAATGGTCTCAACAGGAACCTCTCCTGTATAGCCTTGCCCATAGAATGTAGAACCAATCTGATTTGTATTGAAGGAGTACACTCCTCCCGGACAAACCTCTCCCTCCGGCTCAAAAACATGCGGATATACCTGACTAGGTACAGGGTGTGTCGCTACCACAAGCCTCGACTGTGAGGGGTAAGAGAGGGATGGGTTATCAGGAATGGATTCAAGAAGTATGTCCTGGATAGGTACCAGATGAGAAGTCCCATAAGTTCGATAGAAGGCGCGGATATATCCTCCGTAGAGCGCTGACATGTACAAGGTGTTCACCGGAAGCTGCTCTCCGCTATCTTCCTTGATAACCTTTTTCGTTCCTGTTAATCCATTGGCCGATGGGATATTTCTGGCTGCGATTTTCCAACCGCTCTCGTCATCATAATAGCTGAGATGGCTACCGAAGGGAATCCTGGTGTATTCTTCGAGTTTTCGGAGGAGACCCTCTTTAAACCAATGATCATTTGTCACAAACATCGCACTTTTCTGGTCAGATTCCGGTACAGCAAAAATGTCATTTGGATTCGGAGCTCCTCCAAAGCGTGAAGGGGGGATATCAATAGTCTTTATGAAGTTGAGATGGTTTGTGCCTGGGGTGTGCCAGAATTTCTCAATCACGGAGCCGAACGGGCGATGATTGATAATATAGAACGTGATGTTTGTTGGTGAGAGGATATTAATATCAAAGCCTATATCATCCATTAGCAGACTTGCCGATGGTCGTGACAAGTAGATAGCAAAAGTGGAGGCCCGCATACCATGAAGAACAAAATCCACATCCGTGGGAAATCCGCGGAGTTCAAGTTCATTCACTTCATCCGTCTGCCTCGAGCCCGATTCGGTTAATGGGCGACTTCCGGATTGGATGGAACAGAGAAAAGACCCACCTCGACGTTCCACTTCACCATCTTGTCAATCATCAGTCCACTCGGTCCTACTTTCCCTCCGATATCGCGCCTTTCTTTCTCCAATGCTCTTTGTCCCAATCCCGGCATATATTTCCTCCTCATTTGCAAGTCTCCCGCGCATGCGGCGTACATTATCCCGGAGTCAAAATGGATATCTTCACATCCTTTGAGTATGTCAGGGTGATGCCTGGTGCATGTTCCGTCGGCAAAAGACCGGACAATGGCATCATCGAATTTATCGAAAGTCGCATCAGCTGGAGGGGAACGAAGGACGTAGGTTCGTGAAAGATATGGAGCAATGTACTGTACCAGAGCTGTTCTTCCGTTAGCAAGAGTCGCTACACTAGATGCCAAAACGTACCAGCTGCAATAGCCAGCAGTATAGCGGGCTGAAGGTACCCCATGGTGAATTACTTCACGGTGAGTTGGCGATTGTAGTTGTAAGGGTGTTTTGCTAACGTGAAGCGTCACCTCGATCCGCGAACCATGTGTATGGAGAAAATGGCCTCTTAATAAACTGTGAGAGAACAGGTGTCTAGGGTGAATATGCATGGCGTATTGTAAACTCTGGCCACTGCAGCGAAGTTACGCCGAGGAGAGCAACCGAGGCCAAGTTATCTAGCCGGCCTCTCCGCAATAGCCGGGAACAATTACAGAAGCCCACAAAGTGACTGATGTGAGTTCCCATACAAATTATACGCAATACTGGTAGCCTTTGAGCTTGCAGTGCTTATCCTGTAGTCAGCGTCTGGTTACGACACTACTTATCCTGGACGAATGACTTGGATACAGAGATTACCCAGTTACATGCAGCCGTGCATTCCGCATTTCCAATAATACTATGTGAAGTCGGAACGCGGGGTGGAGCTTCTAAGCTACGCCAACGAAGCGCATTTCGCTTATTAAACCAGCACATCCAAAGGGGACTTTGATTACTTGTACGTACTGTTTATGGTCGGCGAATGTGTTGTTTCCGACACCGTTCCCGATGAGACCACCCAAATCTGTGGTATGCGCTACATAACGGCCCTCAAGCCAGGGCTAAACGTATTGTCGTAACCAGACTTACCGTAGTCAGCGGCCGCATGAAATCTGACTTAAACGGGCCACTAGATGAATTGAAATCGGTTCTAAGATGCAGGCTGGAGATTGTTGGTTAGCTTAATTATCTTACATATAAACGGCACAAGTAGTACAGTATTACTTGTAACCCCCATGAATTATTGCACGCTGCAAGATTCCACGGTAGAACGTTGATTGGCTTTCAGCTACATTCTTTCAATCCTCATTGGCAAGATGCATGTATATTATCTTGCAGCGTGCAATAATTCAGGGTGGGTTCCGAGTAGACAAGAAGCTAATCCTGTGAGCGAGTTTCAACAGATATGTCAACTGTGCCACAAGCTGGCCTGCCAATAACGTGTACACCACCTACAAGGCCCTGCTCTGGTCCCCTCTCGAATCCGGTCCGCTCGCGAATCCGGTCCGCTCGCGAACGAACCAGTTCGTTCACGAGGGGACCGGTAAAATCAATGGAGTTTATACACAGCATTATTGACTTTGATTCTCTTCATCATCTGCACATCTTTTTTTTTTTTTTTCACACCTTTGTTTCCATTAACAAAAAAATAAGACGTAACCATACATGCAGGCACAAGCCGGAATGGTCACTTTCTGACTGAACGGAAGCCGGGACAAGTGTCACTACGACACAAGCGACCGCTAATCTACTAGTACGTACAAGGATTGCAGGGATAAATTGAAATGTAGAAATCGTATTGAAAGGCTTTGAATGCTGCCTCTCACCTTGCCTCATCTCCAGCTATTGCTCACCTCATATTGCCTCATGTGCACCTCACACCAAACACAAAAAAACAACAATGTCTGCATCTCTCCTACGTGCGTGTGAGCTCATGAGGGCAGGTTACACTGTATTGTATCGACACGCTAAAGCATGAATGGCAAGCTGCATAATCTCCTACATATGAAGCTTCTGATTCCACTGGAGATATGGGAAATGTTGTATGTACTATATACCCAGTTATTCTCCTATTTGTTATTCCTTGTCGCCATTTTCTACATATATTTTATCCTCTCGAGAAGTCAATACCATTATCGCTAATTCATCCTCATTGGCATCTTGACAAGTCAGCATGGGACTCACATTAACAACGGACTATGAGGCTTGATACCACCAAGGCCTCATTTATCTGCACTGCTCGTGACATCCAACCTTCTGCCTGACATTCAAGGCTGGAATAGCTTTGGTTAGACAACATACAATCTCAAGAGCTATTTCACTGTGCAACCTGCTTACATACAGTGCAAGAATTGCAAAATAACTTGAAAACTCCTAGTTTTCCAAGCACTATTTTACCTTTTCCGGAACCAAGTTTCCGGACACAGTTCGAATAGCATCTGACATACTGACCTCACGTAGCCCAAAACCTGAAGGTATTGCCTGTACCTCTGCTCATGGGCATCTGGCACTGAGGTAGCTGAAGTGGATTTAGCTAAATGTTAGGCTTTCAATAGTGCGATAATGTTGCTGGCAATCACACTCAGGAATGTTATTGTTCTGCACTCACATAGGAAGGCGGCTGAAGTTCCGGAGTTGGCTAAATAGCCCAGAGTACGATGACACAGACAACTGCACTCACACAGTCTTGTGGTAACCACAGTACCGATGGAAAGAGTAAGGCTAAACACGGGCCGGAACACCACTCATCAGTAGGAGTATATGGTGATGCCTATATATGCTAAGGAAGCGAGCTCATATTTAGCAAGCGAGATGTGCATGTATAGGCTCAGTTGGAAGGCGAAGGTGGTCTATAAATTGATGTAGATAGGACTGTATGGGCACAAAAGCAAGCAGGGACACACATGGATACGCAGATATAGACAGACAGACGGACCAGACATGCACAGACAAGACAATTGATTACTCTTCTTTTATGATCTTTTCCTTGACATTTGACCATTGAGACTGCCCTTGAGACTTCGTTCCGTCAGCTCTAGATACCGGTACCATGTGCAAGACAGTGTATGCTGTTGAGCCTTCATTTCAACGGGAGATTGGAATAAGTGGATCGATGTAGCCATGGGATGCGGGCATGGGTTGTACGTACTAGTAGATTAGCGGGCGCTTTAAATATATATAGTTAGCGCCACTGATCCCGGCTTCTGTCCAGTCAGGAAGTGACTGGACAGAGACATTCCGGGCACAAGCTATGGGCTCATGTACTAATATCCTTAGAGTCAATACTGTTGTCCATATCACTATGAGCTTAATGGGGTTACTTAGATAGTGGCCAGCATTGGCTTTGTAATGGACTGGAAGTATTTCCATTTTCTTATTATTTCATTTGTTTTCCCTCTTATAGCATCCTGGGGGCTATGACGAGATTTCTTGTTCCATTCCATTACTCAAAGTGGTGATATTGCCGAAACGGTATATATCACTGGTGGGCTTAATGGACTCGTTCCACCCGCCCTGCTGCGCCTGCAACCTCATCCAAGCTATGCATATCATATTAAGCATTATGATTGGCTTATGGCAAGTGTGGCTGTACTGGTTTATATACAAAATAGCAACTATAACGTGATCACAAGAACAGCACCTGAACCAAGACATTACAATACCACGATATTGCGGCTGAAGTTCTCACCTGCTATAATAATTTTCTTTTTAAAACTGCTGCTCATATAGCACTCAAGAGCTACGAGGTAATGTGTAAAAAGCCGTAGTACGTTACTCGCAGGTCCCGGTCACAAGTTTGACAGGGCGGTTTTACGGTATCGGTACTGTTGTAGATATAGGCAGGGAACAAGACGTTGCTTGAGGACTTATGTACATGAGGGGAAGGCATGAATTAAATACAAAAACTGGACATGACATAGGAGACTATAGTTTCCTGTACTTTTCCCTGGACGGTGACTTAATTTCCTGAGCGGTGACTTAATTTCCTGAGCGGTGACTTATTCATTGGGGCGCGGGGCCTATCCTTTGATCCGCGGCGTCCGGGGCTTTATTTCCTTAATGCGGACCATTTCTGCTTGGCTAGTCTGTGACATAATGATACTGGTAACACATAGAAGCATTGTGACAATGACTTGGATTCAGCTTACGTCTTTGTTCTTCTGTTGTTTAATTTACAGTATATATATGACAATAATATGTCTTACTTCAGCTCATAGTTTGGAATATCAAGAAGGTTGAATTACAAAGAAAGCGAGGTATCAATTCTATATTGATGACCTTACCTATAAGACTCCTGAATCTACACTCACTGTGCCCTTGACATTCACCATGCCCTTTATACTCGCCGTTATAGTTCAGAAAACGAGATGAGTGTTGATAGCATTGAGGAGGCCATTGTAATTACATGCTAAGTCATGTACACCATAGGTTCCCTTTATTTTGTTTTGATATTACATGTATACCACTCTGGAATTACTGTAGCATCAACGTTGAGGAAGAATGTATTAAGCCTAGGGGGGCCTTTCCCATGAACGAGGAGAGAGAGGAAAAAAAAAAAAAAAAAAAAAAAAAAATTCATCACAAAGCTGTGATTCGCAAGTGGACTGGTTAATTCGCGAGCGGACGGGTCAATTCGTGAGTGGACCACTCAATCCATGAGAGGACTGGCCCGCTCACAAGTCTTACCCCTCTATAGCTAGCTTCCATTATGTTTCTCGTTCTGTTTTGTATGGTACCTGGAGACGTTTCGGTCAGCTGGGCAAGGACGCCACTATGAAATCAATTAAAGCTCGACCACCCCGAAGTAGGCCAAAAGACCTGAAATCAGAGATCAACGGCCCCAGAACAAAGATGGAAAGGAAATTTGACATCGTATCAAGGACCTTAGCAACAAGATCGTTTCCAGGATGGACCGTTTGCTATACGCTATTTATTTGGCTGGACCAATTGATGTTGGCCCAGGCAGGGGCATTACAACAAATTAAATATTACCTACTGATTTGCAAAGCTCTAATGATCCAGAATCTTCACACGCTAATTCTGTCTGAGCAACAGGAAGCAGTGCCATGTACTTAACTTAAAGCTGAACTTCTCAATGAGATACGAGCTTTTTTGTGAAATTCAAGTATGACGGGCGATTGCAGACATGAGTGACAGGTGTACCTGTACATCGTTGCAGTATAAATCATGTTGAACGTGATGCATCGATAAAGAGTTATAACTCAGATAACCATACTATATACTAGTAGTTATTTCTCTAATCCTCAATTGGTACCACGCAAGAGTCACCTTGACATTGCATGACGCTGGCAATGGGCCGGTGTAGCGGTATACAGTCAAACGTACAATTGACGGCATTCCCATGACCGTGGCATGAGACTACTAGTAATTTTTTTTTTTTTTTTTTTTTTTTTTTTTTTTTTTTTTTTTTTTTTTTTTTTTTTTTTTTTTTTTTCATATCATTACTCGCATGCCGCCTTACAGGCTATGGCGAGGGACTACTAGTAATGGCCTGCGACCTGATATCGACTACTTGGTGACTGTTAGTGAGATCTGGAACAGCAGGCATCTCGAAGTGAGAACTACTTTCCGCTTGAATGTGGGACACTGTCAGTCCCGATCAAGAATGCTACTTACTTAGTGTGGGACATTGTGACGTACAAGTATAATCCTAGAGAAGTATGATCCCGGAGTTTCTTACTAAACCTCATCGATTCGCGTGCAAAACAAATAGTCAAGTAGGTAAAGTAACAGTGCGACAGGCAACGACTGCGACCTGTTACACCTGAAGTAGAAGTAGCAGTCCGTTAACCGACTGGGCTCTATGTACATAACCCTGGGCCGTTCATTTTGCTTAAGTACTATTGTTACTTTACACTACACGTAGGGTCAAAACATTTGAAAGATACGTAGCTAGCTATAGGGAGGTATTATCGTAAACATCTCATTGCAATACGGGATGTCATGAAGAATATGTGTATTCTCATGCGTAAACCTATGAAGTCTTTAAAATATTGTAGAGACGAATGGGTGATACATATGCTATACTTGGATATTGATATTGCACGCGCAAGGCCCCGAGTGAAAATTGTGAGCCTATGGAGCTCAAGAAGGAAAAGGTTGCGCACTAGGGCTGGAGACAGCTCAAGAATCAGGGCACCGAAGGAACCTATGGTTCGTTAGGTGCCCAATTTGTGTGTGTACGTAGAGGATGTAGATACATAGGTAGTTGCTCAGCCTTCTTTAGACTAACAGGTAGCCTGTATGCGGGGCTACGTGACCAAAAAAAAAAAAAACAAAGTGCAATCTAGATTGATATCTAAACTTTTTAGGGATTAACTTAAAACTATCTAAGCTTCGCCGTATGTGCCGGCGGCTCCCTGGAACCACGTGCCAGAGCGGCAAGGTTTGGCTTTGAATACATGCTCATTCATCATTATTCACATGCCTGAACAAATCATTCGTAGTAGATGAAAGCCCATAGCTCAGTGTGCACCTGTTACTGTTTCTATGATGATGTAGTAAATATGAAGTGTAACGTAGGGCAACGCTTGGTGCTTGACCTTTCGACAGGGCAGTTCTTACTGGCCCTTCTTATAGTCAATCCTACGTGCCTTCTGTCCACTGTGAATCTATGCTATGATATGATGATGTTCTATTCGTAGACACTTCTCTGCCACTGCCTCACCTCACATAGAGGTCCATCTGGTGGCTTTGTTTTCAGTTGGTGACTTGCGTCATGCTACGACCCTGCCCTGCCATGGCGGACAGCTGCACGCGGGGTCACGTGACCAAAAAAACAAAAATGTTACGACCCTACCGTCAAACCCTTGTAATACACGTCCGTGCCCGATCTTGTGCTCCAATCTATTGCCCCGCTGCAGCTGTCAGGTGGATGTCCCCGTCCGGGCAGCTCTTGACAGCACCTTGGCCTTGGAAGGAAACCTCTGACTGATCCAATTTGCGTCCAGACACCTTTATGATCTTCGATAGCTAGTCGAACCTTGAGCCAGGTAGAGCTCGAGGTTATCTGGGGTAACGTCGTGTGCATTGATTTACAGTACACTCTCGATATAAAAATGTCCTCCGGCCGGGGAAGTATATTCTTATATTGAATATTGAAGTTGTTCGGCAGTCCCCACTGTAATTGCATACAGTAAAACCTGAACAAACGGGAATTGGTATGCAATGATATGCAGTGCTGAAAAGCATATACACTGGAATATTAGTCTCATGCCAAGACCTTCTGGCTGCTAAACACGAATATGCACTCTCGATATAAGAGTTTGTACATGACTAAGCAAAAAAAATCTTCGAATATTCTTGTAATGACAATATTAATTTGTATAGGGGCTGGTCGCACACATTCTTATATCGAGAGCTCGAGTATACTGTACTAAGATTTTCCGAACCGTTTTTTTGCTTTCTTTCCGAGGTACTAAGGAACTACTAGTAGTCAGCAGCGCGAGCGGGACAACCTGGCAGATACCTTGATGCTGGAATTACATATTGTATATTGCGCTGAAGTTATACTTACTGTTTCTTTTTGTGGGGTCACCTAACCCGCAAACAGGCTACCAGCCTATAGCAGGAGCCATATATCCGGGCCAGGTTGGCTCAACTTACATAATATAAGCTCTATCCTTCAATGTAGCAAAAAGTCGACACAAGGGCGCGCAGTTTCACGGACCATATGAACCTTAATTCCACCTTCAAACTTTCCAAGCGGAAATAGACTTTAGAGTATGTCCATCAACCCAAATGATCGCTTCAGGCCGTTCCAGGGTGCACATACATATACTGCAGCCCCAGTGCGAACAACAGCTTATCGATTATCGGTTCCCAATCTTGCAAGTCAGGTTCAAAACAAGCAACGGCATCGATATCACGACTAAAGCGGATAGATATATCCCCCTGGCACGCGCACTATCGTACGACTACGTGCTTCGAAGAGCAAAAGACATACCTCAGTCACAATCAGTGCCAGCAACCGATATCGACGCTATATAGTCATGACGAGCGCGAACAAATCCGGTGAGGAACGATGTCAATACTTCGCAGCCTCAAACTCTCAGTGTGAAATAAGTGGTGCACCACGGCAGGACCAAGGTGACCAGACTAAGCGGCTGACATTTGCGACAACCCTACGCAAGATTCGGCAGTCCACCCTATGTGGCTGTTGTTACCTCGGCTGTAAATGCTCCCCAGCCCGGGCCAGGTCACGATTTCCACCAAGTCACCTGCGGGTGTTACCACGAGAGCCTGCGCTTCCCATAAGGGCATTGAGCGTTCGATATTGTCTGTTTCTGGCCCTATTCGCCTTTGATATCTTCGAATTGAAATCATCGTATAAATCATTGTGCAAAACAGAGCTCTGCAATATTAGTGCTGCAGCCTTGTCCCTCTGCTTCCATATTTTCTTGGTAATCTATGGATGGCTCACAAGCCAATCAGTGCACGAGATGCTCGAACAGTACTATCGTGGCCGAGAAGGAATGGTGGTAAGGCTGAAAGGACGGCCTGCAAAACTCGGGGCGATCTTAGGTAATTTAATAAGGAAGACAGCATGTGTGGTTATCGTGGTACTCGGAATCGCCTTACCTCATTCGTGGCCGGTGGTATCGCTCTGCTTGAATGCGGCACAGATGATGAAGATTTCCGATGAAGTATAGTACACCTTTGAAGATGAAATTGGTGGGGCCACGTTCCAGCGTGCTGATGCCCGAAGTATTGATGTATATATGTCGGGTGATAGAAGCCCAAACTTGACATGATTGTCATCGAAAAAGATACAGGCATATTGGATACCTGTCATACTGGGTAACCTGTCATATTGGATAGTGCCAACACTAGCAAGGATGGTGATGATTAGTGATAAAATTTTCATTTCAATATACTGATTCTGCCAATAGATAGTATTGCTTATCTATCCAAGGCTCTGTCCCTTTGGTATATTTGTAGTTGAGAGTAGTACTATGCTTGTGGATCAACACTGGTACAATGTCAAAAAGCTACAGAGTCAGAGTGCTATCAATTACTTCACTATGCTGAGCAACATCCAGAGCTTATGCAACGAGAGCGACAGCAGTTACCATCACAGATTGCTCCCACAAAGAAATATATAGCATACAGGACCATCTCTTCGTGCTTCGAAGAGTCTTTGGCAGAAGTTTCTGAGAATTTTGATACTATTAAATTCGATACTACACACATACATAATATTGGAAATGAAGACTCTGACACTTTCAACATTGAAGTGGAAGAATTTGTGGGCCCAGCTGAAGAGGTCATAGCTGACACCGAAGAAGTGACATTAGAGATACATACCTATTACCCAGAACTGGCATACTCAGAAGACACTGATCCAGTCGATCAGGATCAGCTTGATGAAGACGAATTCAAGGAACGAGAGCCAGTCTCACTATTGGAAGCAAGTAATGCATTGTCAACAATCAGGTGCTTTGTTCAGCAGAATCCAACAGCAGGAACTACAGCACAGGAGAACGAACAAGCAGCACTTGCACTACAGTGGCTCTAAAAGTAGATGACTTTGTTGAGCTTGAAGCGACACTTGACTGGCCTCTACTACCTCTTATTTTACTCCTGTATAGTTTCTTTATTCATGTACGTTATAAGAGGAGAGTGATAGTGTCGACTATCCTCAGAGTGACCGGAAGGTTGAGAACTGGCGGAATACACACACAAGGCTTGTCTTCACATGTTGAATAGCGAATGCGAACTGTGGATGTGAAGTGTAGTATTGCAAGAGTGCCGAAATGATTGCTTCTCCTAATTACAGAACAAACATGCTACTTTGATCTACTTATTAACAAAGGAAGCAAAAAAAAGTAATAACTCGAATTACAAAGCAAAGAAAGATTCTATGTCAAAGAATTCTAATAATGAAAGAAGTCCAAATAATCAAAGAAGAATAATCAAAGAAGCTATCCTTTATGCCAGAGTGACAACCTGGTATCACAAGGCTTGGCCTATTCCGGTGCAACACCAATTCTTTCAGCTTCCCCACAACGTATCTATTATAGCTCTTATTGTATGTATTTATCTTAAAATTGAGCCCTCCGCTTCAACCTGCCACACTGGATAACCTGTCATATTGCATAAGATTTGCCGGCCCGAGCCTTATCCAATAAGACAGATTTGTCTGTAGCTTCATTCGCGATGTGAGATGGCAAGGAGCGAATAACGTAGTGAGCCCAACCGTGAAATTGGTCTCCCAACAAAGTCATCTTCGCAAAGTAAGATTGAGTGATTTAGTTTCTCCCCAGCGATCTAAAAGCACACCCACCCAGGGATTGGGCACCATACAGGTAATATCGGCCCAATGGTTAGCAATCGATGAAGGTACGACCATAGTGCATGCTTCCCCTGGAGCATCGGGCAAGCCTTGTTCAGCGAGCAGTTAACAACTTTTACAGGCTGTGCATCAGGTCACTGGATTTCAACTAAATTTAGCGATCTTCTAACTTGCTGGCCCAATTTTGAATCAGCGAGTAGATGATTGGTTGAGGCTGTGATACATGAAGCATGAAAGATACATACAGTACCGGTTATTTTACCGGCTTATACCTTGAACACGTTGGAGATACAATCCTAGCATAATGTTTAGTTGTGGATTAGAAACAAGTGGAACTATTTTTACTTCCCCACATCCTCAGCAGATGTACTTTACATATGCGGCTTGAGCTTCGATACAACCAACGTGGGTCTCATGATTTAATTTTCGTTCGGGATTGGTCCACGAAGGTACCAAGGACTTGAGAAGCGTGATACCACCCAGGTTACTAACCAGCATAACAAGTAAGATGATATCAATGGAGCTCTCAAGCTCGGTAAATGTGAGACAACCCAATTATAGGTGTTGGTTGGTCGATCCGGGGAACGCATATCTGCTGTGTAACCATTCCCGGACTTTGATTGGACTGCGTGAACTTACTGATTTGTACACAATTCGCTGAATAATCTGTGATGTCAATGAATCAGAAAGAAACTCAATTGAGGTACAATAAGAAATCACTATGCACAACGATCCATAGCTAGTGAAAGCCTCAATGTTTCAAGACTTATTTGATAACGAGACCAGCACATAGTCCCATATAGCACAGTGGAATTAATTGAACATATATCTTAGCTAAATCTTGAGTACTCAGAACAGGAATAAATTATGGCTGGCTGCGAGAAATGATCAATTTGAGCTCAGGCATCAGGTGCTACTCTGGTTACGTCGTATAACAAGAAGACAATATCTGCAAAGGCCTGCCCCGATTAAGTCTCGAATAGGAGACCTGGCATAACTTGGCATGCCTAGTTGCTTAAATGTTTGCATCTTGTAACTGTACCTGTAGTAGGCAAGAGCAGCGACTTATAATCTTGAGTTGACACTTGGTTGATTAGCCGAAGATCCCTGTACAGGAACGAATCTAGATATATGCTGTAAGTATTCATCTTCTCATTATACTTGCCAAAGCGGGACAAGCCTTCATAAAGTGACCAGTTGTCAGGCGACCATATCCGATTCCGATCCTTAGTTATACAATAACAATTGAGGAACTATACATTTGTACTGTAGCAATAATTCGGAGACCCACGCATGAAGCACGTGATCAATGTTTCGTCATGGAAAGTAATAGGATTAAGCCACGATCTTAGATGGTGTTTATGAGGAACGGCCCTTTAGAATTTCCCATGCAGGACTACGACTTGGCAGATTTCTCGGGAATCTATCATGGATGTCAGGGGCTAACATATTTCCCGCATATCTGCTATAGCAATGTTAAACAGTCTAATCGATCAGTGCTACCTCAACACATGCGAGCGTGACAATCATGTTGCACGGCGAACAAAGAGCTACCCCATTTAAGTCCATTTCCATTTCAAGAAGTATTATCCTGTTCTTAGACTATCTTAGAGCTTGGGTATTCATAGTCCAAGGTATGTTGCGAGAACAGTTGCTGCCAAGAGTGTTGGATGCCGAGCTAAGTGTGGTGCAACCAGGCTATTTGTGTTACATGTAATCCTTATGCCTCAAATTGGTTACCATTTGTACCTTGTCTTGCTGGTGACTGTACTATTGTCTTGCTCAACGCTGCATGTCTGAGTGGACTGTACTTAGTCTCTAGTTGCACTTTTTTTTTCTTTTTTTGTTTACTGCCTTAGGAATGCTGTGGAGCTCCGAAGATGAAGAAGAGCTGTGACAGCTTTGGGATAGTTGGATTTTAAGAGAATAATTAGCAGGGGGCCACCATATGCGGGTACTAGAATGTTCCCACGAATTGGACAAATGTTATAGGTTATCAAGAGCCGGTGCTACCGGGGACAACTTGACGTTAACGCGCTTCGGCTTCCTCTGCTAGATCAGTGACGTAGGGCTTGTATTGTAAAGAAGTATGTGCTCTCAGCGTGCTGCACCTCTATGGATGAGATCTCTTGCGCAGATCATTCTTCAGGCGGTATGGTGCCTGGCTCTTAGCGGAGAGTTTGTGAGACAGTGGGCTGAATGTTTCTCGAGCAGGCACCTCACCTATCTGGAATCCACGATGGTCTGCAGCGAAGGTGGAGATCTTCCATTGCATGCCCCCAATGCGTTCAAGTTGGGAAGCACTGAGAAGCAGCGCCCAAGGCAGCTATCAGCTCGCCTTGCTTATTGTAGCACACACCATTATACGACTGGGGTTGGCCCACCTGCACATAAACCCTTCTTTCCAAATGCGGTATTCCTGTCCATATACTCGATGAAGTCACGTGGCCGCTCTCTGGCACTGGAGCTCGCCCGGTCTGCTCCAATTGCGCCCTCATGGATATAAATGTCTGCCCGTCGCCTCTGTCATGAACTCCTCTCTAACCAGCAATCCAATCTTCAGTCGCTTCACTGTCCCAAACCATCATCGCACTCCTCTCGCTCAGCGGTAGTCCATAAAACACTCGCTCACCAAGGAACCCTTTCATCAACAACCATCATGCAATTCACCACAATCGTTGCTGCCCTTCTCGCTACTGCCACTGCTGTGGTTGCTAGCCCAGTTATCGAGGCCCGTGGAGACGAAATCTTCTACTGTGCCGAACAACCGTACAAGAAGTCCGATGTATGTAATAGTCTTCAATATACATAACCCGAGCAGAGCACACTAACATTGAGCTAGTATACTTGTTACCCAAAAAACAACTATCTTCTCTGCCCTATCACTGGAGGGGTTGTTTACCTGCCATGCGGGAACAGGCCTTGGGGCGCTTGCTATGATCCTGCAAACTACGGGTGCAACAATGGGCAACTCTACCCCGTATCAACCTGTAATGGCATTCACTTTGACAAAAACTCGGTATGAGGCCTCTCCAGCCGTTAGTGAAATGTTTCCTAACTTGACACAATTTCTCCAGTATGTCTGTGTCGATGGCTTTCTCTGCCCCAAGACTCATCCAAACCGTTGCGGTGATGCGTGCTATAACACTAGTCAATACTGGTGTGACAATGGCAAATTGAAACAAGTTGGACAGAGATAATTGTGCTATCTGGGGCAGCCGGTCTATGAAGTGATAACAACTAAGTAACATAGAAGTACCCGGGCGATCTTGAATAACTTTTCCTTTTCTGGAAGGACGGAATTATGGCTATAGGGATGATTTCTGACTGGTTGGGTAATACATCTGGGGCTTGTTTACAGGCAGCAAGTATGTGATGGATTGGATTGGGAAGACTTGGGTATGGCTCAAAGAGGGGGATTGATGGGATCAATGGACCTTGTATCTTTGTTCCTTTTGCCTCGATTTTGTAGTATTCGAAGGACTTAGATTATCAATAGGATTGTTCATTAGTTCACAGATATGGCATTGTCATAACTATAAGCAACCTAGGTGTGTCACTTGGACACAGACTGGGACGTTTTGTTATTGAATTGAGTGGTCTCAAAGTGAAATAAGATGGGTGTGGTGCATCTGAACCTTGAGGTCCAATCAAATACTCAGCATTGGAGCATAGCGTTGAGTGGCACCACACGTTCAAAGTACGTATCTATAGTCCTGAGATTGACGCCAATGGGATAAGTACGACTATATGATAAAAACTCAAGTAAGTATAACAAAAGTGCCATGCATGAGAACCAGTGTTTAAAGCGGAATTTGCGTACGGGATTACTTGAAGCATGCGCACGATTGTGGATGCATATATGTACTTACAAATTCCTTCTCATAATGTGGATACGGCTTCACGCACTAGTCTTATACTACTATCTTACGCATTGAGTTACGCCCACACTCGACATTTTAAAGGACAATTAGTAGTGACCATAGTGACTTCGTCCACTCTCATGTATCTATTGTGTTAATTAGTAGAGTCTCTTACAGAGTATATTATATTGCCGCTAAAATAAGATTTGGAGATTTGCAACCGTGGTTTTGAAGACGAAACATCAAAGCCCAAGGCTTGAGAGTCTCAACCCGGCCCGCAAAGTTATTGACATTATGTAATCGACTTGCAATCAATCACCTAGGCCGCACCCTTTCTCGAGATTACCCGTTCGTGTTATGGCAGTGTTGTTTGTTGACAACGTGGAATATAATACAAAGGTTGCCTTCTGGCCCGCCATGACGAGGGCTACGGACGTGTGCGTCGATGCAACATAATCTAAGTACATACGTCCACTAAAAATAAGCTACATCTTCTTAAGTACTTACTATAGCGCTATATTGAGTTTAAATATTTCAACACCGAATAATATAAAGTCCGCAAACTTAAATCAGTTCTCATCATTCCAATGCCGGCCATACGCACAATTTAATGCATTGTCACATTATTTGGAACCGTTGTGCAATTGTTAGTTTATTTACAGAAATTCAGTAATTAAGTAACAGAGCTACCTGTAATATGAGGTCTGTTGCCTTGCCAGATCTACGAATATTATTGCTGTAAGTTATTAGTCCCCAATATAAGGTATATTAGAACTCAGCACTTTGCTCATTTGATTCAGACATCAGGGTAACTGATTAGTTGTGATGCATCCAAGACTTTATTTGCAGGACAGCTGCCGTCGCAGAGCAGAGAGCGCCGAATAGCGCGTCTAGACTACTATATTTCAGAAAATTAGCAATTATGATCAATGTGGTTTTCATAGTGCAAAGCACGATAATTCTTGTTGCGCGGGCCTGGTTTACCATATGAAATGATGTGACATGCAGGCACAGACCCCCACGAGGGAGGTACTGCCTCGTGCTCGCAGGGGCACTGACTCGCTCATGTTCTTCGAGTCAAATGCGTAAGGAATTCTGGAACTTACTCGAGCCATTCCCCACAACTTATTTTCCTTATCGAATGTGTATACTTGTGTTATGCTCATTTGTTTTCAGGCATTAGGGTATTTTCTACTACTGTAATAAACCCTTAACTTAGTTGACACATGATGAAGTACGAAAAAAGATCTAAGTGAAGGAGGTGAGCGTGTGGACATTTAATGACCGTTAAATGGTTCTACAAAGACTGCTTCAAATCATAACTCCGAGGTACGTTAACACTAGCTACTAGAATCGCCAATCAAATCAGAGATTCCCGGAAAAAAAAAAACAAGTCCTATCAAGATGCTGCACAAAATAAAATGCTAAACATAACACATTGTACGCAAAAAAAGCAAAACAAAAACAAAAACAATAGATCCAGAAACAAGTGATGATGGCAAGACCCGGTAAAGCCGAAAAGTCGATGGCATACCTCTAGCGTCTATGCTCACCAACAAGGCTTTTTTATTGCAAGTAGCTTTCCCTCCGCATCACCGTCCTGCCTTCCAATCGTTCTATCTCTCGTTTTTCAAAACTCCCCCAATATAGGCTTTCTGTGCATACATGCAGATTGCAATCAGCTCCCTACCTTCCAGTGTAGCTATAATCGCCGTCCGGAAATCCAACCCTGCCAGCATCGTAACTTCCGCTTCCGACACTTCGACTTCTTTGCGCTTCACCTTCCCTCGCCATCTGTCGCTCATAATCTGCATCATAATACTGTTCACCCGTAAGAGTACTATGAACTATTGACGGATTTTGATGTGTTCGATCCTCCTCTGCAATCAAGGCATAATCGCCTCCGGTGCCATCGTCATCTCCGAAAGCATGCTTAGTGTGCTCTGTAACCTGTTCTCCACCAATTTGAGCGGAGTGTGCCTCCCATGGAGTGATCAAATTGGCTCGATAATAGAGAGCAACGTAAATTGACATCAGGGTTGTAGCAAGTAAGAACAAAAACATGCAGACGCCAAGACCAACCGCTGCGTTGTTAAGAGAGCATTCCTTTGGAAACTCGAGGATATCGCATGACACCCCAGATGGCTTCTCTTGGGTTGAGTCTTCCTTATTCCTTTGCACGAGATAATCATATCTATCTTGCTGACGCTTCCTATTGGCAGTTCCTAGTGCGATGGGAGCGATAAACCAGAGGAACTTTAGATATCCTGTTAGAATATTGCTTCATTGTGGAGATTGTTTACTTTCAATGAGTTCTTGGAGGTTCGAGGGTGGGGGTAATCTTACGCAAAGCAAACTATTAAAGCCACAGATTGCGTATGGATTGGCCAGTGGTTTCGTCCTCGCAAACCTCGGAGTCATCATGACATAGATTAGAGCAGGGATCGTTAGCCAACACTAACATGTCGCCCGTTGTTAGTAGGATTTTTTGCTGTGGTCGGTATAGAATGTTTCCAAACGAAAACTAACCATTGAGAACATATATTCAGCTGCCGACAGTGCTGATGGCTTTTGCAGCAAGGATGCCGCAGTTACACCCATAATTATGGGGATAAACACAGCCTGTAAAGCATGAAATCCCATAGAGGCACGCTGAAGAGCGATTGGATTGGCGTCTGGTATCCGCATTGTGGCAAAGTCGTAATATATTGGCTAATCTAGAGTAGTGATAAATTGGTTCAGAGTTTCCGTCTCCAAATTGCACTGGTGTGTTCCTTATATCACTGTTGAGATCGAGAGTGTGTTGTCAAATAAAGTTCAATCGCTTGTAAGTGGGGTCGTCAATCGCGTTGCTTTCGAGAAGCGGGGCTGGAAATGAAGTTAAAACAGGTCTACTCGTCAAGTTCGTTCGAGGGTGCTGCAGCAACTGTCGGATGCACGAAGTAGCAGACAGTCAACGAACCTGGCGATGTACAGAAGTGGAGACGCGCAACGGAAAGAAATAGAAGCAGAGGAAGATGGACTGGCTTGCTCAGGCTGGGAAAGCTGACAAGATAACTTCACGCTGATCAAGGACCACGGCAGTTTTAGCGTCTGTTCTGCATGCGGTTTTGCATCTTCATAGGGCTTCGACGGATCGAGGCTGAGAAACCTACGGACACATATTGAGGGCTAAGGCTATAAACCACAGGGCAGTGCTGTAGCTTGGGTTAGTTTGGTTGCTGGGGGGATGTTTGCAGCACCTGTAACTTCAGCAACAGGACCAGCCGGCCAACCAATATAAGTTGGAACTGTTCTCTCTGAATTGAGATTGCGAAGTCGCCTGGCTACATATGGGCAGTGCAACCGCATTCCGTGCAATTACAATTGGATGCAGTTTTCATGTTTCTTGGCTACCGGACTTTTTTGTGCTTCACTTTTTTGTCATCACGCTTTCCATCTATGTAACTCTGCAATGTCAGCTGCCACTGTCAGCACAATTATGGGCCATAAAACGACTTAGCATGAAGCGATGGATAGCCACGCAACTCTAGAACGCTGCTTGCACACGAGGTTTCTATTTTTGGAGGTGGGCTGGGTTTACCGCAGCTTGGCCAGTGTTTAGTCAGGAAAAGGCGGAATGTTCAACTGACAGGGTTTATCGCTCGTAGAGTGCCCTAGGTACCGGTAGGGGCTTGGTATGAGACTAGGTTTATCTCCCACAACTACGCAGGGATCCTTATGTATGCGGATACTAACTTCGCTGGGTGGGGCAACTTGACAATGAGAGCTGGCACCTCTTTGTTTACTTGCTTTAAGCGTGTTTTGAAGCAGCGAGGCTAATTTCAGACGATTTCGCGTTCAACTACAAACCCAGAAGATGTATCTTCTTTATGCCATGTACGGAGTAGAGAATTTCGAACAGCACGCAGCACGGAACTTGAGCCGCTCGGATAGTTTCAACGAAATGAAGGCAGATGGAATACGTCAGTTCCTGCGTGGCTTATTCCATTGCCATTTCCTTTCCCACCAGCGCCATGACAAATACCGCCGGCTGTGTTATACGATGAGCATCAAAGTTCATTACAATCTGTTGGAGCTTATGTTCTGTGCTTTTCCCTGCATTGTCCTGAATTGAATTTAAGTGTTCACTTTGAAAAAAACTAAACATTCTGGTGAATACTACTTGGATCTACTAGGTTTGATAGCTGGGAATATAACCAGTGCTTCACTTAGATTTAGCAGAGAATAAGGTAAAGTGTAGGCGAAATGGATATAAATTGATCATCTGCTAACGATGAACTTAATTGACATTATTCCTTCAGGGAGTTCCTCATCTAAGTGATCAGAAATCAACAGAAATCAACCTTTTTTTCACCTGTTCTCGTTCCTAGGTGCTTTTATTCTTGGCCGGAAGTGCCAAAATGCTTTGAGTAAATTATGTATATAGAGTATGCAATTGAATGATAGATTCCAATACAGGTGTGCCTGGCTATAACGAAGGCCAAGAATCTGACCGCTTTTCTTCACTATGACCAGTTTTCACTCTATAGCGAGGGCACAAGAAGCTCCCCCATCCCTTCACTATAGCCAGTTTTTTTACTAAAAAGAGGTTCATTATAACCAGGGTCACCTGTAGCCTCTCCGAGGGTTCCGGACAGAGAAAAAATCATGGATAATCTAGCGCAACTGCATTTGGTAGAAAGTAACAAAATATGGCATGTAAGTCAGGCAGGTATTAAACCTTAAATGGATGAAAATTTTCCTGCTTACAATAAATTAAGTACAGTAAGGCAGAGGGAATTACAACGCCCTTAGTTAGTCTCGTAACCAGTGACTAAGTCTGGTTACGAGACTAGCCCCTTAGTGATCTTTTTGATATTCTTTTTTTGTTGCTAAAAAAAAAAAAAGAAAAGATAAAACGTGAAAAGGAAACGAAACATGTTTTTAATAATTAAAGACTCACGCGAGAACCGCTCTATGCGAGCAAATTAAGCTACAAGACTCGAACAAATTTGAAACAACGGGTGGAAGAGTACTGTACAGAGAGGCACCAACCTGAGAAGCGAGAGCAACCTAGTCGACCTATCTACTGCCCTAGGTATCGTTGTCTCACTTAGCCGGGGTACCAGAACGTTCTGATCATGGGTTGCCTCCGCATATGTGGTGTTCCCATGATCAACTATTAGGGTAGTCACACCAATAAAAAATTATTGTTTTTAATTATTGGAGAATAAAATAAAATAATATAATATACAATGCAACTATTCTACAGAGAATAAGAGGGAGCATACTATACCATTGTATCTATTGATGATGAAAATATGTAGAAATACAACATGTTAATTAGCGTTCGTCTCCATGGGGGAGTTTGGCGAAGCGTGCCTACGGCGTATGCCTATTCCCATCCTAGCTCTTTCCTTGTTGGAATACTTAACTGCGCCCCCTTCTTCTGCACTGTCCTCGCCGCTGCCTCCACACCCCGCCTCACACTCTCCATCACGCCTCGTCCTTCAACATAACTCGTTGCAAATCCGCCAATAAATGTATCCCCGGCTGCTGTCGTATCCACTACATTGACCTTTTGCGCCGGTACATGCTCGGTCAGTATAATGCCCTCCTCATCGTAGTATGCTACCACGACGCCCTGTCCTCCCAAGGTGATAATGACAGCCTTCCTCACACCCCTCTCGACAAGGAATGATTTTGCGATTTCGGTAGCGGAAGATACGGTGGTGACGGATTCCGCAATACCCGAGTACGTGATGCCGGCTTCAATCTCGTTCGGAACAAAAAAGTCGACGTTGGAGAGAGAGATATTGTGTTCAAGAAGAGTCGCCGGGGAGACAGCGGGAGCGGGATTGAGGAGGACAAGTGTGGTAGAGGGTCGGGTTGAGAAGACTTGTATGGCATAGGAGATGATGGGAAGGGGTATTTCGTGTTGGAGGACGATCATGGAGGGAGAGGCAGTGTGGTTGGGAGTGGGGATGGGGAGGTGAGAGGATCTAAGCGAGAAGTTGGCGCCGGGAGAGACGAGGATGCGGTTCTGGCCAGAGTCTTCAATCTAATGAAATCTATGTCAGCCATAGTCCATATCTATTCATTAGTAACTGTTGAATGCAGTTGAAGTAGAGTATGACGTACCAAAATCACCGCTACTCCCGAACTCTTGCCCTCCTCCACCCCTACTCGTGATACATCAATTCCCTCCTTCTCCAGTCCTCCTTTCAACTCCCGCCCAAACGTATCATCCCCCACCATCCCCACCATAGCACACTTTACTGCATTCCCGCCTAGCCTCGCAATGGCGACAGCCTGGTTTGCGCCCTTGCCCCCGGCACCTGTATGAAACCCGTAAGTATGTGCGAGAAGGGTTTCCCCGCCTACAGGGATACGGGGGGTATGCGTTACGAGGTCCATGTTGAGGGAACCGATGACGAGGATGTAGGGAGTGGAGGGCGTCGCCATAGTAGCTGGTCGCAAGGGCTGGATATGGGGCTGCGGAGTTGGCGAAGTTTGAGTGTAAGGATATTGAGTCCGTGAGAGCTATCGAGGAATTTGTCAGATTGAATTTCGGAGTTGGAGGTGATGGGGGAGAGTGTGCGGGATGCGCCAGGCGCCAAGCTCGGTACGCCGGAAGTAGCCGAATATTTTGTTTCTGCCAGAACGACATTGTGTAACGTATCGAAGCAAGCACAATCTATGGGTGAATATGATACATACCAAGTAATGGGAAGTTCCCTCCACTGACCATTTGTAATTTATCGGTGAGTTGCATTGGGCAGAGCTATGAAAAGCACATAACTTACTCTAAGTTATGTGGAATGTGTATGTATACACGAGAGATACATGAACCGCGCGCGCGTACGTTGCTTGAGCCCTTTGCTTGTAGTAGCATTCCCCTGACCCGACTGGTTGTGGACCCCCCACACCCGCCGTCCCGTACACGAAGCTGGACCTGAACGAAAAATCACATGTTTAGCCTAATCCGGCATATCCTCAAGAAGCAACTTCGGCACTGCATCTTGGTGGACCCTTGCAATCATCAGCTCAGTGCCTCACGCCTGCAAGAGATATCGATAACTCAGCCCAGCTCGCCATACGCGTAGTGGCCGCTTCCGCTTGGGTGGTGTTAGAGTATTCGTCCAGTTGGATGTATACATGTATGTGAATACATCAAGCTTTAAATGGTACCAACACGCCTATAGCTACCGCTGATCAGCTCAACAACGTTAGAAGCCGTTTCAGATCAACTACCGCGCCACAAGTGTAGTCCTTAACATATCGGAGGCGTCCGTGCTTGAGCAAGGCGAAGATGCTGGAAGCAAATCATTCGTGCCGCAGTTCGCATGCAAGCCACACCACTGACACATAACATGGGAGATGACGTATGCGTGGCGCCTTGGCGGCTTAACCTGATACGGCAACCTGCTGGAACAGTACGGGCCAAGTTGCTCTCCTTCCATTCGTCCAATAGCGAAGCCACTATCGACATTCCTTCCAAAATCACAGCGAGGAGAGTCGTGGAATGCTACAGTTGATCTACAGCAAGGGATACTTCAAGAATAACAGCTGAAAGATTGATATATCTGGAAGAGCTGCAGGGCAGCACTTACATACCCATTCCCAACAAGTATTTGTACTTGATCATTGCGTTTACCGCATCGTCACCTTCTGAGGACCCCCAGGTACCTCACAATACCGATATATCACATTCCTCGCACGTGGCCGTCAACCTCTACTCTACCGGCCATCCGACGCGGTATCATTTCCCTTATTCCTGCACTGCACCACTATACCGCCAGCATCCCGCACTCGCATCGGAGATTTTTCTTCTTCGGCTCGCTTCCTCACGACCGAGCTGCAGTTGCCTTTCTAAACATCTTTATGTGCTGTCAGCAGCTGCATTAGGATCGTTAGCGACTTTAAGCGTCAGGCAGGTCTTAGAGTTCGCTTAATCGATTACATTGTTCACATATTACAGAGTTTCTCATTATTGATCGGTGCATCAACTGCAGCACATAGACACACGATTTCGTGGCCGCAGGCTTGCCGAACTTCACTGAAACATCACAAATTCCCAATCACGGTCCAATGCCGGAAGCAATAAGTACATTAGCAGCATCACAATCCCTATCATCGCCATCACCACCTCCCTTACCGCCGCGTGAATCTACAACCCCGACGCTGCGACGCAAGAAAAGAGGAATATCACGGACCGGAAGTACTGGGAGCGCTGGATGGTCTAGTGAAAGTATCGGGGGGTCGGCGCCGGCTTCGCCTACGAGGGAGCACCTGACTGAAACAGAGTCTGAACGGAAGCCGAGTATACAGGAGGATAAGATAGAAAAGGATGGAGATATTAGGGAAAGGTCGTGCGTACAGGGAAAGGAACCATTGGGGGGCTGAAAAGGTCCAGCACAGCGAGTTCAGAATCAAGGTCGGGGTCGAGTATGCAAACTGCAAACGACGCTGGGAAGTCACAGAAACGGAATACGTTACCTCTCGACTTGCCAGGTGTTCAACCGGGTAGCCTCGACAAGTCACCAACTTCAACTACTACAAACTCACCTACCACTAACTCGCATCCACCAATACCACTACGGCATTCCACAAATGGCAAAGCGTTCTCCAGAGTCCCTCTGCCAACCAATACTGCCAATTCAAGCCCCGAATCTCGAATTCCCCTCTCCCCTTCCGACCCCCACCCTGACCACTCCCTCCCGATCCCCGTTTCACGCAACCCTACCCCTCCCCTCCCCGAAGTTACCCCCGCAGACGAAAAAATCCCCCTCTCCCCCACCACCACATCACCCCTAATCACTCTGGAAGCCTGCACCGGCTATCCCGCCTCGGAAGAGGGCACTCTCACTCCTCTTCGCAAGTATCAACACCACACTCCACAGAGCCCCTCCGCCTTCTCCACTCCCAAGTTCAACGGGAAACTATGGTCCGATTGGTCGTGGCACCGGCATGGGCATGAGAGCCGCGGATCTAAGGAGGGGTTTGTTGGTGGTGGGGAAGGTGGAGGTGGGAGTGGAGGTGGGAATGGTTCGGGTGGCATTGGGGGCATGATGACTAGGTTAAAGGAGAAGCTGGATGGGTTTGGGAAGGCGGTGTATGCGAGTACGCATTATGGAGGCGGAGAGGGTGGAAGGGGGAGGAGGAGTAGAGAAACAAATGTGGGGTTTGAGTAATTTAGGTGCAGAATTTCATTTGCAAGTTGGAGAAACACGGGCGGGGTTGGAAGGTAGAAAAGGCGAAGTTGATGAAGTGGGAGTATGAGTTTTTTTCATGGTTATATTTGTTAGCTCGATTTTCTCTGGTGTTATGCGGCTATTGCATTTGCTTTAATTGTTTCTTCCGCTTGAGTACCCTTTTCTTCTTCTTTTTTTAATTTCCTTTCCTTCGTGAAATGGCTCTTGCAACTTTTTTGCGATGATGATGATGATGATGACTTCCTGCGCTGCTTACGTTGATGAGTCTTTTTTATTAAAGCCTAAGTAAGAGTACCGACAATCAACAGAGTCCAAGCTTCAATCCTTACTAGTCTAATTGAATTTTTACTATGGTAGTTTTTCGTAGTTTCAATACCAACACCGGAAGTAGATTTGTCAAAACCTGGTCTGGAAGTTTCCTAATCAACTCAACCTGGTAACTCAACCAAAGTACATGTACATCTTTGTACGCAGCTTATGGCTAATTATGGATTCAAGCAGCAAACATTGATGATAAGGGATATCAGAGCTGACTTTAATGATTTCGTTAAAACCCAAATTTTCTGCCCACTCACAATTCCATCACGAATGAAAATTGATAACAGTTAGATAGTCCCTCTCAAAAATTCCTATTCCTTTACTGATCTATGCTATTTACAAGATTCCAGCTGCACTGGGCGTTGAACCATCTCTGTGGGCAAAAAAAGCGTTCAAGTATCAACTTTCATACCCATAATGAGTCTCCTGTTATATTTTACTACAGGTGATATCATACACAGAAATCATTCTGTTGTCGTCCAACTCCTAGAGAGTTTCCCCGTGGAATTCTCATCCCTCGACTCCCTCCTCAGGTCCCTTTTTCTCACTCCATCTGCATGGTCAATTTATGGTTTCATACCTCCACTAATCCAATGACACTCATGAGCTTGCTCCTTTTCTGCTCCACCATTCCCGGTGCATTGAGGGCCTTAGGTAGGGCCTCAAAGTAGTGGATCTGCAATATGCCCCCTCAACTCTATAATTATCCAGCTATACTTGACTATTATCAAAATAAGTATAATATGGTGTGAGACGTGGAGAGACCAAGGCATATGAGATGATAAACGAAAGGAGGTACAGTACAGTCACTGGGTCAAAAGTCGGGATCTGAGCGCCCAGCGGCGACAATGTCCATATGAAAAAAAATTTGAGATATCTCCATGAGAAGTGACTCCATTACCTAACCTATAACTTGGAGTGGTGATAGTGTAAGTGGTTTGGTTTATGCTACAGCAAAGGATATATATATAGCACAATGATTGCAGTGTAATATTCTACAAAAAGGTATTGATGGCTAGGGTATTCCATACAAAAACTGCGACTTTTTGGACTACTTTAGCACTGTAACTAGATAGACAATCAGGATTTTTTTACGATAGGTACTAACCTACCTGAAACTTTCATGGTTCCGGCCAGTCGTAGAACAGACATTGGGGTTGTGTGGCTGCCGAGATATGTAAAATCGCAAACTTCAAAGAACGCCAGGATCGCCAGATTCCCATACAAAATTGTGTCAAATATCGGTGTCTGGAAATAAATAGCTCCCGCAACACAATGTAAAAATATTAAAATTATGAAAGAAGATGGACTCAATATGTATTATCATAGTGAAATTCATTGGTTCATTAGCCCCAAGAACAGTCTCCTTGTATAGAACTACACTATTATGCAGAGAGAATTTAGGTAAAAAATGCTCCTGATTATTGGTCCATATAATTGACTGCCACTATTCTCAGGATTGCTGCATGTGATGCGCAGGCTAAAGATCGTGGAGATACGAGCATTTGAAGCAAGCATTTTGAGGTGCCAAGAAAATGGCGTCATTAAGACTTTTGACCAGTGACTGTAATACAGTCCATAGCAAGAACCTGTTCCACTGTCCTTGGAAATCCTGGTAATTCCAAATTATGCTCGCTGCAGTACAACGGACAGATCTCGTTGAAAGGGTGACTGAGAGTGGAATTACGGAGGGTAGCAAGTTTATTGGGAGTTTGAAAGATGAGGGTTTTCCTCAGTTCTAGTGAATACAAGTTTGGTTCAAAATGGAACCCGTGGAATGGGTAATGGAAGTGAACATTTACGCTGCTGACAGGTCCCGGCGAGACAATTCCTTCAAGGCTGTTTCTGGGGGTAAAGGTTCATCATTAAAAATCTGGGAGAGGCGGTACGCGAGCGGTTCGAGGGCGTGAGGAGGTGTGCATTGGATGAGTCGAGAATGCAAGTTTTGCGACATGGGAGGGCTAAGAGAGAGATTATTTGATTGTCTAGACATCTGAGATGCTTTGGGAAACAGGATTAAGGTCTGAAATGGGCGGTATGAAGGAGTGAAAAGGCATATGCGTTGTACAGTAGTTGCACTATTCCTTCTAGCTGGAGGTGAGCACCTGCCAAAGTACATAGTGGTAAGGTATAACCATATTCATATTGAAGACACTATAGCACTTATAAGGGCTCCTCCAAAAACTTTATTTAAAGAACTGCACACCCCGCTGTTTGCTTGAGGCATATAATAATGGAGGACGGAAATGAGGAAGTACAAACGCCTGTACTGAAATACCTGGAGGCGAACTGTGTCGAGGAGGTATTTTCTGTTTCGGCGGAGTTAGAGAATGTTGATTCAGACCGTGAAGGCAGGGAATTACCTTCCAGAGGGCCGCGGTCATCTCGCAAGACCAAGCTGATGACTCTCCTATCAGGAAATAAACTCTTGCTGTTGTGAGGAGCATACACAACTCACTAGCTATCATGAAATTCAAGTTAATGATAGAAGGAAGAACTGTCTCACCAATTGAAATTGTTCTCCTAGGACTAGTCCTACTGCGAATAAACGGGAATACTATAGAGCTTCATATATCGCTCAAACCTTCAGTATGTGTGTATTTACTCGCAGAAGTCAAATATCCTTATAAGAGAGTATATTAGTAAGGTTTGCTTGTATCATGTTGAAAATATTATCAATTCGACAATCGTGCAAATGTCCAGTCCTGATCTCAAAGTCACCACGTATCCAACTCAGCCGCGATAACAAACGTACAAATAAATACAATACTAACATCATGACAACCTTCGCCTCCCAGAACGAATTAAAAACCAAAACCTACCAAATCCTAATGTAACAATATCAAGGAAAAATTCCGTCACGAGATTGCTTATCGTGTCCCGCGTACCAAAGTTGTAACACCCATTATGCTTTCTGCGAAGCTGCCAGGTCCGCTTGCACTACCGCGGTCAGCCTACTACCAATCTCCGAAACATCTTCAAACGTCGACCAAAGGGCTCTATCCAAGCCTCGGAAAGCCCTCTCAAATCTTGTCACACTGTTCAAATCCTTCTCTTTATTTACATCTACCCCTTTAACCACCCGAATATATATTGTTTTAACCCAACCTGGCCACCTTCGCGCCACCTCACCATACACCTCTGGATCCTTCTGAGTGGAGTCTCCGATCAAAACCATTTTGCGCCGCGGGAACCAAGAATGGATTTTGGAGATCCTGTCAATTTTGTACTGCTCGGTTCCGATCGTAAGGGAGGTGTAGATGAACGCCTCGATTTCCTGCCAAGAAAGGTCACGCAAAATGATGGTACCCTTGGGAAAGCCAAAGTCATCGATAAATCTAGAAAGGAATGGATACAGATTATACGGAGATGCAGTGACGTAGAACCACACCGGGTTGTTGAGGGTTGGAGCCAGGACGTTCTGGAAAAATTCGGGCATCCCAGGCACTGCTTGAGCAGGGAGTGCAAAAGTATGTTTGAGGATGTCAATATGCGATAAAACGTGGGTGATTTTGATCGTGTCATCGATGTCACTGACTACGCCCCATCCCTCAGGCTCTGCAAACACAGTCGTCATAGTTTCAAACCCGTTTAGCTGTCCGCGTCCATAACCCTGCGGGAGCACCGCGGTGGAAGACACAAATTGCCCGTTATGGTAAGATCCGCTCGGGAATGGTAACGCATTGGACGAGATCCCGTTTGACCCTGCTGGCCCTAGAAAAAATTTTCCTCCAGCGCCGCGCTCAATCTGCAGCTCGGCTGTTCTTCCAGGTTGAATGATATTAAGGAACAACTCGACCCTCTCGGCGACCAATCGCTCTGCGGCATCCCCCCGTACAATCCCTAGCTTCTCAATGATGTCTGCAATGTTGCGTGAAGCCGCGTCGCCAGTATCAAATTGGAAGTATGAGGCCACAAATTCTGTCATCCATTCATTTGGGTTCTTCGGTGACCGGAAGGCAGTGTTGTTGAAAAGCCAGAGCTCATCTTTGGGCCCAAGCGGCTTCGGATTTGGTTTGAAGAACCCAATTTTCTGGAGCAGGCGATCAATGAGGGGAAAGACAAGAATGTTTCCCATGGTGACCTTGGACTTTGGCATGAAGCAATTGGTGAATAGGCACTGTGAGTCTGTATGCAGTCAAAGGAATTGTTCCGCACAATCCAAATGGATTATAGGTGAATATCCATATACCCAGGACACCTAGGCTCCAGCGTTAGCAAGGAATCCAAAAGCTGCATAATGCGAGCGTCTGTTCTTTGTGGATCTCAGCTTGCATTGGATGGCTTTAGGCTTGCCCCAGCTAAAAACATACCAATATAGAATAAAATGATTCTTCCAACCACAAACACCCTGATGGCAACGATTCCACTCAGATAACGTCGGAAAACAACTGTAGGCTGCAAATTGTTATGGACAGTTTTGTGCACTGAGAAGGATCGAGAAGCTTTCCTTCCGTCCAGAAAGCGCACCTTCCGATCCTACTTAAGCTAATCTGCTCTCCATCCATCCTACCTCAAGTTATCTGAGAGACACCGTTGACGGGGATTCAAGTGACAAGAGGCCGCATGATTGGAGGCCGTGATTGCCTTAGTTTCAGCATGAGGCCTGGAGCTTGATTTCTCCTCCTTAGGCACCAATAAATCCAGCTTGGCGGACATCATATTTGTGCTGAGATAGGTAATTATGCTTGAGGATTTCTGTGCCTGCAGAACGACAGGGGTTGATTTGGCCTGTAGCGTTGGCTGGGACAAACGTTCAAAGTTGGGATGGATGTAGGCGTTTCAAGCGGCATTCGCCACTGTGAACGAGCAATTCGTTGTTGGGGATTTGAAGGCCTGGGCTTGGCGCTGCCTTACCCTGTCACCTGTCCAGCTCACGCAGACAACTGGGGTTGCATGGCGAGGTCACCAGAGCTGGCAGTCGAGCATAGCCATATGGTGGGGATTTCAGCTTTCACGCTCTTGCGATGGAGCTTGGGGCTTGGTGTTTGGTTGTTCTCCACCAGTGCCGATTTAACAAATCAGGGACTGCAGTATAACTTCTTGCGATTGTAGCTGTACTCGCACTCGTACATGTGATATCAATGAGATGTGCGGTGCGGATTAGCTGCAAATTTTGACCAGTATAGGTATGCATAGAAGTATGGGTCATCCAGACTTTAGTCCCAGCAACAGCGCTCTGGGTCGCAATAAAGATCAGCGGCCTGACAATGGAACTGAATGTTCTCTTTTTGTACTGACTCAATGCATTTGCTCATATTATAAACACTCATAAAGTGATAATTTCCCTTGTGCGACCCTAGCGTCAAATATGCCTTTTGGGCCCATAGTGCTATACCCTATTCTCAACTTCCGGCCAACCATACCATCATGGGTGCAAGAGCACAACCGTAGTAGATTAGCTACGATCTGTATGCACTTACCACTGGACCTAAAAGAGATCTCTGGTGTTAGGTTTGCTAGGCCTAACACCCATACACCAACACAATCCATACTAGATCATGGAGAGCATATTGCAAAGAGCCCACAATGGTGAGAGAGCTCGAAGCCTAACGCATCCCTCTGCTGCTGGAGGCGAGACTGCGAAAAACCGGGGCCCTTATCAAGTAGTGATCTGGATTGGCAAACGTTCTAGAGAAAGATAGAATTCAAAGCGTGGCCAGTCTGGAACATTCCCGGGACTCTAGCAGATTCTAACCGCGTACTGTATATACACTGCGCAATGATTTATTATTAGCAGTGCTAGCCAGAAGATTACGGGGAGGGATTGTGTGTTCCTATTGTACATCCCCGGTATGCCGATGCTGCATATTCCGTGAAAAGTACAGAAGTATGTTCATTGCTCTGACTGACGTATTGTTTGCTGGTCCATGGGCCGAGGTGTATATTTTTAAAGCATATTGACCGAAATCAGACAGACCACTAGCTGGTGTTGGTTATACTTTGGTGGGCATACCAGCCTTATTCTCGGATTGACTCTCCGTCCTTGTGACACTGGATTGAGAAGCCTTCGCCGGCAGCAACGGGCTATGATGCTTGCAATGCAGCAATCAATGTCTTACTCGTGATATTGGGCGTCCCAGGCCGTTGCTTTTCCACCCTCACTCAACGTTCTCTCTTGTATTTCTTTCATACTTTACATAATAAAGGCCCCTTTATCATTTGCCCACACGTTGAGTCAGATATGGCTATGCCAACAGCTCAAGCAGAGTCTAAAACTCATTGGGGTGCCACCCGTACACCCCTGCCTAGCGTAGATGTCCGCACTGCATCCGAAGTGGCACATCATCGTAGATGGCCGTTAACATTGTGTACGGAGTACAAGGGCAGCTAAGTGGACCTGAGCATGGAAATTTCGACATGTATTTTCCAGTTCAACTTTACTGCTGGAGCTATGTATGTACCACACTGGTCACCCTCCATTACATATACCCAGCGGAAGCTCCTGAATAACGCATACCCCCATGGAATACTCGGATTCTCGCCTTCCATTCGCTGGCTGTGAGATTATAAGGCTGCGACTTGGGACTGCTGCTGCTGGCGAAGCGCGGGCTTCCATTATAGCTTGCGCATGCCATATTGGCAAATTAAGAAAAAGGAAAAAAAAAAAAATTATAGATTGATAAATTCGCAGTGCACAGTACTACATTTGACGTAAGTAAGGCAATGCTCAACCAGCCGACTTCACCATCTGACCGTGAGGGTTATACTGATATCATTTTATTTGCGCAGACGTGTCCGTCTCTACTTGAATTCTAGGAGCGCTGGAAAGCCTCTCGTGTGCTTCTCTGTGTTGTCTTGTTTGCACATACACGAAGTTGGGTGAAATCATATGTCAAATCATCTTACCATTTCTCCAGAGGCTCATTTCAGCACATCCTTCGTGAAGGTATATACAGCCCTCGCTCCCGGGCCGTGATAGCTCGCTAGAGTGGTTTCAAATTATATTACAAGGTCCGGAATCTCAATCAAGCAGATAGCATCCTGCAGCTGACCGTGCCTCAAACACTATTTACGCGGGCAGAAGAAAAATATTTAAAAAATAGCACAGTCATACTTCGGCGCATCGAATCCAACCACCCCATCCACCACGGTTCGGCCGGCTTAGGCTTCCTTCTGCTTTAGCTGGGTGTGCGGTTTCAGATCTATCATCGATATAAGACACTCGTATTCTCTATATTACCGTCTCAAGCACCCAGTTCGCGATCGCATTTCTCAGTTCATCTATTTCCCACGCCTCCACTGCTTGTTCGTTATTTTCTTGAATTATCCAATTTGTGCGCAAGCTTCCAAGGCAACGGCTATTTTCAAAAGACGCTAGCAACAGCAGAGCGTAACATCAAACACCATTACACCTCACTGAGACTAGCCAACCGAGTGGTAGCTGCTTCAAGTTCTCTAATATCTCCACAAAATGTGCAACAAAATTATTATCAACTGCAGTATCTGCAAAGACCAGACCACAAGATACTTCACAAACTGTGGCAGCGCTGATTGCAGGAGCATCACTACCATCACAAAGGAAGAGCCATGCGATAGGTGTTCGGGGGCACCAGCTACCTAGTGTAGTTAAAAGTCATATGACGTCGTACAGAAAAGCCTAGAACATTTCTTACGAGAAATTGCCAGAGGATACCATTAGGGATAGGAAGATCTGGGGTTGCCGGGGTAAACACGAAGCACCGTTATCAATTCATTTATCTCACGCTTGATATGACCTGGTTCCGTGGTCCGGCGCTGGCGCCATGAACCTGATTGTTGGAAAATGTGTAGGGGCATTAACGTATACTGGGGTTTACGCGCCGGTACGCAACACCGAACTTGCTAATGCCGCAATGATTATGACTTTGCATTTTTTTTTTTCTTTGCTTATTTTCTTACCTTATTTCTAATCATTTTTTCGGATATCATGTGTTATATTTTTCAGCTTGTGCGCTTTTTTTATTTTTGTTTCACCTTATCTATTGTCTTCGGTTCCATTATCTCGGTTTCCATTATCTCGGTTAGATTTTTCCGTAGCTCCTTTCGGATTTCATAGATACCTTTGATGATGTTTATGGTCTGTTTCTTCTGCAATTCCATTATATCTACCACAATGCCTTTAATTTCATTCAATTGTTGTCTGGGGTTTCCACTTATGACCTATGAATTCGGCTACAGCTGCGCAATCTCTAGCAGGTACCTACAGTACTAGGAATGTAGCACTTGCATGGCACCAGCTCTACCCACTTGCCTCCTGCATCACTGAGTTCTGATTTCGCCGAATTTTTCCGGAACATGTCCCTTAGCAAATAAGAGGTCAATCCAGTCTCACATGAAGCACACTCGAAGACGACCTACCTTCACCTTCAGTAGGGAAACATATCTTTCATGCGCACGACCTCATGCAGTATCTGATGGAATTACCTTAGGGGAGACCGTTCCAAAACACCTTCGGGGAAACATTGATTTTGGTCAATCACTGCGCTGCAGCTTGTCAACTTCTCGGGCGATTTCGGATGCTTGTTGCGCGAACTTGGGCCTGTAGGTCAACTTCCACAAACATCACCGCCACCCTGCGCCTCACCGTTATGCATGGTCTAAGCACTGTTACGCAATCAAACTGACCACATCCTCCTGGTCCCGTCCTGATCTTTCCTTGTACATACAGCCACCTATCCTTTTCTGTTCCCTTCCCGGCTTTTCTCTTCCTTTGCACCGCCTCTTCTTCTTGTATCGTCATCATCACCTACATATTTCGGTCTAGGTAGCAAAAATTTCGGTGTTTCGGAGCTGGCAGGGTAGGGTTTTGATTTTACAAAACAACTTGAATAGACTCGGCTTGAATTTTTGTACCTGGCATCTGTGGTGGTTCGTTCTTGTTGCTATTTTGCCTTTTTTTTTCGGTTGGGTTTTGTTGTGCTGCTTACTTCTTCATTGCTGCTCTGTTGGATTTTGTTTTGTCGACCGTTGAGAATTGGGCATGAGGTTTTCGGAGAAGCAATTTCAGGTTTGAAACTGGGGTGCTTTGGCGTGTTTACCTCTGCATGGTCTTCATCGCATGAGACTATCGTGTTGTGGAATGTCTTCTCGTGGGAACTTATGATTACAATACAAGCTACATTTTTACTTAATATTTTCTTCATATCCGTAATAAAGATACCCAGACATGAAATGAAATTTAAAGTTCAATTGTTTTATTCTTTGAATAATATAACACGAAAGGCCATTGAGGCTCAGCCTCCGCTTAGATCTCTTTTGGATTTGGATATTGTAGCAAATTAACAATCCCAACGCATGGAACAAAATGAGGGCAACGAGCACCCAAAGCAAAAATCGTACAGAATTCTTAGGGCAAGAAATGACAAAAAGGGTGAGCACTTGTTTAGTATGCTACCAGCAAGGCTACACGGCACCACACCCTTACGTCAACCATATGATAATTCACACCTCTATTGGTATCACGTGGGATTTTTTTTTTTTTATTACATAGCCCCGCTTGTAGCTGTTCGTCATGGCAGGGCACGTGGATGTTAGCAGTGCACCTTCGGCTCGGCCCTCACCTCCCATCTCACCAGCTTATAGACTTGGAGTTCCTCATGCCTGTTTCCCTTGGTCAGTCGCCCTAAGAGGCAGTTAATAGTCTGGGCACTGGTAGAGGTCGCCCTGTTCGCTTGACTCATATGTCGGTCCGCCCCTTAATTTTTTGTTGAGGTTCAGAGCTACTATAGTATTCAAGCCTTTGCTCAAGGCAAAGGACCGGCTGTCATGCCCGACAGCCTGCTTCGTCAAGCTGTAAGCCTCCCGTGAAACGTTACCACGATTGCATGCCGAACCAGAGCTCTCATATGATCATCGTCACCCAAAGACGCTTTCTACTTTGGGTTCAGCAAGAGCTTCGTAGGTTCAAACATTTGCTGCCCGTTTCGTCAAAGCCTTTTCCAGAAAGTAAAAAAATCGTAGAGCTATCCCTGTCTCGAGCAAAGCTGTGCAGGATTGGCAAGTAGAATTCCTAGCTGCCACTTCATTGTCCCCTATATCTTTACCGTTAATATATATGCGCTGAGAAATGTGGATGTATAATGTTGCACTCCTAGGAAAAAGCCATAGGTAGCTTCTAAAGAGTGGTATATTTTGCGAGGCAGTGTTTTTGGTACCCTCTATCTCTTCCTCGATACTTGCCTCCGAGCATCGATGGTTTCGACCCTGCCATAGCGAATAGCGATAAGCGAGCTTACGTGATAATAATAATAATAATAAAAAAAAAACTCCTACTCTGAAATCTCATCATGAGTGAAACCCTACGTTGAACGAATCTATATGGTGGGAGGGTTATAGGCTTAGGTAGGAACAGCATACTTCCCGCAATTTGTGCGCGATGTTATCGTTCATTGAAATGGAAGAACTCGTTAGTGTTGTATATAGATAATTTTGGATTTTCAAGAACCGTACTGGCTATAGCTGGCTGCAGTGTGTCTGTTGTGATGGAAATAGAGAATTCATCTTTTCTGAATATACCCATACGTTTAAAAGCTCCAATCTGTATGGCTTATACCTGCACATGCCAAGATACATAGACCGCTCTTACTAGGTTCATGACTACAACTTGACCTCCCCTAGCTGCCCGGGCTATTATACAGCACACTAGCTTCACGTGAACTGCGGACTGAGTTGCTTTTGGTGGACGGACGGACGGAGATTATATTCTAAACACTAAATACAAAGCTATAGCCCTAAACATGACCTCCTATAGAACGATAGAAGAAATGAACCTAAACGATCCCACAAAAGAGGTCTTCTGTGGGTTCCCCATCTCTCGCTTTCATGTAAATTCGTGGTTTTTCTTTCCGTGAGCCGACTCTATGCTGGTTCTCTCCTTCTCCTAGCTATGCTGTGCCCATTTGACTGCTAACAATGTGCAGGTCCGGTTGTTGAGAATCAAAGTAACTTCGTGCGTAGGTTATTAGATTGGGCTTGCACTTTAGTAATGCCCGAAGTGGGCATTTAAGTGTATTCCCAATCATCCTCAGGTGCTAGAGAAAGTACGAAAATTAGCCTACAAGCTTGACTGCGACCGATAGTAAAAGGGAGCGTGTGCTTACGGATTCCGTAGAATATCATGCCGTCACCAAGGTCTGCATCGAAGACGTTGTCCGTTACAGGATCCCAGATGATATCACCAAAGTCTGCATCATAGGCAAGCTGCAAGGTGGGCTCCGTGCAATAACCATAGGCGCTCTGGCAGCCACCACCGCAAGAGGTATAGCTTTGATCGCAGAGATTCTGTATGATGTTACAGAGAAATCGTTACAATGCGTAGCCTCAAAGATGCAGGGAACGGGAACTTACGTTCATACCACAGCACATACCATAGCCCCAAGTAGTACAAGTGTATCCATGAGCAGGACCGCAAGTACCGTCAGGGGTACTAGTTCTCTTCTCAACCATGGCACCGCGGGTGAGGAGAGGGCGAATGTTGCTGAGATCTCGCTTGGATTTCTTGGATGGGTTTGGATCATAGTAGATGGTGGGGTAGTCAGCATCAATGTTCTGGTACAGTGGCTCTGGGGCCGGGGCTGGAAATGCCGAGGCAAGCGCCATGATGGCGACAAGGATGATGGTAACGTAGAAGGCGCGCATGTTGAGCGTTCTGATAGGGTATATAGAATAGATAAAGGAGAGAGTCAACTTGTATATGACTCGAGGTGGTTACGCAGGCTCAGAATTGGTCAGGACTCCTAGCGATGGAGAGAGAGAGAAAGAGGGTATTGTGGGTGAGGTTGAGGGACTTATATACAGAGACCGTACTGTGGTCGTTCACAAGCCAACTGCTTCAACAAAAATGGAGCAATGCGAAGCATCAATAGCTGAGGACTACTCTTTCCAATTCACGCTATCAAGGGCTATAATCAGTCCTTTCAGTACAAATTAGTACTAGTCAGCTGAGCTTGATACATACTATTATGATTCAAGCAGAGCTAGCCAGAGCAATAGGCCTGATAAGTCTTTGGACCCAAACCGGTGGTCAGAGCCATCTCCAGGACAAAGAATCAGTAGTGGGATCTTCCACATTAAAGCTTGAGGGCGGCCAGGTGTTAGCCATTGCACCCACGATTTGCGTACTAATTGTCTTTCAAGTGCGCTAGTAGTTGAGAATAGAGCTTCTGAATAGACGCCACTTTTTGAATAGACGCCTCTTCCGTCGTGGCGCTGCCATGGATGTTTTACTCTGGTACAGCATTCTTGCGATTAACTGCTGATTCTATGTAACGCAGTACCTTCCCCAGCTGAGAAGCTTTCCGTTGCCGAATACAGGAGCTTCTATGGTTCTATGAAGTTGCGATTCACCCTTTCTCTGCTTGTTCTTCGTTATTGAAATGAATGTTGGAGAATGATTATTCATGGCCAGAACGACAACCTCTGGTGAAACGGTACCACTAGATAGGCGTTTCATAGGTAGTACCCAAAGTCTAGGTGCTTGGTATGAGACTACCCAAAAGTATTCATACCTCTGGTAAACTAAAATATGGTGCAAAAATATACTCCATGCTGCACGTCTATTCCTAGCCTATTTAAGAGCCATCTGCATTCACATTAGTCTAGTTACGGTCAGAACTTCTATTGAGCGGTTTCCTGGTGAGACACGTGAATATACCGAAGTAATGGGTAGGTGGCCTAATCCATCCAGTTCGGACCTCAGCTAAACCCATAGTCATCACCAGCTTCTGTTTGCATATAGAAGCCCAGTGCCTGTTCATAACCCAGCTGTACATCAGTTTTGTCGCGGAGAACCAACGTAGAAGGAGAGTTAGAGATGGCTCTAAGACCGTTTATAACATTCTAGACTCCTGAATTAATGAGCATGCATCTTGTACAGGGAATGCAGGTTAACACAAAACGAAGTTACTCGGAACTTCAGACAAGTCGTACGTAAGGCTTCAGAAAGCAGGTATTTTAACCCTAGCTTAGAATATTATTGTGAACTCCGTATTAGATGGTTAATATTGTGGCGTAAAAAGGTTTGACTGTGTTGAATTACTCTAGGTCCACTGTGAAAGAAATTTCTGTGAATCTGGCTGAACTCACATCATTACATATTCGCATTCATACTAGAGCTCATCAACCAGACATGACCTTGTCGCCATTCCATAATGAGGATAAGAAGGTTACATAAAACACAGGAAGAAAAATCCCTCAAAAATATACATCATGCATGCCATGTACAAGAAAGAAAAAAGGCATAAACCACGAAGCCCTAAACGCAAATTATTCTCGTGCATAATCCAGATGCATGAGCCACATTTTTTGCCCCTTGATATGCTTTGACGAAAAAATGCCACACCTTTCTGACCTAAAAATTTGCTTCAGCGATGCCTCTTCCTTCGACCTCTCGATTCATGTTGCTCCGCTGGTTGCTCCGGTGCCTCCCACGGAGCCGGCTTCGGATGGTCCACAACTTCCTCAATAGACGGAGGCGCCGAATTCTTCTGTGAAAGCCTATTTTTTCTGTGGCGACGGATGAAAAATATTAGAACTCCAAGTAATAGAAGTCCTCCAACAGCTGCACCAACAGCAATCCCTGCAATAGCGCCTTTGCTGAGCCCCTCACTTGGACGGGGAAGCACAATAGTTCCCTTTGGCTTCCATGTCTCAATTGGAGTTCCCGTGAAATATTGTTGATATTCTTCTTGTTTGTAGTGGAGGTGGACTACTCGTGCGTACGCAGTTCCCGGACCAACTTCAACGGGTTTGGTATATACGAATTGATTATTGGAAGGCAGGTACTCTTCTTGCGCCACTATCGTCGAGTGATCGTAAACAGAGGTACATTCGTCATACGCCGATTTTCCGCTATGATAGTTGTACGTGAATCCTCTACAATACTGTTGTCAGAGTTATGACCCATATATGTCTCCTGTAAAAGTAATTATTACCTCAAACAGCAAGCCACCGTTGTCACATCGGAGGAATGTGGTATTCCGCTTTCCCACACTGCCGAACCAACCTCTGTGCCCGTTGCTGCTGTCACATAACCACTCGGGCAATATATCCCAGGACTAAATGTAGCGCTCCATACATCTTTTCCATAGCCCGGGGGAAAGCATGTCTTATCATTGGTGTCTAATAAATTGATATACTGTCCAATTGCAGTTCCAGTTACTGTAGGCTTATTGGTAATCAAAGTCCATGTTTCGCAACCTGACGGAGGGGTGAAATGCGTCGTGAGGGGTGCATATGGTATTGGCCAGGGCGCCAGTTGAGTTAAATGGGGTAGATGTATGGTGATAGTAGACGATGGAGTTGATACCGACATGGATATCGACATCTTCTAATTTCGAGGTAGTATCAAGTATAGAGTTGTCCAATTTCGGTTACGTTGGAAATGCTTGAAAGGGATTGATAACGGTGTCAACAGAGCATTGATAAATGAATCAAGAGCTTGGAGAGTCTTTTTATAATGTTCTCCTGACCTAGCCGTAACGACCACGACGTGTGACACCCGACACAATGGCCTCGTGCATGAAGTATGCCTACGTCTTCCCGCAACACGTATGTATGCGCATCATAAAACCCCTCCCGTTAAGGCGAAGCCCGAAGCCCATCGCAGAAAATCGTTGAAAGTTGGACTTTTTTCCTCGCCACCAGCTTGGCTACTATGCTTTCTTGTTCTGTTTACAAATTAGGGCCCACACTGAAAATTGACAGGGCGCAGGCGAATATGGAGGCGGGGTCTAGAAATTCTGAATCGCCAATAAAATGAAGGAACGTAGAGTGCAATCATCAGCCAATCTGCGGTTCTACTTGAGGATTCGGTTTCAGCAACTAGCGGTGATTGGGACACACTACCCACAATTCACGATCTATGGACTTGCAGCATATGGGTGGTGTTCCTCTGCCATGATGTGTTGTTCCGTTTAGCGACAGGGTCTCCTGCACAACCGTCTATCAATTACAAGGGGCCAAGCAGCTAAACTAGGGGGTGCATATGCACACATACTTAACTTAAGCCAGCGAGGACTTGACAACATGGTTCTGTTATGAAGGACAAGTTTCTTGCCAAGCAATTTCGTGCATGTAGAGTATTGCAGACTATGTCGTAATCAGCCTCTAGTTAGGGTCCGGATGGCGATGGCGTGTCGCGGGGGGTTCGAGGCTGCTCAAAAAAAATAAAAATAAAATTGGCATTGTCTGTCGTCTTGGATTTTGAGGTTTGGGGATATAATAGGGAAAGAGTTGAGTCTTGACTATGATATTGAATTAAATGGTGTAGAGTGCTACAGATACTTGTAGCTTTGCCAAGAGTTACCAAATGGGGCCACTGGATGTCGGGTTAGCCATCGGACCTGCACACTGCCCAATTACTTGACCAACATCTCAAATTCATGGCCTACTACTACATAACTACATCCAAGTCGCAAATCTTGCATCTCTATTTTCCAATCCTCTATTTTCCCATCTTTCTATTCCTATTTACACCCTATGCTGAACCTTCCTGCAGCTTTTAATATGTAGTACCATCTGGCGTCATAGGGCTTCATTTCTACATTTGCATCTAAGAACCCAGCGCAGTCATTATAGTAGGCGACTGCAGGCAGCAAATGGGTCCAGTGGCCAACGAGCTGAAGAATTCAATTGCGCTTCTGTGGCTCTTTGGGGGTTATTAGAACTAATGTGGGCTTTTCACGCGGTTGGGCACTCGGAGGTAAGGACAGAGCAACATGACATTTCAAGTGCTTTTTGCTAAGTATTCACATGTCATATAGGAGCTCCCACATACTGCTTATGGGCATTCTGCGAAATTGAATTGCGAGACCAAAAATCTGTTCGAACTTGGTCGCCGGATAACAATTACTGAGATGCCGTTCAGAATATTCAGGCAACAAACGTGAGGAATAAAGTTCCCGGTGAAAGCTACGAACATGCGTCAATGGTATCACGTTGAGGTTTTCTCATGCTCAAGACTACACCAGTCGGTTTGCCTTATTGTAAGAGAGTATCAAGTCTCAACAAGAGTATAACGCTAGCCTCTAGGTAAAGATCTTTTCTTGAGTGGCTTGGAGTGCTAACTGAATCCATGCCAGAGAACTAGTAATTCCAATAAGATGTCTCAAAAATTCTAGCATGATTGCTATTCAGCCACCTTCCGATGATTCAGTCCAACTGCAAATTTCAGTATAAGAAGCGCCTCTTGATAACCTATTATCATAAGCCGCCTAGACCTGACACTGCTCCTCCAGCAACAGGATTGCTGGTGCTTTTGGAATGGTGAAGGCTAGGCGCCGGTTTTAACTCCACTATTACGTTCTAGGCTGATTCCCATCGGCGCAAGATCCAACTAACCAAGACACATATTCGTGGGGCCATAAGCTTACCCACAACGAGCTGGGATTATCTGGTTACCAGGTGACAGGCGTTTAACTTGTAGCTTCCTACAATTTATCACTTGTGTCCAACAGCTCATTGTAGGCCACGGTTCACACTTGCTACATCAATCCAATAACCGATACGTCCCACGGAGTCTGTAGCGGTTTCAAATTTTCCATTGGGCTTGTCAATTATGTCTGTAGCAAAAGTGAATGTATCATCGTATCTTCACTAGGGGTATATGCATCTACATACTCTTTTGGCGCGGCTTGCATTTCATTGAGAGCTTAGGCCAACAATAACATGGAGTTTTAGCCCCTTGGAAAGTCGACAATTGGGAAAGTAAATAAATAAATAATAAATAAATAACTAAAAGTATACAATTTAAGTATACGGAGAGGCACGCGGAGGTCGGTACTCCGTACATTCAGGCAGTCGGCTTTCACGCGCTGGGCACCCTTTCAACCTGCGCTGAACATAGGAATATTTGAACAAGTACAGGCCGTATATCTGTTAGCACTTGCGTTACTGTCTGGAGGCGTCTTAGGAAACAGCTTTCCTTAACCTAGATGGACTGGGTGTTTGCAACAAGAACCTCAAGGCGGTTGGTTGTATGACTCCAGCGCATCAGGGTAACATTCGTCAAGGGAGGATGCATCTCATGGTGACAAAATTGCTGTGCATCCCGTCCCCAGGAAGAAAAATATTACATAAATGCTCAATCTACAATAAATCAATGAGCGATATGTATTTCACATCAGGATGCATATATGAAAATTGGCAGGACTGGTGCCGAAGTCGGCAATTTGCTCGCAGATTGGCATGATGGAGTAGGGCAGAGTACGCGGGAGTAAGACCGGCTGTCATCAACTATCGTAGCCCGCTTGAGGAGGAATTTGTGCAGCTTTAACAGCGACTTCGTGTGGCAAAGAAAGAAATTGGTGAGAATATATAGCGAACTGGGCGGTATATAACTTCCCGCGAAGCATTGCCCTGCCAGGATACGGTACCAATTGCAATCTAACTCTGTTGTACGCCAGACAAATATTTGACATGCAGGTGGGATCGCGAGCAGGTGCAATGGGAGCATGCAGAGCGGGAAAAGGGAATGAAAGCAAGTAAGACATGGGGAGATGGCCATCACTGGGCCCTATCCCTGCGTATGTATATATATATCGATGGCTGTCTTAGCTGTTAAAACCTTTAGGGCTGATCATGGTGATCATGTGGTTTCTGAACTCTATTTCATGCATTTGAATTGCTGCGTAGCTTGACATTTACTCTTCTAGCAAGGTGTCTAGATTACGCCCCCCAGGCTGGGAATACTCGACGCCTAAAGCCTTTGGAGTCAATCACCGGCAGCTGCCTGCTATGTTGTATACTCATTTGATATATCCCAGTTGTATGTTATCAGCCTAGGGGGGCTATTAAAGTACTTCAAAAATTAATCCACTACGAATTCGAAGCCCTTCAGATCGAGTAACCGGAGATTGAATTAGCTCAAGCTCAAGCCTCCAGATATATCTACTCGCTTCGAGGTTGTTATCTGCGTGGAAGTTGTGTAACTGTATCTCTCATTCCTGCTTCATGATCCTCAAGTTAACTCCTCATGTATATCTATGAAGGGGGGGTGACTTAGGTACGCCATGGCAAGCAAGCCACATAAACTTTATCCGGAAGTCACCGCCACATTGCCACACACTCTCCTGCAGACACTAAAGCCACATGGCATTTAGCGGTGGTGTGCTCTCATCATCATCAATGAGTCCATTCATGAACAGGGTCTCTAGTTCAAGGACTGCTCTCCTGCATATGATTGCACAGAACACAAATACAAGTCTCGACCAGCAAAGCTGCATTAAGGTGATACAAAGGTTATACGACAGCGACATCATTTGTTTGTTCCCAAACTCACGGCAAGCTAGCATGCAATAAGCGTGAGGACAATCGCTCTGCTGCACAAGAATATTTATATCCATATGCTCATCTTCCCGACAGTAACATACACCTGTCCCTTTCCCTTTCGTTAGCCCACCGATTCTCCCCGCATTATAATATAACCCCACCACGACATCTTCTTCACACTTGTTCATTTCTCCTCTTTTGAGCGCTCAGTGTGCAGTCGCTAGTCTGACTTACTAACCTCAGCTATCCAAGTGGTTGACGTTCTTTATTCTCTTCAACGCCATAGAGTGGGTCGCATTTGCACACAAAGACACAACTGGCCGGTAATACCGCTGGACAGACAGGATCGCAGACTCTGCTGGTGGAGCGCTTTCCAGGCGATTGGGAACAGCTGTAGCTTCATTGAAATTCTTCCGGAGCCTCAACTGTAGAATTTCATACTAAGACTTCCCCGCCACCCACGCTGCGAACCACCACATTTGATCTTACACTCCGCTTCCACCTTCCAACGCACACAAATCTCATCGCTTTATCAGTTCTTCATACAGACAGCATACGCAAATGGCAGCTCCATTAGAGCAGTGGTACTACGACGTCCCCGTCGTGACCCGGTGGTGGACATCGCTGGTGGTTGCTACATCCGTAGCCTGCCAATGTAACCTTGTTAATCCATTCCAGCTATTTCTCAGCTTCCATACCGTATGGGTGAAGCGCCAGGTACCGTACCCTCTCTACCAGCCTATCTAGAATGCCGAAAGCTCCTCTGCTGACTCTGCTACCGCACAGTACTGGCGCCTCATCACCACGTTCCTGTACTTTGGCCCACTCTCGCTCGACTTCATGTTCCACATATTTTTCATGGCGCGTTACTCGCGCATGCTCGAAGAATCGCATTACCAAGGCCGCACAGCGGACTTTGCATGGCTGATATTCTACGCCGGCGTCACACTTATTGCCATTTCGCCTTTCACCGGGATGCCATTTCTTGGCTCGCCGCTGTCTTTTACACTGGTCTATATTTGGGCGAGGAGGAATCCGGGCGTGAGGTTGAGCTTCCTGGGGCTATTCGTGTTCCAAGCGCCGTATTTGCCATGGGTGTTGCTGGGTTTTAGCTTTCTGTTGCATAGTACGGTGCCGAAGGATGATTTGTTGGGGATTGCCGTGGGGCACGGTGAGTACATGCGATTTTCCCCCATCCATGGGCAATGGACTGATATATGCGGTCTTGGTATAGTCTACTACTTCTTTTCCGACGTCTACCCGCGAATGAACAATGGCTCACGGCCACTCGATCCCCCGGAATTCTGGAGGAGGATGTTTGGCGCAGCAGGGAATGCGGCGCCACAGCGAGCACCGGTTCAGCAGGAGGGAGAGCAGTGATGTAAGGGTCGTTTTGAGCAATTGGTGAAGAAGAGGGTGGGATGGCGTTGAAGGAAAAGATGTGTATAGATAGATACCCATTATCTCAACGTCTGGGATTTTGCCCCAGTTTTACAAAATTCCTTTGGCAGGAAAAAATAAACAACTATACAGGTTACACCTGGGGGCCGCTCTCGCTCTTCACTTGCGTGATGGTTAACCCCAATTGTTGTTTTTTTATTTTTATTTTTTTAGTCCAAGATGTGTATAGGCCTTTTTCATATATGTCCACTTTTTTTCGGTAGATGGTTTTTTATTTCTTATATAGAAGAAATACAAACATACATATCCACGAACCTTTTTTTTTTCTCCTTCTGTTTTCTGTTTTATTCGAATATTTCCGCCACCCTCCATTAAAACCAAAACCCAACCCACCATTCTACCCTCTTCCCCCCTCTTCGATCACCTCGTAACCCCGGTTTTTCCTCGCAAATGCGGCGTGGCTCTATTTGTATCTTCTATTTTACATTTTCCATTTTTATATTCTATATCTTATATCTTAATACTCGTCCTTACAGCGCCCGCACCACACAAACAAAACAAAAATAAGAAAAAAAACAAAAACAAAGACAAACGGAGTTTCCTTCGTTCCTTCGGTACCTTCCTATACCGCGCCCGCGGCGTACTGGGAAACAGAGGAACAGGAAAGCGGAAATATATATATATATATGTAAAGAATAAATAAATAAAATTGAGAAGGGTGGTAAGGTTGGTAAGGTTTGATGTGATGGGGTAACTATGTACTAAAGGGTGTCTTGGGATGAGGGGTGGGTGGGGGGGTGGGGGGGGGGGTGGGGGGAGACAAAGGAAATGGGATGAATGAGGAAGGGGGGGGGGAATAAAGGGAAGGATGTAGATATGGAATGGGATATAAACGAACAAGAAAGAAAGAAAGGAAGTAAATATCGCCGCAGCTAAACGTAGGCAAACTTACCCAACCAAGCCTGCCTGCCTGCGTGAGAACTTACTATGCATACCCAAGTTTCATCCTGGTGCCCACCGTAACTGGATTGAATTGAATTATTTTCCTCATTCGTGGCATCAAGTTCGAAATTCTAGAAAGAAAGAGAAGTTTAGAATAGCATATATATATATATATACACAAAAATTTACAAAAATTTACAAAAAAAAATTAAAAAAAAAAAAGGTTAAACCGGGGTACTAAAAACCATATCTTTCTTCTTTCTTTGTATGTATGTGTGTATGTGTGTGAATCAAATTAACGGGTTCTTTGTTTTTTTTGTTTTTTTTTTTCTTTATTTTATTTTGGTTATCTACACACACACACACACACACAGCACACTGTCTCTCTCTGTCTCTCTCTATACGCACGTCGTGTGCCTCGTATGTTGAAAAAGTAAAAACGAGGTTGTATGAAAAACAAAACACCACGAAAAAAAAAGGACAACAATCTACAACGAAAAAACAAGAACGGAGAAACAAAAAAAAAAAAAAAAAAAGAGGTTATTAACACTTTCCCTATCGTCATCAACATCAACCAGCGTGATCATCATACAGTATATCCCCATGAAGCTCGTTTTTCAAACACTCCCAGCAACTCTCACGCTCACCCCCTCCTCCCTCCACTATCACCACCTACCCCCGTAAACATCCTAAACCACGACGGCCTGTCCCCGCTCCCCGCCCCGCTCCCGACACCGCTTCCCACTCCCCGACTCCCCGCAGCCCCTGCCTCCTGTCCCATCCATCTGGGTCTACCCGCTCTACTATCCCCACCAAAGCCCCCTTCCTCACTCCTCCCCGGCAACACCGTCTCAACCGTATTCTTCACCCTATGGAAAAAGCCCCCAAACCCCAATCCTTCGTCCTCCTCCCCGACCCCCGCAATACCTGTTTCCAATCGCACCCTCCTTGCCGCTGCAGGTCCCAAGCTTCCCGCATTACTCCTCACACTTCCCCTCCCACTCGCACCCCCATTGCCCCTCACACTGCCTCTTGCGCTCCCACTTGTGCTCAAAAATCCCGTCGACGCACTCACAGGCGCCCCTAGTTCGCGCTCAATCAACTCTCTTCCCTCTCTCCACACCCAGCTGTTGCGTCCTCCTTCTCTTGCTGCCTCTGGCCCTCCCTCCCCTTCTTCCTCATCCCCCCAATTAAAGTAATCCCCAAACCCGCACCACTCCTTTACTCTCTCATACCAATTAAACAAGCTTGCGCTTACAGGCAGCAACACCAGCATTGGAAAAAACATATTAAACCATTCCCCCAAAGGCGTCAGATTGACCTGTTTTCCCAAGAAGCTATGAAACACCGTTTCCCTCCAGTGCGTTTGCTGGGGCGCGAGCATTGTCAAAAAGTTGTACGACAGCGGCACCGTCAGGCGCGCGGCGTACGACGCATAAAAGCACGCTGATCCTCCGGAGGTTTTTCGCGGAATCAAGGCGTACCCATTCCAGAGACGGACGGAGGAGAGTGATAGGAGAGATGAGATTACCATGTAGGCGATCCAGGATGCCGTGATGGTCTGTTGGACAACGCCTCCACCGCCCCACGAGATGGTCAGGCTGAGAAGGGAGAGTTTGGGGGCGAAAGAGGAGACGATTTCGGACCAGACGATGGAGATCGAAGCAAGGGCGAGGATGGTAGCTACGAAGCGGCGGAGAAAAGGGATGAGGTAAACGTGGAGGAGATATCGGGTGTATGGGGTCAAGAGGGTCCAATTCTCGGGGAAGAGTGAGGCGGGCTTGGAGCCGCGCGCTGCGACGCGGGGGAACGGGGCGAGTGCGCGGGCGGGTACAGAGTCGAGAATGTGCTGGCAGTTGCTGGCGCCCTGGAGAAGGTTGCCCCACTCGGAGATGTAGCGGGTGCGTTTGTTGATGACTGTTTTGAGCCGGCGGGCCAGAGAGGCAAGGTACTCCTCGGTGACGATCTGCGGGGGCACAGAGGAGGGGGCAGTGAAGTGCACGGACTGGGACAGCATAGTGCGTTCGCGCGGGGAGAGGTGGCTCTCTGGGAGTGAAGTGATGTCGCCGAGCTCGTCGATCCAGTCCTGGAAGTCTGCGGCAACGGTGTGCTTTCGCTGCTGGAGAAGCCGGACTTCCTCCTGGACCTCGAGAAGCTTTGCCGTGGCGTCCATCAGGTTGTCGTAGGTGCCCACTGCCTTGGTCTGGAGCCTGCGCAGCTTTCCCGTGACGCTGGCATCCTGGAAGAAGCGTCTCGGAAGGGCGACCAAGCCGTGGCCCATGAGATATATAGCCAGAGAGAGCGCATAGGAGTGCGCAAGCGCAATCACCAGGGCGTAGAGCGACCGGAAAGACAGGCCGGAGGTGGAGATAAAGTAGACTAGGAAGACGAGCCCCGTGACGAGGATGATGGCTTGGTACCGGGCGTTCTCGCGGAGCGACTGGATAAGCCGGCCGCGCGTCGAGCGGTGGCCCGAGTCGGAGAAGGACTGCAGGATGGGGAGGATGGCCCAGGTGAGGACGAAGCAGAGCCAGTAGCCGATGCGCCAGCCGACGAGCCTAGCGGTTTCGCCGAGGACTATGCCTTGGGGGTGTCAGTCTGCATGCAGGAGGGAGAAGAGGGGAGGGACAGTACCCTTGGCGTCGGCGGCCGACGCCAGGTCGATGGGGACCAGCAGGACGATGGAGCATGGTATGAGGATGGCGAAGAACACAGGGGCGAGAACGTACTCTGGCGTCGACCGCAGCGGGAGGTAGCTGCGCAGGAGGAGGAGGGTGAAGAGGCTGCAGCAGGCAAACAGGACTGCGGGAAGGGCAGCCGACATTGCTGCGGGGGAGGGGGAGGCGGAGGGCTCGCTCGGCGCTCAGTCGGACGGAGGGACGCAGTCGTGCGGTTCGCTTTGGGGTGGTGTTGGAGCTGGAGGGAGGAGGACAGAGTGGCTGCTGGATGCACAGCGGTATTTCAATGCACTTGCATGCCTGTGCCTGTGCCTGTGCCTGTGCCTGAGCCTGTGCTCCCGTGACGACGCAGCGGGTGGCGATGCGGCGAATCTGGGCGCGATCGGAGCGGGGGGAAGTGCGGTACGGTACGGTACGGTACGGGCGGGGCAGCCACCGCTGGCTCTGCTACATATGCTAGTACATTACGTACTGGAGCTCCGCCAAGCCCCGCCAATCCGGCAGCGCAGGGACCGCGGTGCCCAGCGCCCTCCGCTGATGCAAAGCGCTGCCGTCCTCTCACAGATAGCACAGCAGAGCAGTCGGGCGCGGACAGAAGCCCACGCATCGCCTGTAGCTGCTGTATGCAATAGAGTGCTCTGCGTCGCAGGATCCCCGCCCATCGCGAGCCCTGCAGCTGGCTGGCTGGCTTGCGCATCGTTCAGCTCTGCGTACCTCAGTCCCCCTCCTCCGCTTGCTCAGCGCCCAGAGCGCCCGCCAATCTGCAATCTCCTGCGGCTTGGCGCCCTCCAGCCCGCCGTTTCAACAGCACGCAGCACGGGCGAGACAAAACAATCCTTCACTCACCGCCCCGATCCCCCCCTCAATTCTCCCTGCTCCTGCTTCTGCTGGTACTCCACCGTCTGTCGGTTTGCAGTTTCTCGTGACACCGTCGGGGTGCTGCAGCAAAATTAAAAAATAGAAAAAAAAAATTCGATAATAAAAATAAAATAAAATACACATCACCATTGTCAGCACCCTAAAGTTTACCGCCGCTGCACACGCAAACCCAAACACACCCCACGCTCGTTTACCTGTATACTTGTACAGCACCTTTCTCACCAAGTACAGCAACTAACCCCCTCCCAAGCCTCGTCATAATTGCATACAGCCATCGCCGAAAACAGACACAGACACCGGGCAGCAATGGCGACGTCGGTATCCCAGCGCAATCGGCTTCCGACGCTGTTCGAGGTCCTCAGCCGCCGCACGCTGCCCCCAGTCGACCTCTTCACCTTCTACATTTACATGCGCGACCAGCAACGCTCCGTCGACTACCTCGACTTCTGGTCAGTACCCTCCCCCCCACCCTCCGCCTCACCCCACGTGACGCTCCACTAACCGCTCCCTCCCCCCCGCCCAGGCTCGATGTCGCCCAGCACATGTCCCTGTGCCGTCACTATGTCCGCGAGCTGCGTCGCTCCGTCCTCATCTCGACACCCGAGCTCACAAAGGAAGGCGCAGGGAGTCGCCGCTCCTCTGCCATAGTTGAGGAGGGCGCCCCTGGCCCTAGCCGCACGCCCGGCTTCATGGAAGACCACCGGCTCTCGGCGTTCCTCCGTGACGAATCCGGAAACCAAGAATTCCTCGCCGAGGGCGGTGCTGCTCGGCCGTCTGGCTCCCTTCCCCGCGGCAGCGTCGACCCAACAAGCTCCGCCCTCCTCTCCTCCCCCGATCCCCTCACCGACTCGACCTCCCCCGCCCACACAATCGCCCGCGCGGATATCAGAGCCTCGGCCGAAAAGATCCTCTACACCTATCTCCTCCGCGGCTCCGAGCGAGAAATTGTCCTCCCCGACCCCATCCTCTCCGCCATTGCCAACGCAATCGAAGTCGACGGACGAGACGACCCGGAGGTGTTTGACGAAGCAAAGGACTATGTCTTCCAAGCGATGGAGCGCGACGCGTTCCCAGGCTTTCTTAGGAGCAAAGCACTGGGGAACCTCATCCCAGCTAGTTGCATGGCGAGATTGATTGTGGGTTACTGGGCATGTTTGCGGGGTTCTGGGCTGCGTTTATTATGATTTTCTTGGACATGAAGCCACAGATTGAGAGGCTTTGGGTACGTAACTTTTCTTTCCGATATCTATACGGGTGGGAGCTAAATATGCCGTGAAATTGCGACTTGTAGCTCATTCTCCCGTTCTCCGTCGGCGTATACTTCCTAATGGCGCATCAGTACTCCCTCGACCCGATAATGGCGCTAGTAGGGGTGAGCGAATATACGTGGATGCACTTTATGCGAATCAAGGAGCCGTATGTGCGGAGGTTGCTGAGTCAGAGGGCGATTTGGATCCTGTTGCTGTCGATATTGATTGTAGCGGCGTTGGTGGTGCTGTTTGCGTTGGTGCCCGGGAAGCGGTTATAGGGTGGAGCAGTGGGGGGAGGCGAGCAGGGTTGGTCGTTGCGGCAGTGTGGGGGGATTATTTTCTGCGATGCGCTTGGAGACAGAATGACAAGTCGAACTGTGCAATGGGATTTTTTTTTACAGATTTTCTTTTTGCGGGATACCTACCTACCTACCTACGAAGCCTTTATTTTTTACCTGGCTGTTTGTTTTTTAAATCCCTTTTTTCTTACGCCTTAGCTGAAAACAAAACCTATTATTCTAATATGCTTTTCATTCTACATAACTTGGGTCCCCTTGAGGATTTGTATTCAGAAACCATATAAAACCAAATGTTTCCACATACTCCCAAACAAATTCCTCCCCCACTTTTTACTAAACCAAACGCGATGAAACCCCTCCCCTTTTTTTTTTTTTTTTTTTCTTCTCTTATGTTTATTTTTAGTTTTGGTGCTGGGCTTTTGTTGAAGTGTTGTGGGATGTTTTTTTGGGGGGGGTGTTGGTGGAAGAAAGTTGGTGGGTTAGGTTTTTTTTTTTTTTGGTTTTTTTTGGGTTTTTGTGGAGTCGACGTCCCCGGGGTAGTGGGGATGGGTTTTTTTTTTTTTTTTTCAGCTTTTGTATGTGTGTGTGTGTTATATTCTTCCTGTTCCGTTCCTCCTTTCTTTCCTCCCCTTCCATTTCCCCCTCCAATATCCCCCTTCCATTCCTCCCACTACACACAAATACACACATCTATACATCCCAGTCTTCCATATTTCCTCCCGAGCTTACCCCAAGTCCTATATTGCGTTGCCTTTTCTTCTTCTCCTTTCCTTTTTCTTCTTCTTTTCCTTTTTCTTCTTCTCCTTCCTCTCTATCCCCTCTTTCTTTACCCATTCTACCTAAAATTCCATCAAGTCCGTCAATCCAAATCGACGCATTATTCTATCTACGTTGCCCTCACGGAGCTTCGTGCTGTTGCGGTTTATATGACTTGGTGTGTCGACGACTAAGGATCTCGGTCTTTTTCCTTCTCTTGTTTTTTTTTTTTTTTTTTATGGTGGGCATCGGAGGTGAGGGGAGCGTGGGTGGGTGTTTGTGCTGTTGGATTTTTTTGAGTATTGGGGCGGTGGGGCGGTGGGGTGGGGTGTTTAGATTTGGGCTGTGTTTTTTTTTTTTTTTTTTTTTTTTTTTTTTTTTTTCCATTCATTTTGGAGTTTCTCTTGCTGTCCTCGATTCTTCGAAACCGTTTCTCTCCCTCTTCTCTTGCTCCTCTTTTCTTATCTCCTCTTCGAATTCCTCCACCCCTCCATCTGCTAAAACACAGGGGGGAGCTGGCTCGAGACCTACCCCCCCCCTTCACCCCAAACGCCATCAACACCTCTCCAAAAAACCTTCTATCAATACATACATACATACATACATCCACGTCCCAAGCTCCAATCTCAAAAATATCTACAATCCTGATACTTTAAATCTTGATGTCTTTTCTACCAGTAGCCGAGTTTTGAGATGGTTGGTTGGTTGGTTGGGACGGTTTCGTTTTTTTTTTTTTTTTTCTTTGTGCGTGGGAAGGAAACGGGGAGGAGGTATATATAATATTTTTTTCTTTTCTTTTTTTCTTTGGTGGGGGGGGGGGGAACTTGAGGGTACAATATGGTCTTTTCCTCCTCCTTCTCCTCTTCTTCGTAGTCCATCACGTCACGTTCTTGCGGTGTGCATATGGCAAGATTGGTTTTACGGTTGAGGGGGGTAGAGTGTGGGTAGGTGTGGATAGGTGGAAGTGTATGTTCTCCATAAAGTAATATATTGTTGTAGCAACTGGAACCATTCGTTTTATTTTTCGAGATAGATATATATATCTTCTGCGTTGGGAATTTTTTTTTACCGTGTGGAGAGAGAGAGACAGAGGGATCAAAAACTAAATGGGGGAGGGGCAAGGTTTGGGGGGGTATTACCCTGAAGCGGTATTTTAGGTGCTAGGAGTCTCAAAAGTAATTTAAACAAATCCAATTGGCAAAAAAAAAAAAAAAAAAAAAAAAAAAGGACATATCCTAACTACTTAGTCTTCTGTCCCATATCGCGACTGGGGCGTGGAAAGAGCGAGCGCTGGAGTTCAGGATATGGTGTTCATAGGAAGTAAGATGGGAGGCTCGTCTGGTCGGATTGGGGGAGGTAAAATTTAGAGATGGTGCGAGGTAGAGGTGGAGCTAGGGAAGCTCCTTAGCCTTGGATTTCTTTTTTTGAACAATATAGAGGCGGCTGTAAGGAACAGTAGTTATCGTATTATACATATTCAAATTGAGAACGGTGGAGTTGCGCTGGGAAATACCGAAATGGCGGGCAAAAAAGCCTTGAAATGGTGGAAAGCTTTGCCACCGGGAACGTGAAAACTGCCCTCGAACTCTCTCACCCTTCCGGGTCAAAAAGAGCTAGAAAGTACGGTTATTCGTTCCGTCACTTTTTTTCCCTCTGCAGTGTACAACTTTTGATTGCTGTAGAATTTCCATGCGGTTCTCGTTCGTCACCATATTCCTAGGTGCCTATGATATGGCACTTGCACTCCGTGGCAAAGCTGAGGAGCTACTGCACTAGGTAGTGAACATTGATTGATACGGGGAATTTCGAATTTGGAATTTTGGACCAATCAGGACGCGTGCCGGACATAGTCTCAGATCTAGCTGCGCAGGTTTAGATATCGAGATTGATCCTTTGACGGTTCGGGAATTTTTTAGTATTGTTGCAGGATGGAGTTACATTGGAGGGGGGGGGATGGTTTACACAGGTGCCGACTCTGGCAATGTAACTACAGTAGACGTTACACCAGACGTGGATATGATACCACAGTTTCCTGCCAAGCAAAAAGACGGGTGTAGTATCATAGAGCCGAGCCCTAGGGGAAGAAGTCTTGTTAGTAAATAGGGAAGGAATGAGGTAGGTGTTTATTTGTGTAGGGGGGGCCATTGTGGAGGATATTATGTTATACCAAGTATGAGATTTGAATATTCCTAGATGTATCCAAGGGTAACACTCTAGCTGGCAAATGCCTCTACGAGGGGACCTGTGAAGTAGTTTTCCATCTAGAACTCCATCCTGTGGATTCTGGCCTCTAGCCTTTATCATGTTTGTGTCCTAACTTTCCGCACAGCAAGACTACCCGGACAACTTGAATACAGCACAAACGTCAGCATGTAACAATACCTACGGGACCAGGGTTGAATTCAGCCGAATTTACGCCACAGTCAATCCTTACCCTTCCAATGAGTTCCCGGTGTCAGTACGGAGGTCGTTGCGGAAATATATTACATTTTCCACTTAGATATTCGGTTATGCAACTAGACTTAGCGATAGATCGTGTTTACGGTCCTGCTTTACAACCAACAATATTACATGTAAAGATCGTGCCGAGATTCCGGAAAGGAGAGTAACAATACCGGTATCCCTGGAACACCTGCGCTCCAACTCACATGTAAGTTGAGCAGGTAGTTGCCTCTTCCGAGCGGGAAACAACACTCAGCGGAACGCTGGTGCGGGAATCATGGCCGGCCTTGTCCCTTTTCCAAATTCTAGGCCCTCGAGCTCCAGCATCTGTGCATCTGTGCACTGCCCCCGCCATCCCATCTCCCGGAATTCGGGAGTGTTGCTCCTCAAAGCAGAATAGCCGCCAGAATATCACGAAACCTGTCCAACCTAGCGGATAGCATAGAGCCTGAATCCAGTAATCTGGAGTGCAAAGAGGTTTGCCCTAGGTATCGCTAGGGCTAGTGTTTTTATTGTAGGAGAGGAAAAGGTCCTGAGGCTCTCCAGGTAAGTTACCCGAATGGATTAATCGTGCCTCACAGAGCGGCTTAGCATCCGTAAGATATGGCGATATGTTCTAGAGGAGGAAAAAGCACCTTGATGTGACAGGTGGTATATCAGGTATATTGCATGAAAGGTCTCAGTGTTCCCTGACCCGACATAACTCTCAGGAGCAGCACCGATTAGCTTCGACTTCCATATCAACAATCGACCTTGCTGGGCCTGCAGCGCTCTGAGTTTAATATCTCCCATTTGCCTATCGCTCCTCAGTTTAGCTGTCATAGCTGCGGCCCTTCTCGAAGGGACTACTACGCACTATGCGTTCCTAACTCATGAGGATCCCTTATCAATAGAATGCCGTTTAGTAAGTTTGGTTGTTTCCTTATTTTCCTTTGTACGTTTCTCGCCATAGCCCACAGGGCGGCATGCGAGTAAAAAAAATAGAATGCCAGAATTGGTCAAGCTAAGTAACGGAGAGACTATTGTCCTAGATCGCTTTACTTCCCTTAGGGTCAATGGCCAGGTTACGGGAGCATACCAATTTTTTTTTTTTTTTTTTTTTTTTATATTATTACTCGCGTGCCGCCCTAGGGGCTATGGCGAGAAGGGAGCATACCAAACAGCAATCATAATTCACCTGTCAGCGTTGGCTCCACCGACCTGAGATGCAATGCTGGAGCATCTTCTGGAGGCAGCGCCCAGACGGCGACTGTGTCTGCTGGTACGACTGCACGTGTCCTTCTTTCCCGACTCACATTGGTGCTTTCCATGATCGTGCTATAAGCTGATTCTGAAAACCTCAGGTCGGCTTCGCAATGGATCAAGCAATCTACCATGAAGGACCACTGTTGGTCTACATCTCAAAAGCTCCTTCCACGGCCGCCAACTATGACGGCTCTGGCTCGTGAGCTAAGATCTATCAAATCGCACCAACAATCAGCGGCTCAAGCATTCAATGGAACACTGAACGGTCCCAATTCACCTTTAGGCTTGCCTCGTCACTTGCAGAAGGAGAATACCTTCTTCGTATAGAGCATATTGCATTGCACTCTATGCCGCTCAGTTTTATGTCTCGTGTGCCCAGATCAAGATCACAGGAGATGGAGGAAGTGTGCCATCAGTAATCTCCTTTCCAAGTGGATATTCCGCAAATCACCCTGGCATCAACTTGAACATCTGCTATCCACCTTTGACGTCTTATGAAATGCCTGGCCTCGCTGTGTGGTCTGGTTAGGTTGCGAGACCTGCGCTCTAGATATGGCGTGCTGTCCACGGCTTATTACATAACTATTGATGCGGAAGTGTGACCGTGGGGGGATTGCAAACGAGTGAGCTTTCGTGAGATGGTGGTTGGTGAGGGCATCGTGAACATGTATATGTTGTTGGCATGCTCTAAATGGTCGAAAAAATGTGGTAGTTTTAGCTAGTTGAAACAAATTTGAGAAATGTAGTTTGCTAGCTGGAGAAGGACGAAAGCTATCAGCTCCTAGTTAACTACATGGCGTTGCTATCCTTATGCTTACGCCAAGGTCCAGTGAAGATTCTGCAGTGCCAACCTGAGGCGCGATAGTAGTTCATGCTTTTCAGGGTAAGCACGATAAGCTAGGGACCCAAGCGAGCAGTCTTTATCTTAATAGAGGCGAGCCTGCCTGCTCGGCGTGCTTGCTCTGCTTGTAACGTCTCAACATCGGTGACAGCAACCTCAAACAATACAGAGAAGCGTATGTGTTTCGCTGAAGAGGCATCACGAATTACTCGGGCACTGTGTGTTGTGGTTTTGTGTTCATGATATTAAACAACTCCTGTAGCTTACAATTACTGACAAGTTAAGCTTGTCGTTAATGTTTCAAGATATTAATGCCTTCCGCCATGGCAAGGCGCATGCAATGATGAATGAATGCCTATGGATACGAAGTCATGATATCGTATCATAAATAGAAAGTAGGCACGCAGGATTGACCATGAGAAGGGCCAGCAGAGCTACCGCTCTATTGAAAGGCCAAGCACCAAGCGTTGTCTTACATTGCATCCTCGCATTTAATACATTGTAGAAACCGTAACAGCAACATACGATACAATACAGGTTGCTCATAATTCAACCAACACCTGCATTCCCACGGCGACACGCCTCCCTGAGTAAATCCACCAGCAGAACTGCTCAAGTCCTGTTGTTTAATGTAGCTCCTGCCCTTCCAGCAGTATGCAACCCTGGGCTGCCCAGCGGGCTTTTGCTCCTTGTTGTTGGCCCTTGCATGATCCTCTCCCTCTCGCTGGCTGTCAGAGGACTCCCTGTTCTAACTGGGCCTTCAACCCTTCTCGTAGTGGTTGTGGTGGTAGTCATACCAGATCTAATCACAGGTGCATCAGGTCGAATATCAATATGATGGCCCTTACTATCCCAGGATGGGTGGGTCCGATCGGCGCCTCCATTTTCCATTACCTGTGGCTCGCCTTCGAAAATGTCCATTCGTTCTGCTCGGCCTTCGATTGTCCCACCAGCTCGAAGAAACTCTTCCATTGTCATAACCGGCTGGATTGTCTTGGGATGGAAGGATGGATCTTTTTCAATACGTTCATGTATTGGAACTGTGGTGTGCGTTACGACTTTGTGGATGACTTCTCGTTCAATAACAGGCTGGACCATTTCATACACATGATGGTGATGATGCTCTCCAATAACTGTTTCGCCACTTTCCACGGTATGTCTGGTTGGCAGTACCTCACGTGTGGACTGAAAGCGGGAGCGCTAGACTAGAATGAGTACAGAGAACACATATCTGGAGTTAGTAACATACCTCTTCTTCCAAAGCCCTGCGTATCTCTTCCTGTTTGTGATGTTTCCGCTCTTTGTACTCTACTGGTAAACTTCTATGCACATGCTCCTCGGGCAAGATTTTCTTATCAAGAACAGGTTGGACGCGTGTTTGATAGTGATCCTGGTGAAGCTCCCTGTCGACAGCAGTGACTTTCTTTTCTCGATTTTCTTCAATCACAACCTCTTTCGTAATTGCTGGATTAACAACCTCTCGAACCTCAGTGTCAGCTTTACGCTCACTGTGGATGACTGGCTGAATGATAACGGTTTCGTCTACTGTGTCTGCTCGCGTCCCTCTGTTCCCAGCTGGGTAGCCACGTTCATCGCCTTGATTGCCAGCTGCGTTAAGATCACGAGTCTGGTAGTTTCGTTCTCCATTCTGATGGGAGCGTTCCGCCGTCACATTTTCGTCGGTGGTACGGGTTGGGTTTCTAAGAAAGCATAGTACGTCAAACTCATCTTAGCTTGGACTGTGATTGGAATGACAAAGATCCAGGGCTACAAACATGAAGTCCTTGACTGCTTCCTTAGCAGCTTGCATATTTGCTGATTGTAAGCTGAATGGCTCGCTGAATCCGAGACAACTGTTGAATGCTTATAGAGTAAGTGACTGATACCCAAGTTGCGAGCCTGTGAAGGGAATTGAGAATTTCCCATAGATATACCATTCCTCCGGCTACCACATGTTTGAAAATGAGCTCATTGATATCCTCAGGTCAACGGAGTAACGTTTCTTTCTTTCACCAGGACTAAGGGTTAACTTTCCATTGAGCCAGGACATGGGCAGCCACCAATGCGCCCAAATTCAGTATGCAGTGAGGGCGTATTGGTATTCTTCAACCAAAAAAGTATGTTTGATGGTAATTGCGTCGACATTGAGCTTATGACGACACTCTTCAACTACGCCACAGACCGCATTGAACATAAATGGAAAAAGTTAAATAAAGAACCTTAGTTAATGGGCAGAGACGAGATCCTGAGCGAAAGCTGCTCAAACCCGTAAGCCCGAAGGCGTCTTGGATACATTTGTGAGCCACAACCACAAACGGATAACACTCCTGTTGGCTGGATGGTTAGAAACAGCAATGTGCAGCGTGACGTGTAGGCAGATGCTAAAACGGCCGGCTTCATAGAAAGCTTCCTTGGAGCAACACCGGCGGTCCAACTAACTTATGCTAGAGGCCACTTCAAACCTCATATTTGTCACAACTTTCATTCGTCGGTATGCTGGAACCACTTGAGCCAAATTAGCAAGCCACTTATGTGTGAATGTTGCTGCTGCTTTCCTTCGCTGGGGACAGCAGGACGTCTCTACTTTCCATCTACAACATGATCAGCTGAAAGTCACCCGTACTATGGATGAGACTATGACTATACCTATGTGCATGTTCTAAAGTGTCGTTAAATATGCCATCATGGGTTAGTGTCGTGTTAGATGAAGATTTGTTCCTAGTGTTCCTTCTCAGGGTTAGGTCTATTGGCCTGAGAAACTGTTTTGAGGGAGGCCGTACGATATCTTTCCTTGAGCAGACTATCGAAGTTCAACATATCCCTCATTTCGTCTTCGGCCTTTTGCGATCTGAGATGCCCTCTAAATTCCATGTTAGGGAACGTATTCACAAGTTATTCCATCATTCCTCCAGGAAATCGCACAAAAGAGGTTCCTCACTGTCTTCTTTGTCAACTGTCAATAGCTGTCCTACTACACGAAAACCCAAAAAGGGAATAGACCTCGTAACGCCAAATCTCCCAATACCGGATCACGCAACTCAAGAACATCCTCAACTTCAACTGGAATTTGCTCGCTCTGAATCACTGTTTTTGAGTCCAACCCTTAGTACACCTGAAGGGGCACCTCTTGGAGCTGGATTAGAGGATGCATTGTACCCTCCATCAAACGAGTCTGTGATTCATTCATCCGATCTCTCGGACACCGACCTATATTACTCTGGCAACCTTGGACCTCCACCTGCCAGAGCGGGTGCAGAGGGATTCCATCCAGGCTCGGAGATACCTGCCTCACCAATTGGGGAAGATCCTCCAATATTGCCGAGCATGAAATTAAACAAGCGTCGCACTGAAAGTGAGCATGAGGGATACTTTATGGGATATTTCCCACCTACAGAAGCAGCTACCTCTGATTCCTCCAAGCAAACAGAGACAACTATCCCTGAGTGTGTCAATGTATTACCAGAGCCTCCTGTACTATCTACTCCCCAATTTTCGCTCAATATCCGTCATTTGGTCGAGATAAGGCAGCTTTGGCATTAGAGAGCGAGCGGTTGAGACGCGCAATCCCACTACAAAAAACCAAGTTGTCAGAAACCTCAGAGGGCAAAGGTAGCACTTTAGCGAACAGAGTGACCCACAATGTGAGTGTGCCTCTACCAAGCGTGAACATTTAAAATTCTGATATCGTATAGTACTCGTCATCGGATTCCAGTAGTATCTACAGCAAGAATTGTAAGTATTATTTCGTTCCTGTGCGAGAATGCACTAGCTGATTAGACATGAAAGCAACTGCCTTTATAAAGCCAAATGATATTAAGAAAGGATATTGCATTGAATCCCCTATATTAGGTAGGGGGCCAGGAGAAGGTAGTCATCTTTTGATTCTTCAGAAGGCAACGCGTGCGCATGTGCATACATTAATGGAAGCTTCTGCAGACATCGACGTAATTGCACTCGACGAGAACCAGGGAGTGATTCCACATCATTCTAGTTCCGGGGGGTCAGTGTTTTGGAGAATAAACATAGAAAATCACCAGATGCTATAGGTAGGTTATTTCTGGCTATTTGTTAGAAAACCTCGATGCTAACTGATCTCAAGCGGAACAATATCGTCAAGAACCTTCTGAGTCTGAAAGAGGGTACAATCTGAGCGAGCATGCATATTCACATGGCCAGAGTTCCACGTATGTTTCTCACCCTGTTGAGGCAAGGCTGCGAAGCGAGCGGGAAGAATCAATAACCACTGGAGCCACCAGTTCATCAGCTACGTTGGGAGAGCCTATCACCATCCCCGGTGTTCATTATCACGAAGCTGAAATTTATACCACACATGTTCCATCAACAACCACCACAACTGAGAAGCATGTTACCTATAACCCACGTAAATCTCCCATACCGCTGCTTCTTCTTTTTTTTTATGGTTTTGCATTGTCAAATATTGTTTCCTTCTATTAACAATCCAATTATGAACGATCCCCAGCCATTGTCCATGAATACAGCATCCCTCAGCACCATGACATTCGCACGTCGCAAGTAACTCGAGAAGTGCATACACACGAAATCCAGCAGTCAATCTTGCCTGTTCTCAAAACAGAGTATCTCCCTATTAAACATGTTGTTGAGCGTGATGATGGAACGGTCGAGGATATCACTGCAGAGCAAGCAGCGAAGGATGGTTATTCGGTGGTGAAGCAGGAAGATAGGGTTGTGACCCCCGCAAGGATAATGAATGTAGAAGAGTTTGCGGAACAGGTTAGACAGATGGAGAAAAGAGGAAGTTCAAATGGCAATAGCGAAGCTGGGAGCTCGAAGGGTGGGGATATGGGTATACTGATGACCCGAACGGGTGCACATGCTGGGAGGCATGAGGGTGGTTCGGAAAGTGGGTCGTTGAGGCAGCAATGTGAGGAGAATAGAAGGGGGACTTTCGGGGGTGCGAATTTTGAGGAATATAATTTTGCCTGACTTCGGGATAATATTGTTACAGGGAATTACTCTCAAGGATGTCATGTGGAAATCTCTTGCTAAACAGCCAAAGATGTAATACGATCTTAAAATACTATACACGTCTGTATGTATTCGAATACAACTAGAAGCATCAGGTATATTGACGATGCATCTTTTTTCCCTACCTGTCCTTTATGATTTAAGCATATATTGTATCCTACTAATTCCCTACATAAAGTAAAATACACCCTCCATCTTAGCGCAAGTAGCATCTGTTGAATTTCAAATGGAATCTAAACATGCGCTTAGATCGGAATTGTAAGTCCTTCAATGCTGATAATACATCAACATATGTATGCACTATGCACAAGTAAGCGTTAGTCCAAATTATCAATATCAATGCACAACATCCATCGGGGAGAGGCATGGCTCGCCGAAAGTTACTCTAGCAAAAACTTCGGACGCCGTTCACGTCAGTGAGGCGCAATCGTTTTTACAAGTTTCCTGCAACATTATAGAGAATTCTTTGCCGAATTGTCATGGGCTCAACTTATAGAGAAAGTGTTCTAGATAGCTGCAGCCATCATAGAGAGAGCAGCCGCACTTGGCCATTAGCCATGAGCGAAGTACCATCATACTCGAGTAGGTTGCTAGGTTACGCAGTAACTCCATAAATGTGAGTAGAATGTGGGGTGATGGTTCTGTCCGCATGAAGACAAACTCAATCGCCACCACCAGTGACATTGGAGTAGAGATAGTAACTGAGACGGCGTCAGAAAATTGCAATCAACTTGACGAAATAAACTTCAAACGAAAAAGTTTCTCCAGCCTTGTATCAGCCACCACGGCGCCGCGGCTGAATTAAGCCGCAGCCCACTCCCACACTCGTCCCCATCCCCATCCGTCCCCATTCTCGTCCCCATGCTCTTCCTCTCCCTCCCCTCACGCACATGTATGACACACGATTGTATGTTAGGATCAAGGGGGGGGACGTTTATTCACTAACGTAACCTGCATGCCTAGTCTACAAACAAATCACAACCGTACGACACTTTCAACGTTTCCCTCAATCACAGAAGGTTATAATATTCCTCCAATTGGTTCGCCTCCCTCTTTCTTCCCCACCTGCTGCCTATAAGTTAACAAGTTACGATTGAATATGAAAGGAAAATTAAGCGCATTGCCAAATGTGATTGAGGTGATAACGCGAGTTTGCAATTATTGCGCCTATCAAAGGTAACCAAACCTGTTAACATAAAACATCACTAAGCCCAGAAGCCAAATAAAATTGATCATTGCTCATGATGCGTTCGAAAGTACAACGCCATGCAATTTGTTGTACAGGTCGTCACGTTATTTTCAGATCCAAATATATGAAAATTCCACAACACCTACTCCGTTTCTCATTTCAGAACTTTTTGACTTCTCCCCCGACAATTTTGTGTCATAACCGCAACCAACTGAAGATCATTCTCCAATTTCACTCCTAATCTCAAACCCATAGTTGTCCAGAAAGTCATACCCCATCTCTCTCCTATTCATGCCCCTCCTCCGCGCTCTCTGCTCGAGCCCTTGCCCCATCACCTCCTGCTGTGCAGCCGAAACACCTGCATGCACCTTATCCTTCGCCATGTCAACAACTTGAGTGGCCTTTCCAACAATGCTAGAGTCGTCACCACGGGGATCGCCGCTAAAGACGTCGTAGCCGCGGTCACTGCCCCTAGCGGAACGGCTCAAGCCAAAGCGCTCACCGAGCGAGGTGGCTTTGGAGGATGAGTCGGCACCAATACCGGTATCCGAGGTACGGGTGATTTTGTCTATCTGGGAGGGCGTTGGGGAGGTCAGCTTTGTCGTCGAAGATATATGGAAATGAGATATAGTTGAAATAACTGAGAACTCAAATTATATGTATTTTGTGGGGTAAATCTAAGGTTGGTGAGTATAATGAGGGGTATAGGGGGTATTGGGAGAGATATTACGACGGAATCAAGTGGCAGATTCCAGTCACCACAACGTACAGTTCCTTCCTTATCAGTCCCTCTAGTCACATCAGGCCTGTTCCTCATGGCCGATCCATAATCATCCCGTCCTGCTTTCGCCGTCGTCGTCGAATTCGCTGGCGTCGCTACCGCACCCGTACCCCCACGCGAAACCGCAGAATTTGACGTATTTTGCGAGCTGGAAGACATCCGGTTGTGTAGCGTTCCGGACGCACCTACTGTTTGTTGAGAGGTTAAAGAGCACTTTGTGGTCTGTTCAGCGCTGGTGCCCTCCCGGCTGTGGTTCTGGCGGCGCAGGCGCTCCTGTCGGAGGTGAAGTCGGTCAGGTGGTGGGATTATAAGCTGATGCGTGTTTATTTTGGGAATTATAAGTGGTAGGATAAAGCTCCAGTAAGTATTTAGCGGTTCAAGACAGTTCGATGCTCAAGAAAACGTAACTTCGTCGCTTGTGTCAGCAACAGCACTAGAATTAAGGACAAGCGGAGAAGTGAGCGAAAGCACAATTATCGCCATCCCCACTGAATTTTGACTACATATACATACACCGGATTGGGTGCTGCCCGTTGTTTCAGACGTCATTGTGACTTCCGCCTTGGATGAGACCGAGCCAATGTAGGCAATGATGGCAATCACCTGACACGACTAACTTTTTGCAACCGCGGAAGATTTAATTTTTTTTGAGCTGGAAGATTAGGGTAGTCACGAGACTCAGCGTAAAAATTCCATTAGACAGGTGCCGGCTTTGTTTAGGGCTTCGAATCCCACTAGTTGCCCTAACGACAACATATCATGTTTTCGGTGGCTTGTTCCGGTAGATTGGGTCACCCGATACTGGACGTGCAAAGTAGGATGCACATGATAGAAAAGTGGAGCGAGGCAAAGTTAGTATGATCGTCAAACCGGACGCCTGTGCCCGCAGACCTGCAAACCCTAAAAGCTGAGGCCGTACATACTTCCTGTCTCAACCTGTTTTACTGCGAACCAGAATCAGAGTTGGTTAGAAACAGTTTACCTCGGTACTAATGCTTGTATTCTCTCTGAGAGCTTCTGGAGGAGTTCCTAGTAGAATCAATCCGTCGCAGCCTGCACGCTGATAGTGAGAACCGTAACGAGCTCGTGTGAATTTTCTTATGCAACATCCGCCTTATGAGTGCCCCTAGCTACATTATCAATATCTCCTGCAATTGAAGACCCGTGTTCCACTCCAATCCCAAATATTATTAACCGACAAACAAACACTGACATATTTTCGAGATACATATATCTAACCCAATAGTGGCAGAGTTTGAACAGGGAAACCCTTTACCCCACTGCTGCCAGCGGGTCGAAAATCTTTCACTTTACCCATTTCAGCAGCCCGTCCACCCAATTCTTCAACCTCCTCAAACCTGAATTTCTTCTCTGGCAACAAATCGTAGATTCCCCTGGAATACTCCGGATGGATTGCCCAACATTGTGCGAGATATTTCTTCTGAATCTCTGCATAGTCTACTAGTTTCAAAACTTCAGCGGTGTTTGACCATGTGTTCTTACGTTGCGTGGCGGACATGACTCGGGTATATAATTCTCTGGCTTGATCATATTCGGAAGCTTTGCCCTCGTGATAATGATGTGATTGACGGGAAAGAATATTGTCGGCAACTTGAACCGGTGTCTCTGCACAATCGGGACGGAATTTATCCGTAAAGGAGTTAGGCACATAATGTGGATTCATACCGGTGTTTGCGTCACTGCGCAATGGACCGTCAAAATTTATGGAGGAGTAGCTTTTTGCCATGAAGGGGCAGTTGACAGGTATTTGATGTATGTTCACACCCAGCCTGTGATACTGCGCGTCACGGTAAAAGAATGTGCGGAATTGCAGTAGCATGTCTGGTGACGCTTCGATTCCAGGAACCATAGATCCGGGGGAAAACGCAAGTTGCTCAATATCACGGTGAAAATTCTCTGGGTTCTTGTTGAGGACTAGTTTACCGAACTCATGCATTGGGAACATGGAGCGTGGCCAGACCTTAGTCACGTCAAATGGGTCGAATCCTAGCTTGTTCGGATCTGCTTCGTGAGGTTGCATAATTTGAACTTTTGCGGTCCAGGTAATTTGCTCCCCATTCTCGATTGCGCGATACAGATCCCGCTTAGCGAAATCAGGATCCTCACCTAATCAAGACCATTGTTATTACAGCATCATTTCACATTCCAACTGCGTGATACGTACCTGAAACTCTAACAGCTTCTGCTGAAGTGAATTGTTTCTGGCCATGATCGGCAATAAAGTGGTACTTAACGTACACAAACCCTCCTTCCCTATTTACCCACTTAAAAGAATGGCAACCGTAACCATGGTTGAATCTCCATCCAACAGGCGTTCCGTGATCACTGAAGAGCATTAAGCCCGCGTGGTTACTTTCTGGCACATTGGCCAGAAAATCGAACAAGCTGTTGTAGTCAAGCAAGAAGTTTTTGGGATTACGCTGCTGTGAGCGAATTACATCAGGTCCTTGAATGGGATCGCGGCAGAAGAAAATTGGCCAATTGAGGCCCACGAGATCATAATTGCCCTCTTCGGTGTAGAATTTCAAAGCAAATCCATGTGGATTACGGCCTGAATCTGGGAACTCTCTCCCAAAGGTAACTGTCGAAAATCGAGCTGCAATGGGAGTCTTGATCCCCGCCTGAGATAAGAAGGTCGCCTGAGCCCGTCATATTGAACAGTTAGTGACGATAAATACGGCCACAGGCGCATGGTGTCATTGATCACCTTGGTTAGATGAGACATATCCTTTGTGCATTCAAAATAGCCGAATGCGCCACTTCCACATGGATGCACCGCCCCTGCACCCACCAAGGTCAGCCTTTTACATCCCCTCATATATTAGCAGTTGAGGCAGTCAAACACTCACTCTCTAATGTCTTACTTCTGTTAAAAGTCTGCTGCTTCTGAAGCAAAAAGGTATCGCTGATGACCGGGATACCACCAACATTCAATGAATGTGCAGGATCCGGCCAGGGAATTCCTTCGTTATTTGTGAAATATGGATCATTATCTTCCCTCACTCCTGCGCCCTGGACTCCTGTAACCTTCGCTGCAATTGTAGCCGGGCCCTCGTTAATGTTCATCATGGTTTTCATCCTTTGTTCTGGTCTTGGGTCACCGCCAGCAGTACCCACGGCTGTCTTTGCTGCTTGAATCGGGTGCTCAAGAGGATTGGTTGTGCCAATGTTGGACATTTTGTGATAGTAGGTGATCAATTGATGCTTGATAGATTATAGAGAAGCAAATGTGTGATCTGGAGATAGGCTAGTATCCGGTTACAAAGAACGTAGAAAGCACAGCCCGAACGATACTATATAACTTGCTTCAACTATGGGTACTCAGTCCGTAATGACACGGAAATGACGATGAAAAGATGACATTGCCAAATGACGATGGAAAGATGACATTGCCATTGAAGCTAACAAGGAAGAGATCTAGGTACGAACTAGCATGCTGTCGAGCTTTCTAAGATAACCAGATGCGTCAACAATTTAGAAAGCCTGGATACTAGCCTGGCCGAAGACATGAATGCGTCGTGTGTAGGGACAGAAGTCTTCGTGCAAAGTTCGGGCGCGTTTAGCCAGCTTGGGAACGCCCTACGTGCGACTAAGCATCCAACTAAATTGTGAGCCAACTCCCGGATAGCATGCATGTCTGTATATCAGTAGCCTACTCTAGTAAGTGGCCCTTCGTCACCTTCTTGGCAATATCTTGCAATGGCATAAGGTAATACTCCATTCGCGATATCGGCAGAATAGATGCAACTGAGTTTCAACTTCTGGGTAGCCGGTTGCGGCAGTATTCCATTGGTCTCAGACATTACCATATGTATATATATCGAGGAATATGTATGGAACCAACGGCTCTGATGCAAACCCCTACCAGCCTCAGAAAATCTTCAGGAGGAGTATCACAGAAGGGCAGCGATAGGTGGATCTCTTCAAGCATGCGCTGCAGCATCGTGTCTGGCGTCAAGTAAATACGTATGCAAGACAATTACGGATTCATGCGGATTGATGCTACTTGTCTCAAACCACATAACTACTTGAACCGCATCATACTGTTGATAGAAGCCTATACACTAGAGGCATTCATGCTTATATTTTTCAGCGGGTATTGTTGTCATCGCTCATAGACTATTCCCGGCCTGGCCTCACCGCAATTGCAACCGCTTCATTTTTCATCAGTCCTTCTCCTCTGCCACCACCCTGACCACAAGATCCCCCAAAAACTGGGCTGCGATCCTATCGACCCATCTCATATCTGTATCTTTGTCAACTACCTCCAAATCGAATCTACGAAGGAGTGTAGCGATTGTAATGTAAATTTCTGCTGTAGCCAAACTGTAGATTGGGCAAAATCCAGTTAGAGTCCTATACAATTTCTCCAAGATAGAGGGATAGGGCAGAGGGTAGCATACTGTAAACCTAGGCACATCCTGCTTCCTGTGGAGAAAGTGACCAGATACTTATCCAAATCTCGCCTAGGAGTACCATCACTATTATACCATCGTTCTGGAATAAATTCATCGGGATTCTCAAAAATCGCGGGATGGAAGTTTTGCATGATTGCAGACATGGATATTACTGACTGAGGACATTGCATAAAGATTTAGTATACCTAGTCACCATGCATCACAGATCCACTTTTTGTGTACTTACCCCACTTGGAATATGCCACCCGTCCACTACAATGCCCCCAGAGGGTACTATTCTAGGCAGCTTTCCAGGAACTGGAATGCTCATCCTAAGAATCTCCTTGATAACGCCCATCTACATATCATAAGTAAATAAATGGCCAATATGCGCCATGGATTGGTTCAACACTTACAAAGTAAGGTGACTTCTCTAAGCATAATATGCTGAAGTTTTCGTCTTTATTTGGCCAGATACGCCGTAATTCACGTTTTGTGTTGTTATAAATCTTCTTGTTCTTGCAGACTTTATGTAGTCCATACATCATTGCATTGCTGGCCTCTTCGACTCCTGCACTCATCACAGTAATAGCCTCCTCTAACAGTTGTTCTGTAGTGGGTGCTGTATATTGCTTTTCCTTGCTATGCGGGCTGCTCTGAGACTCTGGCCGGGACAGAAGTTGCGTAAATAAGGTCTTTCGTTCCGTTTCTGTTTTGTTCTGAATATCTCTGATGTGAGACATGCATTCCTAGCCATACCATAGATTTTAGTACTACTAGAGGGATAGTTGTGCAGGAGTGAGGGCTGAGTACACTCATGATGTCTCGCATTCCTAAGAATGCTTCCAAATTGAAGGAATCGACGAACCAATCCGGTAAGTTGACTAGAAGGAGTTGAAGCCTCCAAAATCTCTGAAAGAACCAGAAAGCCTCCGCAGCTCGGGCCATAGAATTGAGAAATCGGGGAGGAGTCGCCATGACCACCCCTGAACGGTTGCATGTCATTTGTGCTGCTGGAAGGCTAGAAAAACTCATTCCATAACAAAAGGCGCTGATCACATCACTTGTGACCATTTTAAACAAAGTCTTCATTCCTAATTTTTTGGCAGGAATATCATTTTGTGAATCTAGCGCATATTCCTTCACCTTCTTGCACAGACTATTGACTGTATCCCAGACAATCCCTTCCATCTCTACAACATTGTTACGTGAGAAAAGTAGGGTCAATTGCTCCCTTCGGACTCGGTGAACCTGAGGATTCATAATTCCAACCGAGGCTGAGTCTGCGAGAAAAATTCGATAGAAAGGGTGATATTTCAAAAACAGAGGGTGGGATCTAAGATATATCGTATTGTAAGTCGATGGATCTGTCACGTGAATCTCATTGGGATTAATTCTAATAACAGGGCCTGAATAATATCATCATTAGCAAAAGTTCCAACAAGTTAGCGTGGCTCGTTACAAACCATATTGCTCATGCCATTGTTTCCTCTTGTAGCATGCCTGACCATCCTTGACAACGTTCCAATAAACTTCATACCAAGAGGTTATGGCCGCAAGCTTTGGTCCAGGAAAACGGGCAAGTGGATGGAAATAAAGCCTATACAGAATGAGGCCTATGGGATAAAGTAAGATTAATGCAGACAAAATAAACATGCGAGACCATAGTTCCCTAACTGAGAAAAGGAACGAGTTGAGGTAGTAATATGACCGAACATCTGCCTTGTTATTGCCCGCGAATGCTGCTTCGAAAGCTGAGAACAGCGCCATTAATAGTATCTGTGCAGAATTTTTGTATGGTCGCTGGAATTATTCGCGCAATGGAGATGCTATATATATTAATTTTATGCCTGTGGAAACAAGTAAAATTGCCACTCAGATCTCGGATCAATAAGTTGGCATGCAGTACCAATGCACCTATGAAGCACTCACGAAAATGACTAGGGTTCCGCATGGTTTTCTGAACCAACTTGCAATTATGGCCGCGCTAGCATCCGTGATCTCGGTAAATATGTGCGGAGCTAGAGAAGAAAAGCGAGTTAGTGCCACTTGAAGTGAGGAGGCCATTCAATGGCAATTCTAATTCACTCAAGTGTTCACCGTCTGAATTGTAAGCGTGAGTGCGACGCACTTTACAAAACAAGCGAAGATGAAGTACTTGATCCGCGAGAGGTTAATGCAACCAGAATGCCCTGCCATGGCGAACAGCTACAAGCGAGGTTGCGTGATATATATTAAAAAAAAAAAATAAGAAGAAAAAAAAAATGCAACCAGATTAAAGATAGAGAAGGAATAGAACGTTGAACCATGAGGCTTGGGCCTGTTCTCGATCCTCCTGGTGATCAGGGGGGTGAGGAGATAAGACATACGAGGAACAAGACATGTCTTCTTCGTAGCTGTTGCGCGCACGTATGGCTAATGAAAAAGAGATGTCTGCACTTAATAGTACTCCGTAGAAGCTTCTAGTATGAAAGATTTTATAAGGTACCCAATATGCGTTCAGTCTTGCAGTGGTGTTTGTATGTGCTGCAGTTGTAGGACAAAAATGCCAGCTTGTATATCGTTAAACAGCATAATCCACCGCACGGATTGAACGGTATTCTATGTGCGAGGAACATCGGTCAGGAAATACCCTACACTCTGTTCTACAAAGGAGAATCAGTGCTGTAATATCCAAGCGAACTCAGCTGCGACTGAATCTGTGGAATTGCGTAGAGAACTCCACCTGACCAGCATCTAAATCCACTGTACTAGCCTTATGCATGCCCAGATGGCCTTCTTATCCCGGTAATACAGTACTAGGTAACTGGCTTGCAGCTGAAAGTACAGTCTAACCTTGCTATACCGGACGGCCTCTAATTCGGACAACTGTTTCCCATACAAATTGCCCTTGCTATACTAGTACCGGACGCCCTAACAATACCGGGCCGGACAGAAACCTCTAGACAAGTACCCCCCTGTCTCCATACAAATAATATTTGCTATACCGGATGAAAGGTGCCGGATTTTTACTTGTCCGGTATAGCAAGGTTAAACTGTAGGTGAAGTCGTTTTGTACTAGAGGGGTTTTACAAGCAACCTTGCGGTAGCTCAAGCAAGTGGGTGAGGTTATAAAAGCTGAGCACAGGAAGGTTTGCAACTTAGCATGGAAACTCGGAAACTAACCACAGGTACACCACAAACGGGAGGGTGCGAAAGAGATACCAGTCCCATACACACCGTAATTGCAATATGACTTTTCCTACTAAGAAAAGAGCTATGGTTTTTCGTTCTGCAGCTGCTATTGCGGTTACAGGACTTGCTGTAGCGAGATATGGCTATGGAGGAGAGTTAAAGAGCGAGAGTGAGAGCAAAGAACCAAGTACTCATACCGAGATTAGATGAAGCCTAGATGAGGGTTCGGAGATGTAGGTTGTAGCGTACTGGTGGCAGAATTCAGTCGAAGTTTGAGAGACCTGTGGGAAGGCAACGTACTTTCCCCAACCGATTTTCCCCAACCGTGGAAAATGGCAAACCCTCTAACCTTCCACCCCGATTGCAATTGTTGCATTCTGTCGGATACTTCGGTATTTCATTACCGATGTTAGAAACATGGTCTTCTCAAATACCTTGAGCCGAAGTTACGATCTGTATAGTTTAGAACATCACATAAAGTACGAATAAAACAGTATGCCTTAGTGACGGTCTCCTGGTTACGAGACACCGCATATCTTTAAAATATTTCACTCCAAAGACCAAGCGACTGTCGAAAAGTTGCTTTTTTATGCTCTTGTGACCAGCAAGCCCCATAATCGCTAGCATTCGTAAACGATAGCCCTCGGTTGCGGCCCTGAAGTAGGTGTTGCTATCCTTACAATATGGTACAGGTATTGCCGCCACCGGCCTTGAACCTGTTCGGCTACACCTCGCACCGCGTCAAAAAAGGAATAAAAAGCGAATGCTAAACACAGACTGCCCTGGATCTACTGGAGTTCAATCATATGCAGCCGGAGCATTACAGTCAATCCCTTGAAAAGATGCTAGGCAACCCTTTTCCCATCCCGGAATCGAAGCAGGAAACTCAACTATATGTCTCACGGCACTCGCTATAACCTCGATACGGCGGACATTATGTGCTCAAAGTGACTGGCTAACGAACGACAAATTCTTGGCACTCCCCGAGATTAATTCTGCGCATACTATTGACGCAGGATAAAGTGGAAAATGTTTGGTAGACACCACACTACAAATACCACTACATTATAATACAAAAATGGTCTATATAGCTACTCATGTATGGATGTATATGCACCAGTCATGCATACCCCCCTCATTGGAAATGAGAATTACCGTATATAAGCAGCATAGCATCTGTGCAGCATATCTCATTCAGGCTTCCGGAAGCCTGTAGCCATACAAGAAGGTTAGCAAATTTACATTATGACAGTCTAGATATAGGTAGTGTTTTAGAGGATCAAATCTAAGTATGCAAAAGAAGCCACAAAGTCATGCATGCATCTCTGGAGGTAATGAATGTACTATCCAAAGGTAAGATACAGACTCTGAAGTGTGTGGAGAGAAGAGAGTTTATTTCGCTCGCTCGGTTATCTTGGGAGCTGTACTATCTACATCTACTACCTACAATGTCCGGTGAAATACAAACCCTTTTATGCCCTCCGACGCCCCTTCGGCATCCGTTTCTTTTTGGCATCTTGAATTTTAGCCCTACGAAGAAGGTTGAATTTTGACCCTATGAGGTTTAGCTCATTGACCGGGGGTGAGAAGCTACATTCTTACACAGACTACTAAGTTCTACACTAGCTAGGAACACTTATAGGTATTGTACTTCATATTGTAAGGCACTAAAAAGCTTGATCTCTATTAGCCATTCTGAATATACCTTAGTCTATCACGTCTCTCAATGTAGAGCCGTACAGAGTACTAAGGTGCATTCCTAGTCAATCTTTTTGGCCTGACGGATGGTAATTCATAGTGCTTACCATCTCCGTTACAGTTGTTGTAATAAAGCTTCTAGCCGATACGCACTGGTGAAGTTTGTATGTTACCTGAATTCGAAGCTTGTTAGCAAGCTTACTATGTGCATACCAGAAAGGCTACTATGCACATACCACTCCATTTGGAGGTTTTAAGTGAGGTATGTCAGTTGCTATCAAGACTGCAATTGATCATGTTGTAAAACCTACTATTGGCAGTACTTACTGTTAAGCAATATTGGTCTATATACACATCTAGGAAGTCTCCAGCAAGAGTGATTGCTGAGAAATTGAATGAATGAAATATAAGGCCACCAATAACAATAACCTGAAATACTAGTACAATATCATTATATTTATTGGGGCAGTAATGTAGAGGGATGAGCGGCGCATATAAGAAACATCATATGCATACGAGTTGTGATAGTAGTAGGCATTGCCATCGTGAGCAATAAACAGAGAACTAGTAAGCATTGCTAGTTGGCGGACTGTGCTTGGGGCTCCGTTATAGTGATGTTTTGACTAGGAGAGATGTAAAGAAGAAAAGACTGTAGGGAGATTCCCACATTGAGGAACGTGAGAGACTAGGGTATATTCAGAATGGCTAACAACAGAGAACAAGCTTCAGTGCTTTACAATATGAAGTGCAGTGCCTATGAGTGTTCCTAGCTAGTATAGAACTTAGTAGTCTGTATCTTAACTTTGCATAGTAACTCGAGTACATTCATTACCTCCGGAGATGCATGTACAACTTGGTGGCTTCTTTTGCATGCGTTTGATCCTCTAAAACACTACCTATATCTAGACTGTCATAATATAAATTGCTAACCTTCTTGTACGGCTACAGGGAAGCCTGAAAGAGATATGCTGCACAGATGCTATGCTGCTTATATACCATAGTTCTCATTTCCAATGAGGGGGGTATGCATGACTGGTGCATATACATCCATACATGAGTGGCTACATAGACCATTTCTGTATTATAATGTAGTAGTATTTGTAGTGTGGTGTCTACCGAAGCAATTTATCCTGCGTCACTATCATCTCGGGAAGGGGAGATATGAGCAGAATTAATCTGGGAGTAGTGCAAAAAATTTGTGGTTCGTTAGCCAGTTACCTACAGTACTAGTCTCGTAACCAGACGCTGACTACTAAGCGGAGCTTCATGTTTAAATGTGCCCGTAAGCTGCTACAGTACCACTTGACCATGCTATAGGTCACTTCGAAAAAATGCACAACACCTCCTCCACCCTATGCTCCAGCAGTCCCATCATCCACTGCGTCTCATCAATCACACCTCCCCTCCAGCAGTTGCAACAGTCAGCGGAACCTCCAGCGGCACCTCTGACAACCCCCTTCAGCAGACCCCCGCGACAATGCCCACCAGCCGCCGCTCATACAGCCTCTCTGCTACCCGTACTTTTCTCCTTGGTAGGTTGTCTGCACATATGTCCTTGTTTCATTTTCTATTTCTCTATTGATCATGTTTTATGCTTATAGCCTCTTGCTACGATTAATTAGTAGATTCATGGGGACTAAAGAAGGAGCAGGTCTAAAATATTACCGGCGGAGGAAGCCTAGCTCCGTGGGGCTTGTTATTTCCAAAGCAAGAAGCGGTGCTTCCTCTCAGAAAACAAGCAAACAACTTCTGGGGCTTGTGCTACATGGAGGCTATCTGTACACGAGGGGTGAGTGTTGGTACTAATACTACTTTTCTGTTTTGTTTCGTGTTATTGTTGCTGTCGCTGTTTCGGGGATCAGTATCCGCTTGGGTAATTGTGTTCTTTCAACTAAACTTCAACAGTAGTCATCGCAAATTCTAAAGCCATACACAAACAAGTGATCCATAGCTCAACAAAAAAACAATGACACGGTACCCCACACCAAAAAAATTTTTGTGTACGATTGTAGCAACTGGCGCAGGCCACTTTTGACCAGGAGCGCTAGCTGACTGGGCCAGAACAGTTCCATATTTACCTTTGTACCAATTGTCGAAGTCAAAAGGACAGAGATGCCAATACATCGAGGGGATAATTTGTTTTTCACAGGATGCTCAAGTGCGGGTTTCTCAGCCCTGCTTAGGATGAAGAACACATAATTACATGAGAGCGTCTAGGGAGTGTCTATGCAACATGATCTTGACCTCAGATTGAAATCTGCTGCGCGTCCGGGAACAGGGCATTGGGATTGTAATTCCTCTTTGCACAGTCGAATTCATTTGTCTGATTTGAAACGCCGATTTTAAAACATGCGCCTGCAATTGGTCAAAATCACCGAATGCTTGATCGATTCGCCATGGGAAAATTATCGTGAAGGTTCAAGTGGTGGTGAAATAATTTACGAGTAGCAGTGATATGCAATCTCGAATCAGGTGATATGCTCCGTTGTGTTCTCCACTTAGCACAATTAGTCTGAACACTACTAAACAATCATCTAGCATCAAATTTGCTTGAAGATGCCTCTCTCTAACCTGATATTGTACTGATCAATTTTCTGAACTCAAATCCAAGCTTAGTAAGATTATTCGAATTAGAATTGTGCGAATTTTTATTCGTTTGTGGTGATTATGAATATTGCTTTTGCCCACTTTGAATTTTGCAGCAGAGAACGTTCCACTAAGTCTCCATATAATGTAATTTTGGCCATCTATTCTGATTTCTTTTCCTGCATGTAATTCGCTCTCTCCAACTACACGCACGCTTCAACCACTCCCTCCGCCCTGCTATGGCGAACAGCTGTAACGTGACAAAAAAAAAAAAAAAAAATAAATAAATAAAAAAAAAAAAAAAAAAAAAATAATTCCCTTCGTACCACATTCTGTACCACATTTACATTTCAAGGTTCCTGTTACAGGTATGGCAACTCTGCAGATCGCTCCTAGTGCTGTCATTGTTAATAGATAGAACTTTGGCATGCAATAACAAACTGACAGGGCATATGGTCTGAAGCTCTCACTGGATCCACCACCTGATTAATTATCGTAATCGTATTCATGTTCACTATTCGCACATGAGACCCTCTTTTCATGGATATTCAGGTAGATATTAACAAGCATCCCTCTCGCCCCTCGAATACTTTTCTATATGATGAACTTCTGAACGTGAAAAGAAAAAAAAAAAAAAATCGAACATTCATCGTGCTTTTTCGTGTTCACACGTATACACCCGAATACTTCTGGCTTAAATTCTCCTGTTATATATAGTGACCCCTAAAAAGTCTTGGGGATTAGGCAATATTGGGGTAAGTGTATCATGCTGGAACCTCTTGGTTTATGCTATAAAATTTGTCAACTTTACAACTCAACAAATATTAGCTTAATTGGCAGGTACGGTATTAGGGTAACAGTGAACGCCCGCATGTGATGTGCACATTGCTTTGCCATCTTTGTCCTACAGTACCTAGACAAAATTGTACGCCACCCCCTCACTATGCACTAATAGGAAAAGCGGCGTACAACTTTGTCTAGGTACTGTATTACTAGCATGTGGCCACCTCGCGACCGCGAGGGTGAGTGTAGGTGTAGCGGTAGTGGATAAGGGACCCGTAAAGTCGGCGTCAAGTGACTGTACACTCTTTACCAGTTCCATGACCGTACAATCTTGTTTCTCTGCATTTATTCATATCAGTATATTCTCATTGTTATTTATAATATCACGTAATCCCACTCCTGCATCCAGGGAGCTCTAGTACCAAATGTAGCTTCAGAAGGTTAATTTTATATATTTTTGGTGCTGTCAGGGAGTAGTAAATATACTTTTTCAGCCGCTTGCACACATACTTACTGAGAGACCCCACTCGCTTCGCTCGGGGGTCTATACAACTGCTGGGGAGGGTGACGCACCTAGGGAAGTGACGCGCCTAGGGGGTGATGCGCCCTGGGAGGTGACATCAAGAGGAGAAAAACTGATAGAGGTGTACAAACACTGAAGGATAGCACTGTATTATCAAGACCCGCACCTTTAAAATTGGTCTCTACCCTTAGATGCCACATTCCTATCTGGAAACTCACATCCCTCCGCTGCAGTCATATTTACAATCAGTAGGTTGAGATGGTTGGTTGTTGCCAAGGTCGTTTTTGACAGGGGTTAGGTGCCCGCCAAGAGGGATGTAACTCAGTACTATAATAGATGTGGCAGGAATGTTTGCGGCTTGAAACCAACCGACAAGCCGTGTCCATGGCAAGATAAAGTGCACCGCAAGTCGAGACGTCAGAATCTAAGGAATAATGTACGGTCGCGCTAACTCTACCAGCTCGAAGGTCAGGATATATTGAACGCACATTTTGTATTCTGAAGGTCCTCTGGTATGTGTTTCTTGGAGAAACTTGACACCTCTTATATCTGAAGCAACGTCCTTAGAAAAGGAGCTGGTTCCTATGCGAGACAGGCTTGTCGAACGTCAAAGCTCCTAAAAAGTATGAAAGCTAAGTATTGAAAGGGTTCCGCACTTTGCTAGTCATAGGAAGCGAAATTTCTCAGCCTATAATTAGCTTCAAATTCGATATGTAGCTTGATTTTCCATACCGCAACCATCTAGACCCGTCTAAAAGATCTAACTTAGGTATATAAACCTTGGTACGTGGACGCTGCAATGCTTGCTCCCCCCGAAGCTTCTGATCAATTACTAGTTAACTGAGAAATTGTGAACTGGGTTAAGGGGGAAGCTGCCTCTTTGGGTGTATAGGCGCAAAGTAAATTTAAAACCACTTCAGATAAATATCGTTTTCAAGTCTCATCGACGTATTTGAATGCCCCGCCATAGAGAATAGCGATAAGCGGGGTTACGTGCTTTTTTTTTAGAAAAAAAAAGACGCCGACTCAGTAGGAGAGATACATTATGTACAGTCAAACCCCTCATATTGGATCCTCTATAACTGGATTTCTTGTATTCTTTGATGAAGCCCTAGCCCGCAAGAAGCCTTAGCCCGCAAATTTCATTCTTCCTCATAATATGGCCTCTCTATAAGTGGATATTTTGTCACATTGGATAAAAGCCATGGTCCTGAGCTGATGCAATATAAGAGGTTCGACTGTTTTGCAAATCCGGATCAACCGATTGACCTGATCATATACAATTGAAATTCATATTCGAATCACTCAGAATATTAGCAATTCAATAGCATAGTTGATCATGATGTGACCCTAACCCAAACCCCCTTCCTATATGGGGAGGGGGTTATGTGTAGGGTGGAAGGTGTAGGAGTGTAGGAGTGTAGGACATATTATGTTAAAACAGGTCTTACTTTCGTTCGTGTTTGCAAAAAAGCACTACTACACAGATGTCTAACAGGCAAGTACATCGTATATTACTTGGTAGGACTATGAGAGGTCAAGTACTGCAAGTGCTTGTTGACTCTAGATCTCTTTGCAGTATACTCAATTATTGTTGTAACAACGGAAGCAACTACTGGCCCCGGGCTTGCCAGTCGGCATACTACCAATCTGCAGCACAGTCAACAGCTGCATGCGTGATTTTCAGCAAGCCAGTTGGGATGGCCAGACGGTGGCTTGAGGCGGCATAGACCTTCAACAAGGGTTCCTTAACCGTTCCAAAACAATGAAGACAAATGACTCTGGCTATAACGAACCTGGCTATTGTGAAGGGATGACCCAAATTCTTTGTGTACACAGGTATGATACAAAGTGCCCCTGCTATAGTTAAAAGCTGGTTATAGTGAAGAAGATCAGTCGGATTCTTGGCCGTCATTATAGCCAGGGTCACCAGTAGTTCGAAAGGCACATGCACAAAATTTCCGAGGGTATCCTGACTGTCTGGGGCAACCTGGGCTATGGAATTGGGCCATGATCAACCCAAGACGTTGGTCTCGACGGTTTTAGACGTGCATTAGACTGGCAACAGCCCTGTCACGAATAGCTGCAAGCGGGGTTACGTGATACAGTGCGTAGGCAAAAGTCTTCAGGACTATGCAGGATAAGGAAAAGCAAAGACGTGCATCCGAGCGCGTAATCTCCTTGCACCTCTTTTTTCAATACCGTTCGAAAAATCACTAAAAAATCAATAAGTAGCTGAAGAATTGCCAAAAAATAATAGGCCACATGAATGGGCATCACGGATTCTTAATCCTTTCTCAGAATTCAAAAGGAGTACTTCTGGTTGAGTTGTGTTTTCCCAGGGGGGGTCCTGCTCGTGACTCCAAGGCTTTGTAAAACGCTTTTCCTTATATTGCATAGTCGCAAAGACTTTTGCCTATGCACTGGAACTCATGTCAATCAACTACGGTAAGCCTAAATGAGAGGATAGTATCTGATTTCCCCCAAAAATCGAACATGTGGTCACAGCCACTCGAGACTCATGCGATGTTACTTGAGCCTGAAGGAGTAAAAGCGTGTGAACTCGCTGCTGTTGTAGCGGACAGCTTTCATGTATAGATCCCATATGCTCATGAAGTGGTTGATTCAAGACTTGCTATGCATATGCACCCGTTGTCCAAAACTTGCTGATTTAGGCCAAATCCTCCTAATGTTAGCTAAAAACAGGTTGCATATCCCTGTCATTACCCAGAGTTACGCGAAGTTATGGTTACATTGCGTACCGAAATCAGCCAATAAGAGCGTTTGCTTATGTCAATTACCTAACGTAACCTAACGTAATGCATAACTGATAACCACTGTTGTGTTGCGACGGTCATGTCCAGAATTTGGAATGGGCGTCTGAGAATGAGAATCTGGGCGGCGGGAAGTCATCCAAATGGTCGATGCAAGCTGATTCTGATCCGGATGTCGAACTTGCAGAATTCCAAAGGATTTTGCAAAACTGTGAGGCATTATATTCCTTGCTGCACGTCGGAATAACTGTATTGCGGAATCCCGACAATTACTGATATTGCGGACACCGTAAAGTAAGTACAGTTCACCCCTTAGTGTTGAGTTTTGCTTCAGCCCTAAGTACTGCCGCTGCCAGCAGATATCAGTAACATGCCCTGTCAGGTTAGCGCTGGCATGGCGTAACGACAACGTTTCTCAGTCAGATGAATTAGTTTAGGCTAGTTTATCTATGAACTTGCTGCAAGTGTGAATTATATATCAGTGATGGTATACATGCTGCAAAGGTTCCAGGCATACAACCAAATACAATATTAGATTTTATCGATTGTCCACGCTCCCTGAGGATATCAATGGCAGATTCTCCCGCAATTGGTATGCCATTTGAGCCGAGATAACACCAGTTCTCATTGTGCATATGGACGGTGAACTGCAGATTATACCGCTATCTAAATGTTGCGTTCGTTATCTTCTGAGCACAATCGATCAAGGCTCGCAGTTTGCGTAGGTTAGTTACAGTAGACTCTCGATACTAGCATGTCCGACGTAAGAATAAATTTGATATAAGGAATATTCTCAAGTTTTGTAAGCTTATCGACAAGAAGTACCCATATAAACAGAAGCATCATATTGGAAGCACTCAAGATGTGAGAAAAATGCAAAAAGTAGACAAAAAAATTACCGATTTTCTCCCTCCAAGTAATCCTCTTGGCACTTTTCCGGACTTTATCCTCTTTAGCTGTAGACATCTTCTCTGTTTCCTGTACTTCCTCAAACCAATCTTACACCTCGTTTATATTCCTCACCTTTTCTGTATCTCTTAGAGCCTTTGCTGCACTTAGTTCTATATAAGAATATGTTTGATCTAAGAATATACCCCACCCGTCCAATGACATCCTTATATCGAGAGTCTACTGTACAGGGAGCTGCAAACATTTTAAGACATGGTGCTACAACGATAGACCTAGAAAAATCAGGGTGCAATATGATATCACAATAGCTATCCACAAACATTTGTCCACCGCGAATTGAGGTCGCTCCGAACAGGCATGGAGATCGAGATTACTGCTGCTGAGAGGGATGAAACCTACTATCCGGTACAATATGATACAGCTCCTATCGCACCATTGTAGCTCCATAATAGCGGCGCCTGCAGCATGTGTTGCAATGCACAAAATTAGTCCGGCGGTATTCCGTGACTGGCATATATGGCTATGCCAGACTGCTGCAGCGATTGTACTCGAGTACTCTCATGGTGTATCTTTAAATGACTTCATTGAGCTATGCTAGAGGCAGTTCAATTTCAGAGCTCTGTTTACTCCCGCAAGATGTACCATATTGATATATGTAGCTTGATCGAGGCCATGTATCCTACTTATTCCTTAGCTGGTGTATACAACCATGACGTTTCCAAGCAGTCAGCCATTTTAAGTTAGCGTAGCTGTGATAGAACACCTGCAGACAGCTGCAGGTCACATGCTAATTCGTAGCTCTTGACTACAGTTTTCCCTTGCTATACCGGATGCTCTCAGGTTGCTACATCCCGCTCCCATACAAAACCCTCTTGCTATACCGGACGCACTAAGAATACCGGACCGGACAGGAATTGCCAGGCACTTACCCCCCTGTCTCCATACAAATAATATTTGCTATACCGGATACACTAACACTGATACGTCCAATCTTGGCTATCCCACATTGCGTTCACCTTCAGATGCTTACTAAACTTAACATTACATAAGAAAATTAGGCTGTCGTTGTTCCCAATTACATCTGCCCATCCCTAATTCTGTTTTGCCAAGCATTTTATTCTATAACGGAACCTTGCTATGCCGGACGAAAAAGGCCAGATTTTACAGATCCGGTATAGCAAGGGAAAACTGTATCACCATATGCATGCTATGGTAACACCCGAAGTGTCGCCACCAGCACCCGGTATGCTAGTGCGCTGTTCCGGTGATCTGCCGATGCCAGACTACAGGTGACCCTGGCTATGATGAGCCTCTTTTTAGTGCTATGATATAGTGAAGGGATGGGCAAGAATCTTTGTGTACTAGTACAGGTGACCCTAGCTATAATGAAGGCCAAGGATCCGACCGATTTGCTTCACTACATGTATAACCAGTTTTCACTATAGCAAGGGTATGTCTTTACCTGTGTACACAAAAAATCTCGCCCATCCCCTTCACTATTGCCAGGTTTCCACTAAAAAGAGGTTCATTATAGCCAAGGTCACCTGTACTGGCAGTGGTCTGGTTTGTAGCCCAAACTAGGATGAGAGAAGAAGTGTCTGCCGAGACTATTTACGACTTAGGCTCTTCAACAGTCTTTAGCGTCCACCTATGCTGCAACTATTTTTCAAATTGAGGTAAGTGGATAATGTTCTTAGTATCCGTTCCGGGTAATTCACCATCCGGGCCGTTCGCCAACCGCCTGAGGGGAGTGCATGTGGTCAATAACCCGCGTCATTTGGTAAACAGCGGGCTGCTCGCAACTGGCAGTGCATAGCGGTGACATTCTCTATCCACATACCTTTTTATCATGATCACTCGCTCTACGGTTTAGGTATGCCATACACATAAAGCTAACACCGGAACGGGTCTTTCTCAGCATCGCTATGGAATTACTGTACCTATCGATATCCAGGAAGCCGTTGTAGTATACTTCTGTATTGTCATAAATGCTATATAAGAAAGGATCCAGCTTGATTGCTGGCCGATGAGTTGCGTTTAGATCTCTGTGTTGACCAGTGTAGCACGATGCTTTGCTGAGCATGTGACGTGCAATAATTCATGGTCACAACGGACGAGAGGAGAGGATAACTGAAATCAATCAAACTAGGAGCACCACTGCCGCACAAGAGCCCCGGAAACGGAAAGCGATGTGAGGCCAGGGAAAATGAAGTAGCTACTTCTCCAATCCACAATGACAGCAACTTGTGCATTTCGGCTTGGTCATCCCACGTGGCTCAGGTCGCAAAGTGGTGCTGAAAGTCCAAGCATCATTTAACTGCTCGGCCAAACTCGAACTTACTCAGTCATGTTCCTATCACAGTGCTGTAGACAGTGCTGAGATCGGCTGCACGCGCACCTGTATAATAGGCTTTATTATAGTACTGCTGCGGCTGACCTATCTACGACGAGGAATCGGTAACTGGCATGTATCCAAATGTATACGATATTTCATTGTAAGTCAGAGTATTACATGACATGATTTTGAATGAAGATGCATGATTTGACTCTGCCCCTTGCACCACTGAAATAACAGTATAGGACCAACTGCTTGCATGAAATTTTAAAGCATACTTAGCTATCTCATACGCCCAAAGCCGTTTGAAAGCCTGGTGCTGAATATTATAGGATTTGTTACCTCAGTTCTACTTTCGTCGAACCTACTGTATAGTGGTTAACGTGCATATGTGCTAAATTCATTAGCATCCCCTATTACTTTTATCTAGTAGGGAATACTGAGGTCTGCAATTCGAGACTCTTGGTAGGACTTGTGTGCTGCTGCTGTGGGGCTTGGGGAACATAGGCATCGAAAGCAAGGATCGCACAGTATACAGTTACATTAGAAGACTGGAAAAGCAGTATGTAATTGCCTTCAAGCTTAAGACTTGCTCGAAAACATTAATATTCTAAATGAGGAAACGGGAACGAGATTATGATGCCCAATCATACGTGAAAGATATCGTCGAAGTTTTTCTATTAATAGTGCTACATATCTCCATGTATTGGCTGCTAGTATACGTAGGTCTAGAAAGCTAGCCATATACCATTCTCCCCGGAACGCCTACCGAAGCCCTGGTTGAGAGCAAGACAACTGCCTAAAAGTGCATTACATTGTTTGAATTAGTACGGGCTTAGCTTTTGCAACAGGCTATCAGTGTCTCAGGATTAGGGTGAATCAAGTGGTGTCGTACGATAATGAGGCAAGAGCGGTCGCTGAACGCTCAAGGTGTGCCACTACCATGTACTTTACAACATAGGACGCTATTGATGTTTAGCGTGGGATGTTAGGAGCACAATTGCATGTACTTACAAGGAAAACAGCTCGGAACTGAATGCAAGTGCTATGCATGCCTATCGTCGAGGTTGCCACGTTCATTAATAAGTTGGAAACGAGTATAGACATGGTATATATTGCTACTAAGTATAGACATGGTATATATTGCTACTAAGTATTTGTATGTAATGTATGCAGCAACAACTTGCTGAATAATAAATTTTAAAAACCACTTTGGTCCTAGGGTTAGCTTGGGGGCCCAATTGCTGTAATACTAGAACTGTGGGTTTACCAGTCAAATTTGACTGGTAATGGGCCCTTCTGGTAAGTAGCCCTCAGTTAGTAGCCTACTTTGCTGCATACACCCGCATTTCACAGCAGCTGCGTATTCTATCCCGATTCACGTCACATTTAGCGCATATCTACAAGCACGAATAACGCACACATATCCTATTCAGATTTATGACTTCATCACACTTCAATTCTCTTCAAACCTGGATTGGAGTCTGAATCTGAATTAAGAATCATAACCATCATGATAGCTTTTATATCCCTCCTTATCTCTTGTTGTATTAGCTCATTGACTTAGATGGGGCATGTTGCACATAAAGTTCATACGCATATGCGGTGATGTGTAGCGGCATGTTCGTGGTAATTCATAGTACTTACTGAAATATATTTCGCAAGGGTAAAAGGGGTGCCTCACGACATCTGCCTAGTTCGGCTGGCTTATTTTCTCTGGTACCTTCTGGTAGTCATTCCCAGTTGTTTGTCGACAACCCGTAATGCAACAGACATTATGATCACACATTCCCGCGCTTGGATCCAAGCCTCTCCTCTCTAGCTTCTCATAGTATTGCCATAATCCTCGAAATTATGCAAATTAATCGGTGCTGGCATATACTGTCCCCGAACTCCTGGTGGAATTCTCAAGTCTCAGCCGCAGGACTGAACCATTCGAAATTATTGGCTATGCAATTAATTTGGTACATACTTATGTAATCTGTCAAGAAGTGTCCCAGAAGCGATTGGCAATGCCCTCGTTTGTTACGTGACATAACTACGTAGCTTCTACGGTACGTACTTTCAGTCAGTCTTGGTGACACCACTTTTCTTGGCACCTTCGAACGCATGCTTTTGCTGCTTCAAAAGCTCATATCTCCAGTGCAATTACGGAACTTGCACCTATGGTTTGTAGAGCTTTGCCCATAGTATCGCATAGCACAGGGAAGAGCCATGACAATAACTGCAGTCAATATATTATTTATAAATGAAAGAATAAATAATAGTGATTTTCTCAAAATTTATACTGCATAATAGTTTTGTTTACCATGAGGAAAAATTTTTTATTCCTAATATGCTCTGGTATAAAATTACATCTGAGTTATCCTATTTCATATTCTTAATAATTTTCCTGCAATGTTATAGGTTCTGTGGAAAGCTATTAATTTTTTATGTACCAAATTTGTATGGGAATTCGGCAGTCTTGGTATTTTCAAGGTTTGCAATTTTTGCTCTCCAACTCCAGACCTCTATCTGCCATTCTACCACTAGAGTTATAAAATCTTAGGTATTATCTCTGATATAAAAAATCACCTGCATATATCTGATCATAATAGTAGCAGTGTATAGAGCTCAAAAAGTAATGGTTTTTGTATGCAGCCTCTAGTAACCAAGAGGCTTCTTGCAATGCTACACCCTTGAGATTTGTATTACAGTCCCTTCCTATGCATGTAGCCTTTTCCATACCATATACTACCACCTGTTCAAGTTATATGTTAATCGGGTCACTGATGGTTGAGATATTTCAATTTTTGTTCAGATAAACCCTGTCACCACGTGCGCTCAGATCGCTTTCACCAAGACTTTTGCTCAGGGACTGTACATCCAACCGACCTCTCTAGCTCTACTTATGCATTCTTTCGTTGCAGACTAACCTAGAATTCAAAACAGTGCCTTGAATCGCTCGTTAAATGCAACTTGCAGTGCAGGGCCATGCAGGTTGGCCACTGGGGCCGTCCGATATGAACACCTTGCCTTACGCTTGCTGCAGGTCCAGGCCTGTGCACCCAGTCTTCCCCTCCACTGAGCAGCCATGTCTCAGCGCCTGCTGCTAGTGGCTGACAAGGTCGCCCGCCTGGTATCGCGGGGCTCACTGGATGAGTCCCCAGACGTGGCTGGAACTGCGATTCCTACTTCGATGCTGTTAATCGAATTCGTCGAGCGTCCCAACCATTCGTCCAGAGATCCGCAAGATCGACTCGTATCCTTCTCGACCAGGCAATCCTTACCGGAAGACTCACTGTGAACTTGTCGGAGACTCTCTAAGGTTTCAAACTAGGATTGCAATGTATCTACTTAAACAGCATTTTTGAGGCTGCGATAATCAAAGGCTGCATGCACTTGGAAAGTCTCGGTAGCTGCTTAGTCTCAGGTCGCTGCTGATCATCGCCGTAGTGTGATGGAAAATTGATTTCGCAAATTTCGCTCCTTAATCCTGGTCTGAACCCAGATACCTGGATGTCGGAGGGCGCCCCACGGTCCCGTAAGCGCATACTTGGATCGCAGTCTAACTCGTAGTCACGCAAGCTAGCTAGCATTACAAGACAACTGTGGATGTCGACGTCGGGTGGCCAATTGCAGAACTTCGGCACCCCTCTCACGCCGCATCAACACTAGTTTCACTAACTCTTGATTCTTTACATGTCCCACCACTGCAAAAGGTTCAGAGGCTGCCTCAACTCGATCACTTGAACTCAACTGTGTATTTATTCCCGTCCTTTTTCCCAGACTTGCGCGCCGCGTAGACTCCGTCTGAATATCTGTTAACACACTAACTCCAGCAGTACTCTAACAGACAAATCAATCCCACGCGCGACATGAGTTCATTTGAGAAGACCGATGGTCATGGTATTGGGGACGGTGTAGTGCACGTAAGTGCCTATGTTTTCGCTTGAATTGTGTGGACTTGCACCATCATCACGAACAAACTTGTTCACAAGATTATGGATATAGGATGATATCGATATGGATAGTGAATCATTGTGCTCTACCCCTTCGAGTAGCGGTTCTTCCAGATCTTCCTACGCAACTAGTCTGCAGTCGTTCACCTATTCCAATGGCCGACGCTACCACAGTACTCGATTTTTGAGCGGAGACTACTTTCTACCGAATGATGAATTGGAGCAGCAGAGGTTAGATTTCTATCACCATACATTCCTCACAATTCTTGGTGGGAAATTGGCGCTCGCTCCCTTGAAAGAAGAGGACGTGAAAATGGTGCTGGATGTTGGAACAGGAACAGGCATATGGGCTATCGATTTCGCAGGGTTCGTATTAACTCAAACACTGGTTGGGTGTTGACAGCATTGGTATGCCTCGTGAGCGGAGGCTGACTTGTGAATACAGCGAATATCCAGATGCCTATATCATTGGTACAGATCTGAGTCCCATACAACCCCAATGGGTGCCTCCCAATGTAACATTTGAAATTGCCGATATGGAAGATCCTTGGGACCTCTTCTACAAACCTAATACTTTCGACTATATCCACATTCGGACTTTAAGTGGTGCCTTCAAGGATTGGGATGCCGTACTGCTAGAAGCAATGGAGTGAGTCGATTTAGTGCATACACTACTTACCGTCGGTGCTTGCTAATGAAATAGATACCTCAAGCCTGGTGGCTATGTAGAATTCCAGGATTATGGCTGCGAGGCATTTCACACTAACGGCATACCAGAAAACTCTAAATTTGGTACGGATGACATGCGACATCTCTATTTAACCGTTTTCGCTCTTGCTGACCTTTGCCTTCGCTAGATGAGTATATGCGTCGATGTGCAAGCGCTGCCGAAAAAGCTGGACGTTCACTTCTGGTAGCACAAACAATGAAAAAACGTATGTTAAGGCTTGGGTTTGATGATGTCCAGGAAAGCATCCATCTTTGGCCGGTAGGGCCATGGCCAAAGGACAGAAAACTCAAGGAAGCTGGCAGAATTGGTCAGTTTGCAATGGTTCAGTCGATGGAGACCTTCTGCTTGGATCTCTGGACTAGGTATGAAGGGTGGCACCCAGAACAAATCAGACAATTCTGCGCTGAGGTGATCCATGAAATGAAGACGGTGAAAGGGTATTACTGTGAGGCGTAAGTATCAATGGGGAAACCTTCGTCGTAAGCATGCTAACATTGCTCCGCCAACAGGTTTGTTATTTATGGCCGGAAGCCACTGTCAAGAGGGGACACTGCAGGAACCACGACGAACTTTGGTTACGAGATTACCATGAACTAATTTCCTGTCTACACGCTGAATGACACTATTCATCCCATTTTGTACTTTTCTGAACGAACCGATTTACGGAGTCATTCTTTTTCATCTTTTGGGACTACAGTTAATGAATGTAACTTTCACCGTATTGATAGTACTGAATCGCTCACAAGAGGCAATGGGCGCTGATTTGCATTTTTTCCGCTCGTTCACATCTGTACTACGTTGCATAAAATGTACGAGATGCACTTAGATACCACCTCCGAATGGTAATCCTAATCAAGAAGTATCTGATTCTGAAATAACGCAGTCGACTTGAGGAGCTGCCGAACCGTCGATATAGGTCATCTATCCCATAGATTGACGGTGCTGAGTGTTGCTTTTGATTTGATTTGTCTATCAGTCCGCAGTATACGTAGCCTTTGACTTTGCAGGGACAAGCAAGTGTAACAGGAGTCTTTTATCAAGTACAACTTGAGCTTTGTCATGTGTCATTTGCAGGAACGTCAGTATCATAGCAAGCCTAAGTGCCTGTCGACCTTAGTCCCGGCAGCGCGTCAATCAGTGGACACGAGGTGGCACCCGCATGAGTTGCAATGTGGTCTAGAGCCCAAGTTAGTAGTTTCTACACCAAAGTACTCCACGAGCAGCCCAAGGGGGGTCATTTGTCTGGTTTCATTTGGGGTAGTCTCCTATGGGCATCAGTGTCATAGCCTCAATAAGCTTTCCACTGCAACACTGATTCTCGGTATTGAAGCAAAGAATCTCCGATGGAAGCGTTTCTTTGCTTTTCCAAACTGAATGCAGGCGGCCTTTCGTCATTTTACTAACAATCAATCCACATATTGAGGCTCATCTAACTTTCACAGGAAGATACAGGGGAATCAGCGGCATGCTGGTACTCAAATTTTGCTACCCGGATGGCCTCAAGGTTATGCAGTTGGAAGATACAGTATGATGGACGCTGTGCACGGAACACCGAGTCCTGCGAACACATCATCTCCGCGGAACTGTATAGAGCATAGTTGGTGCTACAGTGAAAGTGTAGACACCCTTGCCCATCGGATCCTGAGACATTGCTCCGGAGAACCCGATGACAGGCGGAAGAAAAGCAGAACTGGACAGGACTTCTGATAATTGGCTTATGAGTTGCATTGAGATGCTTCCGCAGTGTCGTGATTGGTCTTGTGAGAATTGGGTAACGAGTTGCATTTAGATGCTTCCGCAATGTAGTGATTGGTGCGGTTCTGTGGAAGCGAACTAGCAATTCCACATGCACATAATACTCGAAGCCAGGAAAATCTCAGATATGTAGAAGCGCTAGGGCTCTTCTCCTGCACGCTGGCGGCGTGCTCGCATAGTAGTGACAGGTACGATGGAACTGCAGTTTTGATTATCATTTCTGCATCGCTTACAGCTGATTTACAATTTATTTTCAATAGGTTCAGTCAGCAAAGCTACAATGAAGTGCCTAAGTACAGATACTAACATCAAAGCTTGCTGACAAGGACCCACCTACACCATCTAAACGTTCGAAATAATAATGGAGCAGATGGTTACATTTGAACAGAGAAAGTTTATCTCATGACAATGACAATAAATATCAATGGCATCACTATCCATTAAGTTCATTACAATTCGGGATCAAATTAGAGACGACATGCTAAAGAGCTTCCTGTTTTACGCCGATCCTGACACAATCCTTCTATGAGAACGTTTCATTATCTTTAAACGGTTTCTATGATATCATGTATTTATGATGATTTCTCCCTTTCCAGTGCAGTCTGAACTACTGCGACTTTTGCAAATGGCATTGCAGTAAATCAAGCTCGACTCCGGATGGAACGCTACAATCTGTATCAACGTCCCGAGCGAGAGGGCCGCGGCAGACGCCGTACAGCTGCATTTGTGTAACATCAGATCCTCTGATCACATGCGTCTTCGGAAGATCATTTAAGACTGCAGGTCTTTGACTGGAGATTTATGCTCGAGCTCAGGATGTGAAATCAACGGGCGCATTGAAGATAATACTCTTTCCTTTCCTGCTTGCACTGAGGATGGTCTTGTATCACGGTCTACCAGTCCCATAGAAGTAACGAGCTGCGTATGGGTAACGAGACGGCAGGTTGGTACCTTTCCCAGCCCAGTTTTAGCAATCAATAACTCACAAAATATATCTCTGATATATGCGATGAATTAATTCTAGACTAAATTGACTGCGCTGATTCTGAATCCGAAGGAAAACATGCAAAAAAAAGCTACCTGTATACATATACAGTTGTATCACCTCCATACCATGCGAAATAACCCCCTCGAGTGTCTACAAGCAAATACCCATACACGCTACAACACTTTACCTGCTCATGCAGCAGTGGCATTGGCAGTGGTAATGCCGGCGCCTTATTACAATATGAGGCTAATAAAGCTCGATTTCTATAGTATCACGCTGTACGTACCTTCATCTATAGAGTCTGAATTTTACTTTTTTCCCCAGATTAGCTGCTTCAACCTCGTCAACCTCGAGCTGCAAAACTGGCAATCTCAATTCCAACCCAGCTACCTCTGAATTGAATTCTATAAGTATAAGAGCTTATGTGGAGGCCACTTCTCCGATGCCTCCAGGAGCTCCTATACTACAGAATTCAACTTGCAGGCTCTTGCTGCCCCCACCATCAGCTCCAAACCTCACAAAACATCAACCACAACAGCTCTTTGCCTATATTTGTGCCCAGATCCTCAGTCACACCCTCTTCTGTTGCAACCCATGACCTACAGACCGAATAGGCCAAGCTACCTGACTCATGTCCAGTAACCACCGGTGGGTTGTTTTAGCTCGGTTGAGCGACCACTACACTATCTCACAAAAATTTCAGTAATTGTAACGGTAGACGAGCTGATTATCATACGACGAGGATAAAGGGCTTTTAATATGGTTAGGATATGGGGCGAGGGATAAAATACCAAACCAATCTATATATTGACAACAGATACGGAGAGAGGAGCTATATACAGAAGCCGCCTCAAGGTCTGATTATGCTGTTTGGGTATAAAGGTGATAGAACTGTAGATATATATATGTAGCCTTTTTTTGCATTTCTTCCTTCAGATTCAGAATCAGTGCAGTCAAATTTAGTCTAGAAGTAATTCATCACATATATCAGAGAAATATTTTGTGAGTTATTGATTGCTAAAACTGGAAACTTGGTGCTGGGAAAGATGCCAACGTGCTGTCTCATTAACCATACGCAGCTCATCACTACTACGGTCATCATGGCCGTTAAGGACGAATTTACGACGTTCTAGTGACTCAGGAGACTTGCAACTTCAAGGTGACGGCTCGGACCTGCACTATATGACCGAGTGCTCTAACCCGTATTTGCATTTTGATCGCCTTGATATGCACAAACGATTGAGCTGACATGATACTGAGTTTGGCAGCCCCCACAACAACAATCCCCGGGAGCCTTGACCACAAAATTTCAATACAGCCTTGCAGCAAGTTACATTCTTCCGAGACCATTCAGCTATGGCACTAAAAACATGTGACACAGTCTACAGCTCATGCTTCAAGACATTTATCACTTCAAGCTCTCTATCACTGACACATACATGAAGAAGATAGTACTCGCTGGTTCGGAAAGTATTGGAACGCTGCATAAATTGTGTGGGCTATTCGCCTTTTGGAATAGTGCAAATATGTTATGCAGCGTTCCAATACTTTCCGAACCAGCGAGTATGCGTGCATGGACCATCATTTTTTGCAATTCTAGAGGCGATAGATTGTCTCGTGTCAGATGAATGCATAGGCTTATGCACAACCAAAGGTAGGTGACTTCCGGTTCAGTGTACTTGAAGATCTTTGTGGTTGAGAACTGATAATTACTAGAATGGAGGACTGTGCTCTGCAATCCCATGATCTTTTGACTCAATTTATCAAGGCTTAAGTATGAGTACTCTGTTGCACTGATATAAATTGTCCACATGACAAGGCTGCCAATAAGTTGGAGCTGCAAGTATACAGTACCTAGCAGAAAGTCTCCCTAGTATAGTTTCACTATGCAGCAGAAGGGAAAGTGCATGTCCACTTTTACGAAAGTATCCCTTGGAGTCAAGAGACATGCAGCTGAGTGCACCCGCCTTGCAAAAACATAACAACTCGATCAAAAATGCCCAATTATAAATTCTAAAAGAAGATCCAGCTTCTCAAATGTCCATTCATGCAGTCTGCTTTTTTCTGTAATATTCCGCTAACTTATTGATTTTTTGTGATTTTATATGATGAACTCTAAACCTTGCTGCATGTCTCGTACAAGTGGACACTAGTGAAACCATATTAGGAAGACTTTCTGCTAGGCACGGTTAATTCAAACAACGTCACGTGTCTGCTACTGCACCCCAAAATGGGATGATGTCGTCGTTCTGATCCAAGTTTCAGATCCCAGAAAAGGAAGGGAATCACCTGCGTCTTCAAATATAGGCGAGCCGGCAATCAGTGGATATCACAGTGCAGTTTGACAGTTCACTGGATACATTTTGGTCCTGGATTGAGATTCAAAAAGCGCTTCAACTGGTATGCAGGTCTCCTGAGTCTTGTGCCACGTCATCACGTGACCTGCATTCAAGTACCTCCCCTTGGCAGCGACATTCTGTGGCATTTTTTTTTTTTTCGATCATGTAACCTCGCGTACAGGCTATGACCCTATAGCTGGGACATATTCTGTGGTCTGATGATGGTATATTTCTGTTCTCATGCCCAGACTCTATATTTCCACTTTATCTGGATTCAAAATACAAAATTTTGTATATGAACACATTTAACAGATAACTTGCACTTGGTGACTGTAAAGTATATTTTTTCCTGCATTGCTGCCATCTATTTTAGAGATCTCAGGCTGGATCGCTTTTGGCAGTCAGAGCTGAGGGTAACTATATATATAGAGTGTCAGTTCTATCAATAGAATTGGTAAAAATGTGTGAAAATTTTTTTTTTTTTTTAAAATATGATTACTCGCATGCCGCCTTATGGGATATGGCGAGAAGCTGTGTGATATGTCCGCGTTCTGCCACCCGCCTCCATCTGTTCCGCACGGTATCATCAATTCGTTTCCACTCAACCTGTGTTCAAGAAAGAATAGGGACGCTCTGATCCCGGTACGGGTCTGTAGGGGCCAGTAGGGCTAGTATATAAAAAGACTTGTGGCAGAGAAGATGATTATATATTCTCATACCTCTCATACAAGCCATGAGTCATCAACAATAGAAGAATAAGGAAGCTTTCATGTAGCTGTATTATCATCGCCAGCTGTATGCTGTCGAACAATTTTTACTTTCTTTTCACTTTATAACTATGGAGAGCTCCTAGGAGCTAAAGCCCTCTCCAATTCCGACGCAGGCTATGAAAACAATAACCCCACATGCTCACCTACCACTGAATTTCAACTCCTCAGCCGAGGACGGGCGGCCCAACTTCAAAAGACATCACCAGCCTTTGTTTGAGATTGATGCACAATCTTTTGTATGAATAGTGAAGGCAGAAACAGTAGATCTTGAGGGTGAATATGGTCTGATGTGTCAGCACCTGAAGAATATCCAACTCTGTATAAGCATTATCCACAAAAATACCATGGAGATGAGGAGCAAGACTCCACTTAAACAAATAAGTCTACTCCATCTATGCATAGTGCGGATATGCAAACAGAGCGACCCTCATATGCAGAAGCGGCCACCCGAATCTCCGCAGCTCCCCCGAAGATGAGGCCAGCCCCTTCCACCCCACCCAGTGTTAAGAAGAGAGACCCACCTGCCAGTGCCAAAGGAAAGACCACCACCTCCAGGGCCACTTCTACTGCAAAGAGCAAGCCCCATTTACCAAAAAAGCTGGAACTACAACCTGCCACTTCAGCAATAGTAGTTCATGGGATAGTAGTGAACAAGAGACCGAGGAATGTTTGGAAGTGGTTGAAGGTGGATAATGAACTGGGCACAATTTTTTTTTTTTTTTTTTTTTTTTTTTTTAATCATTGCTCGCGTGCCGCCATAAGGGCTATGGCGAGAAACTGGGCACAAAGTGGGATAGGGAGAAGGGGAAAAACAAAGAAAGCAGGTAGGTAGGGCTGGGGAGGACGCAATGTAGATTGATTAAGAACCAATTGTGTGTATTACTGCACTTGGTCCATTTTCTGCATTTGTTCACCTGCAGCCACAGTGAAGTCATATCATGTAGATAGATATTAGGTAGCGTAGGTGATCCGGCCCACAATCCGGTGTCACAGACATATCTCCGGGTAATGAAGGGGTCCTGCCATAGGCTGAGAGCCTGTATGCGGAGTTACCTGACCAAAAAAATAAGAAAAGGCTATGAAAAACTGCATTTTGGGCACTGGAGTAGTACAGTCTAACCTCTCATATGGATCCCCACTTACTGGATATTAGCCACTATTGGATAGGGGTTCTCTCCCGAGCTTGGGATTATGAAAAGCATTGGATATCTGGGAATATTGGATGGATAGCCTGGCCCGGTCGCCTAAATAAGGTACCACTAACAATTTTTCCCTGTCATATTGGATGTTGCATGAAGTGGTGTTTAGTCTATGACACTACTGGGTAAAATATATCAAGTAAATATAGCGTATAGGTCTTTGTCTCAAGCTATAATGTGAAGAATATCTTACTTGAACTCGAGCATTCTGCCATCAATACTCTGGCATCCACATCCATGGCCTCAAACTCGATCTCCTCCTCATGCCGCAGGTATCAAGACCCTACAGATGAGGAACGGTATCAACTTTTTATATTCGACAAGTGATTAATCATATGGTTACAGCTTGGAATACTAATATGTTGGCAAATAAAATTGTTAACTACTCAACTTCAGGCAATTTCAGCTACTGAATCTATGGCACTTCAATAGTAGAAGCTGAAGAGTCTATTAATCTAGTGGACAAATATGTCGAGGACTCAGATGCAGTGACCTTAAATACTTTAATTGGCACTTATCACCCAGGATCAGAAACTACTACTCACCCCTCCGATGATGAGGATGAAGAGGAGCAAACTACAGTTTCTGTAAGTGAGGCAGAAAGGCACTTTTGACATTAAAATTATATATCCAAATAGCATCTACAACTCAATCAGACAGTCAGCTTGAGGCACTAGCAGGTTCATTTTTGGAGTATTAGCTGGCATCATTCAAGCTTGCCCGCCCTGTTCGTCTAGTTCCAATCATCAACTACTAGTGAGCGGCACGAGCTAGCTCGAGCCGAGCTGGAGGGTGATTTTTTTTTTTTTCTTTTTTTTTTTTTAATCACATAACCCCGCCTGTAGCACGTGGCCATGGCAGGGTCCCTGGGCAAGCCCTCATAGCCCGGAGACAGGCTAAAATAAATTTCTACGTACATGGCCCCATCGCGCCGTCGCCCCCGCTCTCCTAACTTCTAGAACTTGACCCCGGCGAAGAAATTCTCTAAAATGTCATATTCCTCTCCATTCTCCGCCGAGCTGGAGGGTGAGCTCGAGCCAGCTCGTGGGTAAGTGAGCTCGGCTCGAGCCGAGCTCGTCAAATAGAAGGTGGGCTCGAGCCAGCGAGCCTTGATTACATGATATTGATAACTAATCTAAACTATTCTACAGCTTCATCCTCCTCGCCGCTATCCGCTAAATGCAGTATTTCTTCTACATTTACTCCTGCTGCAAGTTTGTGGAACCCTGCGCTGGCTGAGCATTTTAGCGAGCTGTCAAGAGAAACACTAGCGTGACCTTGGCTGTCTTAAGCTCGAGCCTGAGCTCGAGCTGGCTCGGCTCGTGCTGCTCACTATCAACTACTTCTCTACTAGATCTCAAAGCACCTCAGGGTCCCAAGGGACATCCTCTAAATCTCAAGGCACTGAGCTACATTTTTTACTCTATTATCCAGCTTGAGTATTCTTAACTCGCTTCTATCCATGTATTGACACTATTTGTATGTAGATAGACTCTAAGCTCAATAAACCTCGCTTACTGAACATGAGGCGATATTCCATATGAAATGTTCGACTCCATCAAACAGAATGTATCTACATGTAGGCCTGAAAAGATTCAGTTTGTATATATATATTCCCAGCCACTAGAAAGGCGATAATTATACCATAGTTCTTCAACCGTGATGGAGACATCTTCGACGCTACTCGTAGTGTCTTATCGATTCAACGGAGCTTATGTAAGAATTAAGTTTTTATATCTTTTTCTCTTTATTTTGAATAAATTATGAACATAAACCATTTAATATATTTGGTTTTTAATAAAAAAAATTGTTATTATGCTTGATTTGGTTTTCTTATTTTTCTAATACTTTATACTTCTTATATTTTATATGTATTACTTATTCCTTATTTTATAATATTTATATTTTAACTGTTACTAGTACTCTATTCAACAGAAGCTCCATCATATACCAATTTTTCATGCGGGTCACCGTGATTTCCGTGCTTACCGGCCTTAATTCGTATGGCAGATAAACTTACTTCTGTGCAGCCAGTCACGAAGCCATAGCAGCAGTGCCCACTTAATGTCAAAGGGATCTTGGTGAAAAGGTTGTTCAAGATCAGCCCTAAGTACCAATAGACTCTTGTAAAGCTACTAGTACTAATGTATATATAGTGGGCCACACAGTAAGCTAGGTTGTAATTCATTTGCACAACAGTAGATCTAGAGCGTTAGCATGCATGACAAGTGTAGATTCAACTAAGTGAACACGGCCTTGGAAATGATTTGTCTTCATGTTTCAATTTTAGTTGAAGGGTAATGGTTCTAGTCGCCAATTTTGTGCTATAAATGGTGGCAATCCAACTAAGTGAGCCATTTTATGATCTCACAAGCCGCCTCTACATGCAGTAAAGTCTGATTGAGCAGCCTGTGATATCTTCGCTGAGTGCAGACCATCCTCGCCCTTAGTATATGTCATACCTCTTTATATCAAACAAAAGAATAGTTCATCATCATTAACAGTATAATACATCTAGAGTCCTTTGTAAGCTCAGTCCTAGTGAGCGGCACGAGCCGAGCCAGCTCGAGCTCAAACGAGCCAAGATCATGCTTGTGTTTTTCTTGACAGCTCGCTAAAATGCTTAGCCAGTGCAAGGTTTCATAAACTGTAAATACCTAATATAGTAATAATTAGAGACTTGGAGCTCATTCTGACCTACCAACAACTTCGAAATGCACAATTTAGCTGATAGTAGTGAGAAAGATGAAAATTTAGCTTAGTTTAGTTTAGTTTGTCAATATTATGTATATAATCAATCCAGGCTCGAGCTCATGCCACGCCAGCTCGAGCTCACCCTCCAGCTCGGCTCGAGCTAGCTCGTGCCGCTCACTAACGATAACCTCAGTAGCGACATACACAAACCCATTGAAGGGTTCTAGTGGCAGTGACCCTCACATCATCTATACTGGAGGGAGCTACTACTATCTTACAACCAAACTTGGACAAATATCCAAATTCCTTGAGCTACGACACTCGGCAATATCTCTGTCCAGTCACATTCTGACTGGACGGAAGCCGGGATAAGTGTCGCTAAACGATACAAGCGACCGCTAATCTACTAGTACGTACAATCCATGCCTGGAGTGCAGGGATAAATTGAAATGTAGAAATCTGAAAGGCTTTGGATGCTGCCTCTCACACTGCCTCATCTCCAACTATTGCTCACATCATATTGCCTCATGTGCACCTCACACCAAGCACAAAAAAACAACAATGTCTGTATCTCTCCTACGTGCGTGTGAGCTCATGAGGGTAGGTTGCACTGTATCATATTGTATCGACACGCTAAAGCATGAATGGCAAGCTGCATAATCTCCTACAAATGAAGCTTCTGATTCCACTGGAGATATGGGAAATGTTGTATGTACTATATACTCAATTATTCTCCTATTTTGTTATTCCTTGTCACCATTTTCTACATATATTTTATCTTCTTGACAAGTCAATACCATTATCGCTAATTCATCCTCATTGGCATCTTGACAAGTCAGCATGGGACTCCCATTAACAACGGACTATGAAGCTTGATACCACCAAGGTCACCGCTCGTGACATCCAACTTCTGCTTGACATTCAAGGCTGGAATAGCTTTGGTTAGACAACATACAATCTCAAGAGCTATTTCACTGCGCAACCTGCTTACATACAGTGCAAGAAAAAATAACTGGAAAACTCCTAGTTTTCCTAGCACTGTTTTATCTTCTCCAGAACCAAGTTTCCGGACACAGTTCGAATAGCATCTGACATACTGACCTCACGTATCCCCAAAACCTGAAGGTATTGCTGCACCTCTGTTCATGGGCATTCTGGCACTGAGGTAGCTGAAGTAGATTTAGCTAAATGTTAGGCTTTCAACAGTGCGATAATGTTGCTGGCAATCACTCAGGAATGCTATTGTTCTGCACTCACATAGGAAGGCGGCTGAAGTGCTGGAGTTGGCTAAACATCAAGAGATGCCCAGAGTACGATGACACAGACAACTGCACTCACACGGTGTGGTGGTAACCACAGTACCGATGGAAAGAATAAGGCCAAACACGAGCCGGAATGCTACTCATCAGTAGCAGTATATGGTGATGCCTATAGATGCTAAGGAGGTGAGCTCATATTTAGCAAACGAGATGTGCATGTATAGGCTCAGTTGGAAGGCGAAGGTGGTCTATAAATTGATGTAGATAGGACTGTATGGGCATGCGCATAAAAGTAAGCTACAGACATGGATAGGCAGATATAGACTGACAGACAGACCAGATATGCACAGACAAGACAATTGATTACTCTTCTTTTATGATCCTTTCCTTGACATTTGACCATTGAGACTGCCCTTGAGACTTCGTCGTGCCAGCTATAGATACAGGTACCCTGTGCAAGACAGTGTATGCTGTTGAGCCTTCATTACAACTGGAGATTGGAATAGGTGGATCGATGTAGCCATGGGATGCGGGCATGGGTTGTACGTACTAGTTGATTAGCTGTCGCTTCAAATATATAGTTAGCGCCACTGATCTCGGCTGCTGTCCAGTCAGGAAGTGACTGGACAGAGACATTCCGACGACACTCAATGGCTTGAAGACTCCCACCCCAAGGTTGTGTAAATTGAGAGTACATCGGGCAGAAGCGGCAATCTCTGGGCACCAGGTCAGATGAACGTGGAGTGAAGCTTGAGGCCTGGCTTTTGCTAATTACTACTAGAATTACATTGGATCAACTCGAGATGGTACTTATATTATATATAGTGCTGGTGCTACTGAGTGCTGTGTGGCCAATGTCAGCATGTCTGGGAAGGTATCACTCTTAACTACCACTTTGTTTAGCACATCTCTTTATTAACTCAGTTCCTAACAGGTAGTTCTATACCATAGGATACATATGTATACAAGGCACGGCTCTCTGCCGAGTGGGGTATCGACAGCATGATCCTGTGTTTCCCCAACCAATCTCATCTGGTCGTGATTCTCTCCAGATGGGCTCCAGTCCCCATACATTGCTGCCATGAGCAATCCATGGACTATCGGCATTCCATACCTTCTCTCTGAGCCCACTCTGCCCTCGGGGCACCAGAGCACCCCGATTTAATGAAAGTGCCACTGCCATGTACTGAAGCGGCAAGATTGATCTTGTATGTAGCATACCGTATCTACTACTAGAGTCCCTCATACCAGATTTAGCCTCCTTACTTACAAGAGCTCTGGAAACCCATTGTTGTCTAGTAGCTGAACTAAGACTGGACCGGTGTTCTCGAGCGTGAATGGAAATTATGAAACAGTACATAATGGATTCTTCATGTATCTCCTGACAACCCTGAGGTTTGGAATGTGTGCTATGCCATGAGCATCAGCACTGCTGCTTGTAATAGAAGAAGATACATGATAGTGTAGAAGCTCAACTAGAAGAGTAACAATATACCAAACTTTAGGACTCGCATCCATTGAATACTGTCCTACAAGGGCCTAGTGATTAGCAAGTAGTTAGCGTTAGCGTAATGGGCCACTGCGAGCCAGGTGGACTGACGAAGCATCAGGGATTTTGATAATAGATAGGAAGGCTATATATGGTAGGGGTCGTGCATTCAGGTTGGATTCAGAGTTCTTCCACCTCAAAACTGTATTGCATGTCAACCCAGAACTTTTTTTCCCTCCCGCAATAGAAGTAAAATTCTTTGACGAACACTCTGATGCAAGATAAACACAACAATGTATGCTGTGAGTATCATGTTTAGTACTAAATAAAAAGCCAGGCAACGAGATTGTTGATAATGTAGGCTGTTAACAGCATCTTGGAGTCATTGACAACCTCATTTTAAAAGGAACTATAGAAATGACGGTAACCTGGCATGTCTGCAATGCCAATTTGCAACACTTGAAAGTCAGGGGCTGATAAATGCAATCTTCAAGCTTGCTATGACGACTTCATTCAGGTGGAGTACTATCTCGATATAAGAATATCGTCGGGTGGCAGGCAAATATTCTTATATCGAATATATTCTTATACCAAGTAGAGTGGAGATTCAGCCATATAATATACATGACACTAGCTACACTGACACTAAATGCCGAGATAAACTTGCATATGCCATACACTAAATTCTACTCAATCATTAGTTCTCTTTTGCTGTTGTTATACAGGCAATCAGTATCTGTTCTTCGACTGGGAGTGTAGGTATACATACAAGAAAGAAAGTCTTTGATTCTTGTCTACTTGGTATGTTGCATCGCTGGTTTGAAGGTTCATGTCTTGTCTGGATACTTTTGCTTATACTACTGTTCGATTGTCCACTAGCCATAGTTTGAATTTTATACTGCATATTCATGTACAGCTTGATGTTCTGCTTAGTTCCAATTTTGATATTTAGAAGCTTTAGCGGGAGGCATGATATGTATATGAATCGAATTAGGAGGTTCACTTGAGTAAATTCCATACTCATAGAATTCTACAGCTGATTGTAATGATGAATTACACTAGATCAAGTGTGTGTGTGTATGGTACATGGAAATGATGCCAAGAAGTCTTATCGATAAGCCCCCCAATTAGGATTAGTTAGTCTCATGCCATAGTGCACATCTAATATAAGGATAGGTCCATGACTAAGCAAGAAAAAATTAAGAATATTCTTGTAATGAAAATATTCTTAATTTGTATGGGGTCATATTCTTATATGAAATTCTTATATCGAGTATTCTTATATCGAGGGTATACTGTAGTTTACATTCAGTTTGACTAATTCACTGAGGACTTAACCAACTGCCCAGTCTTGAACCACTAACTTGTTCGCAGCTCGCAGCTTCCCCCCGCAGCGGCTGCACCTCACTCGAACTCGCCAATTTCGATCAAACTCTTCATTTTTGCTTGTATGATACTTCTTCACGCCTCTTTTTTATTTTTCGCCAGACTATTCACTGTGCGTAGTTTGCGAATATCTACATTGTAAGCACCTTAACTATTTGTGCGTAGTGCCTAATAGTTTTGGTGGAAGATGTCTGGACGATAAAGGGAGAAGAGGTTTGACAAAGTTCGAGTAGTGAATACTGAGATTGAGAGGGCAATACCTATTAGGAAACCTGGGGAATATGCAGAAACCTTCCATAAGAATATCCGGAACAATATTTTGGATTGGAATTTTATTACTATCCACCAAGTTCTGGATATTCTTATGGAAGGTTTCTGCATATTCCCCAGTTTCCTAATAGTCATTGCCCTCTCGATCTCAGTATTCACTGCTTGAACCTTGTCAAACCTCTCTTTCGACATATTCCACCAGATCTATTAAGCACTATACACTAATAGGTAAGGTGGTAACAACGTAAATACTCGGGAATTACGCACGGAATATTTATAAACTAAATAGTCCAGCGACAAATAAAAAAGAGGAGTGAAGACAAGCGAAAAGAAAGAGTTTGGCCGGTTGGGCGGAAAATGGCGAGCTCGAGTGGAGATGACAAGTTCGAGTGAGGTGCTGCTGCTACGAGGCGGGGAGGGGCTGCTGCGAGACGGGGCTGCTTCTGCTGCGAGCGAAGAGCGGATGCTCATATTGTAAGTAAAAATCAAAAATAAAATAAAGTGAGACGGTCAAACTGTAACTGCTAGCCTAGGAAGGGCCTTTGTGGTTGCAGCAGAGTGAGAGTGAGAGGGGAATGGGGAAAGTGCGTCGCACTTAGTAAGAGAACACAACTCACTGATGACTCAGCTAGCGGTCGCGAGCTGGCACTGTGGCGGTGGAAAGGAGGAGTCTGTGGCGGTGGAGTTGTGGCAGGAAGTTTGCATAAGACGGTCATGGGGGGTGGATGCCTGTTGCTTGAAGGAGGGAGTATGCACTGTATCATGTATATATACAGGGAGGGCAGGACGGGAATCCTATTTCCCCTCAACCTACAGTCGCGAGCCAGACTATAGCTTATTCAACCTGCATTATACTCGAAAAAATTCTTAAGTCTCCAACTCTTGAGAGATAGAGAACGCCTCCCACAGCACACCGCTTTTTTAGCACTATATAATAAGTATTCTATGGTCCACCCATTGTCGCAGATCCCTATAAACGTTCAGCCTTAAATACTCCTGAGTCTGGGCCTGGTTACGAGACTAAGTCTGGGCACGAGAACAACCTTCGTCACGTTGCTCAATTCCCCTGCCTTAGCTCCGCGCTACAAGCAGGGGTTATTTGATGTCTATAACAAAGGCTATTCAACTACCCTCAAACCATTGTTTCGTACCTGCCTACAAATACACTTATATTCACATCTCCCCACCATCCTTACCCCTGCACCAGCACCTTTTTCTCCTTACTCAACTTATCCACAAACTCCCTCGACACATTTAATGTCGCTGCTACCAAATCCGGAGGGGTTAACGCAAGCCACTGCGTCAGCGAGATATCCGCCACCCTGTCACTCTTATACACCTCGATCCACACCAAATCCTCCGTTTCGGAGGTGTTCTCAATATAGTGACCACTGTTGTCCGGGAACACGGCGGTGTCGCCAGAGGAAAAGTCGAACGTTCGCGCGAGGGAATTGCCGAGGAAGACGGTGGCGCGTGCCGTGCCGGAGTGGAAGTAAAGCCATTCGTCCGCCTAGAAAAAGGCTGTTAGCATCAGCACAAATCCAAACATGAGGAATCCGGTATATAATCTATGCGGCTACTTACGTTTGGATGCCAATGCAATTCCCTCAATCCCTTCGGCTTCAACCTGACCACCGTTGCTGCCAACGTCTTCGCTACCGGGAAGTTCCTCGAGTCAATGATCGCGAGCGTCCCGCCCCCCCCGGGTGCCTCCGGTTGCCCAATCTCCGACAACGGATACAGAAAACTACTCTCCCCCTTCAACTCCCCAAAGGGGGACTCCGGTGCCTTCGTGCTGTCCTCCGTCACGTCGCTTTTCAGTATATACGGATTCTTTTTCGGTACCCCCTCAAACACTCTGGGGTCCACCCCGAAATTCTTCGCCAGCACATCTGGCGGCGTATGCGACAGCCAGTCTGCGATGTTGAACGTGGTGCCAGTGGTCTCAAAGTTCCCGTCATCAAAGACAAGAAGGCACTCGTTCTGCTCGGCAAGGCCTTGTACCGTGTGTCCAATGCCCTTGGGAAAGTACCAGATGTCCCATTGATCGGCCCGGAAGGCAGTATTGCGGCCGTCCTCGTCGACGGCGGATAACAGGATTGAGCCGTTGAGGACGATGCCCCATTCGGCCTGAGACGTTGGCGTATTCGTTAGCGCGGGGTTTCAATCATGCTGGTGAGTCCTTGAGGGTAAGATATAAATCACTGTGGAGCGGAAAGGTCTACGTACCACACGATGCCAATGCAACTCTCTAATCGCCCCCTTCACCAAATGCATCTGTGCAGCTGCAATATCCTTGCTCGGCGGCAGATCCGTGACGAGCTGCTGCCTTACCCACCCACCTTTCAACAGTCTTGTCCTCGAATGCGAGAATGCCCACTTCAAGTTTACCACCGCACCGTTGTCGGTTGGTGGCGGCGTCAGGGCGTTGGGTTCTTGGGTGTCGATTTCGTGGTTTGTCCCGGCTGTCCACACCCAGGATCAGTATCTCTTGTGAATTCTCCACACTGCTCTGATAAAGAAAAAACATTCTTATACTAACCTAATATTGGAGCCCCCCTATCCCCTTGAATTGGATGTGGCCCAGGCCCGTATTCATCCGTATGAGGATTCACACCCCGCCTCTCAACTACGGGCCTGAGGTGTTTTGTTGTGCGCGTCTTGATAATTTGGCCGTCAATTTCCTCGATTAGAGAGCGAGTGTTGAGGTCTTCAGCATTAATGTCACGGGCACGGGCAGGACTAGCGGGTGCTGGAGCAGGGGCAGCGAAGCCAGGTGCGGTCACGAGGCCGAGGAAGGTGAGCAGGAGAGAGGGTTTCATTGCTACAGACTGCGATGAGGGGGGTAAAGGTTGATGAGCTTGAGAAAGACGAATAGGACTGGATATTTATCCTCCTTAGAATTAGCTATTAGTTGGAGTTATATCACCTCAATAGGCGCCTATGAATCTCGAGATTTCATGTTTGAACATTTGGATACTCTCCCAATACTAGAACCTATTAATGGCGGAAACTATCATGATCCCGCACGCCTGCGGGTCCACCAATACGAGATACAATGCCGACGCACCGTGTTGTCCCGTCCCCAGCGTTCACACCGCTTAGATTCTCAACTATGTAGTACATGATTGAATATGCATGTGCAACTGCCGATCAACAATCATGCACTCTGGTCGCCGTTAAGAAAATCTGTAAGGTTACTCTGTACTTCGTATACCTAGATCAGCCGTGATGCAAGGAACAGCATAAACAGCTTCTTAGTGGTCTTGAGTATTTATCCTGCAATGCAGCGGTGACTCGACCTGGAGGGGATCGATGGAAAAATATTGGTCAAGTGTGCTCTGGTCCTCTCGCCAACCGAACCGGCCATCCGCGAATCGGGTGTGGTTCGCGAGTGGCTTGGTCCGCTTACGAATCACATCTTTGATGGATTTTTCTTTTTTCCGAATCGTAATTCAGACGGACGTTGGAGCTGAGTAGTATCAATGCTTTATTGAATAGAGAGAAAGCTAACGAGAGGCCCCAAAAGCTTTTCTAGATTATATACTCGATTCAGCGACCCCTCCGATACCCTCCCAAGGGGCGGATGAAGAAATTCTCATCGACATTCAAATTCGTGGTTTGACTTCTTTGTAGTTGCAAAATGAACTGCATATATATTACAATTTCTATGTGGGAGCAAATATCTAATATTTTTATGCCAAGATTACAATGGTATGCAGTTCCAAATGTGACAATGTCATTATGGCCGATAACAGTAATCGAAGAGAATTGAAGTCAACAATCGCTGTTGTTACCTGCTAGCGTGAAAAGTTATCACTAAATTCTCGAACGGGACCCGAGCGAGTGGTTCAAGCTAACACGCATTTACAATCCCAATAGCACGCAAACAAGTTACTACACGCAGAAGTCAAATTGCCCTATGCAGTCTGAGTTGGTGTGAGAATCCTTATGTGATATGCTACGCTATGCCACTAATAGTATTCGTTTTTTGATCTAAAGGGCAACAGTTGATAGCCTGGGTACCGTATCCCAGCCCCTAGTCTGCAGCCAGCGCTTGACCTTTTCAAGCTTCCGGTGGCATTGCTGCATGCAATGCAAAATTCCCCATTGCCAAACCATATCAGTACTCTAGTCTGGTGCAACCAGACTATCAGTACTCGAGCTCTTGAGTTCTTAGATTGAGGGTAAGTATCAAACTGCTACCCCTTCCCAGTCCACCGCATCCCCCACTCTTACATCAAATCGTGGCTTACAGATCCTCACTCGCTCGCTTCCATGCCCCAATCTACTTTAGCCATTCGCCAATTTTAAATACCCTTGCCAATATGTATGGTGGAGTCCACGCCACTTGTGACCGAACTTAGAGACTTAATCTTGACACACTACTTCATCACCCAACCACATCTGAAAAAAAAAAATAAACAGTGTAGATATATTCTATTTCACCTGCTCTACAACGCTTCATTGTGCAAATTTAAAGATATTAAGGTGGTATTGAGTAGTAGAGGATTGAAATTTTGGACTTTATATGTATATGGAGCACCTGCAGAATTTGTACTAGTGTGAGAATAAAGCTTAATATATACAGAAATGATACACCCAATTCTTCTATGGCATTTATATACATATTCAGTAAACTCTTTTGTACTATATGTACAACCATCCCTATATGTCTCCATAGTCCATAAAAAAGCCCATTAATAGTAGAGCTTCAGAAATTGTTAGTCATGAAGCATGGAGAACAATGATTGCTTGCATAATTATAAGATCCTTCACTTTCACTATATATACTAGTAAATAGTCCGGAAATGCCCTCTGCCACTGCAACTAGCTCGGAGGTATCCATTTCCATAGCTACTCTTCTTTTCGCTCCTCTAGCAGCAATGGTAAGCAAGATAGCTTTTCTTTTCTTTTTCTTAGGTGTGCCTATACCTATTGCTATGAGACTAGTTCATTCCTTACCTATAAAGAAGCTATAGGGCAGGCTATACACACCTTTGGGGACATAACTCAAGTTATTCGATGCCAAATATCCGTTTCGATGTCGAAATATGGAGGTGCGGAATCCCCGTAGAAAGAGGCAACCATGTAAGTTCCATATTAGCCATCAATCCGGCCAATGAAACAGGTGGTCCCTTATAGGTGGGCTCCACCATAGCTGGTCCTGTCCCCAAATGCTTGTCTTGCATTTCATTACCGTTGCACTATTACATCAATCATGACGTTCTGCCAAGGTTCACGTCATCACGCCCTAGAGTACTGACTGCAGCATAGGGGCCTTCTACTCTCACATGTTTAACGAGAATATGATGCACTAGCTGATGAATTTTGTATTGTAGGACAAATATCATGAACCAACCCGGAGAGTGCCTTAGGGGGCTTGGCAAAAGCCCTCGAACTCATGATGAATACCGTATATTCGGATCCACTTTCCGAGCCATTTCGTTCTGACTAGCATCTCGGCGTTCAAGATATGCATGAAATATATCTCATACTGGAAAATATGCACTCAGCGTTCGAGACATCTATGCTCCGCAGGGTTGAACAAACTTCTGAAAGCCAAATGTAAACTCGTAGCCAGGTCTAGAAGCTAACAATGAGGTAACTTAATTGAAACAAATCAGCACAATGTTTCCAGAGCTATCTTATAAACAACACACTAAGAGTTTCTTAGATTCTTGTCAGGATAATACTTCAATAGACTGATGCAGGTATTCTTGACCACATAATGCCATGGTGCAGTAATTGCCGCTCTATGGTTGTAAGGCTCTTAGTAATCAAAATATTTTCTGTGCATCATGAGACAACTTACTTGTTTTGTTAAATTTTTATCATTTATCGCAAGCTGCCCTATGACCTTTCAGCATCATGCGATGTTGATGCTTGAATTATGATGCTCAAAATTCATAGGTCAATATGCTATAAATAACTACCTATGGCATCACACGAAGGTGAAGAAATGAATTGCATTAGGTAAATGCTCAAGTTATTCATGCAGCTACTTAGCAACGACAGCTACAGAGCCTAATTTAGCGACCTGTAATACAAATAATTGTGTAGTCTGGTTGCTGAGTGTCGGTGCATCCAGACTAACAATCATGGTGTCACTCGCCGATCTACGTATGCAAAGCAACGCTCTGGACCAAAGGTTGGACAAGCCAATAAGCTCTGCTGATAATTGTGGAACCAGAATGAAGCACATGAACGATAATGATCGAGAAGGCAAAGAACAATCTTGGATCATTGACACGACAGTAGACTATCCAACATTTCCATTATAGCACTGCATGCTAGCTAAATTTATACAAGCTACGTTGTCCATCCTCGCCTCCCTTTCACGGTAATTTACAGGATATGAAATTGGAAGAAACCACACATCGAAAGCCATTGAAATCCAAAAGCCGGAAAAATTCAAGCCCAGACCATTAAACTACTTTGCACTAATCAACCTCACACCCTCACCACCAACACCAGGGACAGTTGACCACTCATACTGTCCTTCAACCTTGGCAGCAGAAGTGCAAGAGGAAAGGATTTTCTTGACCCCGTCCCTGATTTTGTCGTTATCAAGGCAGTGTGCCTTGCCTCGAGTGTCACTGTAAGTCTGAATTGTGCAGGTGCCAGCAGTAGTAAGATTGTATTCTGGCAACCAGACCGTTGTACAGAATTCCGGCTCTCCAGAAGTTTTTGGGACCTGCTTGAGGGCTTGCTGGCAGTCTGCGACAAAAGGACTGCAATCATCGATAGGGAAACATTTGACAGAAACTGGGATAGCAGTTCCTATAACGCCTATATTGAATAATAGAACAGCCATTAGTGATACATTAACACAATGCAAGTGATGTGAAAAAAAAATACCCTGTACGAGGAAAAGAAGACAGCTTGCAAGGGCTACGGCGTGCTTAACGGAGAGGAGCATCTTGCAAATGGGAGAGATTGACGATAAGCGATTGCGGATCCTAGTAGTTTGCGCGTATGACGCTGGAAGATCCGAACGCGAGAAGGCGACCGGGTTGAGCTTGCAAGTACTGCAGCTGTGCTTGTGAAGAAGGTGGGAGAAGGGGGGTTTATAAAAGAAATCTCTCGCTGTTAGGCCATGCTTCGAGGAGGATGTGCTCACGTGATTCTCGCGAGACATTGGCGTAGGTTCACCACTTAAAGTAGTTACACACACGAGTATTGGGGGGAATCGAGAAACGCTCTCCCGCGCGGCTGGCAGGCCATGGCCATGGCGAGGGATGGGACTCAAGTGTCTGCCGGCTCCCAGACTGAGTGTTTGCTCCCACAGTGTCGCGCCGAGGACGCTGGGTGCCACCAGCTGGGCTACTGGTGGGCATGGATCCGTGCATGTATTTCGAGTAACGGAAAACAAGCCTTGCGCAATTTCATTATATTACCGTATCTCGTACAGTCCCAGAATGTGCATACGACCACAAAACGCACTTCTACTGCAGCTATGCATCGATAAACATTGATACTGGCCAAAGTTACACCGGGGTGCTGGAACGTGACACCGTAATTCGGAGCCACGCGCGGCAAGGGTGAATTACACGTCTCGTCATCTTACCAATAATCAGACAGAAACTCACTTCGACAGGACGAGCCACTTCGCAACCACAACGTCCTCTCAAGCGAAACCTACATAGATCGAAGGCGCTCAGTTCGTTATATTCCAAAAATCCATTCGTCAGGTTTCCTCACGGGGGTGAGATTCTGGAGAATTTTTTTTACCTCCCTGCTCCAACGCGGAAAAAGACGGTACGGTTGCCAAATGAACACAAACCAAACAGAGACACCACCGCTGCTGTCTCACGCGAAATTGTCTCTCAGCACATTCCGCTAACACCCACTCACCGTTCTCAGTACATCTCATATTCCTTGGGTAACACTACCAAATTGGCTTCCAGTGATCAATCACCGAGGTAAAGAACTAATTGGGCCAAGGAACTTCATTACTCAGAGTTTGAGCACAGACTGAGTGAAGGTAAACCCAAATCATCACTGCTTAAGCCACCAGCGGTTTGAATTTTTGCGTTTTGACCTGGGAGCCAATTTGTCAGAGTTTCGCGCTTCCAAGGGATACCAAACTGTTTCCTACTCCCGTACAGTAGGGGAAAGTGGCGAGCCTAGACTCTCATCCCTAGCACTGTTAGGTCACTATCAGGACAGATATGCACTCCTGACTTTAACCTTAGGATATAAAGTCATGACTGTGGCTGAGATTGGCTTAAACGTGTTCGCTCACTTATCCAGCATGGCATCTACGGTGTGATAGATCTCACTCCCAATGCTAGTCTAACCCACTTCGTAAGAGATTGCGCACTCCTCTTTCCTACTTGGGATCCAACCCCATATTGGGTTTCTATCACCACTAGCCCTTAGGGCAATCCCGCATTTAATTCTCGTGTTATATGAGGCTTAGATCCCTACAGTCGTGCACGCGTACCGTGGCTTCCATACGAGACAATAACGAGGTACTAGACAGAAAAATAAGTATTTGGACAGGGGATAATGCATATTATGCGCTATGCGGTATTTGGCGGAAAGTAGCATATTTTCGTATATGCTTGGCAAGAAAGAATAGGTGTGAAAGTCCAAATTCATTATGTCAGCTGTCCAAATTTCATCACGTCAGCTGTCCAAATACTTTCTTACATAATGAATTTGGACACCCTATCACGAAATATGGACTGTCTTATGGCTATCACCAGCCAAGCATACGAAAATATGCTAGTTTCTGCCGAATACTGCATGGCGCATGAATATGCATTTATCCCCTGTCCAAATACTTATTTTTCTGTCTAGTATCCCGTATCGGGGTTAAGAGGATTCATCACAGATCCTTCTCCTGAACATGGCTGGTCCCTGATATGAATTTTAAGAGTTCATCATATCCCATAGTATCTTGCCGTTGATTCTCGGACAGTGGAACCTTGTCCTCACACGTACTTCTCCAACATGCTATACTCCCTGCTCTTTTCAGAGCGCTGGTAAGTTGGAGGATTGACGGGAGGATGTACCTGCTTATGCGCTATTAATAACAACGCCTCCCCTCCCCTCCACGCTTGATTCCCATAGGCCTCGACGACATTGTCCAGCCCTCCGTCGGCCCCACTCCGTCTGCATTACCCCGGACCAAAAGCGCCTCGTCGTACTCGACTACTTTATCGAGCAAGGCAACATTGTCCTGCTCAGTACCCCAGCGGACGACCAGTTGCTCTTCATCGCGCGAGACCCAGAGAGTAAAATCAGAAGGACGGGTTCAAAACAATTTCACCACAGAGTTTGCGAATACAGGAGGTGGCAGGCCGCATTTTTCGGTCATTGCAGACTGAATTGATCCAGAAAAATCCAAAGTGGAATTCAGTGCTAAAGTTGTTGAGAGGGGATAAATTAGGATCTGGATGTTGGGTTATCTATGGTAGTTAATGATTGGTAGTATCCCCTTGCAGAGAAGAGAAAAGGTTCCGGAACGATGTAAGTACAAAAGCATGAGGGTTATGATAGAGTCATGGAATGGATTTGAGATATCCTACGATATTGACTTCGGGATAGATTTAATGGATGGGTAGGGACAGTCTAATAGGGGTGCCAGTATCAATATCATGGACAGGATCGGAACTGAGGGTAATTGATCTGGGTTCATAGCTCGCTCGCTTCCAGCTTTCTGCTTGTTTGCTCTTTTGACATGGTAATGTTTGTCCCCCCATACAATAACTTGGGCCATACGAAGTGAGAGTTTGGAGCAAAAAGAAACCAACGGCCAATGTGATTCCAAAAGGAAAAACGATGATTTCGCCCGGGTTCGAACCGGGGACCGCCTGTGTGTTAGACAGGCGTGATAACCAACTACACCACGAAACCATACTGTTTGGTTTGCTTCACATTGCTCTTCCCCATGAAACGTGTAACAGCGGAGATTCAGCACCCATTTGAAAGCAAGGTAGGAACTACAGAGATTGGGATATCCACATTTGGCTGCATCTGCGGCTGTTAAGAAGGAACCACTTGGCGCTGTGACAGGTGTGTCGGTGCCTCAATCACCTGATGTGGGCTCCCGGTTTTGAAAGTTTAAAGCTGATATTGTGCCGTGTGATAGCTATACATCCTATGCGGAAAAGACATATGTATGTAATTAGGTCATTCCATAAAATCTCGAATCTCTAAACTGCAGGAAAACTAAGGATTTCTTGAACATAGGAACCAGCTTAAAAACGCTGATTATATATGTCATGATCGTCATTGTCATGCGGGGACCAATTGCATGTTGCGTGACGTTATCAAGAAATATTTAATCCCCTCCTCCCCTATCTCCCGTGTAATCTGCTGTTCGCCCCTGCGGTCGGACAAATTCTGGCGTAAGCACGTGGAGACGCCAAAAGTTTTAGTTAGCTTTCCATCTGCACCCGACGTTAACGTTCACACCACCGAGCAGAGCGACGTTCACGACTGACTGTGGCAGAGGAATCTGGATCGCGATTACCGACTGTACACCCCCCTACCACTAAACAACTCTACCTATTGGGCATCGCGCCCAACGAAAATCAACGGTCTCTTAAGATGCCCACCCTCCGCATTCTCATCACCGTTCTCACGACCTTCCTCCTGGTCTACCGTGCCCACACTCGCAGGTCCCTAACTCCGCCCGCAATCTTTTCCGCGGTGCTCACGGCCATAATCCACTCGCTGCACCCCACCGCACTCCCCTTCACTCTGCTTATTGTCTTCTACTTCCTCGGCACGACCGCGACCAAAGCCAAGGCGAAGGAGAAGGCGCTCTTGACCATTGCCTCCACAGGCGGACACACACATTCCCCGTCTACGTCGCAAGTGCACGGCGGTGCGGGGGGAGGAGGCCGAGGCGCGATCCAAGTACTGGCGAACTCAGGTGTCGCGACCGTGCTTTGTTTTGTAGATTTAGCGCTGCGGAAAGGATGGGTTGAAGGTGTTCCCGGGCGCAGATTGGGAAGAAGGGAGTGTGGGGCGGTGAGTTGGGGATCATTGGCGACGTGATATCGATGGGTATCATCGCAAACTATGCCGCGACCACAGCCGACACGCTCGCGTCCGAGCTCGGGATCTTGTCGCGGACGAAACCGAGGTTGGTGACGAACCCGTTTAGGGAATGTTTGCCGGGGACGAACGGGGGGGTATCGGCGTTGGGTCTCGGTGTGGGTGCAGCGGGAGCGGGGGTGATTGGACTGGTTTCCTTGTGTTGGTTTACTCCTGACAGGGACGGCGCGGGAGTGGCGTCATCTGCGGTGTCTTCAATAGCTGGGATTGCCGCCCTAGGAACAATTGGGTCGTTGGTAGATTCGTTGTTGGGTGCGACCTTGCAGCAGACTGTGGTAGATACCAGGACCGGGAAGGTGGTTGAGAATCCATACGGTGGGAAAGTCTTAGTGGTCCCAGGGGAGACAACCTTTCATATGAAGAATAAGCTGCTTCCGGGGGAGGTGGAGAAGGAGGACTCGACGGGAGACGCGAGGGGAGAAGTGGTGAAGAGGAAGGAAGGTAAGGGGAATGCGAGGGCTGGGGAGGTGAAGGGAGGTAGTAGGCAGGTGTTGGTGGGACTGGGGTTGTTGGATAATAATGGAGTGAATGTGGCAATGGCGTTGGTAACTGCGGGGTTGGGGATGGGATGGTGGTGGTGGGCTGTTGGGGACTTTTGAGGGGGAGAAAAGGTCGGAGAAGATTGGTGTGATGTTTGATACCTTTATGCTTGTTGGCTTTGGAGGGACTTTGTGAGGAAAATGCCAGACGTAGAGCAACTGAAGTGGAATCGCCAGTAGTCGTCGTTATAAACTCGAAGAGGAGGAGGTTGAAAGAGCTTGATCGGAAGCATTAAATGCACAATCAGTTTTATATCTATATGGTTTTTGTGAAAAGAATATCAATTGTGATTGATATACTGTGTTTGTTTGTTCTCTTCCCATGTCCTGCAGTCTGCGTACAGGTACAGCTGCATCCCGAAATTGATGTAGACCGGAGTCGAGCCCGAGCTTGGTTTGTGCGAGTGCATATGTAGGTTTTGGTCTGGACTATGTACATAGCCTTTTATTGGTGCCCCCCGTCGGGAGCCTGCATAAATTTACATGTATGGAGCTGCGGGTTTTCTCCGTAGCTTGAGGAACATGTGCATAATATTGCAAGTTTATTCGAAAATTGTTTTTGAAAATTACTAGGGAGATCACTGAAACCTGGCTATGTATTCTTTTGACCATGTCATTAAGAAAAACAGTATGCAGTTGAAGATGTCTAAAAAAAAGAAGTTAATGTTTTTATTTACGTAACTAGGGTAATACTACTAGCTGTACATATGTATTGTGCATTCTACTGCTCCTATCGCTATATCTATTGAGCTCGGCTTTGCTTTGAGTATCAATTCGCGATTATGTACATAGTATTACTGTAGTTATAAGCTGATTGGATTCATACTCTGATTTAGGTACAGAGTACTGAGTCATAAGCGGTCTATACCTACTAATTGCACGAGTTCGATATATACTACCTCTACATCGCCGGGAATTACTACTGCATTGCATTTTGATTATTCGAGGTACAGATTTCTCTTTCCATAGACATAGTGGCACCTGGGGTAGTTATTGAGACTTCATGGCCATTATAGAGATGGCTGGAATCGAAGTACCGACCGTCAGATCTAGATCCTATGTATGTAGTCCAACAAGTAGATAGTGGTGCATTTACAACGTTCACGACAACCATGATTCTTCCTTATTACTCTTTCACTCGGACGAAGTAACCTTACCAGCTTTATGATAGAGTATGCTGACCGTCAATGGCGGCAGGGCAAACTGCTCATGAGTGGCCCAGCCAAGCACCGATATGTTTCCAAGCATGCAGAGAGTGGCAGTGGCTAGTGCATAAGACACATTCATGACCAAGCTGATGGCTAAGTGAGCTGCGGTCGCAAGTATCATTCTTTACACATGCATAGATCCTGTATATAAAACATAGGAAACTCTGAAAACCCGTATATAGTACGTAGGATGCTTTGGACATGATGGCTGACCCGAGGAGTGAAAAGTGGTCAGATCGCCTTTTACGTACGCGGACAGTACTGATCGTAGGAGAACTCCAAATCGCAAAATTGAGAAGGAATGGCAGGCTTTTATGAAGTACGTAGTACTGGCTGATGTGTATGATAATAGGCGTATGAAAGGTAAGAATATATCCGTATAGAAGACAATGAAGAATCATATCGAAAGATTGTTGCGTTAATTACTAATATAAATTGGGGATTTATAAGCCTTCTGAGAAAAAGGGAAATGTTCTAGATATCTTGATTTATGAAGTGAAAGAATTTTGGCCAATGGCTATAATATGCGCTCACGATGGATGTCACACGGCTGGCATTCAATGCCGCAGTGCATTCTAGTACACCATACCAGTCGCATTTGATCGAGAAAACACACACTAGGGTCGTGTTCCCGCGAGTAGTGTGAAAAAATCACTTTACACGACGTTAGGCTTTGGATGATCTCAATGCTCGCGATGTGTGTTCACTTTGGTGCTGGTGGTGTGGTGGTGGGGGGTAATTCAAGAAGTGCTTAAATATGTCACAAAAGGCTAGGAGCAAGTATGTATGATTCATTCAGGAACGTGGGGACTAGTCGTGGTGATATGATAGTAATGTGTACCTACATATGGCCAGGTGTTTGAATCGATTGGATTTATAAGCTGCAGAATACAAGTAAATCAGTCCACAGATATGGGGGTCTATTAACTACACTAAGAATTGCGCAAACAAGGGTCTGGACGTCAATCGTGGAGTCGCTCTACTGTGCAGCAGCGGAGGAATACAAAGTCCCTGCGGAGTAATTCCGAATCTCGCAGAACAATAATGTGGGGCGGGTGAAGACGTCAATGTGTCAAGGTGGGGTTTGATGATGGTGGGGTATTGATCGATTGATGTTTGGCGGTTCTTGGTAAAGGAAAATCTCGGAAATTCAAGTTTTCGAAGAATAAAATAGTCAACATTGAAGGATTGGCTAACTTGGTTTATGCTAGACCGGCGGCCTCGAGCAGTATTCGTTCACGATACGTACATATTGTGATCCTTCACGATCAGATGGGATTTGGAATGCTCAATTGGAACCATAACTGGCAAAATTACACATGCTCAGGCCATTCAGGAGCAGATATTGTAAAATCAAGCCTATTGCGCTCAAAATAGCCGACATTGGCAAATCTTGGAGTATAATCGATCGGATAATCGAGTTCAAAAAATACAATTGATGTTGGGAATAGCATGCTGTTCTTGTTTTAGTTTTTTTTTTTTTTTTTTTTCCCTAGGCAATTACAGTGAACATCTCAAGTCATGCTCTCGAACAATTCCAAATACAGTGCTGGCTAGTGCATGAAGCGGAAATGTGCCTTGCAGTCGAACCAACGTGATGAAGGTCTCGCGCTAAGCAGGCCAGGGGCGGAGGTGGGGGAACCCCGATTACGTAGTAAATAATAGGTATGCGTATGTAGGTATTCCAAATACTGTAAGTGGGTATAATTCGAATCGGCACGACTGCGAATCGCTTCACAGCTCTTGTGGTCTCAATGGCAATTTGAAATATATACGGATGTTGAAAGTGAAGAATTTGACATGGCACTCTTATAGGTTGATGCCCTGAAACGGAATTGACTACCACGTGGTCATGAAGCTTGGAATTGATGTATAAAGTACTCGAACATTATGAAGTATGCGAGCTGGAAGTGCTGTTGTGTGATGCTGGTTGCAAACGACGCCTGCTAAGCCAAGCTTGTAAAACTCTAAATTGTTAAACTGGGCGGTCAGGCCCCAGAGCCGTCATGCTAGCGGCTACTCATAAACCAATGTTCGTTCACGGGGAGTCCCAACTGCCCTGAAATTCACCGAATTAACATTACTTTCTCAGACCACACTGATGCACGCAGCACATACCAACTTCCAAATACGACAGAATGCTGTCTTAGCCGCTTCGGATCAAGGCAATGCCGCGCCTAATTGAGGTACTAAAATTGAGATTTCAAAGCCGGATCAATGGGACGATGGGTCTGGTCAACCGGGGTCGACGGCTTGGGGGTGATTTGACGGCGAGAATCGGGATGTTGATGTTCAATTGTGGTAAACGTGCGAGTGATACGGGCAATCGAAGGGTATTAGCTTTGACCCTAGGGCCTTGGCGGAGAACTAGTCAGATCGGTGGGACAGTTTTGAAAACTGGGCAGAGCCGGCAGCGGACAAATTGGCATCTCCTATGAAGGAATTGAAGTGCAAGCAGTAAGGACGGTGCTTACATACCTCTGGCTCTCAAGGCCCAGCCCAACTTTTTCCTGCTCAGTCTATATCTACAATAGGCTAGCACGCATTATCTACTGCACCCTAGAAAGGCACTTGCAAAGGATCTGCAGCATGAGCATGATCTACCTGCAGGAAACACTGGCTCAAATGAGATGTACATTGCAATATATTGAGATGCAGATATGACGGAGTGGGCTGTAAACCTGGTCCAGAAGGTGCTATGTTTCCTTTGTGACATCTCAAGATGTCCACCAGATAGAATAAATGCGAGTCGACAATCAATTGCAGTTTAAGCCCCAGGGTTGCCAATATGAAATTTGTCATAATCAGCTCGTCCGTCACGATCAGTGCAGAACTTGGGCATGCAGGGAAGGCTTGAGATGAGCTTCGGGAATATAGCTTTGAAGATCAAAGCGCCGTTCGTCCTATAATAGCATTCCGAATTTGGTGTGAGGCTAGCTATGGCTTCCTGGCAGACGCACTCCTTGAGAATCCCAACTCTCACAACTTTCTCATCTCCACCTTCCCCAAGTCAGCAAGATATGTAAAATTCTCAGGTCCGGTCGAAATCTACTTAAACACCACGAGTCCCCCGCAATCTTCTCTAGGCAGATCTAAATCAGGCATCTATATTTACAGGACGTCAAGGTCCGCATATACATACTTGGAAAATATCTATAAACGACTCTCTTCGCTATTCATCACTTTCTTTGAGAATACTGCGGTCGCCACTGCGACATAGCGGAAGCTATGGTACAGCTCGACTCATGTACTGCAGCAAAGACTACTCCTAAAGATGTAGGGCTTAAGAAGCTTCCTACCCCTCCCGGTGGCAACAGCCCAAAACAGCGGCCTAGTAGCCGCCCACCGACTCCTCCCAAGGAGATCATCGACATCCGTTCGAACAAGCCTGAAAACTCCTTGAAAGTCCAAATAGCTGGGATGTTCCTGGACATGAATGTGAATACAGGAGAGGAAAGGGCACTTCCTACCTTGCTACTCTATGATGCAGAGGGGCTGAAGCTGTTTGAAAGGATTACATATCTGGAGGAGTATTACCTTACAGGAGCGGAAATAAGTGCATTGAACCGGTGGGCAGAGAATATTGCTGAAAGGATTCCTGATGGAGGTGTGTTGGTTGAGCTGGGGAGTGGGTGAGTATCGAACTGGAATTTTCCCAGGATAGCTGTTCTGGATTTCTTTGTAGGCAATACAAGCAACTAGGAGTTGCATGAATGAATTCATGCTAATGAGAACGGCTTTTGTCGAAAATTTCAGAAATCTCCGCAAGGTGTCAATCCTGTTGCAGGCACTCTCCCGCTCTAGGAAGTCCATTACGTACTACGCACTTGACGTTTCACAACCCGAATTGGAACGAACCTTGTCCCAGATCCCCAATACGGTACACGATAACGTCACATGTCTTGGCTTACACGGCACCTACGACGATGGGTTGGAGTGGTTGTCGTCAAACCCCGTTACAAAGGGTAAAAAGAAGTGCATTTTGTGGCTTGGATCGTCGATTGGCAATTTCGACCGCGACGACGCGGCGGCCTTTTTGAGGAATATTACCGATACCGCCATGAATGTGGGGGATATGATGCTTGTAGGGATCGACGGGTGCAAGAAGGAGGATAAGGTGTGGACAGCATACAACGACCCGCATGGAGTGACGAGGGAGTTTGAGCTCAATGGCCTGAAACACGCGAACATTATGCTAGGAGAGGAGGTATTCCGTGAGGAGGACTGGGACTATGTGGGAATTTGGAATAAGCAGGAGGGAAGGCACGAAGCGTATTTTGTTGCACTGAAAGATGTGCAGATTGATGCAGCCAAGCTCGGGAGGGCGGACGCTGGGATCGTCAAAATCAAGAAGGGCGAAAGAGTCAAGATTGAGAGAAGCTACAAGTTCGATAAGGATGAAGTGAGGCAGATATGGGAGGGGGCTGGATTGGTTGAGGCAGCGAAATGGGGTTGTGAAACTGGAGATTACAGTTGGTCTCTCCCCTAGAACTTTCTCCTGATACCCGAGATTTGGTATGCTCACTTTGTGTGAATTGTGAATGTAGACCTGCATCTTGCCTACAAACCCCCATTTAGTTTCTCACTGAAATCGGAGCAATATGCGGAGTTGACATATCCGACAGTTTCGGACTGGCACGAACTATGGAAGGCATGGGACACAGTTACACTCACTATGATTCCAAAGTCTGAGCTTCTAAGCAAACCGATTGACTTGCGAAACCCGTGTATATTCTACTTTGGACATATACCCACCTTTCTGGACATTCATGTTGCTCGAGCGTTAGGCAACAAGAGGCTTGTGCCTGAACGATATCCGCGCATCTTTGAGCGCGGAATTGACCCGGATGTGGAGGACCCGATCAAATGTCATCGTCATAGCGAGATTCCGGAGCAGTGGCCTGATCTTGAGGAAATTCTAGCTTTTGTGTCGAAAATCAGAAAAAGGGTTGAGGGATTATATGAGGAGGGTGGGGAAAGGTTGGCCCCTCGATGGGGGGTGTCGAAAACGAAAAAGCTGAAGAGAGCACTGTGGATGGCATTTGAGCATGAGGCGATGCACTTGGAGACATTGCTGTATATGCTACTTCAGGCACCGTGGACGCGCCCTCCGAAGGAGGTGGTTAAGCCGGATTGGAAAGCTGAAGAGCAAAAGTTACAAGAACAAGACTTGGAATATAACCCATGGGTGGAGATTCCGGAGCGGGAGATAACCATCGGCATGGATGATTTGGAAGCGGAGGATTTGGATGAAGTGGATAGAGGAGAGAGGCATTTTGGCTGGGATAATGAGAAGCCGAAGAGGAGTGGGATTAGAGTAGGAAAGTTTATGGCGAAGGCAGCACCGATTAGTGTCGGAGACTATATGGATTACTTAGCCACGACAGTGAAGGGTGATAGGGATATTGAGAAGCTGCAGGTCCCAGCGACCTGGACACGGAATGATACGTCGATCCAAGAAGCAAAGGACGCAGACATCAAAGACAGAATTCGAAAGAGCTTCTCGCTGAAGACATTATTTGGGAAGCCGTTGCCGTTGACGAATGCATACGCCTTATCACTCCCTGCAGTGGCGTCCTATGACGAGCTTACACAGTGTGCAAAGTTCATTGGAGGGAGGATTCCTACAAGAGAGGAGGTGCAAAGTATCTACGAATATAAAGAGGCCATGCATGAGGATGGGGGTCTGGGAAAGAAAGACGCACGGAAGATCAGCGCGGTGAACGGAGAGATGAATGCTGGCGGAGTACAGGAGACACCCCCTTTAGATTTTTTTGTCGGGTTTGGGAAGGAGGCGAGGGTGGGGTTTTGTGGATGGGGGTGGGAGAGTGTAAGGGGAGGTATGGATGGTAAGGAAGGAGTGGATGTATTGAGGGGAAGAGGAGAGACAGGAGGGGCGTGGGAGTGGACGAGTTCGGTCTTGGAACGGCATGCGGGGTTTGTGGAACAGAGGGAGTATCCGGAGTACACAGGTATTTTTTTAAATTCCGAGATGCCCTGCCCTTGAAAGGGGAACTTTACTGATTGGGGGTTTTGATGACAGCGGACTTCTTTGATACAAAGCATAATGTGGTGTTGGGAGGGAGCTGGGCAACGCATTCGAGGCTGGCAGGAAGGAGGACTTTGTGAGTTCTTTGCCTTTCACTTGGATTATGAGGGGTACACAGGGACTGACGTATAACTTGTGACAGTGTGAATTGGTACCAGAGGAATTATAGATACACATGGTGTACAGCGAGGGTGGTGAAGGATGTTGAGTGAGTGTGTGTGTAGTGGGAAATTTGAACGAGTGTCAGATTAGCGATGTGGAGGGATAACTGGATGGTCGTCGTGTCAGTATTATTAAAATAGGAGTGCAGATTGCGGACTAGTGATGAGATGTATAAGGGGTTAGAGCGCAAGGCGGAGGAATTGTGATTTGCAGCTGGATGTGGGTTTTGTATTTGAGGATGTTGGATATGAGTGAACTTTTGGGTTTGGAGGCTAATGTGCATGGTAATGATTGGGTACGCCGTTAAGTGTACTCTAGCTGGGCTGATGGATCTCCTTCGTTTCTCCTTTTTTTTTTGCTCAATTGCTATTAGCCTGAAACAAAAGTTTTTGTTTTGATAGTTGTATATACAATTTTTTTTTTATTGCTATTGAATTCCTGATATGATCATAGTTCGTTTGGTGTTCGATTACGGTGGGTGGCACTAATTGTTTATGGTACCTTGCCAGGCCATAAGCATACTGTTTATGTGAAAAGCTTTGTAATAAGTATCACAATAGGGATATCGATGGATGGATGGGAAGTTAGCGGAGAGGTAGTGCTGTGAAGTAGAAAGGAAGATGGTTATCTCCCGGTATATATTTTCTGTTGTAAGTTAGTTTTTTAGCTCTTGCCCACTCTGGCCCCCATACGGTGGTAATGGAGATCGTGTGTGTTTAAAAATATTGTATAAGTAAATAAACAAATAATAAAATGGCTTTGGGGAGTAAAATTGCTGATTGCTGATTCTAGGCCAGGCACTCACGCCATATGTATGGACATGCCCACCTTTTTTTTTTTTATATGGTATCTTGGAGATATAATGGATTTAGCGCATACAGCATAATTACGTGTGATATATAGTCTGTAGTACGGATAGTATCTTATTCAGGGCGTTACACACAACTCAGGGTAACCCTCTACCACCCCAATACTGCATTTAGTATGAGATTTTATCAACAAATACCGTTTCTTGAAATTTGACAACTCAGGTTTCCTTTTTTGTTTTGTATTTTTTTGTTTTTTGTTTTTGCCGTCACCCGCTCGCTCACTTGCAAACAAAAACTCTCGAATGTTTCCCGAAACATAAAAAATTGAATTCCATCCCCTCCACCCTCCCCCACACCTTCTTCACTCACTTGCTCACTACTAACCGCCCTCCATTTTGGGAGGTAAAGATTAATAAAAAAGTAAAAAATAAATAAAAATAAATGAATCTCACCACAACAAAACCAAAAACAAAAACAAAAAAGGCAAAGGCAACATTCTTTCATTCCATTTGATTACTTGTAACTAATCTCAAGTAGAGCTATATCTTCAATTTCGAACGTACAAATACTTTGCACAAGTCAGCACAGCTAAAAAAAAAAAAAAAAAGAAAAAGAAAAAGCGTACATCACTCTCTCACCGTACACACATGTAGCAAAATAACATCACGGGGACGTAAAAGCGAAAAAAAAAGGAATAAAAAATAACAAATAGCAACGTATAAGGTAAGTTAACACATGGCACAGAAGAAGGAGGATTTCATGAGAAGAAAAAAAAAGGAAGTTGCAAAATCAAAGATTTCTTAAAAGCCAGAGGAGATGAATAAAGGATGAGAAAAAAAAAAAAAAAAAAGAATAATGAAGAAAAGAAGTTGTCAATGCCAGGCGCCAGGCTCATCGCGCTCCGTGCAGATCCAAGGTAGCTGAAAGTGAAAGGAGGACTTTATAATCAGCAAGGGAAAAAGAAAAAAGTGAATATGAAAAAAGCAAGAAAGAAAGAAAGAATCCCTTCCAATCCAACAGCCTAGTCTAATGCTAAGTAACCCTCCCCACCTCTTCCATTCCCGTGCGTCATACCCATGCCCGTCATTACCTTCCCAAGTACTACTAGCATCCCTACTGCCCTCCACTCAACCATCCTCCCTGCCCTTGCTGCGCCTGCTGCTGATGGTGGTGGAGCTTCTCCCCCAACCCTAGCGCACTTTCCCCCACGTCCATCATCGGTATATCTGACATCTCCGCCGCTCCCCTTTTCTTTCCCGCCGGCGACATCGGCGGATGCGGAGGCGAGCACGTGATAATCGTTTGTGGCTCCTGCTTGATTTGCGGCATGGGATTGCCGCTCGTTGAGGTGCTGGAGGCCGCCGCGGTACTGGCGGGAGGAGACTTATTGATCGCATGCCACCGGTCCGGAACCGTGCTGCCGGAGGCAGTGGTAGTGGTAGCACCTGGGGTCGTAGTGCTGGAACTCGAGATGGCGGGTTTGGTGTCTATCGAAGGGGAGGAACGTGGCGGCTGAGATTGAGAATCGGTTGGGCCCGACTGGGTAGGCTGCTGATGGAGCTGATGCGAGTGGTGATGATGTTGGACCTGCGGCGGCTGCGGTGACACCCTTTTCTTGCTCTCAGCTGGCGTGCTCCCCGCGCGGCGTTGACCAAACCCCGAAGACCCGGAGGGCACATTCAGCGAGCCGTGGCTATAGGAATGCGAGTGGCCATGTCCGTGATGCTGCTGTTGTGCGGGTGGAGGGGGCGGCGGCGTCTCGACCCAACCCGCCAATTCATCCCGCCCTAATCCCCAAAACATGCGCTCGAACCGCACATACTCCTCCTGTGTCGGTCGCTCAAGCCCATAACCGCCATTCACCTTATGCCGGTACTGTGAGTAATGCGACCCAACATGCCACCCCATCGCTGCAGACACCCGAGTATAGAACCCCGCGAGTCGCATCAGCCCGTCACTCCACCTCCGTCCATCCCCACCCCCTAGACACCATCTCGCCATGAATCTCCTCAACTGACTGGCGGCAGTCTGCACATGCGGGTTCTCGTCGATGTCACCACCACCTACAGCCGCGAGGAGCTTCTCCTCATCCATCCCCGGGAACGCAGCTGCGTACACGCTCCACACCCCCGCAACGTACACTGCGTATCCGACGAGCGGAGTCTCGACGCCGACGTTCCAATCTGTCAAGCCCTTAACTAAATCCAGAACACCCCGTGCGGCGCGAAAAACCTCCTTGGCGGAGTCGAGGACGTGAGGAGGGGCCCTAGTGGAGTGCGTGCTGCCGCCGTTGGGAGGGAGGAACGGCATATTGACGCGGTGGAGGACCATACGGGAAAGGAAGTTGATGACATGGATAATCGCGTAAGACGTGGAGGATTTAGAGTGGATGTGGGCGTTAAGGTTATCAGGGGAGAATGTGAGATTAAGCGGCAATGGAGCAGAGTATGTGTTGATGAGGTCGCGGAGTTGGGTAAATGATGGTGGAGGTGTCGGCGGGTATGGTGTAACAGTAGGCTCCCCGTTGACAATCGTCTGGGTCACCGAGCTCTGTTGATGTTGTAGTTGGTATGAGGGTGGTCCACGCCACCTCCGCACCCGACCCCAGATCTCCATCCCCCTAATGATCCTGCTGAGCTCTCCCTCCTTCTCTCCAACCTGCCACACCACCCCCGTATCTCCCTCCGCACCCGAGTCACCACTGCCGCCGCCTCCACCTCCACCGCCATCATCTCCGCCAAAGTACCCTACGTCTCCACCTCCGGATCCAATCCTCAACACACCCGTCCCAACCTTTTGCCCAAACAAAAATGATTGATCGTTACAGGGCAACCTCACCACCCCCGCCGCCGCCCCGCCGTCCTCTTCCTCCTCCTCCGGATACTCAAACTCATCCTGCACGACCGTCGGCCTCCTCATCTTCAACCCATTTATATCCTCCAACCTAATCGCCAGCTCCCTTCTCGATCCCTTCGTCAGCGCCCGGTCCAGCATGAAAATCGACCAGAACGTGCGCCGCGCGATTTCTTCCTGTATCACCAATTCCTTCTTTTCCTTCTCCTTTGCCTCGCTCCCGGTGGTACCCGTGCCGGACGCTCCGCTCGAGCTCAGCTTTCGCCTTTTTCGGGACGCGGACGCGGGGTCGTCAAGTTCCATTGCCGATCCTGAACCACCATTTACATCGTCGTCGTCCTCTGCAGCTGCGGACGCGGCTGTCGATGCTGCCGCAGTGGTAGGTGCACTTCCACCTGTCCTCCCCAGACCCAGCATGGACGCCATCCTCGCCGCCAATCCAACCCACAGCTGCGCGCGCTCAGCGCGCCCTTCGCCAATCCATTCATGCACAGCCAACATCAGCAATGCCTGCACCTTCTCCATCGTCGGCTGCGATATTGCGACGTCTCGTCCAGTAGGGATCGTGGGGCCAAATAAATGCTTCCTCAGCACTGCCGAGTAGAACTCGCCAATTCTCCTTCCTTCAGATGCGGTAGACGCAGATGATGCTGCTGCTGCTGCTGCCGCCGCAGCCGCGGCGCCCCCATGGCTTGACTTACCCGGCTTGCCTCCAGGTGCAGTAGAAGGTGGGGGAGCAACGGACTGCGCATACGCTTGATGCAGCTTCATGAGTGGAGGGTAGAATCGGCCCATAAGGGTCAGAATACCAAGGCAAAGTGGGTAACTTGTCTTATCGTCACTGCTTGATGTACTTTTTGACAATATATGCTGCGATGGCAGTTGTAGGCGGTTTGTTGAGAGGAAAGTCGGAGCATGGAGGAACGGGAGTTCAGCAGAGAAATGATGTTTGTAGTGATCGTGCTGTAGCACCAATAGTGTGTCAATATTAGCCCATTCCTTTCCTCTGCCACATTTACGTTGAAGAGGAGAAAGAAGTAACTCACCATATTTGTCCAAAACTGCCATGTCAAGTTCGTATCGCACAGCACCTCCTCCGCGGACGGTATTCCCGTCCCTTCCACCAACGCACCATATATCGATACCGGCATTCCCCCTTGTCCCGCTGCACCACCTGCAGCGCCAGCAGCGCCCGCGCCAGAAACCCCTCCTGGCCCTGTCACTCCTTTCACTTTCCCCCCCATGCCACCCAAATCACCCTTAACTCCCATCGTGCCTAATCCCTGGCCCCCTCCGACACCTGTTCCTCCTGCACTGGCCCCATGGTGCCCAGTTGTCCCTCCCCCATTGCCTCCCACTGACACGCCCCCAATAACACCCTGCTTCTTCGGAGGCCTAGGCCTCTGCGCTGCGGCTGCGGCGGCTGCCGCGCTCTGTCCTTGAGGTCCAACCCCTGCCTGCACGCCTACCTGCCCCTGATGTGCTGTACTAACCACATGTTGTCCCCCTTCCCCGCCCGTCGTCCCCGCTGTTGTCGTCGTCGAGCTCCCCGCTGCCAGCATCTGCCCTCCGCCCGTCCCTGGGACGGGGTACAAACAGTCCCTTCCACTTGACTCGCATGCCTTGCACACTGTATTCACCCCCGCATTCACACACTTCACCTTACTCCTGCGGCACCGCGCGCAGGCGATCGAGCTCCGCATTTTGGGCGCCGCGGGGATGGGCGTTGGGGTGACGGACGTGCTTGCTGGTAGCGTCGTGCTTTGGTGCGGGGGGCCGCTGTTGTGAATCGGAATTGTGGACGAGTGGGGTTGTTGTGGTGCCGCAGCTGATGAAAAGGAAGAGGAAGATGGATTCGCCGTTGTGGCGTTGCTGGGCGCAGAGACTGCGGAAATTTCTGTCAGTGGCGGGAGACTGTTGGAGACGTTGTTGTTGTTTTTGGTGATGGAAATGGTGGAACCGGTGCCCGCGCCGACAGACCCTGACCCGACGGCGGCGGCTGTGGTGGCTGTGGCGGGGTGGTTTGGTGTGGGAGTTGGGGATGGAATGGTGGATGCTAGTTATGGAGGCCGCGGATGGGGCGCTCGCTTGCTTGTTGATTGTAATGAGAAGTCGGAATACGAGTGTTTCGCTGTTGTGAGCGTTAACTACAGGCTGGTCGAAGTGTCAGTATCTCTTTTGTCCACAACGAATACGAAGTATGCGAAGCAAGTGCAATCGTATAAAGATAAAAATCAAAATCAAAAAACAAAGAATCCAATGCACGGCAAGAGCGGATAAAAGCCTCCTTCAGGCTCCTCTGCGCAGCCGTATTTCACTCCACGGGAAATCACACCCTACGCCGGCGGACTCTGACAAGAAACCAGTCACGACGTCAGCTGTGGCGAGGCCCTCGATATCCCCGGGAGCAACGGGCTCAGTGGCGACCTATATATACTAGGAGACATTATTCCCGGCATCGATAGCGCCGTTGCGTACGGCGCTACAGTTGGGCCGGGCTCTCGGCGCACCGATATTCGATCAGGAACAACCGCAACTCTTTCGCACCACGAATGAATGGGAATATTCGGACCATTCGGTCGGGAAGTGCAGAAGGTGCAGGTGTATGCAGGACGATAACCATAGCGCGATATCAAAAACGGAAGAAAAAAAAAAAAAAGAAAGAGAAAAAGTCTAACAAAAAAATAAAACTAAAACAAAAAATCAGAAGCGTAAGATCATCGTCCACCATGCGGGTCCCGCGCGCATTGCTGCTTGGGCCCCGATCGAGCGATCAGTGGCCGGTCGGGGAACCGGTCGGGGACATCGGGAGCGGGAAGTCGAGCAAAGGCCACAGTGGTTTAAAAAAAAAAAAAAAAAAAAAAAAAACGAATGAAATGGGCTAGTTTGTACCATTTTCATTCAGGCACCTGATCTCGTACCCAGCCTTCCTCAGGTACCCAAGAAAGGCACCCCCAAAAAAATGCCCAAAACTCAACTTTGCAAAAGAAACGCAAAACTCAAAACAGGAACTGCGAAAAACAACCGATAACGGCAGAGTATTTAAAAAAACAAAAAACAATAATAATAAATAAATAAATAAAAGCAGAAAACTAAAAATAAAAATATCGACGGGCCTTACCTCCTTCTCAAATTCCAAATGTCCCTGTTAAATCCTCAAGTTGGAAATGCCAATGCTGAACTTCAAGGGGGTAAGAGAAATAATAATAGTAATGTAAAAGGAAGATGCCGATTTATATGTTCCTGTCGAACCTCCCTGTCCGGGTTGTGTTCGGAATCTCGGGACTCGGGAACGTCGGGGATCTCGGTCTCTAAATATCAGGAGGCGCAGCACAAGTCAGTCAAACCACAGAAAAAGAAAAAATAAAAAGCACAAAAAAAGAATTTCAAAGCCGAAGCAACCCCCCACCCCCCCAACCTCTCCCGGCTTACTCTCCCTCTCTATAAATATTTTTTTTTCTGCGGGGTGGACTGCCGGGAATTTGGGGAAGCGCTGGGGACGGGCAAGGGCGGTTGCGCCGCGGAGGCTGGGACTAGTGCTTGGGGAGACCAAGACTAGGTAGCTTGGCGCGCAGCACGGCAAGTGCAAGACCGGGACAAGAAAAAGGAAGGAGGGCAGCACGGCGGCGGGAAGAGGGAAATTAGAAATACGTACCTATTTGAGAAGGCGGAATTCAAGAGGAAAGACGGGGGGAATGCTGAAGGATGCGGCACAGTAAATGAGTTTTGAAAAAATAAAAGGAAAAATCGGAAATGAATAAAATGACACACGTGAATCAATCCCGACCGACGCACAGGACACTGCCTGCTGACTGGGCCGTGAAGGTCCGACCGAAAATTAGCCACTTATTGTGTTGCGGACGCAGGCGCCGGAAGGAGCGCAGCGTTGTTTGGGCAGTCGAAACTTCTAGGCTTTTTTCGGCGCCCCCAAACTCCTCCAGTGTATTGTCTCAGAACCAACCCGCACGCCCCAAAAATAGGACAAACTTAGGTATAACCGACAAAAAATCGCGTTGTGTCTGCGTCAGGCTATGAGTCGAACTGTGCTGTGAGTCTGTCGCACCGTGACCCGGTCGACGTCGACGTCGTCGCAATCACGGTCCCCGTTCAGCGATCAGCGCTCGGCGAAACCTGAGTGATAAAAACCGCGCTGGTAGAAATTCTGTTGCAGCTGGTTGGTCGCTCAGGTACCGCCTAGTCAAGTCGGGCGCTGTATTAACCCGGCGCAACCGAAAAGCAAAAGCAGGAATTTCTGTTCTTGTCCTTCTCCAAGGTTAAATGTTACCGTTTCACTGGCGGAACCAGCCCCGACCCCGCATACAAAATCAGAGAGGCGGAGTGCGCGTCTGCGCGGGCGAGGATGATTGGTGTGGCGATGGGGGGATATGGAAGGGATGGGATGGGATGGGATGGATGGGATGGGATGGGATGAGATGGGATAGGATACCGAACGAGTCGAATGAGTTCCCTGTAGTTAGTTAGGTTCGGTCGTAATAAGTATGCAAGCGGTACAATCCCGTGTTTGTTTCGTTTGGCGGGTTCGGTGTGTTAGTGTACGACTATAGGCCACTGGTGGTTGCCGTTGTAGGAATAGCTTGATATTCGGCGGCGGCGGCGATAGTGAGAGATGCCGAACAAGTGTTGAGAAAATGAGATGTTAGGATGATCAATCCGACTCGGAACTAAACAGTACACAGCTGCGTGTCGAATGAAAGTCCACTCAATCGGGCGGATTGAATGGGGCGGACTAAATGAATAGTGTAGAACTTGGTGGGGGAGACGTTAGCAGGCAACTGGTGGGTGAGATAGCGCAGCGCCGGTTTCAGTCTGTTGTTAGGCAAACGTAATCCGGTACTGGGAAGAATTGGGGCGATGGGGTATTGTTGAGCCCGTTTTCCCGTTTGTAGCAATATGATTCGGTGCCGAGTCTCGGCGGCGGGGACGGCGGCGACGACGACGAATCTTCCCCACGGCTTTCTGGATTCGAACTCGAGATGGATAATAAGGTGTGGTAAGGTGGTGGTTGCGGGCGTAATCCCTCTATGGGGGCAAGTGTTTCTCTTGCAATTGCGGCCCGGCGCGGCTCGCTCGGGCGGTGAGTGATAATGGTGGCGGGTAACGGGCGGTGTGGGGGTGGGAACGCCAGGCTATGGTTGGTAATCCTTTGGTGGCGCAAGGTAATTGTCAATTGCCGGGTCTATGCTTGGTGGACCGTATTCGTTCAAGACAGTAAGTATAACCCTTTAGATTGACAGTAGGTAGAGCGAGTGAGTGGAGAGGTAAGGATACGTGATGTGCGGCACTGCTTATGATACGCGCGCGTATGGGCGTGGGCGTATTCGACCGTGGGAGTTAGTACGTGAGGAGGATGACAAACTATGATAGGCCTTTCCCAGATCCTCAGAAAAGGATTGAGCGGAGGATATAGAGATATGGGAACAAAAGCGTGTATGCGGGGACTGTTTGGTGAATGTTGGGAGGACAGAGGCGTCAAAACGTAAAGTCGTATAGATACGCAAAACGGAGTACTTTTTTTTTTTTTGGTGCTTCGGAAAGTGTACTATGGTTATGAAAATAGATAGAAGAAAATGGCAAAAATGATGTGTCACTGGCACGGTGTAGAGTTTGATATCCCGGGGATGGAGGGATATGTATCGATACTATAGGCGCCGTGTGTCTGTCGTGCGTGCGTTGCGTGTTCGAGCCGTGTATACGCGGGAGTGCGGGATACAGGTGAGATGGGAAGAGGGAGGAGGAGGGAAAGGGAAGGGAAGAGAACGGGAGGCGGAGTGGGTGGAAAGGGAGCGAGTGCTTGGGAAGCTGGAAAACTCGGGCGGCGGAAATCTCACTCGGAATTGAGGGCGGTGGAGGGGGGGGGGGGGCGGGCATGCGGCGGCGGCGGAGTATGGGCAAGCTGCCGCTTGAGCGACAATGGACGGAGGCGAATGCACCTGGGTGAATGGGAAAATGAGTATAATCGGCGTGCGGATGGGCGCGGCGCGGGGTGGGCGCGCAGGTGACTCGAGCGAGTGAGCGCACGACGATCGCCCCGTCTCGTCTCGCCTGGCTAGCCTGGGTGCGTGAAATGGGGCCGAACTCAAGCCAGGCAGGCAGCAGGCGGGCAGGGCAGGGCAGGGCAGGGCAGGGCAGGGCGGGCAAGCCGTCCGGCGCTGGGAAGGGGAAGCCTACGCCGCGCTAGGGAAAGCAAGCGCTGGGCTCTGCGGTGTGGTGGGCGGCGGCGGTGTCGGTGCTGCAGGCCGTGGCCGTTAGCGGAACCACCGCGCATCCCCCTCTGCGCTACAGATCGCTGGCCTTACGGGGGTCGCGGTGGCCCAGCCGGTAATATTGAGCAATTACGATACATATTGCTGGCTGCTCTTATCCGCTCCTCCAGCTGGGAAGGGAGGTAGAGCGCATCCCTTTTGGCTCTCCTGGCCGTGCTCCCCTTCCTTTCGCTTCCCTGCCCTGCCCTGCCCCCGCCCCCCCACCCGAGCCTCAATTCCCTTTCTGCGTCCCGCCGGATCTCGTACTGGCAGCCAGCCCGTAGCACATATAATCCACAGGCACATACGGCAACTACATCGTATTTCTATCACCCTAGTCTGGGCACGAGACTATGTACCATCACCCCCAGTTACCCTGCCCCCAGGCTCTTTACTTTTCCTTGCGCACCGCCGGTATGCACTGCTTGCATGCGCGGCGTGATGCGCAGGCCCAACCCCTCTCCACCCCCGATTTTTGCCAATCCCTTCCCTGCCATCCCCTTCCGCGTTCTTGCGGCATCCGGGAGGCGATGCACAGGCAAGCTTTGAAAAATGTTCTCAGCTGAACCTTGCCCCCCCCCCCCCCCCCCCTCCACCCGATATCGATGCCGTATCACTTTTCGCGCCCAGCGAACACCGGCACAGTTCCGTGTCCCAGAAACAGTGTTACAAAAACAAAAATGGATACACTACATAGAGCGCAAGCCTTAGCCACGCGAAAACGCCCAAGCTTACGGGGGCATCATAAGTCCACATCTTCGTTCCTCAGGAACACCGACCCACTAATAATGCTTCGCGCATACGTACTGGGCCTCGGGCCTGAATGGTCCCGCTGCAGAGACTTTATGCACTGCCACACGGGTCAAGTTCCCCTAGGCCGGTTACAGCTGCATCGACGGCGCACAATCGGGAGGATGTCGCTCTGGGAGTAGAGTTTCCATTTCCGAGTGCCTACCTAAATCTGCCGAGCGAACAACTTCTTGCTTTCCCCTTAAACACTCGAGCTCGGGTAGTCTTACTTTACATGTGGCGAATCTAAAGCCCCACGGCGGCACTACGTTCGGTCAGCCGTGTTCCTACAGCAAAGTGTAACGAACCCGTAGAGCGCCCTAGGGGCTTGGTATGAGACTAACGAGCCTGCGCCTATTTTGCTGTAATCTGAAAGGTACAGACTAGTCCAGTGTCCCGTGTCCGGCCGACCCAATTTTTCTGCTCCCTCCGCAGGCAGGAACCACCAAAGAACTACCCGCTGCTCTAACCGCCCTTCTGCCGCCAATCCATAAGAAATAAAATAGAACCCTATCTACACCTAGCCCTCCCCGCCCGCATGCGCATAATTACAAACAAGAAACTCAAAGGAGGTAACGCATTCGTCAAGAGGCAGCAAAAGTTGGGGAGGGGGTAAAGAGAAGAACGGGGATAGGTACCGAATACGGTGTAGCATCTATATCAGGTCGCACAGTTCTTAACTATTACATTTCCTTCAGATGTATAAATTGATGGGCTGTTAGCGCCCTGGACACCAATGAAAATTGAGGCCAGAATGTACTCGACAAGCCATGTACTCTCGTAGAGTTGCTAGGTGTGAAACCATGAAGGAAAGAACAGAGTACGAATTGTACGTGCGTGCATAATATGCAAACACTGGCGTGCTTATCCCGGAAAAGAGTCTGGCTGACAGATTTCACTGCAGACATGCAAAGGCACACCAGGTTGAGCCCAACACACCAACCGAGACCCCGCCCCTTCCACCAATGAAATCCCACAACCCGCGCAACCGCAAAGGACAGCTTGCACGGACCGGCCACACTCACGGCTTCGGAACAAGCCATACCATGTTCCTGCTGTGCAACTTGTGGACACCCTGCAAAAATCCAAGATAAGACTCTTTTATTATTTTTTTTTTTTTCCCTCGCGGCCTGCGCGTCGCACCCGCGCACAAGCGCTTTTCCCGCATCCCCGAACCACATGCGCACCATTTCTCCAATATGCAATAATCTCAAATTATTGGTTGCCCCCCCCAGTATCAAATTCTCATAACGTAATCAAATCATGTCTTGGGCCACCGGGATCGGTGTTACAAAACACATGAGACTCGGGCCAGGTGCGGTGACATGGTGGTGCGTTACCGGCTGCGGTACTGTAATGGACATCCGCGTGCCCAATGTTCAATCTGGATTGCTTGTAGCGAATTTAATCTAGTAATTTGTTCTCGTATCCAGACCCTCTACGGTATTAACTCAAGGCATGCGCGGGATCGAGAATTTGCTAGTAAAAGGGGCCTTAAAACTTATACTTCCCTTTTACCAGTGATGAAATTACATTCGCATTGCTATATCACAAGTAAATACCGGCTCCACAGCCGCTAGAACTGATTGATTAGTCGAACATCGGCACCAACCTCGGCTGCGCGGGGAGTGTGAATCGGCTGAACCGGTCGGCGCTTCACCGTGGGCATGACCGAGGCCGCACAGCTGCAGCCACCAGTACTTGGATACCCTGCGGCCATCGAAGACTAGTACCAGGAAGGCGACGTTTCGAGACGCGCGCACAGATGCGATGTGTGCTGTTTAATTTAACCATTGGGTGATCGACCACGAGTCTAGGTTTTGGCAGGCTAGGGACATGCATTAGACAGGAACCATGGGTGTCAAGGTTAGGTAGGGCGACAGTGTCGGGCCTCATGGATGTCAGTTCGGTTTGGTATTGCTTGGTGTTTTTTAAGGCGTCGATGCATCTCATGAAGTGTCCGTCAATCAAAAACAACGCTCTGGGTTTCGTGAATTCTTATGGCAGCAATGTTGATTACTATTTCGTGCATTCAAGCCAATTGAATTAGTATCTAGAGTTGTCTTACTGTATGTACCTTCCAAACCGTTCTCCAATTGCATGCCATTATACATGTCTACAATAATAGGAACCCATCCACCAGGTGAATCAGTACCTACACACTAGTGCTCTACAGCCGAAGAAGTCGGGGCAGGCAACTTTTGCCCTGGCAGATCACAAGCCAGGCAGAAGTCGCAGCCAGAATGCACCCTGTTTCCCTCCTTGCAGTCCTGTTCGTCTATCCCCTGCCCCAACACAGCAACTGGTTTTGAACCGGAGGTGGTTTAGAGCGGCGAGATGCCGGTTGGTAGGCGTCGGCGCCGGCATCGGGGGGGTGTTTAGATAAAGCTTGCAGTAGGAACTATAATTGGCGGGTATTGCAAGTCGGGATCAGAAACTCGTGAAAACTACTGCATGTGAAGAAGTTACTAGAAGCCGAACAGGACACTCTAGATAAGTCGTCGACATGCATTTTCTCATGCTATGTCCCACCGTAGTGCAAATAAAGTGCGCCCTATAACATGGATGTGAATTGGCCTCTCAAATAAACCTCACCACACGCGTGCAAGGATGCGAGCAAATATAGCATGATGACTCGATCGCGGCGTCGGTGTCGGGAAGGCGATGATATTAATCAATTCTTCTAGTACTTGCAGAGACAGTTCTTCTCTACCACGTAGTCCTCGTTTGCAATGGTGTAAATAACCTTACTGTGACAACTAAGGCTTGGAGTTGGCAATGACACTAGCCACCAGGAGACAGTTCGAATCGACTTCCCGTTAGACGAAATGCTTGCAACTCAACTTTAAAGTACCACGTCCCAAGCTTGTGGAGGTGACAGCTAGAAACTTTATCAGCTAGACTACTTAAACTATGTAGTCAGCACTCTAGTTACGGGACTACACCCAAACCTTGAAAAACCAGATATCGGAATCAGTGGTGATGTAAGGATGGGGAAACTTTAGGCTCGGCAGCTACGTTTGTCAACCTGGTTCAATCAGGCCGGTGCAACATTAGAAAGGCTGCAGGCGGTCACGGTCAACTCAGCTTTTTTGCCCCCGCAGACGTCCTAGGTCGGGGCGATCGGTGCCGATCATCAACAGTATGTTGCAATTGTTTGCACGCAGCCGTGCCGGGGGGCGGGGGGCGGGGGCTGCTGTATTTAGAAAGAATGCAAAGAATGTTTCCGTGTGCCTAAGCTAGAGGCAGGTCTTGCTTTTGCGATGACTCCTGAAGCGGGGGGGGCTCAAGATTTTTTGGACAGCCTTGCTTGAGCAGGCTCAGGAGGCGGCGTGGATACTAGTAGGATTCCCCCGATCTTCACAATGACCGATGCATGCGGGAAGAGGGCCACGGGGTGCCGGTCGCGGTTCACGGGCACTTTGTATCAGGTTGGAGCGCTCCATTAACCTTTGCTATTGGGCGTTGAAACCGTAAAGTTTCATTCGAAGAGAACAGTTCTTGGTGGGACGAAACGAAAGGGATAAGTTTCTTTGGGGAAAAGAACCCTTCTAACGAGAATTCCGGGAGGGTGTGGATGGCGTCATACAAAATAACTAAGATGGTTACCTAACTTGAAACTGCATCCTATGCATAAAGACTAGGACTGCTGATGCGTTCCCATGCATGAACATCTTAACGTCAATGGCGGAATTTAGGTTGAGGACCTGCAATGGAAGAAGGGTGCATACCTAGCGATCCCATGTGGTAAAGGCGCAAAGCAAAAGGGACCAGTTATTGCAGCTGCCCCACAAAAATTCCTCGGCTCTTAGAACGTCTGGCCTCGTCCAATAGCTGCGAGGACAGCCTCAGCTTGAATGCATGTCAACAGTTGTGGTGAGGCTGCACATGTCTCAGCCAGGCTCCTATGTCTTTATTGCTGAGTATCGTTCAAAACACCATGATACACTACTTCAGCTAGTTCATTATCTGCGCAGCTCCTAGCAGCTCATTCCCTCACCTGTAGCTAGTAATTAGTTCAATTGCTAAAGCTTCCAGCTCATTGTGCGCACTTGCATCCCAGCAACGTTGAAGTTTGCATAGCCACACACGGCCCGCCCATTATCGAAGGACAGCAGCGGGCCGGCAGATCGAACCACATATAGCCTCGAACTCTCCATTGAGAGCATTGGTGCCTACCAGGCAGCAGTAAAGCTTGCTCTGCTATGACAAAAGGGCAGTAGCGAGAAACGGGTTGATCAAATTGGGTATGTTGTCCGAGTTCATTAGCCACCGTTGCAGCCCAGGTCCAATTTCCAAACGGCTTGCGATGAGCGGGGACATTTGATATTTGCCCGTGCAGCCTTGCCAGTAACATATTTGTTGAAATATGCTTGCTTCTAACGCTAAGCAGTGGTTTACATGTAGTACTCGTTGCCTCATATCATGCTATTGTGTTTGCAGCTTAGTGAGCAAACTACGAAGGCTCGAGAGATCTAGAACGGCTGTATGGTCACCTTAAAAATTGACGATAACACTGAGTATGAAGTTGACGGCGCATCTATAGGTCATGGGCTAGTGGATAGATTACTATGTGTCTACTTGCATGAAAATGGCTGCAGAGAACATGAGAATGCTTATAAATGAATGGGGCCCTGAAACGGCCCAAGTAAACAAGCATAGCAGGTATAGGAGGTGAGTGTATTATTATGTACATGTACTATAGTACCTCAAGTGTACATGCAGTTGGCTCTCGCATGCTCAGCCCTGTATTCGAGTTCGTGACGTTAAGCCGTTGTATTTGTGTTTGAATCCAGCGCACAGGCCAGTTACATCATATAAATTCTAACGGTGTTCTTGTTCGGCTTGTCCTGCATATGCAACCAGCGCTCAGCGATTAAACTTATCAGTTTAGTGGAATATTGGGGAATGGTTGCTATCTGATCGTATCAATAATACCTCCCAAAAGCAGAGACTCAAAACCCCAATTATGTTATGCGCTGTTCCCTAGTTGCACAAGCGTCGATGCCTGCAGCATTTCTTCGCTTATTTGATAGGGTACATTTTGGTCGGGTGCAGGGTTGGATTTAGGAAGGTAATAGATTGCTCCAATGCTTCCACAGCGTGCGTGCCGATGTGCGGATTGCGGGGGGTGAAAAAGCAGCGGCAAATGTGTTTGTCCGCGGACTTGATGCCTCGGCGGTGTGGGACAGGCGGGAACGCTATCATAAGAGGAACGGTTGACGTGAGGATTTGTATTACACTCGTTTATGGGGCTAGGCCTGTCGTACAATTGATTGATAAATTCGAGGTTGAACATATCAGAATATAGGACCAATCATTGTCACCTGAATCGATTTGTTACTCCGAGACCGGATCAAAACAGAGTAATCAATCTTTGTGACTTTTTAAGTCGGCAGTTTGCCGCTTTCACAAGGCTGCTGTTTCAGCTGGATATTAACATCTCGGAGCGATTTCTTTGCAGCTGCAAGGTGCAATAACCGTCACAACCCAATTATCCCGATCGGATCCGGAACGGAGCAGGTACGTTACGGGTCAGTTATTTATTTCTGTCGCTCATCCAATTAGATCGAAGCTATGATCCCGTCCGCGCGTCCCTTCAAATTATTCCCGAGTTCCCAGCTGCAATATTTTGCTTTCCTAATCCGGCATCTGGTGCTGCAGGCCTGCAGCTAGGGTTTCCGTGCTTGGCGAGGGCTTAAGTTATCATATTGGTGATTGAGATGGAGTGAGACAAGAACTGTAGTACTCACGAGACACTGTCCCCTCCTCCACTGATAAGTCTACAATGTAAATGAAGGGTGATACATCTGCAATGGCAATGGAACTGTCACAGCACAGGTACTGGCCGGATTTTGAGTAAGAGTCCGAGTCTGATTGACACAAGGATTCTGCGCAATCAGAATCCGACACTTCCCCGAAACGAAACATCCCCGCAGTCAAATGTAGCCACGACCTAACCCACGAGACGCAACAATGTTACTTCGAACCTGGCTCAACTTTACCAGGTCCGGCCGCGGTCCGGCCGGGTTAGAATTGGATTCTAATCGTTTCTGCCGCATATTTGTCCCCAATGGTATGACAGCATAATTCCTGGCCTCATTCACTTGCGGATTTTGATGAAGGTACGGTCCTCTTTGTCATCGACCGAGGTTAGCAAAGCTCACGTAGCGACCCTGGCTTCTCGGTAGCTAGCTGCGTTCTTTACTCTGCAGTTGATTGATCTTGTTATAGAATCGCCACGGCCGTCTTTCACTGTTGCGGTTCGGGGATAACGGGAGCTTTGCCCACTGACCCTAGTAAACGCAAACCCTTTCACCTTAGAAGCACTGGAGGTGAGGATTCACCTCTTGCTGTAATTATTACTATGCATGCGGCCGGTATGTTCAGTGAAATGAAAGAAGAAAGTTGCTGTCGCAGACCTAGGCGGAAACCTAGGGTAAGCTACGCCAGTGGTTGATTCATTCTTGCTGTTTAAATAAAGCTTGATGTAGTATTGTTTGAGATTGTTTGAGCCAATCTCAGAAAGCTAATGGGGAGCATAATCTGTGGTAGTCTAGTTGTTATTCAACGATTTTGCAAGTAGCTGACCTCAAGACGAATTATGCAAACAATTTGAGATCGATGCTGATATTGGTTTCACATAGCTCGTAACAAACCAAGTACGGTTCACGCCGAGCCGGCCGGGCCAGCAAATAACACTAGCGTTATGCTATAGAGCGCCCAGCTACTGCGGCGCCAGGGTAATGTGTGACTTATACATGGCAACGGATGAGAAAAACAAAGCGTGTGACATAATCTATAGCGTCCATATAATGCGGGAAAAAGGCTCAGGTGGCAATACTGTCCTTCACATATAAACCTTTTGACTCGCCATAGCCCACAGGGCGGCACGCGAGTAATGAATTGAAAAAAAAAAAAAAAAAAGAAAAAGAAAAACCTTTTGAGGCTCAAGTTCCAGGTGTCTGTACGCTTTTAAAGGGTGCAAGTGCAGGGGACAGGGAAGGGACAAGGAATTTACGATGATCTGGAAGGAACGGGAACTGTGTGCGCGGAACAAAGCTGAAGAATATGGAAAGATCACGGAAGGCTGATTCATAGCAGCCAGTTGAGGGTTGGGATGTGAGAATCTTAGAATTGTTAACTATGAAGAAGTCTTGAATCGTAAAGTACTTATTGAGTGAGCCTCTGACTTTCTGCCTAGCTTGACTAGCTTTCCGTATTCATTGCGAATGTTCCGCTGCTGACGTCCTTACAAGGGTCCCAAAATGTAAGTACGCGCGAGCAGTCTATTCTATTCTCATGTGAGTGGTAGGATAGGTATGACAATCTACATTGTAGGCCATCAGCTAGGCATTCATTCAATTTATGGCTCTACATATGCACCATTTATCACTTCGTGCTCTCGTACTCCGACTTTGGTGGAAGACATTAGTGCACTAAATTTGTGCTCTTGACTGTAGCCCACAATGTCCTACTTCACTGTGTCGGCCACAAGGTTCCCGAGACATCCATCAATGGTTCGTGCTTTATGAGCTAACGTAGGTGCTAGTGCTAGTCTCCAATTTCTCCTTGCTAACTTTTGTCTTTACATTTTTGAGTCGAGGGAAAAAAAAAAAGGTGTTTTAGCATTTTGGGCTTGGATTCGGTGCTGAAATTGAGTACAGCATATCTAATTATTGAGTGTTGATAATTTGGCTGCTGTTAGGCATGCTTGCTTCTCTTTGTCTTTGTAATCTGAAACAAAGCCTATTTTGTCCTAAGTTCTTTTGCCGTCATTTCTCTTTCAGATTATGCCTATGACCAAAAACAGAGGCGCAATTATACCCGCGAGGTTAGTTGCCGGTATTGCACATTGAGCTAAGCAATCGGAAGTAAGTGAGTCCCCGTTCTTTATTCTTGCCTCTGAGCTGAAGTTAGCATTTCAGGCGTTGCCGGTCGCGTCAGGGCCCATTCAGGTCATAGCAACAGCCGCTTAGAGCCGCCTCATTTCCGAACAAAAAGCCTTACCTCTAAGATTGCTTGAAAAATGCTGCTTACTGGGCGAAATTCGCCTGCATGGCCCCGGCTCTGTGAATCCGACTTCAACTTCGGACGGACAAAGACACTCGTAATATTTGAGGTAAACGGTGTAACATGCCGCATTGGGATCGCCGGGAAGGCCGTCAAAGAAGGCACGGGAGATTTTGAGCACTTCTCAGCGGAGAATCGACGCATTCTACAAAGAGAGGAGTGACACCCATAGGTACTCCTCGTGAAATCCAGCCAAGAGATACCGACCGTCCATTCATTGACCGCCTACTACCGCTGTCCACCAATAGAAACCTTTTGAGTTTCATTGGAAAGGAGGGGTTATGCACGAATGAGCACGCCGAGCCGGCTACGGATGCAACGGGTCAGTGCCCGTCCGCAGGGAGGTTTAATCTCCGATTCCGTTCTTGCTGCGGGCAGTTCCCTTTTTCTTCAAAGATTCTTCGGGAGCTGATGATTTTGGGTACTTGTTACCTCCCATAATATTTGCCTTCCTTTCATTCGAGCCCCTTGAGTACGTATAGTATTTGCTGTATGATACAGCCTGCAATAACGTAAGTATAACGAATGCTAAGGCGCGGAAGCAAGATTGAACGCTCTTGGTATTCAAGAAGCTGGGATTTGCCTGGCCGCATCGAAGCAAGAAAGCCGTGTGCCGGCTCGTTCGGCGGGCATGCGGTGTCATTGCCATTGCCAGGTTTTCGGGTTATGTTGCAACTAGTGGGCGCACACCACATCATCAATACTGGTAGGTGGTAGATACACTTGTTCAACTGGCTATTTAGTACTTCCTTCTCCTCCACCGCCACAAAGAATAAAGAAATGTTTTAATTGGGCTTGACTCGAAAAGAGACGGCAAAAATGGGAATGAAACCAGTACCGGGAATAGGTACCGGGGTTCTGGTTCTTACGGACAAGTGACGAATCCCACCGTTCTCGTGACCTCTGCACACTGCGAGAATGAACATGGACCCCCTCCGCAAAGAGAAAAAAAAAAAAAAAAAAAAAAAAAAAAATTGCGGGATTTGAGATTTGCCAGCTGCCAGTACTTACGGATTCAACCTAGAGCAAAAACGCAGCCGCACGCGTACAGTATTACTTATCGGCACCGGAGGCGCCCTTGATTGGCCCCGATAGTCCACCTGGCCGCCTCGCCCCCTTAATGTCAACGAGGGTAGGGGAAGGAAATTTGTCTTGATTCAGCTTACAGAATCATTCCGAAAGGCCGGATGACGGGTTATCCTGTCCATTTTTTTTGCATGTACGTAATGGCGATGGCAGTTGATATCATACGATTGATATCCTAGTAGTTGTTGGCCGGCCGATCAGGGTGGTGGGTGGGTGTTGAAATGTGGTCTGTAAACGGTCTTTTGCAGGCCGATGCCGATCAGGGATCTGGAGCCTGCAGAGGGTGCCGAGACTGCTCGTGACTTCATCGTGTTTCCGAACAGTGCAGTCTAGTCAGCATGCTAGCTTGAACCACCCCAGTCTTATGCAGGTCTTGTCTCGAAATACCATTGAAATCACGGGCTAAGGTAGATTTAACGCCTTCAGGTTTAGCGCGGAAGCGAAGTGGCAAGTTGAGGGTAATAACGTCGTGACGCCTGTCGAGAAGCGGTATCGGAACGTGAAATGGAATGCTGATGTACATGTTGTATATCTATCTTGTGGCGAATACTTGATGGCAGAAGTGGTGCACTGCAGCTTCTTGCACCGTTATGCCGGCTGCCTTTAAGGTCTCAACGGCATTTTGTCGACCGTTGAGGCAAACTGAGGGGCTTCTGGGTGGGAAAGGTTGGAGGGTATGAAAGTCCAAGGTTGGACAGGCAGATAGTCAAGAATGCCGAGGATACAAGCTGGAACAAGAAACAACAAAACACATCTGGACCAGGTGAGAGGGCTGGAGGAAAATGTGGCCAGGGGGGCGGGACGCGATAAGAAAGCCCCCCGCTGGAAAGGAGCACGAACCAACCCCATTGATGGAAGTAATGAGATGGGTAGAAAGACGACGCTCGAATTCTTGATCCTCCGTAAGCGTGTTGTCATTGAGATATTTTGTTTTTGATTTTTCGTTAATGATACTATGTCCTTGTGATTGATCTCATCATAGTCCTTAGGGCGGCGGTACATGAGAAATGACAATTTTTCCTTTTTTTTTTTTTTAATATATATATTAGAAAAAAGACCGTCTAGTCAGTCGTAACTCTTCGGCGTTCGTGCGAATCGGACCAACTGATATAAGATTTGGTTAACAAAGGTTGCAACAATTGTTTAGTGAATTTTTTATTTATTTTTATGTCATTAATCGCATGCCGCCCTATGAGCTATGGAGATATTTTAAGTACACAGGAGATATGAGGGAATAAGAAAGATAAAGTAATAAATAAAATCTCTGTAAGTGTGACGATGTCTCCAGCGCTCCACCCATCCCAGCAATGCCACCAGCGGGTCCCCTTCACCTTACCCCCCAGGCCATCTCCTTCTCCATTCCCGGCACCTGCTCCGGATATGCGTCGTCGTCTCTTCCTCCTCATCGCACCGTCTGCATTCAGGTCCGTCTGCTTTCCTGATTTTGTGTTTCCATGCCCGCAAGCCCTTGCCCCCCAGTAGGCCTGCCAGTGTGCGTACTCCGTAGCCCATTCTTTGTAGGGGTTTGTACCTCAGGTGTAGCGAATCGATTACGGGCGTAGTAAATGATGCACATGGTATTAGTGGAATATGCACCTGTTAAGAGGCGTGTGTTTACGTAGGGAAGTCCACTTTACTGTTGAGGTAGCATTGCCACTTGTGTTCATGCGTGGGCAACGGTGCGAGACTCCTGAGGAGTTCAGCTAAAGTAATCCAAATTAGCTTTTGCAATAGCTTAGGGGCATCTCATACAGTGCTTGTGATTACTTTAACCTTGTAGTGCGAAGGTAAAAGTTCATTAATATTGGGTAGCTCGTAAGTTTGCCTGCATGCAACGGCGGTACTGTTAAGATAAGTCTATAATAATGAGCTTCTGGAAAGTACTAACCGTAGGCTCACGGAATGTCTCTCCAGAGCTTCTTCCTGCGGTAAATGGCACGAGATGGCTTAGTTGTACGAAAGCTATAAATTTTACTTCTTTTGCTAGCTCAAACTTTACTGTATATACATTTATCTCTACCCCTGGATTACTTGCGCATGATGCTTAAGTTACAAGAAGTGAGGCTGAGGTTGTTGAGCGTTACATACTTTATCTTCAGACCTTAGTAGCTCAAGATATAGTCAGCAGCAGCTAGGACAAGATGTTGGGATTAACCAGAGACTACATGGAGCTCAAGATATTCTCGGATATGTTTATGGCCGCTTGAACGTCAGGACCATGGAGGCCTGTTTGAGCTCGACGTATAATTCTGGGCATACTTTCAGGGAATGATCACCCTCCCGATTATGGTACCTGTAAAGGGCTATGCATTGTATCCTGCTTGCAACTGGGACACTGTGGTTATGCAAACTCTTGCCAACCAACAAGTAGAGATATTCCTTAAGTTGGTCAATGGAGGAGACGGTTCCAGGCACGTTTCATTCCATAGATGATGAAGTGATAGGCCCCTTCCCCACTGGCATGAGACTACTATATCCCTTACAAAGCAATTTACCGTTCAAGTACCCTGCTAAATCACATGACCGAAGTTCAGGGTTACACCTCTTGTGTGTCTATGGTCACTGCCGTTCTGGGACTCCATGAACCCTTTTGACGATAAACTCTAGCCTATTCTCCATTACAAGCTTCAGGTCCCAAACCTAACTTTGTGCTCCATATTTTAGAGGGTGCCTTATTGTGGGGAATCAACTGGACAAACTTTCCGTCGTAGCCAGCATCACCAAAGTGCTTCCTGTTAGCTTCGAATGTTCGTTTAGCATTCAGCGTCCAGAGAGTGCATCTTCTAGGTACTAAGACTTCAAACAAACACAAGGCCAAATATGAGCAGCTGTTGCTCTATTTCCGTTCCCACGATGCTATTGCGATGCCACGATGTCACTAAACTCAGGCAGCCAGACTCGGTAGCTTCTCTATGACCGCACGTCTTCAGATACACCGAAGTCTATATTCTGAGCTTCATCATGTCCGTTCTCATCTATATAACGGGCCTTCATCGTCCCCATTTCTTGTCTCTCATCCTCACACTCATCGCATTCATCCATCCTCACAACAACTTCCAGCACAACAAACGCTCATAACTGCAACGACCACATTCTCTACAGTTTACTAAGCACTTCACTACTTCGATCTTTCCCACCACAGTCCTTTGTCCAAGATGTTCTCCAAGTACCTCGCACTCCTCCTTGTGGCCATCCAGGTCGTATATGCTGCGCCCCAGCAGTATAACTCTAATGGTGGGTGCTCACCAAGTTACCCCCGCTCGTTCGGCATATCCGTTGTTCCGATCAGCGGTAAGCCCCTCGAGCACAAGTACCACATATGCGTTTGGATTTTGTGTATAGTTCACCGAGCAGCATGAGCAATAGCTAACGCACAGTGTCATGCTGTGGTCTGAATTTAGGCAACACCCTAGCGAGGCGCGACCAATTGTCCCAGATCGCGGACGGCCAAGTCCAGAACATCGGCGCCGCTGGCGCAGACCAGGGCAGCAATGCCGCGAACTTCAATGCAGCAACCTTGAACCAGATTCCTGACGGGCAGATTCAGAACACCGGCGTCGCATCCGCTGGGTCTGCCGCGTCTGCTGCTTCCGCAGCTGGCAGTGGTGCCACAGACCAAGGCACGAGCTTCAACGCAGCAACCTTGAACCAGATTCCGGACGGGCAGGTCCAGAACATCGCCGCCTCTGGCGCGGACCAGGGCGCCGCCGCCGCGGGCTTTGACGCAGCAACCTTGAACCAGATTCCGGACGGGCAGGTCCAGAACATGGCTGCCGCTGGCGCAGACCAGGGCGCCGCCGCCGCGGGCTTTAACGCACCAACCTTGACCCAGATTCCGGACGGGCAGGTTCAGAATGCCGGTGCCGCGTCTGCCGCGTCTGCTGCGTCCGCAGCTGACGCCGGCGCTCTGAATCAGATCCCTGACGGACAAGTCCAGAGCACCAGCGCCGCCGGCGCAGACCAGGGCGCCAACTTCAACGCAGCGACCTTGAATCAGATTCCTGACGGCCAGGTCCAGAACGCCGGTGCTGCTGCGACGTCTGCTGCGGATGCCGGAACCTTGAGCCAGATCCCCGACGGCCAGATCCAGAACATGGCCGCGGCCGCTGCACCAGTTGAGTACTCTGCCCCCGTTCAATATGCTGCTGCTGCCCCAGTTACCGTCGCTGCTGCCCCAGTCCAGTACGCCGCCCCGGCCAGCCAGCGGATCACTATCAAGGCCAAGGCCAAGGCATACTCCATCCCAACCCAGTACGCCTATGCCCAGCCTGCAGACTACCAGTCCTTCAGCACCCTGAGCCAGATCCCAGACGGTCAGGTCCAGAACGTTGCTGCTGCTGCACCGGTCCAGTACACGGCGCCTGCAGCCTACAGCTATAAGGTCTCCAGCTACGCGGCTCCAGCCCAATACGTTGCACCCGCCGCCGCCCCAGTCGATTACGGCGTCAACACGGTCTCCCAGATCCCCGACGGCCAGATCCAAGCCACCAGCGCCGATAACGCGGGTGCCTATTCCGCATCTGCCGCTGGCGCTGGCGCTGGCGCCGTGAGCCAGATCCCTGACGGCCAGGTGCAAAACGCAGCCGCTGGCCCACTCGCCCGGCGCCAGGCCCCGGGCAACCCCTCCGCAGGTAGCAAATCCCTCTCCGTGACACTTAAGAACGGCGTCCTGAGAGATTCGCAGGGTCGCCAAGGGTATATCGCCGATAACTACCAGTTCCAGTTTGACGCTCCCCCGCAACCGACCCCGTACGCGACCTCTGGTTTTTCAGTTTGTGAAGATGGCACGTTGGCGTTAAATGGCAGCAATGTCTTTTATCAGTGCCGCAGCGGTAATTGTAAGTTTTTCCTTTTTCTTTTCCTTCCTGCCTCCCCCCTTCAGGTTCCATAAACACTGTACGGCCGCTAACCTCCGTTCCCTCCACTCCACTCACCTCGCGCCCTGCAACAGTCTCCAACCTCTATGACCGAGCCTGGGCACCTCAATGCGAGCCCGTCCACCTCACGATCGTCTAACTCGCCTCTAGAGCTCACAAGCTGCCGGCAGCCTGCCAACGTTGCTTCATTCTGTTTTGTATTTATGTATTTTTCGTTGTTTATATAAGCACTATACGGGGTAACACACATACAAAAAATCTCTTTTGCGGGACATGAGCATTGCCTTATTTTTATTTATGCACATTCTTTGCCTTTAAGGTGACAAAAAAGGGGTCTGTATTTTTCTCTTGTCTCTCGCCCCGTCCCCCCAACAAATATAAAAATGTACATACTGTTTTCATCCACATTTGGGGTGGTGGTAGAGATATTTAGAAAAAAAAAAAAAAAAAAAAAAAAAAAAAGACTTCTTTCTTTTCGACCATGACAAAGGAAACATTTATTTCTTTTTTCCGGATGAAATTTTGTGAGATTGTTCCTGTAGTGTTGTTCAGGGTAACATCCTTGATTATACAACCGTAATTATTAATTCCACCAGTTTTCCACTACTTCGATCGGACGTTGGCTCTCACTTCCCCCTCCGCCTCCCCGGCCTCCTCTGACCCACTTACTCACTTCTTCCTCACTTCCTCCTTCTCTTCCCTTCCCAAACGGGAAACATTACTTTGCACTTTTTTTGGTTGGTTCATTACTCATATGCAGCACTACTGGACTATGACGGGGCGTGGCCGTGTGGCTGAAGTGCGTGAAGAAGAATTCTATGTACACAATACAGAGGCCTCACACCGCGGTCGCTACCTCCCATCGCGGCCGCTGGCCCTCACCTCAGGGCCTCTACCACCGCCTTGACGAAATCTCTGACTCTATCCACCTCCCCACCTATGCAATTGTGAACATTATCTACATAAGGCTCAATTGTCGTAATCCAAAACCACCAGTTTTGAGATCCGTATTTAAATCAAGTGACCATTGTTCCAGCAGGTCAACCACTGTTTCCTTGTTTTCTTGCATTACGTTACCAACGCTCTGACCCACTCGCTTCTCCAATTTTAGGTCTCTAACTTATCAGGGAGTCGTTCTAGCTGTGTGTCTAACTGATGACATCAATATAAAAGATACGCATGTAAAGAGAGTGAAAAGGGAGGCTTGTGTCTTGCCCAGTTCCGACATCGGAATTAGATCTACTAGTGTAGTTTCCTAAGCCAATGTGAAACCCCAGGCCTAGGATCGAGTGTGAGCTCATGTCATGCCATGGGGCTGGTGAAAGTTGGGTCCCTTTCTGGCAACACAGAGCTGAGCGTAGGACGCTGTATCGTGAAAGGATTGAGTATTCTGCCTGGCTCGTACTGGTGGCGGTTCGCTGTCCTAGAGCCTGTAGCTTTAGAACGCGAGTGATTTCAGTGGTCTCAAGCATCCATACTGTAGGGGAACATTCCGTAGACCTCAAATTCAACCGTCTCAGTTTAGGTGCTACGGGATCATGGATTGTTTATCGTTTGAACACAGGTATATAATATGGCATCATATTAGCCTTTCTGCCTTGCAACATTGCTCTCATAACGCCACACACAGACCTATCGATACTCAGTAAAAGCCTATTGATATGCCCTGAGTGATCAGCGCTGACGCATCTCTTCCCTGTCCATATAACACTTTCAACCAGGATCGGCACATGTATAACATGAGTTATAAACCCTGGATTTCGAGTTGATTATTGGCCTATGTAAAGTAGATAATGGTTTCTAAATTAGGTAAAAAGTTTCCTATCATGGTATGACAGTCGCATTGTCGATTTCATGTATGGGCGACTCTGTGCGATACCCGGGCGTCCAGATTTTGAAACTTCCTTATATCCCGCGCTTCTGCATATATAATATACTACATATGTCCATATGATTCAGATTTTTTTTTTTTTTTTCTTTTTTTTCTTTTTTTTTTTTTCTTTAATATCACTCGTGTTGCGGTCCCGTTCTTATAAATCTTTGTATATACCATGATCACGAGGTTGATATTTGCATTCTAGACGAACAGTTCATTCCAAATTAGGGAGTCTAAAGAACTTAGATAGCCAGGATTAAACCCTTCGATCGATGGTTGCAAGGTAGTCAGAGCCAATCACAGGTGCAGTCTACGCACAGACTATGGAAACAACAAGATATCGTGGGAGGGCGATCGGCTAGGGATGCATAGAAGAACTGCAGGGAACGTGAGTGGCCGTGGAGACGATAATTGGTTATGTTTGTGCAGATATGAGGGGGGAAGAGCTATAGATGTTGATATGCATGCGTATGTGTGGGATAGTTGAGGGAGGTTCTATGTGAGGGGCAGTTTGTTTGCGCAATTAGATCTTAAATCTAGGAGTTAAGGTTAGGAAACGTAAGGGTAGCGAACTGCTGGTACGATATTGAAAAGGTACATATCTTATTGTACAGTATCTTGATAGCGCCCCAGCTGGCGTGTTTCAGGATTTATGACGTTTCCTGAGCATGGATGCAGACGTACATTTACACCGGCAGTTGGGGCTTGCAGTAGAAATATATGTTTATATTGCAATTATATTCATACCAAACTCAAGCGTCTCTCTCCCGTTCCTCTTCAGCTGTATACACGAGCAACTTTGTATGAAGGCGAACCAGTCGGAACGATATTCAGCTTAGGGTAATTTCGCCGAGTCCAAAAAGTGCGTAATCTCCTATCTATCTACCTATATCTCCCAAGACTAACGTTCATCCTATCCAATCAGTAGTACGCTAGTTGCACTACCTCACGTAGAACAAATGGCGGCTCCGAAGAACAAAAACATAAAGACTGCGTTGCCGTCTTTCTCCGGTTTGACGCATCTACATGCAGGTAAACCTGGCCCTACTTGGGAGTAACCGAATTCTGGCTGTACTTGACAGAGATCTATCATGTATCGCGGGCGGTAGTACAGGCAGCAACTGGAACATACCGATATACCGTATATACTTTTCAGTCACTTATAGCGGAAGAATAAGCGCCGAAACTTGGACCGCATTGCACGTGTAGTATTTGTAGTCCGTAGTACATTACTTCCATGAGCCGTCCGAGACCCCACATTCTTACCGGGCCGGGGCCCTCCCCCGCCCCCGCTAAGCGCTATCTGCATGCATGCATGATGCTGCAGAGGCAACGGGCTAGGATATGTCATGGTCATGGGTCCATTTGGACGGAATTGCAATTGTGACTTACTGGATGTAGCCGGAGAAGATATGGGAAATGCAACCTGGACGGGAGAGGTATCCCAGTCTAGATGTGAAGTTATGCGGAGCTTGAGGCGGAGTGCGCGGCGTTGCGCAATATACCTAAGGTATTATACGTACACATCCCTCTTGGGTAACGTCAAAGCTGCGAGCGCGGCGCTGAAGGTAATTTCGCTAGCTGCTGGGGGGGGGAGGGTGAGGAGATATTTTCCTACGATGTGGAAGGGAACCTTCTATGATACTGCTCCAAAGACCAAACTTGAACACTTCTGTACGTTACAGCTTTGCATGCGATATGCAGTCGGAATCTTAAGAGGTGCCTTTCAGGATTTTAATTTATACGAGACTTTTAGTGAATGCAGAAACTACCGTAGCTTGTTTTAAAGTGTGCATGCGATTGATAAACCTACTGTATTAGCAGATTTTATTACCAGTACGGTATTTGTTGCATGCAAGCATAGTCATGAAAAATCTGACTGGATCATTCCTGAAGCAGTGCTCTTATTGGCATTCGCTGCTGTACAAATTTCATTCAAGTTCAGTTACAGCTGAAATGGACGTCAAACCGCAAATCTAACGCGCATAAGGTAATAAGCATTGCCACCTCCCGCAGAATGTTAGTCGCCACATCCAATTATGATATGATATATCATTGAGGCATCCAACTTTCATACCTCTGTGATATCCGACAATAAATGTACTTCAGTGGCTATGTACTCTATTCCAATTCAGGTTATGCGGGCTATCGGCCTACCATACACAGCTAGTAAATTGTGTCAGTGATGCACAATGTCGTGCATGACGCATATTCCATTCTCAACAGTCAAAGGTCAACCATGTAAGGTAGACATCCACACTTCATCGTCAACGAATTGCAATGTGGAAAAGTGCCTAATTTGACAGATGCGCTCTAACAATTTAGTTCTCGTTTCAACACAATCTTGCTTCATGGGACAGGAAGGCTCCGACCATCAAGGATCTGCAAACTATCTGTTCGAATTCAGCTACCAGAACGCGCAAGTACACATCTACCGTAGTTGTCAAAATCACGTTCGATAAGGAGGCAGCCAAGGAACAATTTATATTGGCAGCAGGGAATTCCATTTTCAATTCGTTTGGCATTGCCAGAAATGACATAATTTTCAGGCTCTTTCTTTTTGCTTCAACGCCGGTATAGACACGGAATAACCTAGCACCCTGCGCCATCTGCAATCGCATGCGCAGACTCCTCTTAGCTGAGGTAGCATTTTCACCTATTGTCGGATACCTTGTGCACGTTCAGTTAGTATTGTTCTTTTGACACTGGCCGTATTCCCTGACCTTCCAGATGTACAATATCGCCATCACTGAAGCAGGTTCCAAAAATTAATCTGACATACTAGTAATAAGGTCACGAACCAATCCACTGCTGACATGCTCATATGCGCAATGACGAATAATGTCAAGATGTCCAGGATGATAAGGCTGATGCTGGCATATCCTTGTAGGATTACCTCATTCGCAAGTGTATCTACTTTGCTTAGCCACTTCAATTTATTTTCCTTTCTTTTCCATTCCTTTGGAAACGAGGATTGTGTTTACAGTACTTGCTTTTTTTTTTTTTTTTGTTCTTGATGTTCATTCGCAAAAATCGGAACCATAAGCCTCAGTTGCCAGTGTCCAAAAGGGTAAGCAAATTTTTAATTGGACTAGTAACTTAATACCTCTTCTACATGTACTGCTAGCTAATGCTGTAGTTTTACCAAATGGTACAATACTATGGACATATGATCTGATTGTGCCATGAGGTGATATGAGATGATACTCAAATTTGTCAGTATCTCCATTTGACATTACGATAACTTTCTAATTCACAGATGATACAATACCGTCCGAGCTTTGGGGTTTTTTTCAAATGCATCGACCTGCAGCATGGAAGTGGAACAGCGCTCATAAAGCAGCAGATTCTGAAGGAAGTGCTTACCGGATGTGGTAGGTACAAAATTACCTGCGGGGTTCATAGTATGATCATGGTATCAGGTCATAAGGTATCTACTGCAAAAATAGTCTCGGCTTGGAGTGTTGCTCAGATGCATGGCCTCTTTTGTAGAAACACCACCATTTCAATATGGAGATGGCAAAGCCCTGTGTTCTCCCGCAGGTGATTGGTTCTGTTATAAAGTACTTTTTCAAGGATGTACAAGCTGCAAGTTACTCTCCTATTCGTAAAACGGAACTTCTTACACCGGCTTTATCCCTGAGCCTTTTCAGACCTCTAAAACTGGAATCAACGCGCAACTATTGCGAGGTGGTTGAGCTCCCATCCACAACTCCTTGTATTCCCATCACACTAGAGTAGGACGCTTGCACGCGGAAAAACATCTGAATGGGTTGGAGTTACATTCCGGTTGTCGCTACATGTCGTGGGTTCATCGACCCTGTCCCTAATCCAGTGCAAGGCCTGGTAACACCTAAAGACGAAGCTAACTCATTGGTGACAATACACAAACCCGACCTGGACTCAAATCGCGCGGCTGAATGCTATACATACATACATACATACATACATACATACATACATACTTACAAGGTAACAGGTCGTACCTTTGTCCTGCATGAAGTATGCTACCGCCGTCGCTAGGTGGCTAAGCGCATCGCTAAAAAGTAGAAGTGGATCATTTTGGGCGCCACAATGGGAAGCAGCAGTTTCGGATGCTGTAGAAGGTCATCACATAAGATCATTGGATATGAATGATGACCACCACTGTAACCTTCTTGGTGTGCATGCAGCGGGCGTGCAGCTGCAACATACATGCATGTACGCATCGTAGGCGAGGGTGGGGACGGCAATAGTTTGCTTGTGGGATTACTCCAAACTTCATAACGAAAGATTCTTAGGGATGGGGTAAGCGGTATGCGGATGGTAGCTGCGCATTTACTATAGATGTATGCGCCAGTTCGGATGAGGATGAAAGTAAGGAATCAATGATACAGCACCACTAATACAGAGGTTTACCAGACTTGCATCTCAGGTCAGACGTGGAGGAAGAGATATCAATGACCGGAAATTCGATAAAAAACTACTAGGCTACCTTCGATGGCTTCCAGTATTGGCAAGGCGTCTTTCATCGCCCCAGATAATTCTGCACATTTCAGGAATGTTCACGGCGGCCATCTTCTACAGAGGCACAAAATAGAGAGCGGAAGCCATCCATTAGCGCAGGGATACCCATGTCAGAGTTTGGACTGGACGGATGGACACGCGGAGGGGAAATCGTGATAATGTGATACCACTCAACATAATACTAGAGTGGAGAACGCACGCTAAGTTGCCACACTCTGGATACGCACGTTATAAAGGATCAGCTGGCGCAATTACCGCAACCAGTAATCTATCATGGGTACAGAGGACACTGCACAGGAGGCTAGCTCTTTCGGATATGCAATATTAAGGACATGCCACATTTTTGTTACAGTCTGGGGAAATTGGTGTGTGAGGGGTGGTGGCGGTGACGACTACAGTAGAAGAGAAGGGAGAACAAAGTTGTTTACTCTGGCGGGGGGTTCGGAGTCTGGGTGAGGCGTTGGAAGAGTTGAGCGAGGGAGGGTGACAGAGACATACATAAGATACCCTAGCTGACATGGCGAGCCTGGAGACATCAAAACTTAGGGTTGGGAAAGCCTAGGGTAGGGTAGAGGCTGCGAGATATGCTAAGAGTACAGCTTCACAAGCTATTTACTGGAGCTTGGACAGATCTTAAGAGAAGCGGATTTATTGAAGGGGGGATGATCATGATGCACATCATGGATGGGTGGGTTGTGATATATTTCTTTTTATTTTTCCTCTTTTTCCATCTTCTTCCGGAATCAAGGGATGGCAAACAGTCGTAGGGCACAGGCCGCTTATGGCCGAAGCTTTAGTTCATTCGACTAATGGTCGATAAGTAACTGATCTAAATGCTGACTGTTGGGTGTTATTTTCATTTTGTAATGTTTCTTGGACACTTTGTTTGCATACATGGACTGTATACTGCCGCTAAAGGCAGGCCTGGTGAAGCTGCAGTCTATTCCCGCAGTTTTTTCTTTTCTCGAGTTTTCTTACTCACTTCTTTCGTATCAGCCTCGGTCGAAACGCACTCCGCTTGCTTCTCTCGCAGAGCCTTGTTGAGCATCGAGTTCGCTGCTCATCATACAGCTTCCCTACCTCTCCCGGCGGCTATTGTACTATACAGTCCTATTCACAGACCTCAAATTTGCAGGAGCTTCAGTTAGTCCTCAATCCGTTTCCCCACTTCATCGCCGCAATACCGTTACGTTCTGTCTCAGACGGAGTCCATTTCGAGCTTACCGGCATTGTCCAGTGCCCCACTTGATTTGTCATGTTCTGACCCCAGATTTTAGGCCTTTTCTGCCTTTGTGGAAAAATAAAATACCTTATTGACGTGATCAAGCGTCGTCATTTCGTGCGAATATTTTTAGTTGTGTTGCATTTTTGATTGAGGGCTTTTTACGTTTACTTAGGCTGTCGCCATCATAGAGTGCAAGGTAAAAAAAAAAAAGGGATTAGATATTACACTGTTCTAGGCTGTAAATACAGTGCCATCCTGTGGGTGGAGGAAACACGAGGACAGCACGCAGGTGGCAAGTCAAAAAATCAAAGGGAATTCAAATTTACCCTTCTGAGACAGAAGAAGGAAAAAGAAAACAGCGCAGGTCCTCAGTTCAGGGCCCTCCCGCTTGAACTGCGAAACAAAAACCAAGTCGAACCAACCGCAGAGCACAAAGCAGACTCAGATCTACATCGTCTCCCTTGCACCCTCGCCTTCCATTGCAACCAACCGGTACCTCAGGCCTCTACCCGCGAGCACGCTCTCCCCTTGTTCATCCAGCCGTTTGTCCTATCGCGAAAGAGCACATTTTGAACCAATCAGCGTTTCAGTGTCCTCACAACTACTAGCTCCCGCGCCAGATCGTTACGAGCTAAAAGCCATCGAGAGATCCCTCCTAAAGCAGTTGAAATTGTGCGCCGTGAAGGAGAGGTGAATGGAAACAATATAATTAGGAATAAGCTATGCAATTTATGTTCTTCGTTAAGGGCTGGCAAAACACGATCGGGAAATAATTTATCGAGGTAGGTGATCTAAACAGGAACTGAAAGAAACAATATTCAGGTGATAGATATCGGACGTTGTGGACTAGAATCCCTACTAAACGAATTTAAGCAGAACGGATTGACAATCCGACGGTCCCAAGACCAGGCTGCGGTCGAACCCAAATTAGAACTGCTGCGGTATCTTCATCTCATTTATATTAAGGGCTTCATTCACATACAAAACGCGACTTGTAACTAGCAAGGCAGTACGCACTTCAGGCCCCGGTGACTTGAGTCACTCGCCTGGTATCCCTCAATTTGCATTTGCCCGCACACGCAGCTCGGCTGTATACACCTGCAGAGAGGGTCACAACGTGTGGATCTTCCCGGCCGTCCAGAAACTGCATACATATATTACCTGGTCATCTCCGTCGACCCGTCGCTGGTTCTGCCCCTCCCCCGAAGACCGTGCGCGTGGGGGCATAAACGTTCTCTGGACCATTCGCCTTCACGGAGCATACATTCTACTCACGGGATTGAATTATCCATTTCATCCGTACATATATTCCAAGTACTTTCTCCTTCTCCGCTTGATCCTACCCTCGGGGCGCCACAAGCCTTACCCCTTTTCGCACCAGATATCACGATACGTACAAATCACCCCTCCACATACCTCCCTGTCCTGTGCCGCCTGCCCCTCCTGCATCCATCTTGGGATCATCCAGCCCGACGACAGTCCACCCACACTTGTGACAACGTGAGGCTAGTTTGTCCATCCACACTTTATCACTCACAGGAACCCTGTGCACTCGCAGCGCCAGCATTCGGAAGTTCAAGGACATCCGTCACATATTTTTTGTATTTTGCAGTTTTTGGTCCATTGGTCGAGCGAGCAAGCTTACCCGGTGAAGCGGGGCGTTCTAGTTGCGCCGAACTAAAGTGGCTTAGGTACGAGTGTTCGTGTGACAAGGACGTCGACAAGGACAAGGGGACTAAGGGACGACCAGGGCACTGCGAACATCATTCATCCCACATCCCAAGGCGGGAGCCGAAGCTAGCGCTCAACCAGTGTGGTTATTGATTCAGCAGACCTGCTCTACGTACGTACATACATAGAACTCTGCCAGTAGATAAGCTTAGACAGGTGTCGGTATCTCCAACGAAGGATATATTATCGTTATCTTGTTTCCTACGTGAATTCTTCAGTGTTTGTTGCGAATCATTTGGTTCACTGAGGCAATCGGAAGTTTGGTACGTCTCCGGTTTGCAAATTTGAGACAAAGCTGCTGTGAAACCTTGGATACATAAACCCGGAGTGCGATCGACTTACTGGACCCTCTGCGCCGCGCAAAGAAAAAGGTTCGCATTTCGAAGGCGAAGGATATTGAAGGCGCAAAATAAGACCAGGCCTTGCAGCTACAGCCCCACTCAAACTGGCACGAAATTGGGCAGAGAAAGCTACGAATAGGTCGACCACGACATTATTCAGAGTTTGGTGAGCGCGCAAATTCAGGACCATTGGAGAAGTTGTGCAACCATTTACGGCCCTGGAAGCGATAGTGACTATTGAAATCTGAGGAAAGAAGACTTGAGTAACCTCTCAAGAGCGAATTTGTTGCAGAGTAATACTCCAATATAGTGGAAATACACGGAAGGACGGCAGAGGCTGGTACATTTCGGAAGCATACTCTGCATAAAAGATACGGATTGACACTGAGGTGAATGGTTACTGAAGATAATTTGGTTCCAACTGGAGGTTAAGGTTGGAGGTATATAAGGGGTAGAGCCATCAACCACGACGACCATACACAAGAACACGATATCGACAACGTTATCAGTCGGATTCAACGTCTATTGATGAAGAGGTGACAGTGGCTGTAGTGGATACCTTAGGGTCGGGATTGGAGCTATTGTCAGTCTAGTCTAGGTGCATTTGTCGGCCATTGAGGAGGGTTCCCTAATACAGTAATACATATTTGGACGAGCACTCGCATAGTTCCGTTTCTGGGGCTTGTTTTTGTTTTTCTTGGGGATACCATTTGTTTGGCCCTTTCCTTAATACCTTTGTTTTTCTATTATCCTCGCTTCGGCCCGACTCGTATTCAGAAAAATTGGTTTGAAATTTTGTAGATTTCTGTTATTTTCTACTTGTACCTTTCTTGCATTTTTGTTCAACAGCAGTGGTTACAAATAAGTTTTGATTTTCCCCGTCATCTTCAAGTTTCTTTTATTCGATTCTGACCCAGAAAGGGAAAGAGGTAAGGTATTCCAAACTCTTTTAGCTACGATTTGGGCGGTTGAGGGGGCTTGGGTTGATTTTAATCTGCTTCACCAGGCTCACCTTTCGAAGGACACTCCACCAAAAGAGTTCGAAGCAGTCCTAGCTATATATAAGCAATACTACTATGGACACAATGTCAAATTCAGATCTACACCCCAGCGAAATCACGCCGCTTCTACCGCCCAACTCCCCCCGTTCAGCAATCATCACAGACCCGCCATTTTACCCTACAACTCCAACACGTTACACCTACCATCCGACCCCGCCACTACATTATCCATCTCCGCGTTCGCCAATCGACAGATCATACACCGCCACACCAATACGGAGTTCTCGTGCCAGCTGGGTTTCGGAGGAGGACTACCGGAGTAGCAATCAGGGGGGAGAAGTAGGAGGGCATGAAGGGTGTCTAGGGAGGTTTATTGGATTTTTACTGGCGCCATGGAGAGCGCTTGTTGATTGTTGTACTTGGTGCTGTGCTTGTGAATGCTGCTTATGTTCCTGTTGCGATTATGGGGTTGGAAATCCCGGCGATAGAGGAAGGAGACCGAACTCTGCGGGCTCATACACGGCGTCAGAATCGAGTTTCAGGGATTACGCTCCGAGTCAGGACTATTCCGCCACTGGTTCCCCGCGCGGAGCGCAAACCCCAACCTCCGAATCTGCCGGAATGCAGCTCGGTGGCGGGGTATATGACCCAGGGTTATACTCCGCGGGCTACTCACCTTCCTCGCCATATTCCCCCTACAGCGGCGGGCCGGGGATGCCTCCCGTACCAGGACAGCAAGCAGATTACTTCTCCCCGCGCGGTTCCCAACGACACGGACAATACCACCATTACCAGCATTACCGGGATGTTGAGGCAGAACTTCGTCCAGGTTATACCTCGCATTTCCTTCCTGGGAGCTACACGCGCACAGCGACCAACACCCAGCCAACTACACGGCAAAATACGAACAGCGTGCCGAGTCCCCCCGACGAAGAGCCGCAGGGGATGGTAGCGTATGGTCATGGCTACGACGCTGCAAGACAGACTCTGATATATCGACGGATACTTGCCATGGATGCCGAGCTTGCAGGTGGGAGTGCAACAGCGATGGTGGATAGAGGGTATGAAGGCGGGGATGAAGATACCGGGACTGGCACAACTAACTCGGGTTTCGTTAGTGAGAGTGTGAGCGGGAGAACAAGTCCGTATGAAGAGCGAAGGGCAGCAGGGAGGGGCAGGCCAAGGGCAGGAAATAGTTGGTGGGGAATGGGTATGGGAATGGGACTGGGACTGGGACTGGGACGGGGAAGGGAGATCGTCCAACCGGAGGAGTACGGGAACAATAGATATGGGAACAACGCTCCGAATACGGGCACCGATGACGAGGATGACCGCCCACTTCTGGCAAGGAGGGGATGGAGCGGGGAGCAGATCCCGCAACATCCGGGCCGTATAATCATCATAACTATAATATTACCTCCGCTCCGGTGCAAACGTATACATCACACCCTGCGAGCCTTCCACCGCCTTCTGTCCTCCAAGGACTCTCCCCCGCATCACCAGCGGTCACGGCAATTCAGGTATATGGAAGCAGTGACAACACCCCCCGCCCATACGGAATCATCGATATCAGCTCTCCGAACCCCGAGTCAGGCGCTAACAGTGGTCTAGCTAACGGGGGGAACACAAGTGAAAGTGATATCCAGCCTTTACCACCAGCGGAAGATGAAACGGAGGAGGACATACAGTTCCCAGCGGAACCACCAATCGTAAGACTTTCGGCACCTGCAACAAATGATCACGATGACTCCAGTCATAACCAAAATCGAATGAACGTGGCGCCTGAGATTAATCGTGAGTCGACTCCACCACCAACTCTCACACAAGCAAATGGAAGTCATCTTCTATCGACAACATCAAATTCCAAATAATAAACATATGATTGATCACATTCCTTCAACGGTTCTCCACTTATTTCCTCGTTTTTCTCTTTCCTTTTGTCTGATACTTTTGATACGGCTCTGTTTTGGTTGTCATTTTAATTTTTATCCGCTGTAGGTTTCCATTTGTTTGTCTCACTTTCCGGTTTGATAATTTCATCAGGATGGCCAAATGACATATCTCGCGTTCGTTCTAATTTATGTTGAAATGTGGGGTATCGCCAGACTGCACGTTGAATTTTCTAGTATTGACTTTCTTCATGTAAATAATTCGTCCCAAGGTGGTTGAACAAACGGAGAAAGACTGTCAAATTGACAGCAAAGTGGCAACTTATACAATATCAGTCCGGTGATCGAACATGGGCTCCACTGCCTTCTACCGAAGATTATGCAATGGCAAATAATGGTATAAAAAAGTTTGAGCATCTGCTCATGCATCAGCGGGGAATCGAACCCCGGTCGAATCGATGGCAACGATTCATCATACCACTGGACCACTGATGCTCCACTTCATGGTTCTATAGCTAAAAAAGCCTTCATATTATTATTTATCTGCTTGTGATCTGGTCCTTACACATTTATAGACTGTACTGCGATGGTCTATCTACATCATTTAAGATGTGAAAGCCATAGCAATAGGTAGACATACCGAGAAGATAACAAAGGATTAACTTTTGAATCACATATGGCCGTAAATTGAACGATCTAGTACAGTGCGTCTTCATGCACCCCTAAATTTTATGCAGTACCAGGAAAGGTCAGTGCTGCATATCATACAGCAGATGTAGCGCGAGCAGTGGGTTACGCGCAGAAATCCTATATGTATCTCTACTGGCCTTTCCTACCCACTGTAGCTTCAACATCTTTCCATCTTTTACCTGGTTATTCCAAAGTGCACAGCTAGAATATCAGGGAAATCCAAAAATCTTGTGTACATTGCGTAAAGAATTGCCATTATAGCTACAGGGCCTCCAAGTTGAACTATCTCTTGACCATGAGTACTATTGAGGCAGTAAGGTTGAGTGAACCATAATGTGTTCCCGTACAGGGCATTGAACCTAGAGTAGTACTGGCCGCTTCATGACGTCAGTTCAAGCACTTGACCATAGGGCTACGAAAGAATGATTTGCTGCCCTGCATTTCCGAATATGTCCCTTGGAACTAGAAACAAATCATGGTATTGAAGTTTGTGGTAAAAGCCTTGGTTAGGCTGCAGGTCGCGCATCTGACAGGGAAGCCTACCTTTTCATATTCACAAGTGGTATCACTATTTCTGTTGACTCACCATCCAAATAGCGCATTCATAGAACATGGGCCATTTTACCTCTAATTGTTCAGGACATGGTATGATTGGACAGCCATGCTCAAGTGGCACCAAGTTCGAAACCCGGTGTGTAACCAGCTCGGCTGTTCTGTTATGGCTATGAGTCAGTCAGGCCGGTTTCTGGAACTGTGTGTGTGTATTCATATCCTGAGACGCGTATTCAATGCTTATGTCTGGAGTCATCCAATGGTTTGCCGCCCGGAGTCCGATACATGTAGGTAAGCGTTAATGGTGATAAGAAATTTACCCTGAATGCTACTGTAGAAACCCTTTGAAAAATCACAACCATCGGTGATATCTTCTAATGCATTCAGAACACTCAAATCTACATCTACTTGGTGCATTTATCACAAGGCCTGTCAACTATACCAAATGGTTTGCGTTACTAGTACTTTTTATAGATACTCAAACGTTCATGTTTCAGAATGTCGCATCCACCCTGAAAACACTGTGACTGTGGTTCTGGCTTTGTCGCTGCTCCCGTGTAGCCCTGACAGAGGGCTATAGTATCTATGATTAAAGGCCCTCGACCAAGTTCTTGGCCGAAGGCCAGTGTATTGTAAGATGGATGGGCTGCAAGTATGATATGGATACGGGATGACGCTTGATTGGGCAGCACCCGACAACATTCCCCTTCTGGCCGTATCTTGGCTGACAGCCTTGTCCGGGACTATCTTAAATTCAGCCACAGTGACTTGGAATGAAGTGATGGCACCCTGGGACTTTTGAGTGATCGTCATTGCGTTAAAGCGTGACGTGACGCAAGGCTTCCTGCATAACATATATCAACTGACAACTGAGATGCTGATTTAGTGAACGGGAAACAGAGCACGGGTGGCATAGGATCGGATTTACTGTGTCCAGCGCTGAATCGTGAACCATAGTGGTGCACTTATTCACTGAGGGTATTAGTGTACAACATTAATCCATTTCTGCATACTTCTATAGTAGGTATATTAGAGATAGGATATTAGTAGGTATTTATCTAGTGAAATAAAGTTGAATCCGTTACCTTAAAAATGTAGATATTCATAGAGCCCCCCCAACCGACCAAATTTCCACGCTCTGGTGGCGAGCGAAGCCACCATCCATCATATGCTTTCAGGTGAAAGGTTCCAAACATCAAGGTAAATGGGAGACAAAAGGGTAGATAAAGTACGACGTGAAATGTTGAGAGGATTTAATCCAAGCGAGGAGTATTCACCATGGCGTAGGTAAGCCCCTCTGGAATCATGTTTTAAATCCGTGGGAATTGAAGTCTGTCAGCTGCTATACATTGACTTGCTTGTATGACTTGACTCAACACTTGCTAAATCCAATACAAGATAAGCCATCCTGCAATGTGTAGTTCTATAATGAACTTTTACGTCCCTAAAATTATTCATCTTGTATTGCTGATATCGATTTGAAAAATTCATAGGAACGCTCAACTAGAACACCTTTGCCACTACAAGCACACTTCCAATCGATATGTCATATATTTATGGAGCTAGTACCCACACCAACGGTTCCAGATGCCGGACTAGCCATGCATACGATCTTAGACATACAGGACCAAGACTTTAATGTACCAATCGGGCAATCTCAAGGTCCGGGTATTAGGTAAGTACTATCCAACCCTCCATTTCTCAGTTGAAAGTGGGCAACGCGCTCGCTCTAGGGACACGTGAATGACATCACGCAGTCGCGTGACCTGTACCTTAGTACTCCTTACTGGCTATACCCACTAAGAACCATGGGGTTGGATAAGGCTTCAACCGCGCATTGTGCAGTATCAAATGCTAGGCTACAAGGCTTCTGAATTGCAACTGCGACATATAGCCTCCACCAGCTAACCCATCCGGGAAAGCACGATGACTTTTGTACATACAGGTGCGTACGGAGTGTACTCAAGCACATATGCTGGTGCCGATATATTGAATTCCCCTAGGCGCCTTTCATGGAGAATATTTTGGCAGCTGTATTATTGATGACTCCAAGGCGCCAAATTTAGTTGACTTGGAGGTCATAGTGACCGGGGTGTCAGGGATGTTGCATTGTACTTATCTTCGTAATTGTACCTGGATTCTTGAGGATATTACAGTTACCAGAACGATGGGCTAAGTTGTGACCCTGACCATGGCAAGTACTGGGAGAGACATTACTTCGAGTTTATGCGTAATATATTGTTTTGTCTGAAAGCCAAATAGCTACCCAGTGAAACATGACATACAGCAGGATGAGAGTGTATTATTGCGGACGAAACATAGAGTGCGATAGCATCATTCTAGTGAAGTACTACTAACCACCTGTAATTTAAAAACCCTCAGCGCGAACACTCATTGCTGATGTGAACCTTCGAGTGTATCCAATGGCAGTGACTAATCTGATCCTTGAAGCAACATCAAAAATTGCGAACCCCCCCCGAAATATTAAAAAAACCAGTTAGAAATTTGCATTGATCGGTCACAAAGAATTTGAGGTACTAGCACTACCTAGTACCTACTTGGTACCTGCGCTTGAGAAATTGTCTGTGCTTGTCCCAAATCATGACCTGCAGAGAAGAGTCATACCGGCATTTACAATGCATCAATCTCGCAGCGCTGAAGCGCATGAAGTTAAACTGGGCCAAAGCTAGTGACTGGAAACTGCAAATGCGATGCAAGTAATACTTTACATATGCAGGTTATGCAAATCGGGGCCGGGGAATCGTAAGGTCCGTGTCGTCAGATGTTACCCTTTGTGGAACCTGAATACCATACAGATAATCAAAATCCAGTAATAGTAAAAAGGATTATTTGTGCTCGTGAACATTGGATCGATCGGCGACGGAGGAACTCATGAATCTCGCATCGGGGGAACCGAAGGAGAAGGGGAGTCATGTTTGAATAAACTTCTCAGGCTGTACATCCTGAGGCAACAATTCCATCACCGCAGTAATGAGGTACATAATGATATCACATGTAAATTTTCGGGGAGCATCCCTAACACCACAGAGCAGGGTGACAAAGCGGGGAGGCCTAAAGAAGCAAATTTACTGGATATTAGGCACGCACTTGTGCAGGTCATCCTAAATATGAGGCTTTATAAAGAGTGTTGAACATACATGCAGAGCAGGAATGTAAATAATATTAGGGAATCGAGGCAGTAGTGGTGGGTGTTTGGGATGGTATTGCTTGATTGAGAATTTTAGGAATTCTGTGCAGGTGCATGCCTGATGGGGAACGCAGAGAAATTGGTGTGTTTTGTGTTTACCGTCAAAGCTTCAAGAGAGAGGTACATGTTGATACGTACATCGTATGAAACAGATACCGCTATATTGCGAATGGTAGAGATGCCTGAGCCGAAGGAAGTTGTAAGAGGAAACCATATTAAATATCTCAGTTTTGTATTCTGCTTGGGTTAATATAAATTGTACTCGAGTACGTGCTCGTGCTAGGCTGATGCTACGTGCCTTGTTTAGGAATCAAGAAATTTGGAATTACATACACAGTGGTACAGGTAAGTTGAATTCATGCAGCGAATGAGACTATCATCACGCGGGGAGACGCGTTAATTGAAAATTAGTCCTGTGGCACTACGTTGCGCGTTCGCCTGATCTAGTAAAGTACTCACTAGCGTTCCGTTCCTAGTCTGGTTCCATTCCCATAGCCCCACTCTATTTTCGTCCGCTTATTTGCCAACAAACTGTAAAATAATTGACGGTGATGGGCTGCTGGTGTTGGGTGGGATGCCGATGAGCATGAACCATGTACAGTTCCCACGGTGCTTACGACAGGGTACATGGCAGCATACATGAGTAACAAGGATTTGCTGGGACACAGTGCAACAGCTTTTTTTCTTTCACTCCTGAATGCTGAATGAGTAAAAGTTGAAAACAGGGGCGACTACCGCGGCGCGTTGTCTTCGTGGCAAGCTCGCGACATGCATGGGGGGTACACGTCTTCCAGCTCAACATTTTTTGGTCTGCCTGATTCGCGCCTATTTGCGCAGGCGAATGCTCAAGAAGACTTGATTTCCCCATAAGGGTGATCACTGGATGGATAGTTCAATGCGGGCTCGGATAGAGTTGATAATCTGGATTAGAGTACAGAATGAACAGCTGCACTCTGACAGCTGACTTGACCCCTCGTAAATGCAGTGCTCACCAAAGCATTTAATAATGTCGTAATGATAGATGGACGGAGGCCTTTACGACTCAGTTCAACTCAGCTTGCATTCGCCTTCGCTTGCGAGCTACAAAGGACTGACCGTTATTATACGGAATCGTGCACCTTTTGACTAAGAGACCCTAGGCCCTGCGCTCCGCTTCACCCCGATCGCCGACCCACACAGGTTCACAGACTGCGTTGTTCCGCGAGCGCTCACTCTCACGGTGTTATGAGAATTTAATTTAGCCCACCTTCCTGATCGACGGTCATCGATGTGTCACTGCTGTCGCACATCCCTACAGCTCACCATCACTGCCGCCGCATGATTTGCTTCCTTCCTCAGCTCGCCCTGCCTACCGACCTTATAAAATTCGAAATACCAAGTGGCTCCCCTGATCTGTAGCTTTTGGTTTTCTTTCCTTCCCTGTAGCCAGTCTCAAGCCGCTTGCAGCAGCCTTTGCCAGATTTACAGAATTTACAGAATTTACAGATTCACCATTTGAGGTACCTGCAGGTTGACCAACCACCCCACTTTAAATAAGTTAGCGTTCCCGGTTAGGACAAGCTTTGAGAGTTTTTACTTTTTTTGCGGATTTAGAAAGAGTTACCCCGCTGCGACAGCGTCCGGATTTTATACGGGACACCTCGATTGCGAGAGTTCAGCTTGAGGGTTACATAGCAAGTTGCTTTGGCGCAATAAAACGGCAGTTCAAGGGTATCGGAACCATAACTCGACAACGTTCTTGAATACAAGTAATCTTCAAAATTTGGAAATTGGATTGAACTATTGCAAGAGAGAGGCCGGTCGGTCAGAAACTGCTGGTTGTATTTGTTTATAGGGTTATAGGGCGGGCGACCAACCCTTGCATCTTGCAGGCAACCAGCCCACGGACAATATCATACATTTCGATAGCTCGCACTGGCATATCCAACAAGGGGTGGATAGGACACTACAGGCAGCAAACAACAACAACCACCATAAGAACGGCACAAATTAATGAATATGACAAATAACTCCATTTCCCCATACCGCTCCTACGCCACACCTCCCGCCACCCCCTTACCATCCAACCTTCCTCCAACAAATGCCGCCACACTAAATGATCTAACATCACCTACACCGCCTTCCTTCCAGCCGCCCTTCCCTGGCCGATCAAACCCGCGCCGAACAGCGTTCAACCCCAACAGACCTATCCCGACACTCCGAAGGGAAAAGAGTGTATTCGGCGAGGATAGTGCTCTGGGGGAGATGGTACTCAGTAGTGCGGGGTATGGACTTGCGCCAAGGCTGCAGCCGGGGAATGGAGATTTCGAGAGGGAATTTCAAGATGAGAGCGAGCTATTGGAAGTGGGTATGAAGTCTGGATGGATGGTGGCGAGGGTGGGAGAGGATAATGGTAGTCAATTTACGCAGGAGAGTGGTAAGTTGCAGTATTTTCGGTTGCAGTGTGTTCATGTTAACAATGTCAACATCGCAGGTTCCTCACAGCTATTGGACTCCCAGTTCTCCATCGGCACAGGAGAATCACAACCCTTGCAACCGACAAGCACCTCATACGTCACCCGCGCCCTTAACCCGTATCGCCTCCCTGCCGGACCGGCTCTCAGCTCCTCGTCTGGTTCTGCTTCATTGACAAGCTCACCCTCGAGACCTCAAGGGTCCAGGCGAGGGCCGATCAGGCATCAAGCCGGTTCACCAGGAAGGCGGAGCTTGTTTTCGAGGGAGAGGGAGACGGGCGGATTGGTCGATTTGGGAGAGGAGTAAGTTGGTCGTGAGTTCAGCGGGGCCAGTGTGCGAAGTGGAATTGTGGGTTATGCTACGTCGGTGTTGTCATGGGTATGCATGCAACCGTTTCTGCTGCAACGAGATTCGGAAGCCTTGACGGAACATTTGATTTTAAGTACATTCGTGTGCACAACTTCAACATCATTCCGCATGCACAAGTCAGATTATTGACATGCACGTATTATTACAGCTTCAACAGCGCTGTCAAATCGGCAGAAAAAAATTACTACTTATTCCAACATCACTCTCATGCTCCCATGGTGCCCAAGGAGCCCGTCAGCCCGCGATTACAGTCGAACCAAACCATGACAATCTGAATCTATTTAGCACACACACATTTTCTTCCATCTGCTTTCTCTTGTCTACCTACACCTTCGGTTAGTACCCCGTTGAGCACGATGATTGACCTTAGTCGCACTGTACATAGCTCCCTGCCATATTTCCCTTTTCACTCTCGCTATCTGGATTTCCCTCTATTTGCATTCAACTTTCTCATAGAGCAGTTACGGTACTGTATTCGCATTGAATACATACTGGCACTATATTGCATCACATGGCATGGCGTTATGCGAGGCAAGGCGTCGTGTGGCGTTTACATTAGCGTTTCGTTACATGCATCGTGGTAGTAAGTGGGCGGGTAGAGGGAAAGAGGGAATGATGTATACGTTGTTTTAAGCAAGCATTTGTTCCGAATTGTAACAACGGAATTCGTGGGTTGGGTGACGGTCGGAGGCTGATGGTGGAGGTGACGGGATATTGATGTTATTCCGGGATCGCGTTTGCATTGTTTATGTCTTCTTCCCGTCTCATTTTTATTTTTTATTTTTTATTTTATTTTAGTTTTTATTTTTACTTCTTTCGTTTGTTGGATTTCTGCTCTGCTCTAATTGAGCCGTTTGCATTAGGGATCTGTTAATTTTTCAATTTTAGATTTGTCTTAACCCTTGTTCCATTTTCATTGGGTGGTGGCCTCTGTGTTTTCAAGTTCCTTTGAATACACATAATTCGGAAGTATGAATGCGAATGATTTCTAATGTAACGATCAACTCATGGAGGTTCAGAGTGTGATATTTTATGCTCTACTTCCCATGTGGTCTCTTTCCCCCTCCTTTGCAGGAGAATCTGCTCGTTTCAATCCGAGTTGACGCATATTGTCAGGGTATGTGAGCTGCGTCTTTTTGCTTAGGCCGTTTTCCTGCTTGTGTTGGAAGCATTCACGGAGGGTCAGCGAACTATACAAAACTGTTAATAGATTAATATAATGGCATGAATACTTAAGCCGTATCCCTCCGAGGGACTCAAATTTTGCCAAGGAGCCCTTTCACTGGCGCTCGAGCTTCCCACTTACTCTCCCACTGACATATCTCTGTTGGCTCTTGCGCTTATATTACTTTCCCTAGTGACCGTTACCCTCATATCACTACTCATTTCACACGGAGTCAACCGTCACCTCCGCTTACCCCTCCCCCAACACTAAGAAATAATCATTCCATGTATATGCCATATGTCTAAAAACCACGTCTATAGTAGTACAGAGATTGGTAGCTGACAAAATTGTAAGGTTCTAAATTAGTTCACAAGAATGAGAGAGTATACACATGAAAGATACAGCATGAAATATAATAGATTAAAATTTGAAAATACAAACAGCATTAGTGGTCCAGTGGTATGATGAATCGTTGCCATCGATTCGACCGGGGTTCGATTCCCCGCTGATGCAGCAATTGCTACGTCTGGAACTAGACTTACACTTAGTAAATGACTGGGTTAAAGAGGTTCTGGTCTGCAATTGCTTAAGGTTTTTTTTTTTTTTATTTTGAAAATAACTGGTATATTTACAATAGCTACTTACTTATTATACTAAGATTAAAAAATATATATAAGGTTTTTATTATAATATACTAAAATATAATACTAGTAATACTAGTTAACTATTTCAATACTTTTGAAATAAGTAAGTAAAATAAAAAAAAATTTAAAAAAATAAAATAATATAATAAAAAAAGACTTTTATTATTAATTAAAAAATATTGAATTAGCTTTACTTTTACAGTAGTTAAATAGAATTATATAATATATTTTTAACTTATAATTAATTAATATATATAAATAATATTTTTATATATAAATCTTATATAAAGTTCTAAAAACTTTCTAATAGACTTTAGCGTTCGTATTGGTGTGAGCTGAGTCGATGTAAGTCTTTAACAAAATTCCTCCGACCCTACTATAAACTCACTCAGGAACCGAGTAGTAGTTGTACATTATCATACCGACTCAGTCACGGCGCACATACAACCCGACCCGGCTCACTCGGCAGCCGAGTCGGGTACGTTTTACGGCGTGACACACCGACCCGAAACCCGACTCACTCAGAAAAACCGGCTCAGAACTCACACCGAGTGCGAACGCTAATTATTAAGAGTAATTTACATAATACTAGATAAGTATGTATATACTCTAGATATAGTATTCTAGATACAAGTTTACTACCTATATGATGCTCCATTCCGGAGAGTTTTAAGCTAATACTTGGAGAAAAATGTATACAGGGGCGTTACTGTAAGTAGAGCTGATGGCAGAAGGATCTCTAGATTTGGATGAGCTATAGCTATGCGGTTATACAGTCACTGGTCAAAAGTCTTGGTGACGCCACTTTTCTTGGCACCTCAAAATGCTTGCTTTAAATGCTCATATCTCCATGATCCATAGCTTAATTATAGAAGTTGTACCTGCAATTGATAGCACCGTGTCTATAGTGTTGCATATCACATGCAGCAATCATGAGAATAGTAGTAGTCAATTATATGGACCAATAAATCAGGAGCAAATTCTAGCATTTTTTACCTAAATTCTCTCTGCATAATAGTGTAGTTCCATACAAGGAGAATATTTTTGGAGCTAGTAAATCTTGCTATGAAACTACATGTTGAGTCCATCTTATTTCATATTTTTGATATTTTTTATGTTGTGTTGCAGGTTCTGTGTGGAGCATTTTATTTCCAGACACCGATATTTGACCCTAAAATGACAATTTTGTATGGGAATTTGGCAATCTTAGCGTTCTTTGAAGTTTGCGATTTTATTTCTGCAGCCACATGACCCCAACATCTGTTCTACAGCCGGAACCATGAAGTTTCAGGTAGTATCTATCATAGAAAAAATCCTGTTTGTCTATCTAGTTATGGTGCTAAAGATACATCACATTTCAAAAATTCACAATTTTTGTATGGAATACCTAGTATTTAATAACTTTTTGTAGATATTACACTGCAATCAGTGTGCTATAAGTATGTTCTGTGCTGTAGCATAAACCATACTGCTTACACTATCACCAGTTCAAGTTGTAGGTTAATTGGGTCACTTCTCGTGGAGATACCTCAATTTTTGTTCAAATGGACATTATCGCCGCTTGGTGCTCAGATCCCTTTCACCAAGACTTTTGACCAGTGACTGTAATTATAATTGGACTCTTGTAGAGAAAGAACATAGGCCTCTTACCGACGATTAGTAGGTACCTACCTGGCGTAGCTCCTACGTGGGGTATTGGGCAAAGTGGGGTTGTTTTACGGTGAGGCATCAGCTGCAGGCTTACTCTACATTTTCTATCCTTCAACACAAAATTCACGTGCCGTTCAAAAGCCCAAAAGAACGGCATATTTACGGCGTGGGTAATCAAACGTCCCAGCCATACATTTGGTAATCGTAATTGCGTGCCAGTTCCGACTTTGAATATCATTACTCTAGACATATGATACGTTGGGCACTTCTTAGCTTCTATATACCTAAGTACCTATGTATGCAGGTAGTAGGCACAGCAGCTTGCAAAAAGCGGTGAAGGGGTCGCGAAAAGCGGTGAGAGATGCAAAGGGGCGGCGAGCCGAGACTAAGCGGCCTCTCCTGCCAAATCAATGGCAGTTCCACTAACAATTGCCTCAAAAATCAATTCTGATTGGAAAATTTGTGATTTGTGAGTCATATTTTTGTGAACATTGGGGGTCACTCAACCGTACAAAAGCGACAGGTTGAGCTGAGCAAAGGTACGAGGTACCAGGCTTAACCTACAATTCACTAGTTCTTCACACTCACGAAGACCCAGAATTCGTCAAAAGAGGTAAGTATTTCCTAGTTAGGTCACAAATGAGTATTTGATTTAAACTTCACATATATTGCGTTACATAATAGTCAGACTACTAGTAGTTTTTTACAACTGATGTAGCAGGATCCAGAGGTCCTAAGAAGGACTTTGCATGTCACCGGGTTTTAGCACCATATCGGTATATACACACTTCCTAAACTGGAATGCTGCTTTAGTTCTGGAGTTATAACTCCGCTTCCTCCGAGACATTTGTATGCGTTCACTGCAGGGGGAATATCATTGATAAAACTGCCTGCCAGCAAAGTTGTCAATTTGGATTACTCATGTTCAGCTGATCAATGGGTTGCAGTAGGCGAAAAAGTTTTGTTCTTATTGTAGATCTATCTAGGTCCCCGCACTTCCCCAGCTGAGCTGGAAAAACTTGTCATTCTCACAGTTCTTGTTACAAAAGAACGTTATTACCACATTACGGTATGTTCTTTAGCTTCCCAATCTTCGCTCATACACACGCTGTCCTTGTTACAAGCAGGACTTGGTGATACAAAGCACTGGCAGTGCTGATCGACGCAGGGTGACTCTGCCGTCAATGGTGTATCGTGCTGGTAGACGTTGGCGGATGTTTCGTGGTGGGCGCGCTGTCCAGCAGGGGCGGGGCAGGTCGCTTACGGTATAAATACCCCTTCAGTTTGAATTCCTGATGTTAACACTTCTCTTTTGTTCTGTTCTATATCATTGGGTCTACGCTCTGGTGAATCAACTGACCTTCTCTCTCTATATAGCACCGTTCGATTTCGTTAGCGCACGAATTCAGCACAATGACTCCTACTCTTACATCCAACATGGCGGCGACCGACGATGCATATTTCTCAACGCTCTCCCAGCTGACAAAGACGAAGGAGGCTTTGTTTGCGAAGCAGCAGACAGTATTTCAGGAATACAAGGAGAAGCTGTACGAGGAGCTGTCTAAGGATGGAAACGCAGATCAGACTAGCTCAATTGAGAGGATTCGGAAGTTGACGCAGGCAATTAGTCCACCGTCGGAGGTAAGGGGTCAGAGGAAGAAGGATGGTGGGGACGTTGGTGATGATGCCGTGGGCGGTGCCAGTGATGACGGCGCGGAGCAACAGCTGTTTGCGCAGGTCCTGGCGAATAACAAGCAGAGTGTGGAGTGCCCAACAGACGTGGCAAAGAGGATGAAGGTGCTCCTCGCTACGGGGGAAATCGACCCCGCGATAGTGGGCTCGGAGGAGCTGCTGAGAGAGTGGGAGGCTGATCTGCGAGAGACGATTGAGCAGGAGGAGAGGAGGATGGAGGTGGCGCGATTGGTGGGCAGGGTGGTGGCGGAGTGGGTGGAGAGCACCAATACTACCAGCACGTCGCAGATGGGGCCCGGGGAGCTGCAGACGGAGAAGAACGAAAGGGCGGCGGCCGCAAGGAAGAGGAAGGAGCAGATGCAGATGTTTTCAGACATAGTATTTGCGCCGCATCCATTGGACGCGGACCCGGCAGAGACGCACACACGGATCGAGGAGTACCTGGACGGCATATTCGAGGCGACGCCAGAGGGGTCGGAGTTCCTAAAGACAGCGAGAAAAAGCCTGAGGGCCTATTCGAAGGAGTTTGCGACGGCGGAGTGGGAACTCAGAACGGTGAAGCTGCTGATCGAATCCCTATACCGGAAGGATCTGCTGTCAAACGATAAGCGGAGCTTCCTGAAGAACCAGGTGCTGCCGAACGAGACCATCATCCGCGAGTTCATGGATGTCATGAAGATGTGGGCGCGGGACCTGCGATCCTGGACCTGGGAGTCGGCGGTTAAGCTGGACATCAGGCTCCAGCTCAACGGCAAGAACCGGGTGTTCATCGACCAGGACATCGCGACGGCGCTGTTCACGCACCACATCGGGACATGGTGGGCGGTGAGGCTGAAGAAGGTGTTTTGCAGCGTGTTCGACGACAATGTGCTGGCGTGGAAGCTGTGCAAGGGACGGAAGCTGGAGAAGCGGCTTGCGGACAGGCTCGCACACTTTCTGCCGGAGGCGTTCCCCGTCAAGAACAGCACGGTCACGATCGAGGCGAAGCGGAGGAAACAGCAGAAGGAGGTGTTGTTCATGAGCCATTTGCCGGACTCGATCGACAGGCAGCACGGCGACTACAACTCCGACCAGGAGGCGGGCTCGGACTATGCGCAGGGCGCCAGCGCGCCACTGACGAAGGAGCTGCTGCTCCAGATGGCGATGACAGAATTCCATCTTGCGCGGGCGCTCTCCGCGCAGGGGGGGCCAAAGTCCTTCACGATCGTGACAACGGACTTTAAGTTCTTCGGCCCCAGCCTCTCGCACGAGGTCATCGCGGCGGTCATGCGGTACTTCAACATCGGCGAGGATCTTGTGGGCTTCTACCGGAGGTTCCTGGACATGCCGTGCTACTTTGACGGAGAGGAGCCGACGCTGGAGAACATCAGGCGCAGGAAGAGGGGGGTTCCGATATGCCACTCCATAAGCGACCTGGCGGGGGAGATGATTTTGTTCTGTCTTGAGTATGCGGTGAATCATATCTCGGGTGGGGAGGTCTTCATCCACCGGAACTTCGACGACGTGTGGTTCTGGGGGACGGACAAGGCAATGTGCGAGCGGGTGTGGGAGGAGATGCAAACGTTTGCAGAGCTGTTTGGGCTGGAGTACAAGCCGGAGAAGTCTGGCTCCATCACGTTCCGCTTTGGTGAACACGGGGAGATTTTGCCGGCCGCGGAGGGGGAGGAGGCAGGCATCCTGCCAAAGAGGCCCGTCGCCTGGGGGTTCCTCCAGATTTCGCCGCAGGGCGAGCTCGTCCCAGACCAGTACTACGTCGACCGCCACACGAGCGAGCTTATCCGCCAGCTGTCATCCAAGACGTGCTCGAGCAGCATCCTCGCCTTCGTCCAGGCGTGGAATCGCTACTTTGCGCAATTTGTCCCGTTCAACTTCGGCGCCCCGGTGTATGCGTACGGGAAGAAGCACAGCCTGATGGTCGTGGCGCAGCTGGCGAAGATGCAGTCGGCGGTGCTCAAGGCGCTGAGTGGGACCAAAGATTCGGAACAACCACCGACGGTGGTGAACTATCTCCGAAAGGAGATCAGCAGGCGATTCCCCGGGATCGACGGCAGCAGCGTGCCGGAGGCGTGGTTTTACTGGCCGCACACGATGGGAGGACTGGGCATCCTGAACCCGATAATGCAGCTGACGACGGAGATGGTGTGGACCGACAAGGACGACGAAGAGCTCTCGGCGGAGGTGGAGCCGGCGACAATGTTTGAGAGGCTGCGGACGGAGGATAAGCTGGGGTACCGGCTCGCGAAGGAGAAGTGGGAGAGCAACATGGAGCCGGACGACTTCGACGAAAGTTGGGATTGGGAGCCGCGGTCTAGATTGAGGGGACGGAGCTTCGCGGCGGGGGAGGGGCCAGCGAGGGGGAATTCCTGACCGAGGAGGAGTACTGCTCGCCGGAAGTCCGCCAGCTGGTGCATAAGCACTGGGGAGACCTGTATCTCCGCCTGCTGTCGCGGCCAGACAAGGGAGCCACACAGATCGCGGACAACGGCGTGCTCCTGGACGTGGCGGTGGAGAGCGTGGCGCGGGCGGGCGGAACGGGGATTGAAATGACGCGGTACTGGTCGCGGGTGGTGACCGTGTACGGGCAGGGAGTCGTCAAGCGGTGGGGCGGGATGAAGCTGGTCGAGAATGAGTGGGTGCCTGAGGGGCTGGCGAGAGGCGCGAGGGAGATGAAGGCGAGATGGGAGGATGAGGAGGGGAGCAACAAGGGGGAAAAGTAAGGGGGCTGGTGAGTTGATTACAGGTTTCGTTTGCTAACTTTGTTTTTTTTTCTAGAAGGGAGCAATGATCCGCCTGTATGGTGATGGAACAGCACCATGTTGGGTAACAAATAAAATAAAAATGAGCACGTCTACATCTTTCTCTTGGGCACCTTTTTTTTTTTTTTTTTTCTCTTTTATTCCCTCCCCTTTGCCCGCTTGTTCCATCCTTGTACTTACTTGGCTTGTTATCTGTCGGAGTTTCTCTACTCTCATTTCTTTTATTTTCTGGTGTTGCGGGTTACGGGGAAAAAAAAAAGAAGATTTCAGTGAGCACATCGATATCGCTCTTTGATGACCTTTTTTTTTTTGTTGTTACTTTTCCTCGTTCCGTCTATCGCACTTGGTGTGTATGTGGCTGTTGGCGTGTACTCTACTCAAGTATTTGCTTTGTGGGTCAGCTAGCTGTACAGTACTGTATTTAGGACTGGATTCGAATTGGCAGATTTTTTGAACTTGTTGCTGCGCACTGCTAGGGAATTTCTGTACGTTCGATGTCAAGGAGTATGTAGAGAAAACATTGCAATTGATTGGTTGAGTTCCAATTTTTTCTAGGGGAATGGATATTTTCTGAGGGTAGCGTAATTGGATTACCCTACCTCGAACCAGACACCTACCCTTAATTAATGTAGATTGCTTGATGTTTCTAGCCCGACGAAAAGTGGCCCTTTTGTTTTACATAGGGAAGTACAATAGATACGTAGGTACCGAGTAATACAATGGCAACCACTAGTCTTATTTAACCAAATCTACTTAACATTATTTGACTTTCCGCTCATTAGTTGTAGCTTATATCTTCCAATTCCATTTTGCCTTCTACCCCCCTCCAATTCAAGTTCCTCCTCCTATACCCTTACTGTTCCTCCTCCTGCTCCATTCCTTCTTCTCCTTCTCTTCCGCTGCACCTTTTCCGCTTCCTACCAACCATCGCCAAGTCAGAGTTCTTTCTTCCCTCCGGAGTCCTGACCCCTGGCACTTGCACTCCAGGGTCACGACAGGCCACCTTATCGCTGTTCTCCTCGCCGTGCGTTGGGGCATGAAATGCTCCAGTACCCTCCTGCTCCGGTGCCATCCCGCAACATTGCTGAGGACTAGCGGTTTTTGACCTGGTAATATTGGGCTTTGGGGCAGAGCTTCCGGTGGTGGAGTCGCTTCTGGGGCGTTTTGAGGGGGTAGGATTGGGAGTATCGGGGATGTGGGAGAGGTGCGTGGGGGTTAAGGGGCGTTCGACGCCGGTGGTGGTGGAGGTGGAGGGTGCGGGGTGCTCTGTGGATTGGGTCGCAAGTTGGGAGGAATGGATGGGTTGATTTACGGATTCTGAAATAGTAGTTGCTATTTCAGGTGCTGAAGGAGGGTGGGCTCCCTGAGAATCATTGTAAGTGCTAGCTTCCGCTGGTATTATGGCAGACCTTGAATGGTCGTTGGAGGTTCTCCTAGGTTTCCTTGGTGGCGACTGCTGTGCTTGCTGTGCTTCCGGGTCCGGATTTAAATTCTCCACCTGTTGTGAGACCTGGTTGTGCTTCCTTTTTATCTTCACGCCCTCCCCCTGCTCCTCGTCCCTCTGTTTCATTTCCTTTCCCCGCAATCCCTCCTCCTTCGCATTCGCCGTCTTTGCTACCCTCGCCGCCGCCGCCGACTGCGCTCTTGTCATCATACCCAACCCTGTCCCCCCCATTTTCATCTCCTTCTCTAGTGCTCCCTGCTGAACCGTCCCCACCCTCGCAGTCCCCGTCCCCGTCCCCGTTCCCGTCGTCATGGTTATGGCAGATCTTTCCGCAGTTCTCCCCTCCCGCTCTACCTCCACCTCCTGCCTTATCGTCTCCCGCGCCCGTTCCTCTTTCTCCCGCGCCCGTTCTTCTTTCTCCCGCCGCCTGCTCTCCACTGCGGCTGCGCGGCCCGCGCGGGTAGTCGGACGACCTGGTTTTGGAGGGACGTTGGGGTCGATAATGGCGCGGGGACGGCCGCGCGGACGTTTGATGGGTTCGACAGGGTGCTCAGTACTAGTGCTCAGCATTGGTTGCCCGGGGAGATTGGAGGGGGTATTGGACCTGGTGGTTGAGGGAATCAGTGCCGCTGGTGGGATTGCAGGGGAGAGGTGGGCGGAAATGGGACGGAAGGAAGAATGAGAATGGGCGGCGGTGGGTACGACGGCTGGAGCTGGATTTGGGTGGGGTTGGGGCTGAAGATAAGGAGATTCATGTGCGATATTGCCGGGGATTGGTGGTTGTTGTTGGGATTGCGATTGGGTTATAATCCCGGAGGGAGGATGCACGGTATTACTATTACTTGGAGTTGCTACCCCGGGTGCGGCACCTAAACAGAGGCGGTCAATGATGGTGTCGTGGAGTTTTGAGGAGAAGAATGAGGAAAGGGTGTTGGAGAGGGTGATGATATGGGGGATGAGCTGAGAGAAAGCTTGTTGGTCGTTGTCATGGCTCACGGGACGGTACGAATGAGCACCAGAGGGAGCGGGATGGTACTGGGAGGGAGCGGGATGGTACTGGGAGGGAGCAGGATAGTACTGGGAGGGAGCAGGATGGTACTGGGAGGGAGCAGGATGGTACTGGGAGGGAGCGGGATGGTACTGGGAGGGAGCAGGATGGTACTGGGAGGGGGCGGGATGGTATCGGGAGGTCCGGGAGGGAGATGGTGGTAGAGGGTAGGTGTATGGGTCGTCAGGGCGATCACCGACGTAATACCGGTCTTGATCATCTTTCGACCAGAGCTCGTAATGTCCAGATGTCGCGGCGGGGGTGCCTTGAGCTCGATAATAGATCTGCTCATGAGGACTTTTTGGGGTGGTGTACGTTTGGTGACGGTGGCGATGAGTATTTTTAGCTGAGGATGCAGATTCAGGTGTTGAATACTCCACTCCAGTCGTAGCAATGCCAACACCCAGACCTGTAACCCTGAACTCCAGTTGTCCTTGCTCACGCTCACACGCACCCGGCGACGTCTCGGAGGATAGGCTTGCCATTGTTTTCGTCCTGTCATGGGACACTCCAACGTTGACCGGTATACTTGCGCCTGCATTTAAGTCGTGGCGTATGAGGTTGCCAACACTCATGATGCCTGATGCGGGTCTCGATTGCGATCGGCTATGTGTGGATGCGATGGTGGGTGTTTGGGACTGAAGTGCGCATGCAGCAGCTTCCCGTATGTCCGACGTATCGGCATGGGTACCACCACCAGCTGGAGCAGTGTGTAATGCGTAGGTGTATGGCAACGCCTGCGCACGATGTGCACGATCATGTGGGGTTTCGGGTACTTGCGGACGTGCCTCTGGGAGTTGATTGTAATAGGGTGTTACTTCATGGGGGCGTTGCACAGGGAGTTGAGATGCACATTGTGCGGCTGCTGGATAGCTATGGGGGGAATAAGGCCGGCTAGGTGCTGGGGCGTGCATGCTAGGAGTGCTCCGAACAGTGGGATAAAAGTCAGGATTCTGAGGTGTTGAGGTGCCTGTGATGGATGTGGCCAGTTCGGTGAGTGCTGATACTGGTGTCGGCGTTCTTGGTGGGTTTATTGGGGTCATGGTCGTAGTTTGTGAGAAGGGAGGAGCGGTTTGGAGGTGGGTTGAAGAATGAGGGTAATGTCACGTTAAATGAAATTACAAGTATTGAAGTCTGGCTCTCCGAGCACCTCGCTGGTGGTTGTGGATTTTAAATCCAGGGTTTGAATTGGAATGAAGTTGGTGGTTTTGTTTGGAAAGGTGTGGACGGGAGAGCGGGAATATGGTTGTTAGGCAAGGAAGAAGAGGATTGGAGATGGGACCAGGCGAGTAAGGAAGGAAGAAGGGGAAAAAGGGCAACACCTAGGGTGGTTGGCAAAGTTACTGTACGGAGGGCAGCCCTGTGGGACACAGAAATTGTACGGATCACTGCAAACGAAATCTTTACGGTGTGTAGTGGAATGGCATAGTAGTGGATCCACGGAATGAACATGAATGCGGGGGAAGCACAAAGTAGTCATATCGGTCTATGTATTTCTAGAGGTGAAGAAAGAAGGCTAGTGAGTTAGATTCACTTGCATGGATATAAGAATGAGTATACTAGTAGTTACGAGACTTGACATACGATAACTAGATTTAAATATCCTTACGCACATAATTCAGCTATGCAGTAGCCATCTATGTGTGCAACATCATTGTACTTGGGTAGTTAGGTGGCCAGAGTAGGTTCCTGGGACAAGGAAGCTTCGAATCGAAACGTCCGTAAGCTTCTCTTCTAATATATAATAAAGCTATTCGATTTTTGGTTTGGTGTTTTTCAGCGTTGACGGTTTGTTTGTATCTCCACGCATGATATGTGTGAGGACAGGTTAGCAAGAGTACCGATCCTGTAGAGATAGAACCCATCAAAATCTACGTAGAATGGTGAGTATGGATTCAGCGGGTCGGACAAAATTACATGGAGAAGTGGCATAAGTGTGAGAACGGGCATGTATACACGATTTGTATACGCACTATGTTCGATGAGGTTGTTCGCGGTACATGATCCAGTTGCATTGAGAATAAGTTGGTCGTGATTCAGAGGCACGCACTGTGTGTATTAGGGTCAAAAGTTGCTCATCTCTACATTAGACGAAAAATTTATGACAGGACAAACCAATTCCCAATTGAGTTAGTATTGGTACGGAGTGTCATAGTTATTGAGGGTGTGTTTTCTTTGATCACTTGTGAGCTGAGGGTAATATGCTGGAGGGTACATTTTTCTTTTTTTTGGGTCCAGTAACCCCGCATACAGGCTAGGTGCCTATGACAGGGAGTACAGTACATTACGTCCGTATAATTTACATATGTAATGAAGGGTGGCTTAGGCTTCACGCAGGCGTACGCATACGCCAGTTTTGCATGCTAAGCATTCACCCGTTTCCGTTTGGTCCGAACGTCAGTGCAACTGCCAAGTGTATAGGCATGACAGATAAAGCTTGCTTCTACCAGTGTCGACGGTAGGTACTGGGGTTGTGGTCTTATCAATGGTGCAGCGTACATGCTCATGCAAGCAGGATGGCGCGTTGGCACCGGCGTGAGATTCATGGGCCTGACAGCAAACGCAGCCATCCGACCATCGGCAAACGCCCGCTTGAGACTGTCAAGAATATACATGCGTTGTACAAGCACCACAAGGGCCTAGAATTTTCCCTTTGGTTGACTCAGGGCAGTCTATGTTGAGGTCCATTTTGCAAACTGGGGCGTTTGGTTTGGTGGAGCTAATGGACTAGTTATTTGATGAGTTGAGCGTGAATTGGCTTCTGAGGTAGCAGGTTTGTTTGGAGGCCGCGAAAAGCACCAAGTAGTGCTTCTCGCACCCTGTGCTGTCATGTAACACACTCAGAGTAGTAAGAGACTGTCTCAGAAGGCAGCATTGGCCTAGGCATCGAGCGCAGGTAAGATCGGCCAGCTAGTCCCCATGTCCTGAACTATGAGTATGATGCTTTGGCGATTCATGTAACGTTCTTATAAATTTGAGGCCGTTGAACAACGTAAATAAAGGTTTATAATACAATCAAACCTGTCATGTTGGGTAACGCCGGGGCCGGCGGGTTCTATCCAATGACAGGTTATCCGCTTAGACAGGTTGGAGTGGAGAGGTCAGTTTTTGTGTTATATACATGCAGTTAGAGCTATAGCAGCTACGTACATGAGTAATAAACTATATAGGAGTGAAATAAAAGGTAATAGACGCCGGATTGAGGGGTGCATTAAGCTCAAACAGCAAAATACTTTTCAAGGTGCTGAAGGCACATCTCTCTTGATGGTACTGTATAGGATATGGCACAATGAGCCAAATTTAACGAGTATTTTTTTTTTCTTAATACCATTAAGCCCCTCTAGGCTATGGCGATGTTAGTTACATAGGAGATAGAAGTTCTTATACCCGCGTTCCCCCCGAAAGATGAAGTAAAAGAACAGGAAAAGGTAAAATGAGGAAGTAAATGAGATCAGATAGAATAAAGCCCCCCGGACAGAAGGGATATAGAGAGTAGTCCACTATGTGCTCGCCCCCCCCCACCAAGAGGCAAAGGCTGCCGAGCCAAGAAGCAGCCTTCAAGAGTCAACTAAAGGGGAAAAACCCCCAACCCCCCACAAGCCCACAGACCCCCGACTCATCCAAACGCCCCACCAAAGACAATGGCGCCCCTCCCCGAGTCCCCAAGACAAGCTCAGCCACCCCCGATGCCACCACCCCCGTATATGGCATCGTTGTACATGGTATTGCCCTAAGGAAGGATCTGGGTAAGGTTCGAAAGTGGCTGGAGGCAAGTAACAAGATAGGGAAGACGGTAGGGGTGCGCTGGCTCAGGCAGAAGGCAAGACTGGTCGAGGAGGGAAAGAAGACCAGTTCGGTGGTCGTATACTTGGAGAAGTCGATTGAGGTTGAGAAAGTGAGACTGGGAGGACGTTGGATGAGAGTGGACCAGTATGAATGGGACAGGGGACGGAAGTAGGATGGATAGACTGGCCCTCTGAGGAAGGTTTCGATCCGCACCACGTAGGCTCACCGCGGGATCCACATGTAATTAGTTGAGGTTCCTTCTTTCTTTCGTTAGTTAACTTTAACATCGCCATAGCCCATTGGGCGGCACGCGATTAATGATATAAAAAAAAAAAAAAAAAAAAAAAACAGCATGCCCGCCAGGTTGTCCTCCCCGGTTTCGCTTCTTGATTCCTTAATTCCCTCCTTTCCCTTTGGCCACTTTTGCTTCCAGACCCTGCACCTTCCCCATATGTGATCTCTTCTTCCCCGCTTCAGCGGCATTGCGGTGAGCTGGTCCTCCCGATTTTGAACCTCCATGAGTTCAGACCTTTCCCGCCCGGGAGGCCTGTCGACGTGCCTGTCAGTGTTCCTAGTCGGCGTAGTGGTCTGTAGCTCAAGTTTAGCCGGTTGCGTCTGCGTGACTTGTATTCCATCTGGATTCCAGCCTTGGTCACCACCTCCGTTTGACGGGGTCATGTGACAAAAAAAAAAAAAAAAAAAAAAACCTCCGTTTGATACTGAGTGAGGGCACCGATCTTTGCCGATTTAACTAGTATGATAGATCCTATACAATAGCATGAGCTATGACAAAATGAGCTCAATTTAATAGGTATGGTACATCTCTCTTGATAGCGGGTGATGAGACAAGATAAGCTGCATTTGACAGGTATGGAAGGTCTCCCTTGATGGTGCGAGAAATGGCAGAATGAGCCGAATTTGACCAGTATGACAGATTCTATACAATAGTACAAGATACGGCAGATTACAGTAAGCTGAAGTTGGCAGGTATAAGAGGTCCTATATAATGGTGCGAGATATAGTAGAATGAGCTCAATTTAACATATATGTCAGGTCCTACACAACAGTACGAGATGTGGCAACATGAGCTGAATGACAGGTACAGCAAGTCTGTCTCGATCGGGCGTGATGAGGCAATATGAGCTCAATTTAATAGGTATAGCACATCTCCCTTGACAGCGCGAGAGTTGGCAGGATGAGTTCACCTCAATAGGTATAGCAGGCCTCTCTTGACGGCAAGCGATGAGGCAATATCAGCTGAATTTGATAGATATGACAGGTTTCTGATTGATGATATGAGATATAGTGGAATGAGCTCAATTTAATAGATTATTGATGTCACGGGCCTACCCAGAGAGGCTGGGGATATCCACCTGAGTTGACCTATAAGGCTGCTAGGGACCATTCGGCTTGATCAACCGATAGCTACAGCAGGGCAATACAATTGACAGGTCGGGTCACGGAAGCGTATCACAAGCGGAACGCATGGTTGAGTGAGTTGCGCCATTGAGTGGCAAGAGTACGCGTAGGCTTGTTGTGCACAGCCTCAGACATTGTTATTGATTGTTAAGCATTGATATCGATTGTTAAGCATAGATAGCATTAGCAATAGAACATACAGTGGGCATGCACGGGAGCTGGCTATATAAGGAGAGCCTTCTGCCTTCGAGAGATGGTCAAGCTTCAAGGAGCAACCAGAACCTTCGCAGACATACGCAGACCGGCTGCAGACCCTCGAGGCTATGATGGGAACCTTCAGGGAACAACTGCCGGCACCCTCAGCTATGCCGGCCACTCCAGCTACGCCGGTCCCTTTAGCCATGCCGGCAAGGCCAGCCACACCAGCATCTTCAGCTTCTACGCTCTCGCGCATTGATACAGATGCCCATGAGCGTATACTCAAGAAGATACAGCTTAAGGGACCAAGTTTCAATGGGAGGGAAGTGCACAGTTTTCTCTACCGATTCCACAAGTACCTACGGATAAATGTGATCTCAGATTCAGACTTCGCACTTGAACTACTGGGCACCTGCATGACAGGCAAAGCACTTGCCTAGTGGGAGAGTAGTGAAGATACATTCGATAGCCTTGAGGAAGCAGAAGTCGAGCTCAAGAAAGCTTATGGAGATCCCACCCAACGCCTCAAAAATGTAGTGGATATTAAACACCTGTGTCAAACCGGCACTATTGTGGACTTCTTTATAGAACTTGAGAGGCTGAACCTTCACGCTAAAATTCCACGAGATTTTCTACCCTTCATAGTGGAAGAGAGGTTGAAACTGGAACTACACAATGCCTTGGAAGGCCAATGCGCACCACTCGATAACTACGAAAAGTGGAAAGGTATGGCAGTCAAGGCTGGGACATGCTTTGAATCAAAGTCAAACAAGTCAAGAACATCACAGCCCAACATAAAGCAGACCGATCAATCTACAACTACCAGCAATAGCACAACATCAAGTAGTAAAAGTAACTATGTAATAAAGGAGGAGAAGGATCGAAGGATAAAAGAAGGATTATACTTCAAATGTGGTGGCAAAGGGCATATAGGAAGAGATTGCAAAACTGGGTATCGTACTATGACCAAACAACCAGAACCAGCAGTCAAGCTACTACCAAAACAGAAAAGACTTGAAAATGCTGCTACTACTGACACGCCAGAGCTAAGAATCACAGAACTTACCTCAGATAATAAGGATCAGGAACTCAGCAACTAGGGAAAAGATTAAGGGGCATGGTGTCCCGTACTGGCCGTACACTGCGCCATTCATCACTACTTACAGAACGAATAGAATTAGCGAACAAGACTAATATGGAAGCAATTATTGATACAGCTGCGTCAGCACCTGTTGTCAGTAAACGAATAGTATAAAAAATTGGCATCCATTACAGAAAGAGAGAGATCAGCATCTCACAGGAAGATGGCTCGAAGCTAGTATCTAAAAATATGATTAACACGACATTCAGTTTCAAGCTAGTAGCCATGGAGACCCAGATAGCAATAAAGGTAGTAAATGTAGGAACGCCTCTATATACCCTTGATGCAGAAGTTCTTGATAATCTTGGATAGTGTGATATACTTCTAGGCCTTTCATGGCTAGTAGAAAATCACTTGAACATCGATTCAGTTAAGAGGCAGCTAGTTCATTCAAGTGGACTAGTAATTCTATACCAAGAAAGGAGAATCCCAGAAATTAATATTCTTACTGACGAAGACTTCGAAGAAGGCGATATACTACTCTTAGCAGACTTGTCTACTAACTATAGTGTATACGAACAAGTCTTCTTAGCTGACAAGCTGCCATTATACCAAAAATAGGACCATGAAATTATAGACCCTATTACAAAGATATCAAATTTGGCTACTTATAAAATGACATAGAAAAAAGAAGAAGCATTCAGAGCCTATCTTGCTGAGCATGAGCCTATTGAAAAGATCAGAAACAGTAGGAGTCTAGCAGGTATACCTATCCTTTTCGTATGAAAGAAAGATGGCTCACGATGCCTATGTGTAGACTATCATAGTCTGAATAAAATTAACTTCTAGTAGTAAAAATATATATATGGATATTAGCTAGTGAGCGGCACGAGCTAGAGGGTGAGCTCGAGCCAGGATTGATTATATACATAATATTGACAAACTAAACTAAACTAAGCTAAATTTTCATCTTTCTCACTACTATCAGGTAAATTGTGCATTTCGAAGTTGTTGGTAGGTCAGAATGAGCTCCAAGTCTCTAATTATTATTATAGTAGGTATTTACAGTTTATGAAACCTTGCACTGGCTAAGTATTTTAGCGAGCTGTCAAGAAAAACACTAGCATGATCTTGGCTCGTTTGAGCTCGAGCTGGCTCGGCTCGTGCCGCTCACTAATATTAGCTCACTACTTGTTCCATATGTATCCAATTATCATAAAATATTCCAGATCTTCTGAATACATACGACAGAAGGTATATGCACTTGCTCAAGGTCCTAAATAGCCATCTTGCCATTTTACACCTACATGGAGTTCAGATGCCTAATTGGGCAACTACCACCATAGAGTATTATTCATAACTTCCAATTGGCTAACTTACTTTCCTATACCTCTCCAAGCTGTATATGCAATTTGGTTATCTTCTATGAAGACTTGGCCTTACAGGAGGCTGTTATTTAACTCTGGAAGTGCGCCGGATCCCAGTAATGCGCCGGATCCCGATCAGTGACGGTATTAATTTCTTTCCAGCAGACAGAGGTAAATTAGAGTCATTTGTGCTAGTATATATTACTGGACTTTAGTAAAGCGAGTGGTAATAACAAGGATAGCATTGAAGCCTTCTGACTCTAGTAGTTCTCTGACAAAGTCTATAACTATTTCTTCGAAAGTTTGATACTGGTTGGTAATAACAAACAGGTGGACTCTATTCTGGCAACTATCCCTGTCACATTGTATGCGCTTCTGAAGACTTACCCGTACCCCAACGTACGGTTCCCGCCCCAGAATTGACGACTACATTGAAAATCATGTAGTTTTTGAAGTCAACCCGTCTGAAATTCCCTTTCACGCAAGTGCATAAGTACCTAATATAAGTTTACTTTCTCGACTAGCTTGAGCAATCCCAAATACACACGGTGAACCATTACTGCCAACAAGGTGGAGGCCAAAAAATAGTAGTCTTGGTATGAAAACAATGAATTGTCACGATCACCTCAGTTATTCACATTCTGGAAGTCTGGGGTATTCCTGCAAATAACCACTTCCCTGTTACAATGGGAAGCAAGCCCTTAAGAGACCATCATGTCATCTGCAGAGAGATGTTTCAGAATGGTGTTGTGAATTCTCCAGTCCAAGCTGTTGGATTTGAGGCTGGTAGCCACCAACATGGCAATCGAGTCAGAGGCAGCGAGTTCTCGGATAAGCGGCAGACTAACTGATGACACCTGCCGGCCTCGTCTGAATAACTACCGAGCTCGACACAGTAAGCCCCATACAAATTTTGTCACCCAAGGGCTCCCAAGCCTGTAACCTCATACAGTCTGATGTCAGTTTTCACAATCCGTGAAATATTAGGAATCCTGGAAGTTTCAGGAAGTAAATTTTGGTAACTCGCTTGTCTTGATAGCTGTGTTAGGTGTGCTTCCATACCTCAAGGCTTCTAGGAAGGACTCAAGCGACATGCCATTATACACAAACCTTGGTACCCATCAGTGTGAAAAATTTTCTTCGTAGCGCTCTGGGCATTCCCAAACACAGGAGGTATACAACTCTGATGCTTCAGGGAAATCACAAAGCTTGATGACAACTACATAAGAACAAATAATTACACGCTGCGTGTCCGGTCAAATAACAACTGATACCTAGATCTTGAGTGAATTGATTTGATACCTCGCCTCACACTAGGGAGACGATAAACGTCTGGCATATTGGACAGCGTGCGTATGCCCATTCCTGAATTTTGTTGCAAGACTTGATAACATTGTCGCTTATGTCACAGTGGTAAAATTAATTCTTGATCTCGTTGGCGTCACGTGGTTGCGAACACCGCTCACCATGGAGTCGGCGCAAGAGTAGCTGTCCATGCGGACAACGTCGTTTAGGTTATATACCTACCTCGAGGGCTGAAGTTAAGCGGCTCACCCCCGAGCCCAGTACATTTACATGCCTGAAATTAAGATGACCTGGCAAGAGCTTCAGTCGAACTACCAAATACGGATAGCAATCAGGTAATTATCTTATCACTTTATTTAACATACCCCGAGCTTGCAGGTTTACTTGGGAATAGGAAGAATACGTTCTACTACAGGTGACCCTGGCTATAATGAAACTCTTGATAGTGAAATTCTGGCTGTAGTGAAGGAATGGGCGAGATTGTTTGCGCACGCACCGAAAACGCCCTGGCTATAGTGAAAAGAAGTGCAATAGTGAAAGTGAAGAACTTTTCAGGACTAATTAATTCAGCTACAGGTAAAGTTTACTTGCTATAGTGAAATACTGGGGGGTGGCCTTGTGCTGCCTTATGTAATAGGCTTAGCAGAGTGGTAATTTAATTCAAGTTATTTCTCTCTCTCTTTCCTTCATTAATTATTAATTATTACACTCAATACAAAAAGAAAAATAAAACTTTTAGTGTATCTGACTGCTTCAATATCATAGGCATTGAAGATAATGCCATTAGCTTGCCATCAGGATTAGGAAATAATTTGCATAAGTCTTCTGAAGTCATTTCTCTTGGGCATTGTCCCACTTCCTGGCGAGCATCACAAATCTTCTATTTATCTAGAGCTGGGCATCCAGAGCGGCGTCGAGAAGGCATGATATTGGCAGTTTGGTAAGGAACTGAATTCACACTTAAGATCTGAATATCATACACTGAAAATTTCAACATTTGACAATTTCTTCACCCCCTGCCTACCTTGGGGGCCAGCACGTGACCCCTCACTATAGTGAAAACTGGCTATAGTGAAGAAAACTGGTCAGACTCTTTGCCTTCGTTATAGCCACGGTGACCTGTAGTCTGATAGATCTCCTCTGGGGGGTAAACGTGCCGCAAAGTAGCACTCCACAGCTTCCTACCACTATAAATCTAATACGCTTTTCATGTACAATATTGTACAATACGAAAACAACAATCGGCCTGTATACCCTATTAACCGGGAAGCATCGGCGGTCATCCCCACTTTTGCAATCAAAATCAAGAGTTATCCCCAATCTGTAGCGCAGGTACATTGGAGATGTGTACGTTGATGCAGCAATCTATCCATAAGGAACCTACACCTGAAAGGAGCAAGGCTAATCACTGTATCAACTATATCCATGTTTGCGCAAGTCCAACCATTGGATCCTTGTTATTGGAAGCGTACATGCCGCAAATAACAAACACTACTTACAGTTATACAGTACAGTACAAAAGGGAGGAAAGAAAGCAGTGCTATCTCATCAACTGGTATTGTAGGTTGATTAGGAGCTCTCTCTAGGCAATTTGATGTGGGTGAGTGTCGATGGAAAATATTCCGGTACTGCTGCTCGCTAGCACTTGCAACAAACCTGGCTAACGCGCAGTATCCTTCTGCAGAATTAACATATGGACGCTCAGTGCGTGGTTGGGAAAAAAAATTTTTTTCCAGCACACGATCTGATGTTTTTTTACTCAAATGATCTTTGCGCAGCGACACCTTCAAGCGCACTCTCAACAAGCTCCTCAAACCCGAGCAGTTAAACTTTCGCAATCAAAACCAATCGCGAGTGAAAAGCGATGTCCTCCGATATCAATAAAATTTCAATTCTATCGGAATTAACTCGTCATCTGAATTGTACAGACATCAGACTAACACATTCCTGAATTCAACCAACCTCAGACTTTTTTTTTTTTTTTTTTTTTTTTTTCTTTTTTTCTAAATCACGTAACCCCGCTTGCAGCGCTATGCCATAGCAGGGTCCCTGGGCAAGCCCTCAAAGCCCGGAGACAGGCTTAGCAAAGGAAGTTCTGCATACACGTCCCCGTTCCACCCCCCCCTCCTCTCCCCTTCTAGAAAACCTGATTCCAGAAACTTCCGGACGGTTCTTCTGGTTTCTGACCAACCTCAGACAGGACCGCCAAATTAAGCCTCCCCGATACCCGATCTAGCATTGGTTTTGCTGGTACGGTTGTCGCCCACAGGCGTGAAGATTAAACGTTGTTGCACGCATGATGACTCGGATGCGTGGCTTACTGGATGCACAAGCACCCGAGAAGGTCGTACCCGGTCAAGCACGACCTTGAAACCGGGGATTACTTCGGGCTGCATGCAGTTGAACGGACAGGTATTCCAGGGATTCAAGGGATCCAAGACAGATTTATCTGTCTGGTCGCGAAATCTGATAATCTCAAACCAGAATCTGGGCGGAACGTCTGAAAACTCAGCAATAAGTACTCTGCTTGTATGCAAAGTCCGACTATATCATAGCATGGGGAGACGGGAAAAAGAAACATGTCATGATCACTGAACATTCACCTTGCAGAGAACCTCCCTTCATTTCTGCAGCAACCATTTAAGAGAAAACCTCTTTCTTTGATAGCTCTGAAATCCTAGTACTTCCTGCCATAGGCTTGTAGCTTGTATGCGGGGTTATGTGAACCACAAAAAAAAAAAAAAAAAAAAAAAAAAAAAAAACAGCACTAGAAAGTTAAGTTTCGAATTATCACAGTACCAACGCCCTACAGTTTACTGTAAGATGGCAATCTGTTCTTGCACAAGACGCTTGCAAGGATTATATGCACTGTAACATGTAGTGACATTGGAATATGATGTACTTGAGTACAGCTGTGGTACCATGGAGCAACGTGAAATGAAACAAATCTGACTGCACTGTAGATCGTTAGGTAAAGAGAGGTCTAATTCAGATACCTTTATAAATTAGAAAGAAGATCGGTCGCCTTAGCATGCGGCAGGCTGTCGATAGCCCTGGCATCAATATTTAGTCATGATAATATCGGTATCGTATTACTTCTATGACCTAGCAATCTGCAGCTCCAACAATTTCCTTGCTATACTGGAGTCTCATGAGGCGGCGGCATGAGAGCCATGCCAAGATGATAGCATATGATACCACCAGGACCACTGCCACCTGGAGCGCTACAGTGAACTTTGAGTCTGAATAGTCAAGTGCCTTCCAATTCATTCAAACAATGGCCTTTGCTTGAGCTTCCTGTTGGAGTACCTCCTAGAGCTGTACGCTTAACCCGGACAGGACTGAACATTGAAACGCAGTTGTCAGATGAAGGAGGATTTCTAAGGAATGCTCAATCTGAATCGCTCAAACACTGTAGCCGAAAGACCTCGGTACCCTTATCTGCTACATTAATGTAGTTAACGGAGAATGCCTTCGGTCGAGATTGATATTTCCCATGCAAGGATGGTAGGGAGAATAACTCCAGAGCCGGCTTATGGCTCTGTAGAAATAATCCGAGGCGCCCCTGGATTCGTGGTGAAGGTATTGTAATCGGGGCAAGGGTAAGCCTTCAGAAGCGCAAAAAGTTGCATACAATGTGACAGGGATAGTTGCTAGGATAGAGTTGGCCTTTTGGGTATGTAATACTTGTTAGTCTATGATACACATATCTTCCATAGTATCCTACACGCTTCACAGAAGAACATACTTTAATTCTTTGTTTTTCAACCAACTTACAGAAATCCATTTCCTAGTCATAGCCTCGAATCACCTGCTGAAGCCTGCATACAATGACGAAATGAAGATTTCAGTCATGAAATTTACAATCGAGAAACTACTCAAGTTCAGCACGTCAGAAAGATTATTGTACGCGATGAATGTACAAATAAGGTGGAAAACCTCAGGAAGAGTGGGACAAAATAACAAAAGAACAGCCCCTGTTATTACTTAGAAGTGCACTAGATCAGCTTTGAGCTATTACGGCTGTAATTATACAACAATTTATTAACTGATATGCAGTTGAAATTAAGTATGTCATATTTTTATGTCAAACATACTGTTCTGATAAAAAGTCATACCTACTTCACTTTTGACCCCCTATCAGATAGTGTACGTTATGCATGCATAACGCTTCTGTGTATTTTATCCTACTCTCAAGTACTTGTCACATATTGAGAAGTTATCTTCCATACAAATTCTAAAGATTGACTAGATACACCTTACTGGACCCACCTCTGTTCGCACTGCATTTTAGAACTTCCCATAAGATAAATGACGGTCTTCAATACGAGGCTCTGTAGCTCGTTTCGTTTGCGTTTATACATCCAAACGTGGTTTATTGGTAATAATAGTTCATAGCTGACCGGACGTTATAGAGTGATAGATGTTAAACCCAACCAGACGTACAGTAGTTTCATCACTTGGAAATATTCCACCGACCTCGTGCTTCCTGAATACAGATCTGTAATGACTAGGAACGGTGATTGCTCATTGGCAGTTTTGCTAGTCTGCGGTAGATCCATAGAAGGTATTCTCTCCCCGCATGCCGTCCCCGATTTCGATTCAAGATTGAAGCCTTGCTTAGTAACTAGGTACATATCGGTTTAAGATCTTGGTCTCTGAAATTTTAGTATAATATATGTAACATGCGAAGCCCCAATACTGATTATGGTTTCAAAAACAACGGCTATGGATTCGCAACTGTGCTGCTTGCTAAACATCCGCTAATCCTCTGTTCCGCCCTAGGAGTAGTGTGTGCAAAAATGACCGGTCTCGAACTGTGAGGAAAATCTTATTGTGACGATAATGAAGCTGAATGGAAGCCATTAGTTTCTCGGGTTTCCGAGCACTGGCTGGTGAAAGGTGGATAAATTCCAACGGTATATCTTGATCCGGAGGCCAGACTCAAAATGGGTGTTTTTCACGTTACGAGGGACCCCTACCCTTGTAAAGTACTATCCAAGTTTGCATCAAGGGGACAAGGGGCTTCACTTATGATCCATTTGCATTCATTCCGTAAGTTGGCTAACCTTCGCCCACCAGCATTGGCCATGGATGCAGGCGCCTTAGGTTCTACATAATAAGGTCCTATTAACAATTCTTTGTGTATGAAATTAACAGTTAGTGAATTGTTCCTGAGCGGATACTTTACTGATCGTCCGGCCCGAGTCTTACGCTGAATGGACGCTGAACTAATGCACTAGCTTGTTTTATGTTTCATATATTTCAGTAGCCTATCCGCATGCAGTATGCATGGGAAGCAGAGGGGGGACAAGATATGCATAGCTTGCAATGATTGTTCTGCACTACAGTCTACCCTTGCTATACCGGACCTCGCTATACGTACCGGAAACCTTGCTATACCGGATGGCCTCTAGCCGTGACATCCGTTCCCCATACAAATCGCCCTTGCTATACCGGACACCCTAACAATTTCGGACCGGACAGAAACCTCCAGACAAGTACCCCCTGTCTCCATACAAATAATATTTGCTATACCGGACACACTAATACTAATACATCTTAGACTACCCCATTTCACACTTGGCTGCCATCACTGCTGCCACTACTGCTGCACTGCTTGTGCTATCGCCGCTGCTACCGCTGCTACCATCACTTGCTACAATGTTGTTCAAGTAATGAAAACTGAGCACTTCATTGCTTCTTTTTCCATGTACTATCATTTCCGAGATCAATTGCTAGCCACTTATCACTTTGTCTCATAATATCTGACAAAGTAGATACCGCTACTGGTCAGCCGTAAATAATAAGTTAGATACTTAGGATATCCAAGTTGAGTTAAAGTACAGTGATCTTACCAATACATCTCAAAAATGTTTACCAAATTCACTTAACTTTGGTTCTAGTCGACATTTACATAGTTGATATTTCTCAAGCACGTTTTTCTAGATTTTGTGAACGACGCATATTGATGCATTTCGTTGGATATGGGAATGTTTGATGTTTTCATTTATTTCCGACTTCAGTAATTATTTTAAATCTGGAAACCATTTTCACCCCCTGTCTGCCAAGCATTTTATTCTATACCGGAACCTTGCTATACCGGACGAAAAGTTCCAGATTTTAGCGATCCGGTATAGCAAGGGTAGACTGTATAATACAGTACCCATGGAGGTCTCCATTTGGACTCAGACTGGGCAAGAAACAGGCTACGGTTCCGCTGGTCTTATTTGCTCATTTCTATTTCGCGCCAATCAAGTCAACTCAACGAAAGTTAACAAGGAATAAACCCTATTTTTAATTTTCTCTTTCTTTCTGTCGAATTCATAATTTTTTGAGGTTCCCAACAGGAACCCCACCTCCAACCCAACTCAGGTGAGCTTACCTGGGCAACGGACCGAGTGGTTCTATGATCAAACATTATCGCGCGAGTCCCGGGATTACATTGGTGGCCAAGGACCTAAATGACCTTTAGGTACTTGGTACTAAACCTCCCCTCGTCCCCCAGAGTAATCGAATAGATTAAATGTTGCAAATGAATGAACAATCAAGGAAGAGGATATCGCGAAAGCAGACAAATAATAGTCCTTGAAAGGTCCCTCCAGAAAGGCCTGAATATTGCATACCTGCAATCGTATTCATGATGTAATGAGTGCATGAGTGCTTGGCCCTGTAACCGTGGCACGGAGGTATAGTATTCTACCAGAGACCTGCTACTTGCACCTGTCACTTGGTTATCAAATATATTAATGGGACATCAACGTCAGTTTCGCATGCAAATAGCCACTGATGCATGCCGACCGTTGCAGTAGGAATATCCGACTTTGATTAATAAATGTATGGGAGGAACAAAAAAGCACGTTTTATCAAACCAGCAGCCTGTATTGGAGCTATCAGTATGAGTAGCACTTCCGTTGATACTGACATCGATGCAGATACCATGTCAGACCTTCCTAGGGGTGGTTGGAATGGCGGCTCAATAGGAAGTAGTGAAACTGCAGACTAACTCTAGCAGGCTACAGTTTCTCTGAATCAATCGTGGAGATTTAGCCATAGGAATGAGACACGGAGTCGAGATCGATCTGCTGCAGTGCGGTCTGCTAGCTGGTTTAGATGTTCATAAGCTGGTGCAGTAACTACCTAATCTTCTCGCCATAGCCCGTCGGGCGGAATGCGAGTATTGATTTAAAAAAAAAAAAAAAAAAAAAAAACTACCTAATCCGCTCCGCTCGTTTGCGTGGCTTGTTTATATGCAGAGATACTCAGAATTTCGCATTTAGGAACTTGCGAAAATCTCCCCGGCACTGCACGCTCTAGATTTGTTTCGTCATCGTACGGGTGGCCCCACTATGATCTCCATGATAGGGCTCAATGGTGACTTTGCATTCATTGCTGAAGTCAGAACTTCGAAATATGAGACGAAGAAAGATCTTGCAAGTTAGATATCCATGCCTTTTTTTCTTTTTTTTTTTTCTTTTTTTTTTTTTTTCTCTCTCTTCCCCCGTGCGACTAGGAACCCTAGCACGCTTCTCTACTAAGCAATGAGAGGTGTGAGATCTGCTGCACACATGAATTTCGCTTTATGCATGCAATTTACTAGGATTTCGCCTACACATCCGCAAATCTATTTCACCACGGACATCAGTTGAACAATCCGGAAAAAAATATTATGAACATAAATGAAAGAATTAAGAAACATGGCGTCCTAAACATACTAGTGCGTTTTAACGGGTTCGCAGGGCACGAAGCGCAACACCTAGGGCAATTGCAACTTCAAGAGATACCTCCGGAGCAAAGTAAACTATCTGATGAACTGACCAAGCCTGGACCCACTTTACCTCCTGACAGTGAGGCATCTACAAGATCACATAAACCGTAGCTGATAAATATGGCTCTTGTCCCTCCTACCAAAAACTGTTTCATCAATGTGAACTACCTATCCAATAACTGATCTTCAAGTCTATACTTGGCTATCAACTTTGGAAATCGCGGTGTTCAACCGGCTTGACTGGATCATACCACTTTCGCTACTCCTACAACACATATAATATATACCTCCCCTAGTGCTACTTTTATTTTAGACTGTATATCAGGATATCAAAATCTCCCCCAGCTTACCTTCATCTCACGACTCTATTGATATTGATTACATACTTGCTTTGCACCCTTCCCAAGGAGGAATCTCACAATCAGGCATTTAAAAGAACGTCACCTCCTCAAGGTTCGCAAAACCGTCATCAACGGTTGCCATAATGGGGTGGTCATCAACCGCAAAGATGACGATTGATCTTCAGGCGTGTTGGGAAGTTTTGTATTCGAAATTAATACTTTACCTTTCCGGAGCAATTATAATCTATGTATGTAACACCATCTATCGTGCATCATCCCCGGCGATGGCTCCCAGACCCCTGTCCCATCGTCCATACAAGGGTTAGAAATAATTCTATCTGAATCGTTTCTTTTGATGATCACTGTGAGCATTCGTGGAACTACGCTAAAGCTTGATTCTCCAAAGTTTTCTATGCTCATATTCTACCGCTTGTATCTTCACCCTTTGGCCGAGTATCCAGGACCCTTATTGGCCAGGATTACGAGCTTACATGCGGCTTACCACGCCTGGGTCGGGGATTCCCATCTCGTTCTCTATCATGCACATAGGAAACATGGTCGGTTTAGCTTTTTACTTTGAATTGTTTAGAAGATACTCAACTCATCGCATGATAGGGAAATTCGTTCGTTTCACTCCAAACTTCGTCTCGGTGAATGACGCGGTTGCTCTGAACGGTACACGTTATTTCTTTACATTCACTTGCGTCTTTATTTACTAACCGAATCTCCGCAGATATTTACGGTCATGGTCGCAACGTTCAAAAATCCACTTTTTATAGCGTTATGCCACCTTATCCACATGCATTTGATACTCATACAGTAATTGACAGAAACCTTCACGGGAGAAAACGTAGAGTCATGTCCCAAGCGTTTTCTGAAGCAGCCATCAGAGGCATGGAGGAAAATGTCTTGACTCATATTCGTACTTTTGTGAAAAGGCTAGGATCATACAGCTGTGGAAAGAAAAGCGACGATTCTCAACCGCGAAACATGGCTCACTGGAGTAATTGGCTTACATTTGATGTCATCGGAGACCTCTGCTTCGGCAAGACTTTCGGCATGCTTACTCGGGAAGAATGGCGTGACTGGCCGACATTGATTGACATGGCTATTCACCGGCACGCAATTGTGAGTACTGAAGTGTTTCCATTGCATTATTTGATCATTCGCAATTGCGACAGTGCATCTGAAGTCGTGAGGTTGTTGTGCAGTATTTTTAAATTCCTTTCTGCTTTTATTTTCATGTGACATAATACAGATAGATATGCATGCACATGCAGTTGTGGTCTGAATACTCGATCCCTGTCTTCTTTCTCTATCGTTGGGCAAATATCCCTATGAGACTCTCATATTCCCAATTCCCAGTTGGTCAAACGCTCCGCAATGCAATCAACACAGTGGAACATTGCAAATGATTCGCGATCCTGACCGCTTTGTTTACTCTTACTATAACTCTCTCCACTTTGCTAACTGCATAATCTTTTCACGTAGGCTGGCATTTCGCTCAAGATCCACAAACTTGGCCTCGGCAAATATCTTTTCCCAAAGATAGCCGAGGGTCAGAAAACCTTCGTGAAATACTCTAGGGAGCAAGCAAAGGAGCGAATTGCCCTTGGTGCTGGAAGCAGGAAGGACTTTTTCCACTACCTGCTGGATGCAAAGGATCCTCAGAGCGGCGAGGGGTATTCCATGAGTGAATTGTGGAGTGAAAGCAATTTGCTCATTGCAGCAGGTATGCGCAACCTGGAACTGCTATCTAGAATGGTCCGCGATTAAGCCGAGATTGTCGTTACAAAGTGCTAATTTGTCGGTGCTGCTTAGGCTCGCATACTCCTTCAACTGCTCTTGTTGCAAGCTTTTTCTTTTTGGCCAACTACCCCAAAGTCCTTGCAGAGCTAACGATCCTTGTCCGAAAGTCGTTCCAGGACCTTGAGGAGATCAGGGGAGACAACTTCAACAATCCCAAGTGCCAAGCAGCCTACAAATTTGTTAAAGCGTGTCTTGACGAGGCAATGCGAATGGCACCACCTGTTCCCACAACGCTCCCGCGGCAAGTCCTTAAAGGAGGTATCACTGTTGCAGGCCGATACTTTCCTGAGGGTGTCGACATCGCAACCCCGAGTTTCACCCTTCACATGAACGAGACTTATTATTCCGACCCCTTCACATACAACCCACACCGGTTCCTCGCCGATAAAGCTGAATCCCCGGAGGCGTATCAGAAGGCTCTCAGCGCATTTGCTCCCTTTAGTCTGGGGCCGAGGAGCTGCATTGGCCGAACCCTTGCCTACCTGGAGCTTACCATTGCTCTTGCTCGCACGGTTTGGATGTATGATTTTGACTATGCGGGGGGTGGGCGAGAGACCAGGCTGGATAATCTCAAGTTTGTGGAAGAACTTGGTGGTGGCAAGCGTCCAATCATGTATAGCATAGATGACCATCACACTGCATTCGCAAGCAGAGAGGGACCGAATATCAGATTCATTCCACGGTTGGACTTGCAGCAGCGCTGAAGAACCACCACCATCACCCAGAAAGATAAGGAATGACAAATCGACGTTGTTGCTTTTGATTCCTGCTGTACGTACTGCAGCAGTGGAAACAGGAACTGAGAAGGACAAATTACGAAAAATAAAAATAAAAATAAAAAAATATAGGAAAAAAAAAATAGAAAAGCGGTGGATAAAGGGATCGGCATGCTCAAAAGGTCTCCTTACAAAGAAGACGGAGGGTTTTTTCGAATTATACCTATATAGAGCAGGCGTTTAAGTGTGCTACACTTTTTGTTTTTTCTTATTTTCTTATAGATTGTGTGACATCGACTTATGAAAGCATCTATAATACGAGTTTCAACTATAGATATGCAATAGATACTATAACATGAAAAGGATCAGGCAGTGAACATCCTGTGATTACCCAATACAACTTGATGCATTCGATAACGTGATTACAATTGTACCCCAACTTCCTCCATATATCATACTACGAATTATGGCTAAATTTTACACGGGCTTCTAAAGCGGGGCCAGTGGATCCCACTAACGGTAGATTCTTTTTCTTTTTAAATTACATAACCCCGCTTGCAGCTGTTCGCCATGGCAGGGCAACGGTAGATTAATTTGGCCATCATGTAAGGTTGAAAATCAATATGATATTAAGGGCTGCTAGCTGTAGAGCACGCAATAGTGAAACCTTTCTCAAGAAAGCTTCCGCTGGTCCGTGGTGTATTAATAAGGCTCCGGGTTTTTTATATCATGTCTGTGGAGAACCGTTCTTGCGAGCTTTGATAGTTGGCGTACGATATATCCTTAACGATACCTGCCAATAGGCCCTTATATGTGATGTCTTCAAACGCGACATATAAAAGCATCGTAAGACAGTTTGACAGTCTCGTTATTTCGCCAACTTTCCAAAGGATCACCTGTTGTGTCCCAATGGGTAAAATTATGATGATAAACGTTATTTAGGTATTTGCTTGCTAGTCATATCGATTCCTGGCAATATATGTCCTTCTGATTTTAGCAACAGACACCGCGTAGCTGCAGAAGCATACTTACAAAACTTGAGTGTACTGGTTGCAGATCATATACTATTGGTGTGATTCCTTTGCATAGAAAGCAAATCTACGAATGGGAACCTTTCTGCCACTTTCAAGGTCCTTAACCACATGGGTATTTTTTCCACATGGGTATTGCTCAGTCAAGATTCGGAACATATCGGCAAAGATACACAATCGGTAACGCCTGTTCTCAACGACTTCAAGGTGTACAACAGGAGGGACTTCCTTTTCCACCCCTCTGCTACCAATCTTCAGTAGTTCCGCTTTGGGCAGCGCGTCCATTTCCTTGCTTACATTTAGCCTCCTCTGTATGTGTGCACAATGTGCACCATAGGGAACGATAGTGACCATAGGAATAAGTGTTGCTTACTTACAGCTACGTGTACACGGATTACTTCAATGAAGAGATATAGACTCTGATACATATGTAAGCGATTATAATATACGTCACGGCACCCCCCAGTTTTATGGAACGATGTACCAGGAGTCATGGACGGCGTGCTGCCAGATTTATTGGAAATACAACGAGTTCTGCAAAACATGTACTAACACAGAGGGAAAACAGAGTCATTTCAAGGCCATCGGCCATCAACCAACGAACACATTCGAATCCAGGAGGGCAATCCCAACTGTCTCATTGCTGCAGCGGGGATTTTCGGTTGTGATTTTCGGCCCGGCCCGATAAACGCCAGAAATCATGTGGCCTGTCAGTTACCGAGGGGCCACGGCGGCAGCTTATGCCAATGGGGTGCACTACCCAATATATATTTAGTGTCGGTCGCAACCGCATCATATATGACATTATTCTTGACTGGGATTAGAAGCTACTAGGGCAGCGTAATGTTGGGCAACTTCAACCACATGCGTTGACAGTTGAGAGGGTTAGAATGCGCTTGAGATTCATTTGTGACTTCCTGACCAAAGTCTGAGATGAGCGGGTGCACAATTTGGGCAAGAGACTACAGGTAGTTCCCGATACAGCCTCGGGTAATAGTTCCTATAGATTCGAATAGAAACACGCCATTGAGTCGCAGTGCCTGATTTTTTTTTTTTTCACGTAACCCCGCATACAGGTACCTGCCCATGGCAGGGAAGGGCAGTGCCTGATTAATTTTCAATGTCTGATAGCAAACACATTATCTGAAATAAATACCTAATTGAAGGTGATGTCCGCACGCTAGCGGCAGGAGATCATGCATACTAGTACTATTTTAATTCAGAACACTCTACAGTGTCTACACATGGAAGGCTGGATATTCGGATAACACAGGCAGATAGGCTGCTAGCCTAAATTGAACAGCACTGCTCAGAGCGAGTATGAAATTTCTAATCTTAGGCATCACACAAAGCCGCAGCCTCATGCAATGTACTGTGTCTAGATCAAAGGTAAGTACTTGAGGCTCTCAAAAGTCAATGGACAGGCCCCAACTCTTGGTTAATTAGGTACCGGAGCTAATGTCCTAGTGAAGTATTAGTAGCCAACATTGTTCGCAAGTGGCACCAGGCAATTATGCATATAGATCACCGACAACTACTTTTACAGAACGAGCGCTTGGAAGAAAACAACCTTCCCGGCGCTTCCAGAACACGAGACCGATACCAAAGCGACCGTTTGAAAAAGAATATCACCTTTGATTAACAGAATGCAGAATTTTCAGACTCATTACCTTGAGGTTAAGGTTTCAGAGCTTTCTGAGTTCTCCTCATACAATCTGTGGGAAGCGGGGCTATCAGAGCAGCCCTGCCAGCGCTTGCTAATTTACCAATTGTGATTAGGTACATAAAGGATCACATGATTAGAATAGAAATCAGCTGATTGGCTACAGATAGGAACTAAAACAGAAGAAGAGTCAGAATAGGTAGTATCTACGAAAATAGATAAAGTAGAAAAATACTAGCTAAAAGTAAAGATAAATTAGTTAAAAGTAGAAATAGTAGTAGAAGTTAAAAGAATAATTTAAAAGAGAAGAAAAGCAGAAAAATATTAAAAAAAAAGTTACAAAAAAGAAGTTTTTAAAGCTAGCTACTAGTAAAAGATAAATAAATAGAAATAATATATAATTATTAATAAGAACTAAATATAAGAGAATAAAAATATTAATATATAAAGAAGAGAAAATTAATAGTTAGTAAGATTAAAAAAATCAATAAATATACTATAACTTATAAGTAATTAATTATAAGATTTTTATTAATTATTTTTTTTTATATAGTTTAAATATATTATTTGTATACTTAAATATTATTTATAGTATTTATATATATTTTAATAATTTATTATAATAAACTAATTGTCACGACCCGATGCCTGCATCGCCGCACTCAGGGTAACGGTTACCGGCTACCGCCCAGATAAACCGGCTACCGCTCGATCGTTGAACTTCCATGATAAGCCGGCTGCCGAACCACCAAGAGAGGCCGGTTACTGATCGTCCGCTAGATGTGAAAAGTCTGCTTTCGCCGCGCGTCCTTGTTGCGCGTCCTTGTTGTGAAAATTCTGTGTTTCGCCGCCATGTCTTTGCTTCTTGGCCACAGGGCCCACCATGTATATAAGGGCCCAATATGGCCGCCTTGTAGATAGTTCTTTCCTTCCTCATCTGTTGTCTTGTCAATCAACGATCCGCCTGGCCTGAGTCCATGACACCTCCGAACTCCTGAACTGTGACACCTCTGAACTCCTGAACCGTGACACCTCTGAACTCCTGAACCTTGACACCTCCGAAATCGCTAGAATCCGCTAGAACGTATCCCTTGGTCGTCTAGACAGCCCGCTTGTGATACTAATCTCTATTATATTTTAAAATACTTTTCTTATATATAATATAGGAGACCTAAGATTCAAAACTTTAATATAGTTTAAACTTTTACTATACTAGTATATAGTAGTAGTATCTAAAAGTTTTTACTTATATTACTAGTTTTAAGTTCTTATATATAGTAGCTATATATATTTTGACTACTATTTATATTTTTTAACTACTTTTTTATATTTATATAAAATATTCTACTATATTAGTTTAAAGGTTCTTCTATATTAGCTTAAAGTTTCTTTTATACTAGTTGTATTCTTTTATATCTAAAATATTTTTCTATTAAACTTTTAAACTTTTTATTAAAAAGACTTATTTCTAACTTCCTTTTTATTTTTTATATACCTACTTATATATATATAAGCTATATATAAATTTTTATATATCTATTTTTTTATATTATATAATAATAGCTATCTTTATCTACTATAAACTTATTTTAATATCTACTATTTTCTTAGTACCTGCTGCCTAATATCTACTTTAAATCTTAACTTTAATCTTAATCTATTTCTTATACTTTTTGATATTATACTAATTAGTTATTACTATATCTAGAACTTTAAGAACTACTAGTTGTAACGTCGGTGGAGGGCCTGGGCGGAGGTCTTGCCAAGGCGTACGGTCAGCTTGGGTATCAGCGGCGGTTCGGCGGCTATGGGTCGAGGACTACAGTGGTGGTGGTGGCTCAGCGGCTAGAGATTACGGACTATAGCAATGGCAGCGGCGGAGGAGCATGAGAAATTAGATGGGTCTATTGATCAACAAGACAATGGACAAGAAGAAGAAGAGCTATCTACAGAGGCGAGCTTGGGGCCCTTATATACTGGGGAATTGATATAGAAAGGGAATACAGGACTATAACAATATGAATCTGGAATGCAAGAGCAGCAATAGTGATACTAATATTGGAAGGTATATTAATGAGCTGTCAGAGGGCTAATCAACCGGACTGGGATAGCTTGTCAAGCCTTTCCGAGTCAGCTATTAGTAAGGACTTACCTTCCGGCTTGGCACGTCAGCTCGGCTTGACTTGTTGGCTACGGAAAAGGATGATATCGATGTGTGTATAGGTGGGCTATGACAGTATCCCCCCCTCTAGGTGGCGAGCACCTGCAAGGCCTAGGGCTTCAGTTTCGGCTTGTTTGGATACTGCTGGTGAAAGAGTTTTACTAGGTCAGGTGCATTTTCCAAGTCTGCAGCAGGCTGCCAAGGGGGCTCGTCATAACCTTTCCACTTCACCAAGTACTGCAGACGACGTCGATAGAGCCTCGAGTCCAGAACAGCCTCAACTTCCTATTCTTCTTCACCATCAATGATGACAGGCGGCGGTTTTTTTTTTTTATTTTTTTATTTCATTGATCGCATGCCGCCCTAAGGGCTATGGCGATGTTTAGGTACATAACTATAGACTGGTAGAGAAAATATAAGAAAGGTAAAAAAGTCCTACTCCTCCCCTGCCCATTCCAAGATTTCCGCCAAGTTGGTGTCTTTGTCCGGGTGCCTTAGTCCATTCGCTCCGTCTTTTATCTTTTTCTTCCATGTCTGACAGTCGTTGGTTATGTGTGTTAGGTTCTCAGGGGCTCTCCCGCACCATCTGCACTCTGGAGAGTCAGCCTTTCCTATGGTGTATCTCCACTCTTTGAGCCCCTTGTTTCCTAGGATTCCGGCCAGGGTTGCGATTCTCCTGCGGTTGTCTATGCTTTGGAGGGGTCGGTAGGATAGGTGGAGGCGATTCCGTTCTTCGGCCCTGAGGCTTTTAGCTTCCTGTCTTATTCCCGCTTCTGTGACGGTTTCGTCCTCGTATTGTATTGCCGTGCCTATCTTGGCCGCCTTGTCCGCCCTGGTGTTTCCTTCTACCCCTTTGTGTCCCTTGACCCATAGCACGGCGATGTCTTGGTCGACATTTGGTAGCCAGTGGGCACGGTACGCACTTACGTCACTAGTCCACTTTAAAACTTGTCTTGCCATATGCCTGTACCAACAACTGATCATACCTACCCCACAATGTTGGTACCTGTGTCACAGTGTCATGGCGTAAAGTTTATCGTCTGATGAGGTCCGGGAGCGGCAGGCAGAATCTGCCTGTCCGGAGAGGTTCCGGCCCCTCGAGGCCATTCAAACCGTTTACCTTTCTGGGTCAAGACTGTTAGTGGGCCTGCAATCTTGGAGAACCCAAAGATGAACTGGCGGTAGAAGTTGGTGAACCTAAGGAAGGAATATCTCAAACATTCTGTAGTCTCTCCCATTCCTTGACTGCTTCAACCTTACTAGGGTCCATACTGATACTGTCTGGAGATATGACCAAGCCGAGGTATTTTGTTTGTTGCGTGTGGAATTCACATTTTTCAGGCTTCAGGTATAACCCTGCTTGTCGGAGTTGCTCCAGAACCATTCAAACATGCTGTTTATATTCCCTGAGGCTGTTTGAATAAATCAAAATGTCGTCGAGATATGCTGTACAGAACACATCGAGGTAGGCCCGGAGAGTGTCATTGATAAAGTGCTGAAAGGAAGCAGGTGCATTGGTAAGGCTAAACGGCATAACGGTGTATTCAAAGTAGCCATATCTCGTCCTAAATGCTGTTTTCTACTCCTCTCCTTCAGCCATTCTAACGAGGTTATAGGCCCCACGTAGATCAAGTTTGGTATAGTACTTGGCCTGGGAGAGGCGTGCGAGAGTCTCCTGGATCAGCGGCAAAGGATAGCGGTTCTTGATGGTGATCTCATTCAGACCTCGGTAATCAATGCATAGGTGAAGTGTTCCATCCGCTTTCTTAACAAATAGGATGGGGGCTCCTGCAGGAGATGAGCTGTGCCTTATGAAACCTTTGGACAAGTTCTCTTCAATGTATGCTTTTAGGGCCTGCAGTTCTTGGATTGTCATGCCGTATAGAGGGCCGAATGGTAGTTGTTTGCCTTCTTGTAGCGGAATGACGTGATCATAAGGTCGGTGAGGAGGTAGTTTGCTTGCCTCTTTTTCTGAGAACAGGTCAATATATTCATGGTATTCCGCTGGTACGAGTTCCTTAAGGTCTTTGACAGCATGAGTGACCGCACGGGACCTCTCCGGGCAGGCCAGTCTGGCCTGCCCCGATGCAGGGGTATCGACAGGGTTTAGAGACTAGCCTGCCAGGTTGCAGAGGTATCTACAGGGGACGGCACAGGTCTTCAGATTGCATACTAGACTCAAGCTTATCATTTATGCGTGAGAGGAGAGGTATGTTAATCAATTATCAAGCTATCTACATGCAAGGAAGATACAGAAGGTTAATATGGAGCAGTTGAGGGCACGTGTCGAGTCTGTACTAGAATTACATCTTGCGTTTCCTGTGATAACTCATTGACTATAGTATCATTTCTGACCTGGGCCCGCTGATTAGCCTGACGTTCTGCAAGCTCCACACCAGTCAATGCCCGCTGCCTGGCTGGGCCTTTTGTTTTTCTCCACCTTAAAGAAGGTTCAGCAACAGCAGGTGCAAACTCTTGAGGAAGATTAGGTTGTCGCTCATGGAGAAACTGTTGTCTAAGCTGCGTTGCCATTCGCTGATGTAATTGTGCATAACGTTCTGAGTCTTCGGAGGATAGAGTTTGCTGAAATGCTTGTTCATCTGCAAGTGACCTTAAGAGGAGATCACGGCCGGCATTAACTAGTGGGTCATAAAATGGCGGTGGTGGCGGCGCCGGTACTGGTATGGGTGCTAGTGCCGGTGTTGATGCTAGTGCTAGTGCGGGTACTGGTACTGGCGCTGGCGCACTGGGCCTACTGTAGCATCCATAGTATCTAACATCCGTTTATCTTGCAACTTTCGATAGTTTCGTCTAGTGCCATGGTGCACACATGCCAGACGTATAAGTCCAGTTTTCTCAGAGCCTCCGGTTTGGGTAACTGCAAATCCTTGGGAAAAGGCATAGTCCTGGAGCCGAGCCAGACAGTCTGCTGGATATGCAAACTGCTCGCCAGTCAGAGGAGCTTGTCGATGAAGTGGTGGCATGGATGCAATTGTAGCCTCCACAATTTGTGCAAGAGAAGGGTGAGCTGTAGCCATACTGCTGCGTGGATGATGGATTGGTAGAGGTATGAGTGAGATGTGAACGAGGAAGCAGACACTCCTATTGGTTTTATAGACGACATACATACACCTTGAGTCTAGTATGCAATCTGAAGACCTGTGCCGTCTCCTGTAGATACCTCTGCAACTGGGCAGGCTAGTCTTTTAAACCCTGTCGATACCCCTGCATCGGGGCAGGCCAGACTGGCCTGCCCGGAGAGGTCCCGGTTTTCTCCAGTCCTCTCAATGTTCTCTCTGGTTCCGACTCAATATCCTTTCAATGTCCTCTCCAGTTCATTTAATATCCTCTTCGATTTCCTCAAGTATGAGCTCAGGTTCCTACAATGTTCTTTACGGTCCTCAGAGTTCTTTCTGGTCCCTCTTCAGTTTTCTCAAGCATCTGCTTAGATTCCTCCAGCAGTTCTCTCAGGTCCTCTTAGTGTTTTCTAGATCCTCTCAGAGTCCTTTCTAGTCTTCTCGGCATCCTCTCTAGTTCTCTTAAGGTCCTCTCCTGTCTGTACAACATTCTCATCAGTCCTCGCTTTGTTCTCTCTCTGGCAACCCCTTCCATTGCCTGTAGAACTCCCCATCTTGCAAGAGCTCAACCTCCACCATTGTCTGTCAAACCTCTGCCCCTACCTTGCCTGTTGACCTCCCTGCCTTGTCTGTGGAACCTGTTGCTGCCTGTCACCGATATGTGGAAGAGAGGTACATGGCCTTACCCAACTCAGAGCTACTCATAAGTTCAAGCTACAACTGGCACTGAGCCTCACAGGGGTTCGGCACCTACGAGGGGGATAATGTCACAGCCCACGCCCTACAGTCTCCGCACATTAAGCCACGACCGCCGGCAAGCCATGACCACCGGCAAGCTACGACCGCCGGCAAGCCACGACCGCCGGCAAGCCATGACCGCCGGCAAGCCGTGACCGCCTCCCGCCTGCCAGTATGGCCCGCCTGCCAGTATAGCCCGCCTGCCAGTATAGCCCGCCTGCCAGTATAGCCTGCCTACTAGTATGGCCCGCCTGCCAGTATAGCCCGTCTGCCAGTACAGCCCGCCTGCTAGTATAGTCCGCCTGCTAGTATAGCCCGCCTGCCAGTACAGCCCGCCTGCTAGTATAGCCCGCCTGCTAGTATAGCCGCCTGCCAGTATAGCCTGCCTGCCATGAAAACTCTGCCTTCACCACTCTGTTCTTACTACTGCCCTCGTTGCTGCTTCTACCTTTGTATTATGTTTCGTAGCTAATGAACCTATCATGTATATATAGGCTCTAACTTTCCCTCATGTAAATAGTTCCTTCTCTCCTTGTCTGTTGTCTTGCCTTCTTAATAGACCCATATGGTTCCTCGCAGTCCATATGCTCTTATTATTCTTGTCAATCTCTAGGTCTAATTCCATACCTGATCTTCTCTGCCTTTCTCACCATAGCTTGCCATCGCCGCTGAACTGGAACCGCTGAACTGCTCCTGTCAATCCTCTCCTCTCAAGTTTGTCAGGCCTCGCGCTTGCAAAACTACTGTTACCCTGAACCGGTCGTATCTCTTGGTAGCACCAGCTCGCCGCCGGCCCGCCGCCTGACAATATTGGTCTATAGCTAGCTTTTAAGTACAAGTATGTATAATATCTCTAGCAATAGAGACCTATCCATTTACTACTATTAGCTTCTCAGGTCTAGGTTTTAAGATTATAGATAGGTTTAGGTTTATAGTAAGGTCTTAGTTAATAAACTGGGAAGTAGTTCTTGAGTCTATTATATAGGTAGTGTTACGGGCGTGAGGGGCTCGGCTTCGCCGTACGCTGGAAATGGGTGTTACGGCTACGGAGGCATATATACAGCGGACCGGAAGGGCGGCTACTCGGCGTGGGCGCGCAGCGGAGCGGAACGATTCATGGGCGTAATAAGGAAATGATGGGTTTCAGAGTAATAGAGACCTTAGAACACCGCTAGTGTCTTGATTCCTTTAACTATGCTATCGCCAGCCGGCACTTATATAGACTTCAGCGCCGTCATACATGACTAGTCAACAAATGAATAAATGACTGGCAACGTAGCAATTCCTTATCAATGCCAATACCTGTGGTAATAGGCACATGTAATAGAAACATGCGAAAATAGTATGGACGCAAGATAATGCTATGTACTATTAGTGCATGTGCACATATATTAGCTTTTAATAAGCCGAGTGCATTGCAGACCCGGAGGTCTTACCAAAAACGTTCGACACACACTTCCTTAGCACTACCCTATTCGATAAACAAATGAATCTACTGCCAAGTCTAATGGGTGATCAGTCCGGTCTATCAGCATTGGTCTTATGTAACGATTCAGGGTGAGTGTTCCCCAACGCGGGTAAGTCTTACTGTAGCCGTAACAGGTAGATTTAATAGAATTATTAATAATATAAGACAGAATTATGAGGTCTTTTTCTTCTAAGTTTCTGGAAATAGAAATAAATGAAATAAAATAATAAAAGTAATTCTTCTTATTCCTCCTTTTTCTAGCTTTTCTTAAAAATTTTAATTTAATATTATTAGTTATTTTAGTACTCTTTAAATAGCTATTATATATTAAAGATAGTACTAGTTTTTTAACTTAGAAGTAATAAGGGTTGTTGATGAACAACTAGAAATGGCTACTGTTACAGGCATAATCGTTCTCATGCTATAACACCGTCTTGTTTAAGTGTCGTCAAAAGGTACTACCAACTATAAAGCCTACTAGTCGGAAGTTTAGCTAACCCGATACTAGTCAGGTCTGTGGTAGTGGAACTTCTTTGGTTAAGAAGTAAGTAACTACTAAGATTAGCAATCTTGGTTACTAACTCTTTCGGCAGCTCCTGTTGTACTATTCGTTGTACGATAACCTTTTCTTATTTTCTTATATCATCAATCTTTGCATAGGGATCGGAGTTATGATGGTATTTTTAGATAGAGGCTTGCATTAGAGGTTTCAAGTTCTCGTATTTGTTGTTCTAGAATTTATTGTAAGGGTTGGTCAAAAAAGAAAGGCTGTCACTTGGCTTTTTTCAGGGTCTGGCTTGATCCCCAGAATCCGTTCAAGCTGAATTTGTTAACAGCTTTGAAGAACTACATTTTGTATAAATAGAAGCCTGACCCACCGGAGTTAGAAGGGCAAGGACCCGGAACTCAACCCTAACAAATATAAAGCTTTCTTACTACCTTAACTACTTTATTTTCCGTGACTTATATTTAATTATATTTCACGTTGCACTTAGTTATTTAGTAAACGGCTTAACCCCAACGTACCCCGTAACACTATATTTGTTGGGTCTCGTTTCGCCACAACCTCACAAATAACCAACAATGGCGTCCTACAACTTCCTTGTGATTCCCAAGCTATTGACTGCTGGGAACGAACTAGTCTATTGGAGATCTAAAGATGAAGTAGATTCGGATTCCAGTGCAGAAGCAGCACAATCGGCCCTCACCACCACTCCAAGACCAGGACTCCGGCCTCGAACAAAGTCTCAGTCCCAGCAATTGTGCATTGAGGACACTCAAGAACTAAATTGGATTCAGATCTACCAAAGCCGCGTGGATCAATTGATCCTACAGAGACAAGAGAAGCTTACCCTTCTGATTCCTATCTTAGAGGCAGTGAATCCGGGACATGTCAGCTCACTAATAGCACAATTCTCCTCATGGGCGTGGAATTTAGTTTCACAGCTTAAAGAAGATATAGCAGATGAGCTCGAAAAAACCCGAAGCGAGATAAGCCGCCCACTACCGACAGAACTACTGGTAGCAATGGACGTTGACCGAAAAGAAGAATTAGAAGCCGAATTCCTAAAACAGGAATTCATCAATCTCCAACAGCAGCTCAAGCATGATGCTAATAAGTACAAGCAACGTTATGAAGCACAAATCCAAGCCGAAGCCCAAGCTTGGGAAACCAAGCTTCGGGAACAGCTAGGGAAGGAAAAAGCCGATCACGAAGCAACAGTCTTAGCCGCCGCCGAGAAGTACCGACTCGAAATGGAGACTGCCAAACTCAAGTGGGAGGCAGATACCACGGAAAAGATACGGAACCTAGAGCAGCAGTACACCAAGGATACCAATGCTACTATTATCAAAGCCTTAGACGAGAAAAGAGCCATGGTTGCCGCCTTGGAGTCTCAACTACAGGACGCTAGAATCCTTCTCGACAAGCAGAAGGCCGAGCAGAAAGATCTAGAAGGAAAAATCCTATCCCAAGAAGACGCTATTAGAGCTGGTCAAGGACAGGTAACAATATTAGAAGCAGAAATCACCTCTCTCAAGAACCAGAATAAAGAGCTGCAAGACAAAATAACAGCTCTTGAAGTCAAACTTCCGCCCTCCCGACCGCCAACTAGATCACCATCTCCATCACGAACAGTGACCACCATCCTCTCCATCCGACCAGCACCATCTCCTCCTCCAAGAAAGAAAGCCAGGCACGAAACCAGACGATGGGATTCACCTGAACCCGAACCCACTGGCCAGTACATCCCATTCGCCCACCTCCCGACTCTAAGAACTTGGGATGGCAACCTGGACGGACTACAAGTGTGGAAGTCCGAAGTAATAGACTTAGTATACCTCCGAGAGTACTGCCGAACCTTTGCTGAAGAAGATACCAAAATTCTGTATGTATCCCGATCTCTAACCAAGGAGGCAGCAGAATGGCATAGCCAAAACAAACATATGTACATGGGTCCGGGGGCTCAGAGAGATACCACATTGGAGAAATGGATGGACGATTTGGCAGAGGGAATGGGAATCCACATGCAAGAGCAGCAAATGCGAGATAAACTCGATACCTACATGCAGAAGGGCAAAATCATGGACTATATCAACGCCATGAAGAAAATGAACCACCTAGCCAATTACGACGAAAAAACGTTCAAGGACAAGGTGGTCAAAGGGTTGAAAAGAAACATTGCCCAATTCTTCCTCATGCAGCCAGGAGTACCCAATCAATCGCTTGATGACTGGTGCAAACGCGTAATAGCGATTGGCATACGGGACGAGCGAACAACGCAAGTTGTGGGTCACAGTGGTGGTAACAAACCTAGTGGCCATTCAAAGGGGAAACAATCTTCAGAGAAGAAGAAGGACAGTGTGGAAACTACAACCTCTAAGCCCAGCCCATACCTCCCGGCTCCTCCAAGGAACTCAGTACCAAATGAAAGGCCAATGGGAAATGCTCTCGCTGTGGAAGAAAAGGCCACACTTTCAGCAAATGCGTGGCTACGGAAATCGTGAAGGAGTGGAAGACGACCCAGCCAACTAATCAGTCGGGTAATAAGAGGAAGAGAGATGACGACAAGAAGGAGGACAAAAAGGAGGTAAGGAAAATTAAACAAGAAAACAAAGGAGACTCGGCTGGGATACAGGCTCGCAGCCTAGCGTCACGCATCACCACTCTCGATGAATCCGAGTCGGAAAACTAGAAAGGCAGATCTTAGCCAACGAAGTGTCTGCCCCTCCTCCTCCTCCAGTTGGCCTCACTCCTCCTCCAATCCTCGAAGGACCTCCAGCAAAGAAATCAATCATTCGCAAAGCCGAGCTAAAATGGAAGGAAAACGGTATCTCAAAATCAGTAATGATTAGAGTATGTATCGACCCAGGAGCAGAAACGTCAATGCTCTCCAACAAAGTACCAATCCCATGCATCAAAAGAAAATTCCCCATCAAGTTCAGAGGAGCCGGAGGTGTGCCCTTACCAAACACTGGGACAGAGTATACCCCAAAGCTCCAAATGACCCTTATCGACGATACCGGTAAAGTTCATAAAGAACTCATCGACTTCGACATAGGTGATGGAGGAAAGGACTATGATACACTCTTGTCAATGACGTGGATGGCTAGTCACCAGCCATACATTGATTGGGACTTGGACTATGTTGAACTAAATCACGCCAAATGCTCGGAACACATCAAGGCTAGGCGCTTTGAACTTTGTGAAGCGGAGGAACTTTACACGACTGAAGAATAGCAAGCAGGGCAAGTGTTTTTTGGTGGATATATGCGTATCGTGGGACGAAAAATACCCCAAGTGCGCATCTACCAAACGGAAGCTGGCAAGCAGGTGACCTTTAACCTAGCAGCATGGAAGAAGAAATTCCCGAAGGTTTTCGACCCGAGACCGCAGCAAAACTACCCCGCACCGATCATACGACCATCGCATACCTCTACAAGAAGGACAACAACCTCCATGGGGACCTATTTACCGATTAAGTGACAAGGAATTGGAAATCCTTAAAGAATATATCGAACAGATGTTAAAAGAAGGAAAGATCCGACCCTCACAATCCCCGCAGGTGCACCTATCCTGTTCGTCCCAAAAAAGAATGGCAAACTACGCATGTGTGTCGATTATAGAGGCCTTAACCGAATCACTATCAAGAACCGCTACCCCCTCCCACTAATGGCAGAACTCCGAGACCAACTCCACAAGGGCAAATACTTCACCGCCCTTGACTTAAAGAACGGATACAACTTGGTACGAATTGCCAAAGGGATGAGTGGAAGACAGCCTTTAGGACTCGGTATGGCCACTACGAATACACAGTTATGCCATTCGGACTCTGCAATGCACTAGCAACCTTCCAGGAGTTCATGAATGAAATCTTCAAAGACATGATCGATCAGGGTTTACTGGCATATATCGACGACCTACTAATATATGCCGAAACCCTAGAAGAACATAATACAATCCTGGAAGAGGTGTTGCGCAGGCTACAGGAAAATGGTTTGGCTATACAAGAGGAAAAATGCGAGTGGTGCGTGGAGGAAGTTGAATTTTTGGGTTATCACATCTCGGGAAAGGAATCTCGATGTCCACCGATAAAATCCAGGCTATCCTTGATTGGAAGACCCCTGGTACTAATGAACACTCCAACTTGAAGACAGATATACAATCCTGTTACGGGCGTGAGGGCTCGGCTACGCTGGGCCCGGAGGATAGGTGTTACGGCTAAGGGTGTATACGGCGGCCGGAATGGCTACGGAGGCGTATATACGGCGGGCCGAAAGGGCAGCTACTCGGCGTGGGCGCGCAGCGGAGCGGAGCGGTTCACGGCGTAGTGAGGAACGATAGGTTCAGAGTTATAGAGAACTTAGAACACCGCTAGTGTCTTGATTCTTTTAACTATGCTATCGCCAGCCGGCGCTTATATAGACTTCAGCGCAGTCATACATAACTAGTCAACAAATGAATAAATGACTGGCAACGTAGCAATTCCTTATCAATGCCAATACCGTGGTAATAGGCACACGTAACAGAAACATGCGAAAATAGTACGGACGCAAGATAATGCTATGTACTAGTGCATGTGCGCATATATTAGCTTTTAATCAGCCGAGTGCATGCAGGGTACATGGTAATCCGGAGATTATACCATTAATCGACGACACACACTTCCTTAGCACTTCCCTATTCGGGCGAAAATGAATTCCAAGCCTAACGGGTAATCAGTCCGCTCAAGCAGCATTGGTATTCAGGGTAAGTGTTCCGCGGTCGCGTAAGTCTCACCTTAGCCGTAACATTACCCCCGTTCTAGGGCAGTCGTCCCGACTGACAATCACCGAAAAGTAAATAAACTAATCAGCGTTGTGAGCAATGTACATCGCTTCCATTTAGGAAGTAAAAAGTGGCTAATGCGATTATCGCGTACCTTATGCGCAAGGCCCCTCACAGATTTTCAATCGTCTGTGGCCGACGGTGAGACTGGTGTGTCTATTGCACTCATTCGGGTCGAGTCAGTGAGGCCCGTAAAAACCTTCCGAAGACAAAACCCAGTGGGAAAAAGTCTTCGTAAGGAAAAGGTGCTCACGTCAAAGAGTCGAGTCAGTGAGGCCAGTAAAGGTACTCACGTCAAAGGTCGAGTCAGTGAGGCCAGTAAAAACCTTCCCGAAGACAAAACCCAGTGGGAAAAAGTCTTCGTAAGGAAAAGGTGCTCACGTCAAACATTATCCAAGTAGCCTGGCTGTAGCCATCGATGCCTTATTAGGCCGAAGAGTGGTTTCCTTGGATATCAGTCGTGGAACTCTCTGACAGATTCCAACGATCTTTGTAGATTTTCAATCGGTTCCCAAGTATCATCATCGCCGTAGCCCTGCCAATGGATTCGGTGCTTTTTTACCTTGTTAATGCATTTCGAGACAACAACGTGATCAAGTTCGAAGAAGAGCTCGTCGTCATCATCGATCTCCATTTTCTGGGGTTCAAATCGTTCTCGGAAAGGCTTTCTTCCGGTGCCGAGGAGGCATAAGTGTTGTCGTCTGAGAGGTGTATACTTTAGAATCGAATCCACATAAAGAGCGAAAGGCTGTAATCATGGGTCGGCGTAGCAGTAGAGTTGTAAGCGAACTCAGCCAGGAGTAGCCAAGTTACCCATCGCTTCTGTCGGTCATGGCAGTAGATGCGAAGATACTGTTCGGGAGTCTGTATTGCACGTTCAGAGAGTCTGTCGTCTGGGGTGGTGAGCGGTACTGAGTCGGAGTTCTACGTCGAGTTTCGATGTAATATCTTTCCAGAGGGCTAAGGCGAATTGTGGTCCACGTCAGAGGTAGTGTGGCAGGGTAGACCAAATTGCCTGAAAACGATATTGATGAAGGCATTGGCGATGTCGGCGATGTCGGCGATGTCTCGAGTTGTTCAAGTGTTTTTTGCCGTATATAGCATTGCATTTTGGTGAATCGGTCTGTGATAACAGCGTTAAAGCCCTCGGTTTCAGGTAGTTCTCCAACAAAGTCCATAGCTATCTCCTCCAAGACTTCGTACCAGTAGGCATTGGCATGAGTCTAGTTTGCCTCGGATGTCGGCCGGCTTTGGCCTTCAGGCAGGCTGCACAACCGGCGACATAATCGGCCACTTGGTCTTTTCCAGCCGCCCCAGTAGAAGTTCCGAGAGAGGAGTTCCTATGTTCGGTGCACACCTCAGTGTCGAGCCACGTTACTGTCGTGGCATCATCATTATCGTAATACTTCCAGTCAATATGGTTCGGGTACCATAAGACCCGTCATCATTCCTTACCCATTCGTCACAGTTGACCCCAGGGATATCAGTCCATGCGTCTTCCACTTCACCTGCCTCTTCGTCAACCAGCATTGCCCATCCTTGAATAGCTGTTCGATGCTGCCAGAGGTGGCATCGCCAGTTCGTCGTGAGAGGGCGTCGGCTTTGCTATTAGGCTGACATAATCGAATTCGGAAAGTTTCTGGCTCCAGTTGGATTGCCGGCTGTTGAGGCGTTGTTTGGTGATGAGGTACTGTAGTGCGTGGTGGTCAGTGAGGACGGTGAACTTAATTCCCAATAGCCATTCTTGTACAGGGAATCGAAGATTGCCAGTAGTTCGTTATCGTGGATAGAGTAGTTTCGTTCGGCAGGGGTCAGTATTCGGGAGTGGTAATCACATGGGTGAAGGATCATAGTTTCGGTAACGTCATTCTTAGGCTCAAGACGCCAGCGAGTGCCTGGTCTGAGCAGTCGGTTTCACAATCGTAGGCAGGGATCGATCGGACTATCGCAGTATGGGGTAGTCATGAACTTGTCTTTCCATAAAAGCAGCTCGCTGCTCTGCGCCCCCAAATAAAGGGTATGTCTCCGGTCAAGGCTTGTAAGCGGTCGGGTTGTAGCGGAGTAAATTAAATCGGCAGTAATAATTGAGAAAGAATCGGCGGTAGTAGTTTGCCAAGCCTAGAAAGGCTTGCACCTCTTTCTTCTTTGGCTGTGGCCAGTCACGAACGGTAGAGAGTTTGGCTGGGTCCATCTTAACCTCGAGGCTATTAATAAAATGACCAAGGAACATGGTTTCGTGCACATGGCACTCGCACTTGGCCAGCTTGACGCGAGCCCATGTTTGCTCAACTTTAGCGAGCACTTCTTCCACTTATCCTTTGATGGTCTCGTTCGGTTTTGCCTTCATAGATTAAGATGTCGTCCCAGTACCAAACAACTCTGTCGATGAGGATCTCATCTATCATTTCTTGGACGGAAGCAGGTGTGTTGATGAGTCGTACTTGTGTACTTCGAATAGGCCTTCGGATGTGTTTGACAGCCGCCGTTCGTCGCTGACTTAATTCGCATGGGGTTGTAACCGTCCTCAAGATCAAGTTTGGTAAACCATTTACCGCCTTGGGTCTTTTCGAGGAGTTCTGACGTTACGGGCAAAGGGTGTTTGTTCGGAATGGTGAGTTTGTTTAGTGCCCTATAATCAACGCACGGTCAGAGGGACCCATCTTTCTTCCAAAAAAATCGGTGAAGCTGCTTTTCGACCTTGACCTTCGTATCTTCCCTGTTGGTAAGTGTTCGTCGATATACCTCTGAAGGGCCTCATCTTCTTCCCAGGTACCCTGGACCATGGGAGGCTTCGCATTTGGGTTTTCAAAAGGATTTCATGATCCCAGCTTCGGTGAGGGGGTAAGCGGCGTGCCTGTTCAGCAGAAAACATCAGAGTATCGCGAGTAGTGCTCGCGTGCATCAATCAACAGAATATCACCCCCTTCAAAGTGTCAAAATCTTCAGAAAGAATAGAAGCAGAAGGCAAATCAACGCGAATGCAAGGGACATCAAACATGCTATGCTTCAGAATGCCATTAACACAATCAATCGAAAGCCATTAATCAGAATAAACCAATGATGCATTCGCTGATATCCATAACTTCAGCGTCAAATCGAAAACAAATTCCTTTCTCCCTTAGTGAGAGTTCAAAACAAAAGACGAAACAAAATCATCAGAGACCTTATCAGGTTTCCCGGAATGCCAATAGAATGCATATAATCCTAAGCAGAAGGAACAGAATCAGGAACTGGGATGCCAAAAAAACGAAAACGAAAACGAAAACGAAGTATTCACAAAAATCATCACTTGCTTGATCATCGCAGGTCTTGCTCGTGACCTCAAACCTCAATGCCAAAACAATCGCGCGGAGGCCGCACAGTCCACAATAGCCCTAACGGTCTTCCCAGTTTTGAATTTTACCTCTCAACTGGGAGGTCGCTGTGACGGGAGTCGTACACGCTGAGCAGGGTCCCCATGTACTCCAAGTCAGACAGTTCAGTAATCCTCTCGGATCCGTCGACGGCCTATGAGGTGGACAGAGTCTGTCTTCGTCTTCTTTGGGCTAGGTCGAGAGCGGATTCGTGACTCCAGGGCGTTTTACTTCCCCTTTGTCTTCCTTCTTTGGCTTCGGTTGGGTTTCTACCACTTCTCCCATCCCCTACGGTTCCACCACTTCTTCTCCAGCACGCGGTGACCCTATGGCCACTCTTGCCACACTTGGTGCAACGGTTTGCATCGGTTGCCTTTCTTCTGCATCATTTCTTCAGGTATGTCAACGTTCTTCTTGTTCTTCGGAGGTAGAGGTGGCTGTATCGTGGAGTTGCTGCTGGAGGTGATGTTTGTCATGGTGGTGGAGGGAGCGAAGCGCTTATTCCCAGGCTTTCCCAGGGCGTCGGCAATGGAAACTTCCATTAGTTCCAGTAGCTTCGACACTCAGGATGACCGGCTAGAAGGTTCCGGACATCTTCGGAATGCTGGCGGAACGTAGGAAATGAGGACGGGATCGGGGATCTTTGCCACGTCGTTGAATTCATCGATTTCAGTTAAGAAATCCTGCAATCTACCCCCACTGCTTGTGCGTCTGAATGTTTCGAGCAGCCTCAGCAATGGCTGAGGAGTCCTGGAGAGTCGTACGCAGTAGGGAGGGGCTTGTGGGATATGACGCTGCAGGGTTCAGACGGAAGGTGAGGGCAGGGCCCTTCAAGCGAAAGGTAAACATGTCGAGGTGTTCGACCTGATCCATCGTTGGACCAGGAAAAGAAGGTTATCAAGCTCCTTAGCATCCCCAGCAAACTTGTCGGAGGAGAGGTCTTCGCAGGGGGAGCTGGAGGAGGAGGAGGAGGCAGGCCCCGCGCCATTAACTGACTCATGGGGACAACGAGGAGGCGGAGAAGACGTCGGATCTCGGCCTCGGCGGGAGCCGCGAGGAGGAGGCGTCGGATTCGGGCTCGGCAGGAGCCGCGAGGAGAGGTGTCGGATTTCGGGCTCGGCAGGAGCCGCAAGGAGAGGTGTCGGATTTCGGGCTCGGCGGGAGCCGCGAGGAGAGGTGTCGGATTTCGGGCTCGGCGGGAGCCGCGAGGAGAGGTGTCGGATTTCGGGCTCGGCGGGAGCCGCGAGGAGGAATACGAGAAGGAGGAGCACCAGCACCGCCAGCAGCCGGCGGAGGAAATCCTCCGGGGAAGCTTCCAGGGGAGCCCCCAGGGCCCGAGTTAGGCCGAGAAGGCTGCGCTGGCTGTCGTTGTGGTTGCGGAATCGGTACTGGCTGGAATGCTAGCTGCTGCAACATTTGATCACTCATTTTTGCCAGTAGCTGGGCAACGTGGGTTATCGTGTTTTGCAGGTCTTGCTGGCTCTAAGAGAGAGGGGTGGATACATTACCTTGAAACGCTTTTGCCACGAGATCTATACACTCACAGGCTCAGGCGATCCACCTAGTGTTAGTATTCGCTTGCTCGTCACGGAGGTTGGCGACATCTCCGGGGAGAGGTCCTCGAGGAAGAGGGGGCGGCGGATGAGCCTTCCGGTGCCGACGTTGTGAGGCGGGGCTGGTATGTGAAGGAGCGGTGTAATGTTACGGGCGTGAGGGGCTCGGCTACGCTGGGCCCGGAGGATAGGTGTTACGGCTAAGGGTGTATACGGCGGGCCGGAATGGCTACGGAGGCGTATATACGGCGGGCCGAAAGGGCAGCTACTCGGCGTGGGGCGCGCAGCGGAGCGGAGCGGTTCACGGGCGTAGTGAGGGAACGATAGGTTCAGAGTTATAGAGAACTTAGAACACCGCTAGTGTCTTGATTCTTTTAACTATGCTATCGCCAGCCGGCGCTTATATAGACTTCAGCGCAGTCATACATAACTAGTCAACAAATGAATAAATGACTGGCAACGTAGCAATTCCTTATCAATGCCAATACCGGTGGTAATAGGCACACGTAACAGAAACATGCGAAAATAGTACGGACGCAAGATAATGCTATGTACTAGTGCATGTGCGCATATATTAGCTTTTAATCAGCCGAGTGCATGCAGGGTACATGGGTAATCCGGAGATTATACCATTAATCGACGACACACACTTCCTTAGCACTTCCCTATTCGGGCAAAAATGAATTTCAAGCCTAACGGGTGATCAGTCCGCTCAAGCAGCATTGGTATTCAGGGTAAGTGTTCCGTGGGTCACGTAAGTCTTACCTTAGCCATAACAAATCCTTCCTAAGATTTGCTAACTTCTACTGACGCTTCATTAAGGACTACAGTAAGATATGCTTACCTCTAACTCGACTACTCAATAAAGAGGCAAAGCTAGTCTGGGGACCTCCACAAGAGGAAGCTTTCCAACAACTTAAGGAAGCTTTCACGACTGCTTCGATTCTAGCATACTATCACCCAGAACATGAAATCATTCTAGAAACGGATGCAAGCGACTTCGCACTTGGAGGGATCCTAAGTCAGAAGCAAGAAGATGGCAAACTACACCCAGTTGCATTCCATTCCCGGAAGTTCACCCCAGCTGAAATTAACTATGACATCTTCGACAAGGAGATGCTAGCTATGGTGGAATATATGACAGATACCTGGAGAGAATACTATGAAGGTGCTAAGCATAGCATCAAAGTCTATACCGACCATGACAATCTCTGGATCTTCAACACTATTAAGAAGCTATCTCGCTGTCAAGCATGATGGGCAGAAAAACTTGCCCCATTCGACTATACAATCACCTACCAAAAAGGAAAAGTGAATGCCAAGGCAGATGCTTTATCCAGATGTGGTGACCACGTCCTTAAGAAAGGGAGTAGACAGCGAGATCAGCAAGAAACTAAGTTCTGGAAAAAAGGAACGTGGCAGGAAGAGGAAGAAATTTTGACTACAAGAACAATAAAAGCTCTGAAAGTGGTAGTATTAACTAACGAATGGAAGAGCAAGCTAATCAAAGAAGGGAAAAAGGATAAATGGTATACTCAACTTAAAGAACGCATCCAGCAGAAGAATGATAACGTCGATAAATGATTCAGTATCTATGATGAAGTAGTCCTACACAACAACCGGTTTGTAATACCAACAGCCCTTAGACAGGAAATACTTCAAGCAAAACATAATCATCCCCTCGCTGGCTACCTTGGAATCGAAAAAACCACAGAACTTATCGGTAGGGACTTCTATTGGCCTAATACTCATAACGATATCATGGAATACATCGGCACATGCTTGGAATACCAAAGGAACAAGGTACGAAGACACAAGAAATATGGCCTCCTTCACTCTCATGAGATACCATACCAACCATGGTCCTCTATCAGCATGGACTTCATTACCGAACTCTCTCCTTCAGACGGCTTCACACAAATATGAGTAGTAGTGGATAGGTTCACTAAGATGGCTCACTTCATCCCTCTAGCAGAACAATCCGCAGAACAATTAGCAACTACCTTCCTTCGAGAAATATAGTGACTCCATGGCTTACCGAAGTCTATTATATCAGACTGAGACTCGAAGTTTACTTCGAACTTCTGGTAGAAACTCATAAAGAAACTCAAAGTCAACCTAAACATGAGTACCACTGCATACCCGGAAATCGATAGACAAACCGAAAGAGTCAACCAAACCCTCGAAGGTTACCTCCGCAACTACGTCACCTACTACCAGGACAATTGGAACCAACTCTTACCCCTCGCAGAGTTCGTATACAATAACGCACAACATAGCTCCACCAAGACCTCACCTTTCTTCGCCAACTATAGCTTTTACCCCCTTGTTGATACTATCAATGAGGAAGAGGCCCTCAACGTACCCTCAGGAGAACTCATAGGAGAATGGAAACGGATTCACAAGGAACTAAATAAATCAATCAAATGAGCAGCTAAGTGGTACGATCAATATCACGCCCAACAGCCAAACTTCAAGGAAGGAGACAAAGTGTCACGCGGCGGCAAGCTGGTGCTGCTAAGGGATACGACCGGTTCAGGGTAACAGTAGTTTTGCAAGCGCTGAATGGCAGAGGCCTGACAAACTTGACAGGAGAGGCTTGACAGGAGCAGTTCAGAGGTTCCAGTTCAACGGCGATGGCAGGCTATGGTGAAAAGGCAGAGAAGACCAAGTACTGAATTGGATCTAGGGATTGACGAGAATAACAAGAACATATAGACTGCGAGGAACCATATGGGTCTATTAAGAAGACAAGACAACAGACAAGGAGAGAAGGAACTATTTACATGAGGGCAAGATAGAGCCTATATATACATGATAGGTTCATTACCTGAGAAGCATAATACAAAGGTAGAAGCAGCGACGAGGGCAGAAGTAAGAACAGAGTGGTGAAGGCAGAGTTTTCATGGCAGGCGGGCGATACTGGCAGGCGGCGATACTAGCAGGCGGGCTGTACTGGCAGGCGGGCTATACTAGCAGACTGGTCGTACTGGCAGGCAGGCTATACTAGCAGGCGGACTATACTAGTAGGCGGGCTGTACTGGCAGGCGGGCTATACTGGCAGGCGGGCTGTATTGGCAGGCGGGCTATACTAGCAGGCGGGCTGTACTAGCAGGCGGGCTATACTAGCAGGCGGGCTGTACTAGCAGGCGGGCTATACTAGCAGGTGGACTATACTGGCAGGCGGGCTATACTGGCAGGCGGGCTGTACTGGCAGGCGGGCTATACTGGCAGGTTGCTAGCCGGTTCTATGAGCTTGCCGGCTGTTGGCAGGAGGCGGTCACGGCTTGCCGGCGGTCGTGGCTTGCCGGCGGTCGTGGCTTGCCGGCGGTCGTGGCTTGATGTGCGGAGACTGTAGGGCGTGGGCTGTGACACAAAGTCATGCTTAATGCCAAAAACATTCCAACAAAAAGATCTTCTAAGAAACTCGATGCTAAGTTGATCGGACCCTTCACTATCGAAAAAGCAATAGGCAAACGTTCCTTCAAGCTTAAGTTACTATACAACTTGAAGATGTACCCTGTCTTTCATGTTTCACTACTCGAACTGTTCAAAATATTCACTCTCAACCCTCTACCCAACCAACCATCTCCACTAATATAAGAAGGCGAGAAAGAATACTTTATAGCCTCCATTACTGACGTACGATACAACGGTACCAAGAAGATACTAGAGTACCTTATGCAGTAGGAAGGTTATGGGCCAGAGGAGTCAATATAGGAAAGCCTAGGTGAACTATTGATGGATGATGGATCATCGGTAGATGCATTTAAAGAATTCCACAAATGATACTCTGATAAAGAAAAACAAGCCGAATCAGAACAACGAGGAAGAAAGAGAAAGAGAAGTTAGAAATGCAGTTAAGTTACCAACCTAGAGTGCAGATATATTTATCATAAAGGTATAGCATGGACCTAACCTACGAACTTAAGTTTGTATAGTGTTAACACTTATTCTAGATACAAGCCAAGGTGTCAAACAGAAAAGTGTTCAAGAGGTCAAGACACTATGAATATAGTAGTATGTCTTATAATAAATAGGTAAAGCTCTTACTAACTACCTTCAATGTCAAAGACTAAGTAGAGGCACAGCCTATAGTCAGGACATTATGGAATATTACCTTGAGTACGATTATGGCAATTAAGTTGCTAAGGTCAAGGTAAGAGATCTACCGATACTAAGCTGTATGGCTTATATTCTTTTAAGAAATTAAAGAGTAATAGCTAACAGGCACTTGGGACGTGTGCTCTAAGAAGTGGAGTACTGTTACAGGCATAATTATTCTCATGCTATAACACTGTCTTGTTTAAGTATCGTCAAAAGGTACTACCAACTATAAAGCCTACCAGTCAGAAGTTTAGCTAACCTGATACTAGTCAGGTCTGTGGTAGTGGAACTTCTTTAGTTAAGAAGTAAGTAACTATTAAGATTAGTAATCTTGGTTACTAACTCTTCTGGCAGCTTCTGTTGTACTATTCGTTGTATGATAACCTTTTCTTATTTTCTCATATCATTAATCTTTGCATAGAAATCAGAGTTATGATGGTATTTTTAGATAGAGGCTTATATTAGAGGTTTCAAGTTCTCGTATTTATTGTTCTAGAATTTATTGTAAGAGTTGGTTAAAAAAGAAAGGCTGTTACTTGGCTTTTTTCAGGGTCTGGCTTGATCCCCAGAATCTATTCAAGCTGAATTTGTTAACAGCTTTGAAGAACTACATTTTGTATAAATAGAAGCCTGACCCACTGGAGTTAGAAGAGCAAGGACCCAGAACTCAACCCTAACAAATATAAAGCTTTCTTACTACCTTAACTACTTTATTTTCTGTGACTTATATTTAATTATATTTCATATTGCACTTAGTTATTTAGTAAACGGCTTACCTCCAATGTACCCCGTAACAGCTACCAGAAGGTACTAGTGAAATATGCCAGCCAAACTAGGCAGATGTTATGAGGCATCTCTTATACTCTTATGAAATTTATTAGTAAGTACTATGAATTACTACAAATATACCTCTATATAATAAGACTCATGTATAGCAACTTTATTATATTTCATCTAAGTTGAAGAGCTATAATATAATAAGAGCTCAGAAGTGAAGTAATATAAAAGCTATTATACTACTTATGATTTTTAATTAACATATAATGAACCTATAAAGAGGATATATATATATTATTTGTATTTGTAGATGTATCTTAATATTAATATAATCAGAATATAAATACGCAGGTGATACATATAGTATAAAATAATATAGATATATACAGCAAAGTAGGCTACTAACTAAGTACTCTTACTAGGAGAGTCTACTACTAGTCAAATTTGACTGGTAATAAGTATTATGTTGGTACTAGAGACTACCAGCCAACAGATTAATGAATAAAGGAGCCAAGGCACTAAAAGCACTTCAGTTAGTAGTAGTACTTTCTAGTAGCTATTTTCAGTTATTTATTGACAACCCCTAATATAGAAGAAAGTAATATTAGTAGAAAAACTAGAAATAGTAAGTTTAGTTTTAGCAGTTCTAGTTATTTAAGTTTTTTTTTTAAAAAGAGTAATTAATAATCTGCTAGTAATATATTAGTTATTTGTAATATATATATAGATTATTTTCTTATTATTTTTTATTTTCTTTATCTAAAAGAAGTTTTTACTTTTAGCTGATTTAAATTTAACTTACTAAAAAGTTTATTAAAATAGTTTTTTTAAAGACTTATAAAAAGTAAAAAATAATAGATTTAGTAATAGAGATAAAAGTAGAAATATATATATTATAAAGCTCTATTTTTATTATTAATACTTATATATAATTTAATAAAAGTATTAAAGTTAGTTAACTTATTAAAAATACTAATTATAATAATTTATCTTTAAAACTCAAGTCTTTCTATTTTATAATAGACCAAGCTTAGTACTATCCAAGTTAAGCCTTTTATCTCCTCTTAAGAGTCTAGATACAGCTCCAATATATCTCCTTCAAAATACTACTTTATATTTTATATCTTGAAAACTACCTTCTTATAAACGTCTGCATATATATTTCAAGTCTTTATATTGTATTAGACCTATCTTAATATATATATATTAAATAAAAAAAAATGCAAAAAATACTGAACTGATAATAGATATACTAAGTAATATAGCATAAAAATATATTATTTAACCATCTAATTCCAATCATAGCCAACAGAGTAGCACACAAGTTATGATATCTAAAATAGAAAAAAGAAAAATAAAAGAAAAAAAAGAAAATAGTAAAAAAAAAAATAATAAAACATTCAGTTTAAAAAAATAAAAAAATTAAAAAATAAAAATAAAAAATAAAAAAATCCAATAGATCTCATCAAAATCTTCAGTTGAACATTATAGAACCTACAATATCAATGGAATGAAAGAGATAGAACCTCGCCATAGCTCTTAGGGTGGCATGCGAGTATTGACATAAAATATAAAATAAAAAAGAGATAGAGACAAACAAGCCATACTAAAATGAAACTCACAGGAAAAGAAATAAAGAGAAAGAAACGGAGGGAAAAAAGACACTCTGAAGGCGGACCGTGTATGAAAAGAGACAAAAGCAATACTAACAGGCCATATAAATACAAGCAACCGGAGACCAAGAAAAAATGAGAGGAAACAAAGAGAAAAAAGTTAAAAAATTAAAAAAAAAAATCCCCTCTGGATACCACCTAAGACTATCCGGGTCCGGGAAAGGATGAACCTCGGTCACTTGCTGTTAGCGTAAGCTAACAGGGCTTCCTTATACGGATCCCGTTGGGCTGACTCCATCTCCTCCTCGTCCTCCTTGCCAAGTCCCTCATCCTCATCCTCTCCGTCGTTGTCCTCATCATCCTCGTCGTCCTCCTTATCATCCCCGTCGTCGTTGTTAGTATCCCCCCCGTCGTCCCTATCGTCGTCGTCGTTAGTATTCCCCCCATCATTGTCACTTTCCTCCCCTTCGTCATCCTCATCCTCCTCGTCATCGTCCTTGTCCGTAGACTCTATTGTCTCCCCGCCAAAGTACCTTCCTAGCCTTTCAGAAGCTTTCGCCGAAGCATCTGCAAGCCGCTGAGCATATGCCTTCTGATGCTCGTCACTGACGGCATAGGGTAGGCCTCGCTCGATGGCCCTTGGTTTGCGTACTGCGGCTATCTTCTCAACTATCGACCCCTTGATTACATTCAGGAGCTGACGTTGCATAGCTCCATTGAAGTCCCTCCTCCATTGGTCGTATAGGCGGCGATAATATCCTGGCCACCTCAGTCAGTCTACACCTGGACATTCAGTGTACGTTACCGGTTGGATACTTACTGAAGGAGTTTGCGTAGTTGAAATCGGGTGGTTCATTGAACTCACCCTCCACCCAGGCGCCTAGCAGATGATAAATGCACGCGCAGACAAGAGCAATAAAGGTACCATTTATCATTTTGATAAATTCCGGCTCTGTGTTACCTAGCATCCTTGGGCCCGCGAAATACTTATCATAAATGATGGTAACGATTTCAGGAGCGCTGAACCTGTACAGGCAGTCCTATTCGCTGTCAGACTCTCAACATCACTCTATAGACAGAGACTGGCTGCTACCTCACGATCTTTTTCTGGACAGGTGAAGCTGTCACCTTCCATGAGCCGCCGTACATGAACGCGTATGAACGTTGAAGGCTTGTCCGCGAAGCCATATAGGATGTCGATATTTTTTTTGATTTCATGTAGAAGATGCGACCGTGTCCGTGATTGGATTGACCGAAGCTGCAGCCAGACACCGAAGGTCCGTTAGTGTCCACTTCGAATTTCAAGAGTAAGAGGGAGCTGACATAGCCTTCGATCTTGTCATCTTTATCCATCTTTACCCCTGTGTTGCTTTGCGCCTCCTCCCACAGCTGCTCTATTATCATAGCCGTATGGGCGAGGTCTGGGAGCGGATCCTTGAAGAGGGTGTGGAGTTTAATCAGCCTTGCGGCTTCTTCCACGACGGCTCGTTCATCGCCCTGAAACCTTGCTATGCTTCTGGAATTCCGATTATTATGGACCCTCGAAGTCACTCTTACTTTCACTGAAAGTTGGTGTGTTGCATATCACTAGCTGAATTGTTGGGCTGTGTCGTTGCTTCTGATGATGCCTGCACTTCCGAATTTTCACCCTGTGCAATAGTTTAGCTAATGACCATGCAAAGCTTGGGGAAGACAAACCTCTTTCCATCGAATTTTTGCTCTTCTTGACTCTTCTAATGACAGCTGAGGTGCATCAAGTGTTTGAGTATAGGCCCTTTTCCTAGTAGAACTCGATGTTGCAGTCGATGACAGGGTTGACGAAGATGCGGTAGAGGCCGCTAAATGGACAGCACGAGTGATTGTAAAGGGATTTAGGTCTCTCATGGGAGCTTTTCCTTTACTACGGCTCTTTTTTGAGGTCATGACTGAAAGAAGAAGTAAAGCTGAAAGGGAATGTACAAAAAAGAAACCAAAAAAGCACCTAGTCGCCGATGCCTTCTATGGTCTATTACTTGCTACGACGGGTGAGTAGGCAGCTTTATAATCTATCCGCACCGCTAAGTGAGGTTTAAGGTACTGACATCTATACAGACCCTCAGCGTCCACAACCTCATATTCCTTTCCAATAATGGAAATTACAATAGAGAGCCTAATCATTTTAGACTATCTTGTCGAATAGAACTCACATGCTAGACCTCTTAACCATCCATTATGCCTCTTACCCGCAGCTTACTCTTATTACTAACAGAAATTTCCAGGCGGGATCCTGAGTGTTTGTCACCTTGCATTGTCTCATAAATTGTAGGATTCACATGCTAGACCCTGATTAGTATGCGATGTCTTACACGGGTTTGTGACAGGCTAGGTTCCGAGCGGGATCATGAGCGGCTGGAAATTTTATTATCCCACCGCGGCATGGGTCGAGAGAATGCGGAGTACTAGACGTTCAGAATCCCCGCATGGATCCATTAGTAGGGTGGACGCTCAGGACCTTATTTCCGTATCCACTACTAGGGCGGGATAACCAGCCGCTCATGATCCTGCCCGGAGTTTTGATTAGTCGCAATAAGATCCTAAGCGTCAATAGTGCTTTGGAATTTCCAAGCGGGGATCCTGAACGTCTAGCACTCCACATTTTTTCCACCTACTGTTGCAACTCAAGTCCCGCCCGGAAATTTCCACTAGTCACAATTCGTCCGAGAAAATGCAAAGGTAGACGTTCAGGATTCTGCTTGGAAATTCCATAAGTGTGAAAGCAATATATCAAGGCGGTGGACGCTCAGCATCTTATTGTAACTAATGGAAATTTCCGGGCGGGACTTGAGTTGCAACAGTATGCATAGGTCGAGAAAATGCGGAGTACTAGACGTTCAGAATCCCCGCTTGGATCCATTAGTAGGGTGGACGCTTAGGATCTTATTGCAACTAATGGAAATTTCCGGGCGGGACTTGAGTTGCAACAGTAGGTGGAGAAAATGTGGAGTGCTAGACGTTCAGGATCCCCGCTTGGAAATTCCAAAGCACTATTGACGCTTAGGATCTTATTGCGACTAATCAAAACTCCGGGCAGGATCATGAGCGGCTGGTTATCCCGCCCTAGTAGTGGATACGGAAATAAGGTCCTGAGCGTCCACCGCCTTGATATTGTCTTTCCACCAATGGAATTTCCAAGCGGGGGTCCTGAACATCTAGCACTCCACATTTTCTCCACCTACTGTTGCAACTCAAGTCCCGCCCAGAAATTTCCGTTAGTGGCAATAAGATCCTGAGCGTCCACCGCTTCGATACTGCTTTGAAATTTTTCAAGCGGGATCCTGAACGTCTAGCACCTCGCACTGTCTGGGTCCTGACCATCCGCCATAGCACTGTGGGAGCTTTTGTCTGCCCAAAAAAAAACAAGTCTGCATTCCCATTGAGTGGCTAACGCTACTATACAAACCAATAAAGAAAATAACTAAGTACAGAGAAACCAGAAAATGTATCAACCGGAACAAGGTGAACCTTCCCCAACTCCCATACACATGTAATTCACTACCAAATGAATACAATAACTTAATAAAAATGAAAAGAAATTCACAATTTGAGAGAGATATCCGACCTTATGTGTCCAATCATATACCCTAGGTAGTCCTAGAATGCCTCCTGTTAGAACTTACAATGGATTGAGGCGCAAATTAGGATTCAAGTTGAACTCACCACCTGTTCAAATGCTGGATGTTGAGGGGCCGGAAGTGACGCCTAGGAGGGTGAAGGTGATGCTGAGGGCGTGACCGGAAGTGATGCTGAGGGGGTGACCGGAAGTGATGCTGAGGGGGTGACCGGAAGTGATGCTGAGGGGGGTACCGGAAGTGATGCTGAGGCGGGGACCGGAAGTGATGCTGAGGGGGCCGGAGAGGACACTGAGGAGGGGGCTGGAGAGGATTCTGAGGAGGCCAAAGGTGATGACGGAGATGCTGAGCCTGAGCCTGCAGAGGGAGGGGTTTGCTTATTTTTTTTCCGGCCATTCATCCATACCTTGTCAGCCTCCTCAGACACCCGCTTTGCAATCTTATCTCCATTTCGAATTTTTTTGGCAACATCTGAAGCCAGTGCGGCATGCAAGGCCTGCATCTCAGGATCATGTCTGATCATATGGCGGGCACGCGGGGCCAACGTTGGGAGATTCCAGGCCACCTCCAGAAAAGGCTCCCAGTCCTTCGTGCCAGAATAGGCAGGGCCTCTGCAATCATGCAGTATCATCAGGCGTCCGAGATCCCGCCTCCAGTATGCATAGAGGTTGGGGGGTATTCCCTCATCATGGAATCCTAGCCCCCTTGCGGTATCTGTGCTCTTTCCTGAACCTTTTTTTCTTGATTTTGACCCTATGAATATTAGTATTACTGTAGTATAGTTGAGTACAACAACAAACCTTTACCAGCCATTCGGAGTATGTTTATTTATGGAGGGAAGAACAGACAAGCAGACAAGCTGTAAACTAAGGGTACGAAGGGTCCGGGCCCTATTTATACTGCTTGGGGCAATTGATTGCCCCAAGATCTAGGAAGTCCCCGTCCGTACTATAGTATCTCTTGGGCGGGCAAAACTTCGCTAAATTCGATGCACTAGTTTCACTACTTTTGGTCCTTGTCATGCCGATCAATCATATCAAATTTGCAATGACACATTTACTTGTGGGATTGCACTCGCCTACTACGAGCCTGATGAGACTGTATAAGCCCATATTATATTGACTGCTAGGACTAACTACATGATCTAATAGTTATGCTGTTGTCATTCTGTGGAAATAGTAAAAATAATACTGGTTCCGACAAAGCGGTACACAACATATTGCACAAATTCATAATAGTATTGAATATCTCGCTACAAGCGCATTGACCTTCCTTCCAAGTACTGTAATAAATAACTTCGAGAACGTTCTAGTACATACAAGGACACTAAATAGATGTGCGCTATTCCCGTACCTAAGATGTATATACTGACCATTGGTTGAGGTCAGGAATTTGATAGTACACAGACTCTCTTGGCTGGACGTTACACAGTGAAACTAGTGCATCGAATGTAGCGAAGTTTTGCCCACCCAAGAGATAGAACCTAAATGTGTTTGACAATTTCCTTCTTTTAACTGCTTTCGACATTTCTACTGTATTCAAGTGAAAGAACTATCTAGCTTTTGTAAAAAAGCTTCAAGCAACCCTGGAATTTACGGGTAACTTAATTAGTAATCATGCTGCAACCCTGAAAATGCATGAGGTTCTGCAAGTTAGCCAGAAAACTTAGGAATTGACCCCCGGTATACTACAACCGAAATGGTGATTGTGATGCAGGTTGTAATGTTCTAGTAGCAGAATTGAGAGACGGAGTTTAAGAGAACCGTAGCAGCACCCACGACATTGCACTTGGATAGAATTTTTTTGAGCAGATAGAGGAGTGACTTGGCTCAATTTTCACGTTTTCTTGGTGTACATATCTTCAGAATTAAGTGTTGTGGGAATTTTACAGTTTAAGGGTCAGTTTTCCGGATTTCGGAAGGGAATTTTTCAGGATTTGGCAATAATAAATACATGGTTGCTAAGGCAACATATTTTTTTTCCAAACCCTGAAAAAAGTTCGGGGTTTGCAAAACCCCTCTACTGACTGTACATTCTCCATCTCTAGAAACTGAATTCCAGGAAACAAACAAACAAGCAAAAAAAAAAAAAACTCACACACGCATACACACACACACAAAAAAAAAAAAAAAAAAAAAAAAAAAAAAAGCTCTCTATAGTGCCGGAAGTTAATAATCAACATGTTGTAACATTACCGGCCAGCATTAGTAAGCAGCACCATATGTGCCATTTGCTGCTTGAGCAATTGCACACTCTTCAGCCCATGGTCACTTAACACGGTCGCATTACACGCTTGCTTTACGTCTACAGCTGGCCGCGCTCGTACTACTCATAGAAGGTTTTTCTAGGTTCTATTACAGGTCTACGAGAAACTAGTGGTTGTCACTGAATAATTGAGAATGGTTACCACACTTTACTATACTTTACTATACTTGACTGAGGCGTTTTTAGTGCCTTGGCCCCTTCGTTCATTGGCCCATTGGATGGTGGCGCAACTTACCAGCATAAGTTCTTTTACCAGTCAAAATCGACTGGTAAATGGCTGTTCTGGTAAGTAGAGCTCAGTTAGTAACCTACGTTGCTGCATACACCCACAATATTTCGCACCATATGCAGCATCCGCGTATACACATCTCGATTCACATCAACCTTCAGCGTGCATCTACAACCACAAATAACACACACATATCCTATTTATATTTATGTCTTCTTTATATGTCAATTCACCCTGAAACATTGTATTGAAGTGTATCTTTGGCCATTTCTTCTAAATCTGAGTTGGAGTCTGCATCTGAATCAAGAGCCATGAGCATCATGATAGCTTTTACATTGCTTCTGAGCTCTTGCTGTATTACAGCTCTTTGACTTAGAGTGGCATGTCGCATATAAAGTCAATACGCGTATATTGCGGTGCTGTGTAGGGCATTTAGTTGTGGTAATTCATTTTACTTACTAATAAATTTCGCAGGGTTAAAAGGGGTACCTCACGGTTCCTGCCTAGTTTGGTTGGCGTATTTTCCCTGATAACTTCTGGTAACCACTCTCAATAATTCAGTGACAACCACTACTATACCCAAAGCTCTTTTTTTTATTTCAAACATCTCTATTTAGCATTATCATACAGCCCACAACACACAGACCACTTGGGCACCCTGTCGACAGCCCCTGGTCCGGTATTTATCTAGTACACAAGTGGCAGCCTTTCCTTTACCTTTTACCTTTCACACGTCCTTTACCCCTACCCTCACCCCAGCCCCTACCCCGGCCACCCCGACCACCCCGACCACCTCGGCTACCACGACTACCACCACCATCACGATTTCCGCTGCCTCCTTGTCCACGTCCACCAGCAGCTCTTTTACGTCCTCTTCTATCAGGAGTGGGTGGCGCCGGTGCTGAGTTTAGTATAGCTTGGACTTCCACCACAGCCTCATTTCTGAGAGTCCACAGAACAACAGAGAAATGAAAGTCCTGCTCAACCTTAAAGAAGGTGCGTGTTTTGATCCACAATTCACCTATAGTACGGCCAGCGGGGATTGCTGGACCATAGGCAGCTACCAGAGCTGCCAAGGTAGGAGTTGGAAGGTGGATGGCAAGAGATGGGGCCACACATGGCCATTGTGGAACTGGGGCTGACCTTCTAGCTCTTTATGCCATAGTATCTGGATCAACAGTATAGATTTGGATGGCACGCGGGAAAGTTGGGTCATCATTAATGGGTAAAACTGCACCTGGCGGAACGGTATGGTGGAGTACACCAGTAAGGGACCACCTGTAACATTCGGCCGCCTGCTGACTAATACACCAAATTCCTGACCCATGCAGCTCAGGCTGCCCCGCTCGCCCACTCTCTTTGTTCCCCTTGAGATTTTTGGGCACCTCATATCTCTACATCGCAACGGTTTTTTAATTTCGGACAACTTGAATTAAGCTTCTACAGGTGAGTGCATTTTCATAGTTTCTATTTATCTATGAATATTAACTGAATATGTGCAGTTCTACTGATATTCTGGCATTCACCATAATGGCTTATCCTACCAAGAAAAGCAGAGCTATATTAATGCTGTTGCTGCTAGGAAAGAGAAAAGGAGAGCACTTTTGGTAGAAGTAGATGCTGGCGAGCCACCTGCAATAGATGGACATCCCCAGACCACTTGTATATAGTGAAAGTGAGGAGTCTTTGGTGGATGAGTCTGAAAGTGATCTAGAAGAGGAGGAACAGAATATTAACAGCTTACTTTATGCCAACAAATAAAGTGGTTGAGGCGACTTCAAGTTCATCTACAGGCATCATATTGGAGCTTTTTTTTTTTTTTTTTTTTTTATCACATGACCCCGCTTGTAGCTGTTCGCCATGGCAGGGCATCATATTGGAGCTGAAATCAGAAGTAGAAATGCAAAAAGAAATACTTTTGGCTGGAGTTCGGGAGCTGCGGAAGAAATTAAAATGCAAAAAAGGGGCACCAGTTGGGCAAAACTACCAGCGTCACCTAGCAGTTCTACATTTCCTTCAACTTCAGCTACATCGTCCACATGAAACTCGGACTTCACTATCTTATTAATCGGTTCTTTTATAAGTGTGTATGTACTATGGAGGCTTATCGGGATGGTTGTAGATATGGTACTGATGAGTTTACAGTGTATATAAGAGTCATCGAAGAGTTGAGTAGATCTTTTCTCTATATAGTAATTTTTCTTTCCACACTTGTACTAATTCTGCAATCTTGGCTATCTTGGCATGTAACAATTAAAAGGCCTCCCATACAAAGTACAAATTTTTTAATCTGCTATTTCTCAACACCACATTAGATTTTTTTTAATTTAGACAATGAAGAGTTGTAGAGCAAGCGAAATAGTACATGCCTACATTGTTTAATTTTTAATCAGATGTGGTTGGGTGATGGAATAGAGTTGCAAGTTCCGGTTCAGTATTTTGGTCGCGGGTGGTCCCTTACTGGTGCACTCCACCATAGGACCATCATAAGCCGGACGAGCAGCTGCCAGACCACCAGCAGCTGCTGGTACCCCCTGGTAGGCAGCCGCAGCATCTATTGCCAGCTGATCCCGTGTTCGCTCTGACTCTCTGAGTTTTTTTGCAATATCCTGGCACAGCAGATTTACAGCATGCTTAATATCATTATTTGTGGCATATTTCTGCTGCCCAAGAGGGGCAAAAGTGGACCTATGAGCAGCCCATTGACAGAAGTCTGCCCAGCGTATAGCCCCTGCTGCCTGACGGCCAACAATTTTCTGATCTCGAAGGCCATTCGAGACATCCGAGCGCCAATATTGGTATAGGGAACTAGGCATTCCCTCCTCGATGAACCCACATTTCTCCACCAGGTCTTTGATTCGTGAGTCCCCTTTTTCTCGATTGCCACCGTCATCATCTCCGTCATCATCTCCGTCTCTATCGTCCTGGCGAGCACACTTTCTCAAAGGCATATCTTCCGGTGGATGGGTCAATGTTGGATGAGTGCTGTGGTGGAAGTGGAATATCAGACCAGTGCTCTATATAGGTACCGTATTTGTCACTTTGTTTCTCTAACAACCATGCCTATTTCTGTGTCAATAACAGTCAATTTCTTTGTCTAGGCTTTTTGTCCCACCGGAGTGTCGGTTTCTTTGTCCACCGTGTTTGTTTTTGTTTGTTCATCGTCTCAACTAAATATATTCCCATCTATTGTAGGTAGGCACATATACCTTTAGCGTCTATGGCCATACTTTGCAATGTCCTTTGTGTCTGCTTAAGATCACAATCTAACATGTCTGCCATGAACGGGGTTGCTAGTAAGTGGAAGTTGTGGGTTGCTAGTAAGTGGAAGTTCAATTACTGGATGTCCTGCATCTTACTATACTAACTTTTATACTGTATCCCTCAGATTTGGCAACAGACATCTAGAATCGAGTAACATGAGGTGCCCATATTGTCAAAAGATTTATAGCCTAGCGGGACCATATGTTCGCCATGTCCGTAAAGAACATCCGGGTGCGTCGCTCTACCCAGCAGAAAGCCTCTCAGTGTCCGGTTATTCCTCCTCAAAACGGGATGACTCGGGACAGGTAGTTCCTTGTACGGTAAGCGGATCGCCAGTGGCGTGCGCTAATATGCAGAGTTTCAAGGGTGGCGACCTCGCATGTACCGGAGTACAACTTCATGTATATCGAAGAGATGATTGCTACCCACTCACAGCTTTTCTCTTTCGCATCTGCTGTCGCGGAATCATTTACTAGTTACCACTTGATAAGCAGGAGGCGTGGTCTTTCAACAAAGCCAACTGCCACTACCTCCGAAGTTGGCCATACATCCATTAGGTCTACTAGTAATATAGACCATTTTATTATGTACTTGTGTTGTTGCTGCGTCCTACTGTAGTAAATGGCCGAATAATAGTAAAAAAAAGCTGTTACCGCAATTTTTTAAATGCTTGGCTGAAGAGCTTTAATAGTATATAAGGCTCTTGAAAACTGTTCTGGCATATATTTTCTGCTTATTCAATAGCTTGCCATGCCCACTCTCTCTCAGCATTACCTAACATTTAGCATTACCTATCATCTCGGTCTTATTCTTCTTAGCTATACCTATCCCCTGTGCATATCTTTTCATACCTAAATAGGCAATATGGGTGATAGGTATGATATTCCTGTGCTTCATTGAAGTACTCCAATTACTGAAGAGCAGTACGCTTTTATTAATGATGTATTACATCGTCTTCAAGACTATACATCAGTTACTGGATTTGTAGTAGTGGTTTATGAAAATCAACAGATTCCTCTTTAGCTTCTCTATCCACAGTAGTAAATCAAAGGTCCAATAGCACCCATCAAATAGACAGAGAAATACCTACAGATCTACCTATTACAATACCTCAACAGCGGCCACAAAACCAATATACTAATCAAGGCTGAAATCTCCTTCTGCGATCATTATATGACCAAGAGCAGTTATATAGTACCCTTACTGGTGAGAAGGCATCGCCATAGCCCCATGGGCGGCAAGCGATCAATGATATGCAAAGCTTTTTGCATGTTTGTAGCATACTCATACCAGCCACATGCAACGAAGGTTCACCAGCACACCTGCTAGTCATGGTGCTCAGCCAATTATCCAGCACTTTGTACCATCAGGTTTAAATCAATTTCGTCAGAAAAAGACCAAGGGAAAAGCTAAAACGCATGCTATGACCTCTGCTGAGTTGGCTGAATGAACAGCTGCTGCAAGAAATACTAGAAAGCGCCATAGAGAAGGCTCCTCAGGTGTAGTTGAGCTTGAAGAGGATACGCAAGCTACGCAGGATATTCTTGTTGCATCAAGGTCCCATGTATCTTCCACTGCACCTATTTAGATGTTCAGGTATTGTACATAATATCTTGGCTTAGGTACCTCTGAATCGTAACCCTTGAAAACTTCTGCATATTAGCGCACACCACTGGCGATCCGCTTACCGTACAAGGAACTACCTGTCCCTGAGCGGACAGGTAAAAAGTACCTGTCCGGACTCATCCCGTCCTCAAAAAAGCGACGACGCATTGAAGGTCAGCACCATGCTGGTAAAAACCATGCTATAGATGCTGACAATCTCTTATAACATCTTCCGGCAACGGTTGTACTGTAGCTCAGCAAGCAAGTGTGGGAGACAACCATTCGATCGCTACCAGGGCGAATGCAGATAACTCGGTCAACGTCGGCCCTCTGACTCTGGTGGTCCGCGACCAGCTTTTCGATAACGTCCACAGCTCTTCATGGAACCCTTTTCATCCATTTCAGAATGTCTATGAATATAAACTTGCTCGATATTTTCATGAAAGCAGAGCGACGCTAAAGGACATAGACATGTTTTTCAAGACGGGGCTGCGGCTTCCGAAGGGATCGACAGAGACTTTGAAAGTCCAATTCAGTCTGGAGAAACATGGCGCCAGCTAATCAGGCAGATAGCGGATGAACCCTCTTGGGAAAAAGGGCATGTCGACTTTCACTTGCAACAGAATGTGGGCTTTTATTACCAGAATATTCAGGAGTGTGCCCAATATCTTCTCCGTCAGCGAGCATACGTTGATAGTCTAGTCTTTGAAGCTACTACCGAGTATGACCAGAATAAGCAGCGAGTCTATTCTGAACTGCATTCGCGGACTGGTGGGTGGAGAAACAAGTAAGTGTATTTGTCTAATACTCATGACAGGTTGAAACTGACTCCACTTCTGGACTCTCAGCGGCTGCTCGGTCCTAATGTAACAGTGGTTCCCATCCTCTTGGCATCTGATCAGACTCACCTAACAAACTTCTCCGGGGATAAAAAACTATGGCCAGTGTACATGTCGATTGGGAATATTGTTTCAAGGGTCCGGAATAAGCCATCTGCACATGCATGGGTGCCAATAGCACTCCTTCCTGTCAACCCAAAACGGATGTCAGGCATCTCTGGGTGGACGAAGAAGGATCAAGGGGTTGATTCGTTACAAGCCTTTCATGACATAATGAGGACAGTCCTTAGACCCCTTGTCCACCTTTATGAGGTGAGCGAACATGATCTCCCCAAGACAGAATAGGATGGCTCAGACACTGACAGCTTGCAGGCTGGTGGAGTTGAGATGCTCTGCACCGATGAAAAAGTACGCAAATGTGTACCTATACTTTGTACCTGGCATGCGGATTATATGGAAAACATCAACATTCACGGAATCAAGCTCAATCTCTGCCCAATGTGCACCGTTCCTAAAGAGGCACTGGGAACCCTTCCTAAGACGGCATATAGCCAGCGATACCATTTACGATATCAACAGTACCTGAGGTCCAAGAATACAGCGCTTTTGGATAAGCATGGGATGAAGCCGATATCCAATGCCCTTTGGAGTCTTCCCACCGTCTCCCCACAAGAGGTTATAAGTCCAGATATACTTCACAATATACACTCAGGTATAATGGAGCACCTGATGGAATGGATCGATGGCTTTCTGAAGAAACACAACAGACTGTCAGTGTTCGATGACATCCGGTCTAACATTCCCCCTTATCCTGGGTATTTTCGTCCAAACAAGCCATATCGAAGTGTTACTCAATGGAGCGGAAAGGAGATGCGGTACTTTGGGAGGGTGATCTTGGCTTGTTTTACAGCTGCTCTTCGTCATCAAGTGGACAATCAGGGTATGGATGGAGCCACTCATGTGAGCTTCTCGAAAGCGATCAAGGCTGTACGATATCTGTCGGACTTCTGCCTCATGGCGCAATATCCTAGCCATACGCAAGAGACTGTGACGTACATGAAGAACTATCTAACCAAGTTTCATGAATATAGTGATGTCTTCATCGAGTTTAGAGCCAGTAAAGCAGCCAAGAAGCACGCAAAGAAGGCTGCTAAGGAGCTGGCATTGGACCAAGCCACTCTTTATGATTACTTCAAGACAGCGACTCAGAAAGCAAACCTCCGGAAAGAGCATCGTGAGGATCGGGCAGCGCTTGTTCAGGATATTGTACAGTGCAATTCGTCATTCAACTTCCCGAAGCTTCATCTGCTATCACATTATGCTGAACAAGTATTCCGGTTTGGAAGTCTTCCACAGTACTCAACGGAGATATCGGAAGCCATACACAAACCGTTAAAGGACGCCTATAGGCGGTCGAATAAGGTGGACGCAACCGAGCAGATACTGGATATATATACTCGCACGCATAGTATGGCAATGTTAGAGAAAAATTTAGTTGCATGGTCACGGATTCTTCCCTTGCCAAAGGAATATTTAGATGCTTTGGAGGGTCGAGAACTAGATGGTGAACAGTCGAAAGTGGATCAAGAGCAGCTGATAGTCCGGCTGATGCAAAAACAGCACATTGAAGAGATTGTGCCAGGAAAACATGGAAAGAGGAGGCGAGACTTAAAGCTGTTGGACGTTGCAGATGAGTTACATCTGCCTCGCCTTGTTGAGCTGACTTACAAGTTTCTCCAGTTACACTACATGCATGCATGTCCTGCGGACGAGGACAAGCTGGCAACGTATCCTGCTGAGATCTTTACAGCCATTGACATTAAAGTTCCGGACTTTCAAGGGCAAGAGATACAACGACACATAGCTAGATGCACAGGAACTAGAAGGTTTCGAAATCGTTCTGCTCCACGGGCAGATTGGGTGTGGGTGCGCTATAAAGCCAAGGAAGACAATCGAGTGGGTGAACTAAATGGGCGAATTCCTGGTAAACTGAAAGGGATTATCAGGGTCTACGATGAGACTGAGAGTGTTGTATATGAGCTTGCTTATATTACATTATTGAGGGCGAAAAATAATAATCCAAAACCACAGGGGGAGGAGGGCATGGTCAGAGTGGAGAACCGTGGGGAGGATAAATCGGACCGTGTGGTAAATGTATCGGACATTGAGGGGATAGCTCATCTCATTGAGTTGGAGCCAGGGCGATGTTGGATAGTGAATAGCAGGATAGATTATGTATTAGATTAGATCTAAATATTTAATATCAATTATTTTATAGTAAACGAAGACAAATATGGCTAGTAAAGAGAATGTATTTGATAATGGAGATCTGAGTAGAGGAGGAATAGTAGATTGATTAAAGCTGGAGGAAGAGGAAAAGAACTTTATATTAAGACGTAGAAGAAAAGAGTACTATAACAGGACTCACAGAGGAAAAATAGTGTAGGTACTAGAATACAAAGAAAAAGAATTTATATTAGAGCGTAGAGAAGAATATTATATCAGGATGCAGAAGAGGAGAACTTTATATCAGGACACAGAAGAGGAAGACTTTATATCAGGACGCAGAAGAGGAGAACTTTTTATCAGGACGCAGAAGAGAAGAATGTTATGTCAGGATAAAGATGAAAAAACTTTGTATTAAGATATAGAAGAGAAGAATATTATGTCCAGATGTATAGAAAAAAAGTACTATAACAAGACACAAAGAAGAAAAATAATGTGTCAGGATATAAAAGAAGAGATATTATGTCTGGATACAGAAATACATATATATATATCTAGAGGTATAAAAGAAAAGAATAAAAAAAGAATTTGAGGACGCACCTATATAGCTTCCGGACGCACTTTTTTCTTTCCTGATGCTTCAGCTCTGACGCCCTCCTCTGATGCCGCCGACAAATGCTATGAATGCTAGAGGCACCTCGCTGCAGGACGAACTCACCCTTGCCCAACACCAGATCAAGGAACTTCAAGATCAGCTCGATGCTGCCATCGACCAGCAATCAGTGCTACAGACCCAGTTGGATGATGCGCGCCAAACGATCAAGGCATTATCAATCACCTCAACTTCCGGACCTGTCGATTACCACCATCAAGCTGCCAAAGTAGCGGACCCTGCTAAATTCGATGGATCTGGAGATTTGTTGAAGACCTTCAAGACCATAGTCACGTTCAAGCTGCTAGGCAACCCAGAACTCTTCCCCACTGAGAATCATAAGCTTATCTATGCCATAGGCCTCCTCGAAGGGAAGGCCTTGTCCCAAGTCCAACCTTACATCGACAATAACACCATTTCCTTAACCAGTATCACGGCCCTCTTCAACATCCTGGATGAGGCGTTTGGAGACTCCGACCCTCAGGGAACTGCAAGCCGTCAACTTAGCAATCTCAAGCAAGGTAATAAGGACATCCCCAGTTACTATGCAGAATTCAACCGGCTTGCCTGCCTTGTTGACTGGATGGAAACTAGCAAGCTTGAAAGGTTCGAACAAGGCTTAACGATCGAAATGAAGGAATGATTGCTCGCCTACCCTGCGCCCAAGACAGTTAAGGAGATGGTGCCCCTTGCCATCAGTGTTGAACAACGAGCGAACTGCATCAAGACATCCACCAACTAGGCTACTCGCCCCCAACAGTCCACTCGATCTAGTACTACTACGACTGCAACTTCTCGACCTGCAAACACAAGTTCACATCCCTCCTATGTCCCAGGAGGGGCAGCTCCTATAGACTTGTCAGCTACTAGACCTCGCCTCTCTTCAGAAGAGCGGGACCGTAGGCAAGCTACTGGCGCCTACCTCGTCTGCGGCCAAATTGCCCACTTCCTCGCCCAATGCCCCCTCCGCCATGCTCGACCCTCTTGCCCTCCTGCTGCTGCTGCTGTTAATCATGTTGCTGTCTCTAATTCTGTTCCTTTGTCTCCCTCTCCGTCTGTCCCTCTGCCTGTTCCTTTATCGGCTCCTCCATCTGTTTCCTCAACCCCCTCTGTCTATACATTAGCTCCCGCCTCTCCTATCATCTGTTCTGGCCCACCGACGAACATTTTCCGGTTCGCGAACCGGCCCAGCCACGAACACCTGGCCCAGCCACGAACACCTGGCCCAGCCACGAACACCTGGCCCAGCCGCGAACATGAATGTACCTCGATGTACCTATATGTAATATATACTCGCTTATGATTTAATGTAATAGTAATCTATTATACAGCTAACTAAGCAATTTCCACAGTCTCCTATCCCCCTACGCAGTCATCTATGTACAAAAAATAGTACTATTTTTTTTTTTTTTTATATCATTAATCGCTGGCCGCCCTAAGGGCTATGGCGATGAGTTATGGGTTTATAAACATAACGAAGATAAGAAGAAATAAGAAGAACCGAAAAAATAGAACTGAGATGGAAAACCCCCTCATTCCCCAAGTAAATCCATCAACTTCCTCAGTGGGTCCCCCCCCCCTCCCCTTTGACCCGTGGGGGTCTCTTCACGTGCTCCTCACCTCCCGGCGCCACACCCTACACCGTCCTAACAGGTGAGCCCTCGTCTCCTCCTCTTCCCCGCACCACCTACACTCCGGACCGTCCCCTTCCCCTATCTGCCACCTCCACGCCCGCAAACCCTTGCCCCCCAACAGCCCCGCCAGCCGTCCTGTCAGGTAAAATAGTACTATATACATCACTATGTTCACTCTCATTCTCCTGGTTAGTACATTGACTAGCATTGCTTTTATTACAATAAGAACATTTAGCCTTTTGACGTATGCATGTACAACGAAGAGAAGAACAGGTACCTAGACAAGAACATGAAATTTTTGTCTTGACAAGTTTTATCATGATGAGGTTGCTTAAAGTGGGTACTTGGCACTTGCAGGGATCTTATTATCTACTGTTTCTGGTAATACAACCACCAAAATTTTCATTCTTGACATCAACGCAATCCCTGTTACTGCCACAATATAATACCAGAAATGGCGGAGGATTCCGGATATCTCTACCTATGAAGATAACACTCCAAAATCTCGCTTAGAGTAAGAAGAATACTAGAAGCATATTTAGTTAGTAATTTTCTTCTAGTGTTTCGGTTAACAATAATTTAGTTATGATTACAAATTTGTATTCTTAACTAGAGTAGTCTAGAAGCGTAGTGAATTATTAATTAAATTGTCTGTATTATCTTCTAGCATGTGGGTAAGAAGTAGCAACTTGCTACTCATATTAGCAACTATCACCGACAGCAACTTTCAAGTGGCAACTTGTAGGTGGCAACTTGTCAGTGGCAACTTGTAGGTGGCAACTTGTCAGTGGCAATAGGGCTGTGCTAGCACACAGTAACTGGCTTATCAATTAACGCTGGTAGCAGAATGTATCTCTATACTCAATCACTGGTAGTATGTAGAGGTACCTAGTGGTACTTGTACTAAAGCAGTGTTCGTCGGTGGGCTGGCCCATTCGCGAATCAGCCAGCCCACCGACGAATTGGCCGATTCGCGAATGGGCCTGGCCGGTTCGCGAACCGCAATGTTCGTCGGTAGGTCAGAACACATCTCTGCTGCTGATCAGTCAAAAGACCGGCCCCTTGCATAGATGCTGGCACTAGCAAGGGGTGATATCCCTCATCTTCATTTGTTATATCTGCAGTATCTATCAATGAGAGTGCCTTAGTAGGAAATGCACTCATACTTAGCCCTACGTTAGCATTCAATGGAACATCAATTATCACGGAATGTCTCCATCCAGTCACTTTTCTGACTGGATGGAAGTAGGGATAAGAGACGCTAGCTATATATGTATTTAAAGCATCCGCTAATGTACTAGTACATACAACCCATGTTCACACCCATGTTCACATCGTTGTCCCCCACGCCACAATACAAAGATGCATGGATATTTCGAAAAATTTGAACAATGCTTCCTTCACTGCCTCCCTTCTGCTACCGGTATTGCTTCAGCTTACACCTCGTCTCATACAACCTCGCCTCATAGAACCTCGCCTCATAGAACCTCGCTTCATACAACCTCGCCTAAAGCCTCGCCTTACACTATCTCGGCTCCAATCATCTCTTTTCAATATCTGTATCTCTTCTCCGTGCCCACGAAATCATTGCTGCTATGCCGGCTGCATATTCAAAAAAGCCTGAGAAGGGTGAAAGATATGGGCTAAATCCCAGTGCTGCGAAAACCCGTTTGCAAGCTTATGCCTTTTCTCAAGGCTTCTTGATTTTAGTGGCAAGTGGCTCAGAGCAATGTGGAAGGATCCGCTATAGATGTGTCCACTATGGTAATGCTCCTCGCGATCGCTATAGTTTAACAGCCACTGCTGTGACCCAAAAGGAATATAAAGCGAGTGATGGTATGAGCAAGACTGACCCTGGAAAAAAGCTTCGTCAACGCCAGGCCTTAGTAAGTCAATTAGAAATATATCCATTTAGTTTGGATATTAACTATTGAGGTAGCATCGACACCTCGGCTGCAAATGGGAGATATATATATCCCTACAGAAGGTGGAAAAGACCAGCAAAGGTAGTGTTCAAAAGGAATGGTTTATAAGAGTAAAGCAACTTGAGCATACCTTTTTTTTTTTTTTTTTAATTTTATTTCACGTAACCCCGCTTGCAGCTGTTCGCCATGGCAGGGTCCCTAGACCGAAGTCCTTATGGCCCGGAGACAGGCACCTGTGCAACTACCTACAAAATCGTCCCCTGTAAAAGCACACAACAATACCACGACTTCGGTGATGCAGAGGAACCACAAAGTGAAAGCCCAATCATCCAAGAGAACAATCAAGCACAAATACCTAAATATCCTCCCAGAAAATTAAGCAGTCATGTCCATCTCCTCCACATCCCTCCCCTTCCCCTTTCTGTCCACCTTTGTAATTCTATCCCAGTCATACAGGCACGAATTGTACCACTTGCCTGACAACCTTACCTTCGCTGGTGTTTGGCTATCTGATTCCACCTCCCCCTCCAGGTAGATGACAACCGAGCTAGCCTTCTTTCCCTCCCTCCTCTCTTTCTTCACCAACCATCTTGCCGCAACAATCTTTCCCATCCATGGGTTCGCATTCTCCATCCAATCTCTTACTTTCCCGAGTTTCTTTGTCACCGCAATTCCATGTACTACGATCGCACGACCGGATTGCGGGAGTGTCCTTTCCTTTGGGATTGGCTTCGGAGATGGTGCTGGAGATGGTTTCTTGGACATTTTCTGCTTGGGGGGACTGGTACTCTGTCCCCCTTTCACTTTTTTGGACTGGAAAGCAGTGGACTTTGTTCGGCTTTTGGGTGGTGCCACCGGAGGTTGGTCAGAATTGTCCCCTTCCGGGGGTGTGCTTGGCGGGATGTTCTGGGAGACAACTGCTGCATATGACAGCTTTGGTGGTTTCTCCGAGTCAGTTTGTGATTCCCCTTCCTTTGAGGGTTGCCTCAGGTGCATATTGTGTATTTCTGTGCATGATTCCGTCTTCACTACCAGTGCAAGAGCAGCAATGAAGCGATGCACACGGTTGATTTCACCCAGGAACCTGTCTGTTGGTTCAAAGTTTGGTCTTGTCTTCTAGTCTTTTATGCAAGCATGTATGTGTTCGATGACATCCCCCACGGCATCAAGCATATCGGACATATTGACTCCGCCGAGCCGATCTGCGATAGACTTGTACAGTGGGGCCTCGAGACGGGTACTCTTGGCCAGAGTTGTTTTAGCACCTACGGGCATGTTTTTCGGTGCTGGGCTGCCCAATGCCATGAATGTATTGGTCTGATCCATGGTGGGAATGCCAAGAAGTCAGGGGGTGGTGTGCTGGCAACGGAGTAGGGAGCTGACAATTTCCTCAAAACTTTACCCTGAGGGGGAAACTTGAGGAGTTGGGTATTTGGGAATAAAAATTTGACCAAAAGACTCAGTGCACTGAGAGCTTTCGATCTGTGTAGGTTTCGCAGTGAGGGCCGTTGTGGTTGCGAAGTGGCTTCCGAGCGCTCATCCTGTTGAAGTGGTTGTTGCGAAACTTGAGCATACCCATGAGATGGCAGAAAATTCATTTGATTATCTGGAATATTTTACATTCGACCAAGACTATGAGAAGCTTCTTGCAGAAGCTCATCGTCTTAAAGAAGCGGGTATTAGTCATACACAAGCAAACAATATCCTTCTTGCACCTATTAGGCGTAAAGCCTATTACAATAATAGCAATCCACGCAAACAAGTTGCTGATAGCATTTCACAAACTATGAATCGCATTTTTCAGTTATTAGACAATGCAAATATGCATTGTATTCCACACTATATAACAATTCAGCAACAACAACTCAAACCCAAGGTCCAAAACCTAGATGCCCTTTTCTTTACTGTTATGGCTAAGGTGGGACTTACTCGATAAGAAGAACACTTACCCTGAACCATTAGTAAGACCAATGCTGATAGAGCGGACTGATCACCCGTTAGGCTTGGCAGAAGGTTCTTTGTCTTTGTAGTGCTACGAAAGTGTGTGTCATTATTTATGGAAAGGTCTTCGGACCTCTAAGGCACTCAGTTTATGAAGCTAATATGCACACATGCATTAGTACATATCATTATCTTACGTCTGTGCTATTTTTGCATGTTTCTGCTACGTGGACCTGTTAACACATATATTGGCAGTAATAAAGGAATTGCTACGTTGCCAGTCATTTATTTATTTGTTGACTAGTCATGTATGACTGCGCTTAAGTCTATATATGCGCCAGCTGGCGATAGCATAGTTAAAGAAATCAAGACACTAGCGGTGTTCTAAGTTCTCTATAACTCTGAAACCTATCGTTTCCTTATTACGTCCATGAATCGCTCCGCTCTGCTGCATGCCCACCCGAGTAGCTGCCCTTCCGGTCCACCGTATATACGCTTCCGTAGCCATAACATCCATTTCCAGCACACGGCGAAGCCGAGCCCCTCACGCCTATAATATTTACATCTAACAGCCAAATTCATCGAGCAAAACGCTTTGCATCCGGTTTCATAATCAAGTTGGATGCTACATTTCGTACGAATAAGCATAAGATACTCCTTCTATCAGTTGTTGGAGTTACCAACTCTGGTGCTACGTTTACGCTAAAAGGTGACCTCTGACAAGCATTTCAGGATGTCGGTACAATACATACGGGTAAAAAGGATGCGATCTGAGTGTGTATTTCAGTCTCAAAAGTGTATATAAGTGGTGTTCATGGCTGTGTGTTCTCCGTTCCTTTTCTCTTTACGCAACCTCTTGTATTTAGTTTCTACTAAGTAGAGTAGTTACCTGCTATGCCGACCCGCTGAACTGCTGTACTGCTGTGAACCACCTTACCGCTGCGAACTGCTGAACCATCGCCTGCCGCCTCCTGCCTGCCTGCGCTCCGTAGATCGCCGTCATCCACGGGCTCTAGACCACGACTGCCGTTACACCTTCTCCAGAACCAAGCTTCCGGACCCAGTTTCGAACAGCATCTGGGACTCCAACCTCACATAACCCAAAGACAAAAGGCACTGCTCGTGGGCCTACTGGTGCTAAAGTGGCTGAAGCTGAGTTAGCTAAATTGCGAGCTATCCAAGAACGTGATAATATTGCTGAAAATTATACTCAGGATGTTATCATTCTGCACTCACAGCGAATTCTGCACTCACGGCGAAAAGTGACTGAAATGCCGGAAGATCATGAAATTCAGGAGTGTGATGATAGTGCAGATAATCACACTCAGGATGTGATTTTCTGCAGTCACGTAGGATAGTTCAGGAGGATACTGAAGTAGATACCCAAGTACTGGATTAGGTGGTCTGGTGGCGTGGTGGATAACGATGTGAACATGGGTGTGAACATGGGTTGTATGTACTAGTAGACTAGCGGATGCTTGAAATATATATATAGCTAGCGCCTTTTATCCCTACTTCCATCCAGTCAGAAAAGTGACTGGATGGAGACATTCCGCAATTATCACCGAAGCTCTCATAGATACTGGTGCTACCGGATATGCATTCATTGATAAAGACCTCGTCAGCATGTATAAAATCCCTATTGTCCTACTCAAAACTCCCCGAGTCATCGAAGCTGCTGATGGCCGACCTATAGGAAGTGCCACCCACATTGCCTGCCTGTCAATGACCATTCAAGATCATGTAGAAATCGTACTATTTTTTATGACGAAGCTGCAATCACCTGTCATCCTTGGGATCCTATGGCTCACTGTGCATGATGTATCAATCAGCTTCGCCTCTCACAGTATCTCGTTCCGGTCAGATTATTGTAGCAAACACTGCAATACAACTAAGAATTATCCACCAGTTTCTGGAATCTTACCACCAGAACAGCCCGTTGACCCTGTCAAAGTCAGCCCCATCCGCATTGCCGCTATCAATGCTTCGGCCTTCTCCCTCCTTGCTCGTAAAAAGACAACGCAGATATTCCAGTTATCTCTGCACACCATCATGCGGTCACCGGGACCTCTCCGGGCAGGCCAGTCAGGCCTGCCCCGATGCAGGGGTATCGACAGGGGGGACTGTAGACTAGCCTGCCCGGTTGCAGAGGTATCTATCATACTAGCCGAAAAAATAAGTATCCGGACAGGGGATAAATGTATTATGCGCTATGCAGCATCTGCTCCAAACTAGCATATGTTCCGTATGCTTGATTGTAGATATCCATGAGACTAGTTCAATTTCGTAATAGATTGACCAAATTCGCATACCAAATAGCCCAATATTGCTTTTATCAATAAAAAAATATCTACAATAATGAAGATACTGAAATCAACATGCACTAACATCGTTGAGAGTACAGTTTTAAGAGCTTCACATATGCATCAGCTACAAATCTTGAAGTTGTGATAAAGTGCAGATGAGAGTACTGCAACTGGAAGGAGGCCACTACTGCTTGTTTTCACTGCTATTGCAGTGCTCTTCTGTAGCCTGTTCCAGACGCTTTTCCGGAAGCTTTTGTGGAGACTGTTCCGGAGGCTGTTTGAGTAGCTGTTAACATGCTACAAGCAGCTGTTCGAGTAGCTGTTTAAGAAGGTGTCGTTCCAGAGGTTGTTCCAGAGGCTACTTCAAAAGCCATTTCGGAGGCCGTTTGAGCTCGAACAGCCTCTCGAACAGTATTTCAATGGCTTCTGGAACAGCCTTTGGAACAGCTCTTGAAATAGCCTTGGAAAAGCTTCTAGAAAAGCTCTGATGAGCAGTCTTGAAATCTTAGGCCCTATTAGAACAGTAAGTTTTGATCATTATAATGCCTGAACCTATGCTTATCATGGTTGCCTACAGTGCCATTTTTATATTCCTAGTAGAGGGCTTATATCTATTTTCCTTGTTCTGATACTTTTTTTTTTTTTTTTTTTTTATATCATTACTCGCTTGCCGCCCTAGGGGCTATAGCGAAGTCTTGTTCTGATATGTAGGCATATGGTTGTTAGTATTGCAAGTCCTAAATTCATTATGTTAGCTGTCCAGATACTTCGGATATAATAAAATAGGACACTATCTACGAAATTTGGACTGGTCTCATAAACATCCACAGCTAAACATACGAAAATATGTTCCTCGCCATAGCCTACAAGGCGGCATGCGAGTAATGACATTAAAAAAAAAAAAAAAAAATACGAAAATATGCTAGTTTATGCCAACTACTGCATAATGCATAATATGCGTTTATCCCCTGTCCGGATACTTATTTTTGCGGCTAGTAGATACCTCTGCAACCGGGCAGGCTAGTCTACAGTCCCCTGTCGATACCCCTGCATCGGGGCAGGCCAGACTGGCCTGCCCTGAGAGGTCCCGCATGAGGCATGATAGCAGCAGAGTAGAAAGAATCAGCAGGATACCAGAAGGCCGGAGAGGATATGGATGACAAGCTGGAAATCTAAGGTCGAAATTTAAGCTGTGATCCGACTGAGTATTAGTGTTCTTGATGGTCATCCCCCTCTTTAAGAGAGGTCTCCTAACCTCATTATGATTACAGGGAGAGGATAAGACAAAACCTATAACTGAGGGGAGGGAAGTGGGAGCCCGACGGGATATAAAGACAAGAACAAGACAGCTATAGAAGGCCATGAAACAAGGAAGTGGACTGAGGACAAAGAGAGAGAGAAAGTGAGACTGAAGGGCTAACAAACAAGACAGGGTTAAAATGCTGAAAAGAAGTGATATGAGCAGGACAAGACTATTGAAAAGTACTCAGAGGGACTGGACCATGCATTGAGATTATGGATCAGGCCCATCAAAGAACAATGGAAAGGAGGCTGAAACAGGGTATACAGCATAACCTTGAGGTTGTGAAATCGAGGCTAGAACTGAGACTCGTAGCATAACCGTAAGGTTACAGAACGGCAGGACAGAACAGCAGAACAGAATAGCGGCAGGACAGAATGGTGGGACAGGACGACAGGGCAGTTGGACAGGCCTAAGACAGCTTAACAGATCGGCGGGACAGCTGGACAGAATGGCAGGACAGCTGGACAGGACGGCAGAACAGCTGGATAGGACGGCGGGACAGCTGGACAGAGCAGCAGGACATGATGGTGGAACAACTGGACAGGATGGCGGGACAGCTGGATAGGACGGCGGGACAGCTGGAGAGGACGGCAGGACAGCTGGACAGAACGGCGGGACAGCTGGACAGGACGGCAGAGCAACTGAACAGGATGGCAGGACAACTGGACAGGACGGCGGGACAGTTAGACAGGATGGCAGGACAAAGAAGTTCTAGGTATTTAGGGTAATGACAGGAAGTGGAAGAATGAAAGTTCAGAAGTTCAGAAGACTTCAAGAGGCCAGAAGGCCCAGAGTTCAAGGGTTCGGGGGGGTTCAGAAGATCAAAAGACTCAAGAGGCCAGAAGGCTCAGAGTTCAAGAGTTCAGGAAGTTCAGGATATTCAGAAGACTCAGGAGTCCGGGTCCTCCAGAGCTCAAGAGTTCGAGGGTTCAGGGATCCAGGCGGGCCAGAAATTGAGAGTTCAGAGAGTTCAGGAGGTTCAGGAGGTTCAGAAGACTCAGGAGTCCAGATCCTTCGGAGCTCAAGAGTTCAAGGGTTCAAGATGTTCAGAAGATTCAGACGCCCGGATCCTCTGGAGCTCAAGAGTTCAAGGGTTGAGGGAGTTCAGAAGACTCAGAAGGCAGGAAAGCCAAGAGAGTTCAAGAGTTCAAGAGTTCAGGGATCCAGGCGGGCCGGAATTAAGGGTTCAGAGAGTTCAGAGGTTCAGAAGGTTCAGGAGGTTCATGAACTCAGGGAGGCTGGAATTTCGAGAGTACTGAGTGTGCAAGAAGTGTGGGAATCCAGACAGGCCGGAATTCAAGACTTCAGAGTGTTCAAGAGGTTCGGGAATCCAGGCAGGCTGGATTTCGAGAGTTCAGAGTGTTTAAAAGGTTTAGGAATCCAGGCCAGCTGGAATTCGAGAGTTTTAGAGCTGCAAATGGCTGGAAAGAAGCTTGCAGTTCCAGACTGCAGGCAGAATCAAGAGCTTGGAGGAAGGAATGAACAGGAGCTGGTACCATAGAAAAAGGACTAGAAGATGAGTTCTTGAACTGGAGGATTGGCCGTACCGGTTAGCGATTATTGGTCTGTTGTAGTGTCACGCGGCGGCGGCGGGGGCTGCTAAAGGATACGGCCGGTTCAGGGTAACAGTAGCTTTGCAAGTGCTGAACGGCAGAGGGTTGACAGGAAAGGCTTGCACGTAGTAGTTCAGCGGTTCCAGTTCAACGGTGATGGCAGGCTATGGTGAGAAAGGCAGAGAAGACCAAGTCCTGAATTAGATCTAGGAATTGACAAGAATAACAAGAACATATGGACTGCGAGGAACCATATGGGTCTATTAAGAAGACAAGACAACAGACAAGGAGAGAAGAAACTATTTACATGAGGGTAAGATAGAGCCGATATATACATGATAGGTTCATTACCTAAGAAACATAATACAAAGGTAGAAGCAGCGACGAGGGCACCAGTAAGAACAGAGTGGTGAAGGCAGAGTTTTCATGGCAGGCGGGCTATACTAGCAGGCGGGTCGTACTGGCAGGCAGGCTATACTAGCAGGCAGGCTATACTAGCAGGCAGACTATACTAGCCGGCGGGCTGTACTGGCAGGCGGGCTATACTGGCGGCGTGCTAGCTACCTATAGCTAGCCGGTTCTATGAGCTTGCCGGCTGTTGGCTTGCCGGCGGTCATGGCTTGCCGGCGGTCATGGCTTAATGTGCGGAGACTGTAGGGCGTGGGCTGCGACCGTATATATAATTAATAATTATTTTTTTCTTTTTTTTTTTTACTTATACTTTATATTTATATTTATATTCAGTTATATATTTATTTTACTAGTTCTTACTACTTATAAGATAATAAAAGATACTATCTATCTATCTTATATTACTTAAAAGAATATTATTTTTTTTAAAGTAACTTTGAAGTACTTATTCTAATAAAGCAATTAATATAAATATTATAAAAAATAAACTATACTTATTGACTTCAATTAATTTTACTATACTTTATATTATAAAAGAAGATCTATAAAATCTATTAAATTCGACTCATTTTGCTATTTTCTATATAACTAAGAAAGCTCTTTCATATATATTAAAATTATCTTATTTTCCTTTTTTACCTACTATCAAGATACATTTGCTATACCTATTACCTTAAGCTCATTCTGCCACATCTTATACTATTGTATACTTAGACCTGTTATACTAGTCAACTTTGAAAAAAAAACAAAATTAAAAACAAACAAACATGAAGACTGATCAAGTGCAGCAGGGCTCAATTGGTATTCTTGACTTCTTACGTTCGCACCTACGCCACTGCAGTGGCACCCAATATCAGAGGGCTGAGCTTACATGTCCTCAAACATATGCTACTACATACTGGTGTACATCTATCGCACAACAGGAACAAGTGTATTTTCATTAATCTAACCTACAAAGCAACGGGATAACCAACAGATGAAGCAGAATAGATAATAGTATTCATTCATCCGACCATGACTCACAAATCAATCGTCTCACTCTTCATGGCATGCCTGTAGTCCTGTACACAGAACTCTACACCTACCTCCCCCATGTCCCTCTCCGACGACCGCCCTGGGCAGAAGGTGTCCCTCGCTTGCTAGTACCGGTGGCAGCCTCTGACTCACTCTCGGCTTGCAAGCTCCTACTCCTACAGCTCCTTTGAGCCTTGGCACGTGGCAACAGCACATCTAACTCCAGATCCATATCATTTGGAACTGCTCCGCCGGTGCCTGCCTCACCCGCAACATCACTGACAGGTTCAGCGTATTCACGATCTGCTTCCACCTTCTTCCGCTTTGAAGCACGTGGCAGCCCTTTCCTAGCGCTACCAATCCCGGGGACTGCCGACTGGACTTCGCTCGTCGAATCTACATCTGTTTCAATGACACTATTTCCACGCTTCTTTCCACGGGCCTTTGTCCTGGCTTTACCTGGTGTCAACTTGCTCTGTGCCATTGGAGTGCGCGCCGGCTTCGGGCTGTAATTTTCGCCACCAATACTCGAATCCGCGTCCCCATGCTGCACTTGGTTATACCCATCCTCGGCCTCAGAGTAGTCAGGCTGCACAGATTGGCTGCTGCGTTTCCTCCGCGCTACCTTGGGCTCAGTGGCGTTAGCTGGAGTCACAGTCTTCGCAATGCCCGATTTTGCTCCTGGCTTCGGGGTTTTCGCAGTGATAGAAGCCAGCTCGTCGTCAGTGTTCTCAACAATCATCTCTGAATCTGGATGGGGTAGCGCCTCCTGCTGCTTTTCTAACACAGCCTCGATGTCAGTAGCGTGCACTGGTAGAGGGGAAAGCGGTAGCTTCGCTTTCTGAGCCTTTGGAACTGTGGCAGAGCTTTGAATCGCAATTGTTGTTACTTCCTGATCGACTTCCTCCTTGGGAATAATCTTTGCCCCGGCACTCTTCGGCGTTAGGAGCCTAGTTGGGATTTTTCTGGTCTTCTTAGGTGTTTCCTCCTTCTCAGTCGATTTCGGTGGATTCTTGGGCGTTGGCTTCGCTGAGAATTCGGGTTTTTGTTTTGATGGTGGTTTATTTGGCTGCTCTGCATTACTGCGCTCGCTCTCAGATTCCACATATTTGCTTACCGCCGGTCCGCCCCCGTTACCAGTACTCGCATGCGCCGCTTTGCGGCCGCTGCCCGGTGGCCCCTGTGCAGACCCAGAGCCTCCCTCCTTCAGAAGCCTCCCTACCAGTTCCTCCAGCGTCCGCGCCACCGTCAGCAGTGGTGCCTTCTCGTACGGATCCGGTGTTCTGGATCTCTGGTCTGGGTCAAACTGAATCCCGGTCGTCAGCGGAAGCTCCCTGCGGAAATCCTCGCCCTCTGCTTCCATCACGTTGTAAAGGCTCCTAATGATCTGACTTCTTGTGAGGGTTTGCCCCGCAGCATTCTTATTCTGGCCATGTGTATCCGCCGTTTCAAGAGGCCTTTCCTGTATCCTCCACCGCTTCCCACTTGCAACTTCCGATTCCGCAGGATCTGCCGCAGATTCGGAAGTGACCTGTTCGTTGCTGCTAGGCAGCGGAGGGTTACTACCTGTGCGCTGGGAACGTGCATTCTGTGATGCCAGACGCCGAAGCTGTAGCGCCTCAACAGGCTTTTTGGGAGGTGATGCTTTGTTCTGGGCAGGTTTGGCCTCTGGTCTAACCATACGCGGAGAACGGGGAAAAGGTGACCCTTCATCATCCTGACTGAATTGTGCACCATCCTCTGCATGATCAGACTGTGCGCTTTCCTCTGTTATCCGCGAAAGCTCCAGGTCTTGTTGACCCTCTTCCTCATCGGCCCCTGTTCGGTCATTAGCTTCAAGTTCAACAATGACAGCAAGATATTCAGGTGTAGACTCATTCGAGCTCTCAAAGTCTGCATACCATAATGCCCCAGAGTATCCAAGTTCTTCGCTGTCAGTCCATCCTCCAGCTCCGTTGAACAATTTTCTTGCAACGCCTCCTCCCCATCCGCCCATTCCTGTGCTTCATAATACTCCCTCAGCTCCTCCACATGCTTCTGGAATGCCTTCTTCATCTCTGCTAGCTCTTCGCTAAACTCATTCAAGGTCTTGTGGAGCGCGCGATGGTTTTTCTCCTCCACCATGTAGAGCCTGTCTGCTTCCAAGCTGACGATTTTGAACACCGCATTTAGGAGTATCTTATAGGCGCCCCCGGTACCCCACCAGTCTGCATTGTCCTAGGAATACACGAACATCCACTCCCATATTAGCATACCTCAATCACAAAACATTTTGTCTTCCCAATACCCACTACGTGTGACTTTCGCAACGCATCACAATTCCATGCCAGAACTACTTCAAAGGCAGGAGGACAGAAATACATGCTCCTCAGTATTAACTGAATTTCTAACTTGCAAATTCCTTGCCGCCCTTGCCGCAACGACTGGGTCATCTCCATGACACACACACAACAATCGTTCGTCCACGGGGATCGTGGAGGCTTCCCTCTCGGAGTAATTCGGCCGGTGGCCGCTACGGAGCGGAATTACCCTCGCCATTCCTGCTTTCGGGTTCGAAACGGGGGGGGTAGTTGGCATGAATTGGCTCTGCCTGTCGCTGAATGATGACATTGTCCTCGCTCTAGGTGAATGTAAGTGCGTCCGTTGAAATCACTAGGGGACAGAAAAATATTCAACGGGACTGAGAACTATCCCAAAGATCTCCAGCAGGTTTACGTGTGTAGGAAAGGGAAAGGGAAGTTCGAAAACAGCGAGCAAGTCATTCTAAGGTTGATTATAATTGACGCCTGCCCCGTCGTAAGTTCTTTGTTTTGGCCTTTGTGTTCCAAACCGTGGTTCTTACAGCTTTACTCCTAGACCCTTTGGTCTGGGTATGGTTGCTTTACTTGTTCTTTGTTGCTAAGCCCGACAAATATCCTAAGAGTCACTAATCCAATTCGCCATAGCCCACAGGGGGGCAAGCGAGTAATGATATAAAAAAACTAAAAAAACTAATCCAATTCCGGGGTGGAAAACGCCACTTTCTTCTTTTGCTCACTTGCAACAGCGAATAAACAAGGAGAAAAATTTAGGGCAGACAACAAGGCGGTATCAGTCTTTGTGTCAGATAACGTGGTAGAGATTCTGAAGGATGGGCTAGCATTTAGGGGTGGAAAGCTCAAGATGTACCTAAGGGAAGACCTGGGCAGAGAAAACTTGGGAAAGGCTAGACCGTAGACGCTACAGGTACACAGCACCCGACGGATATTGCAGACACTTTCTAGTAGGACAGATCATCGAGTGGGTCCCAAAGCAAAGAGGCCTTCCGGAACGGCTAAGGAGCTCCCCACGACGAGGGACTGCACGGAGGTCCGGACTCTCAACGAGAACTTCAAGAAGACGTGCAAATGCTGCGGGAGGATAGGCGACACTGTTGGAGAAACGTTAATCTAGCCCCTCGCCCATGCATGAGGCTTATGCGGGTCGGAGGAATTGTTGTGCCGTCGGATGGTTTGTGAGTGCGACGGAGGGATGGTTGGACCGATAGGGAGAACTGTAGGGAGGACTGTGGGGAGGGGCCTTCAGCCAGTGTGCGGGTATATGTATGGGTTGACTTCTCATTCTGTTTTTTATGATCATTATGTCAAAGACGGATAGTTGCTATTGAATGCAGTATTATTCCTGTCATAGCAGCGTGAGCTTTACAGACACCACCCAGACTGTGGCAGGGCGAACAAGCGACCCCATGAGAGGGCACCAGGGAAGGAGGCTCCCCGATGCTCAGTATTGCGTACCAGAACGTGGGGAGGTCTGTGCTAAGCACAGATCTGGCGCTGCAGGCAGCAGATGGGAAGATAGATATATTATTCATTGTGAAAATTGGAGAGCACCAGGGGGAGGCACTACCTTTCATCCTTCATATGCTACAGTCTATACACCTAAGGAGGAAAGGAAGGTAGCAGCGCACGTGAAAAAGGACAAGCTAGTAGGGGTAAAGGTAAAAGGGCAGGGCGGACACATTGTAGTAGAGCTGGGTGGTAGGAAGGTAGTAGGTGTATACTGGAACAGAGACACAAGATCGGCATGGTGGATATTACCATAGGAGATTGCAATAGCCATCACAGAGACTGGCCAGACAAACAGGACCATCGGGGGAGGACTTTGAAGGAGAAGGTAGAGAGCCAAGGACTAATACAGCAGGTAAAAACGGGGATGACTACCTGGACTCGGCAGGTCGAGGGGCGCACCAGGACTGCATTACTAGATCTGGTCTTTGCCAGACCGGGAGAATGGACAAGTACGGAAACGACCTGGATAGCAGGCTCGGACCACGCCATGATAAAGGGCCGACTCAGTACGGGCAGGCATAACAGAACCAGGACCATCATGGTTACAGCCTGGGACAAGTGGGAGGACTACATATCGAAATGGGGGGATATACCACTGGAAGGGGAGGTAGACGGCTTATGAGATGCTACTTGACTTAAGTAAGCAGTTCACAAAACAAGCCCAAATCACGGAGAGGTCCAAACGAGGGTCGACAAGGAGGTCAAAGAGGCAAGGCGACTGGTCAAGAAGATGCTACAGATGAACAGTGGCGTCTCCTCAGAAAATAGAACAAGAGCAAGAAGACTGCTCAGGGAGATCATCAGGGACAAGAAGAGAATATACTGGGAGGAGTTTTTAGGAGACGATAGGATAGAATCACCATGGGATGTCTTCCAGCTGGCGAGGGATCCATTCCGGCAGAGGGACCTAATGGGAGTTCCGGACACGGAACAGGAAATAGCAGATACATTCATCAGACGGAATTTCATCACGGCAGAAGATGATTGTCACCCAAAGGCACCACTGAGGCACCCGGAACCCTTCTGGAAAGAAAAAAAGCAAGAAAGGCGATCGACAGAGCCTTGAGCAGGACGGAAACCGAGATCAGCCCCTGGCCCTGACGGCACACAATACGGGCCTCCCGAAACTCTTGAAGGGCACTAGTTTCCGGGAGGCAGTTAGGGGAAAGGATTATAGACTACATTAATGGGGATTATGAATTTGCTAGAGGCTTTGAGACTGTAATGATTCTGAAAAAAGGGAAGGATAGACATGAGATCGGAAGCTGGACACCAATACCTCTGCTCAACACCGCAGCCAAACTAGGACAGAAGGTTGTAGCCGGCATTCTGCAATCACAGGATACCTTGTTTCATAGCCAACAGCTAGGTGGCAGGCCACACAGAGGGGTCGAGGACCTACAACGCCAGGTGCTAAAGGAAGTCTAAGGTCGTTTGAACAGAAAAGAATGGGTAGTACAGGTAGGAGACGATGTAAAGTCCGCATTCAACTTCCAAGAAAGGATAGAGTTGTCACAGAGGTCCGAAAAAGTAGACGCCAACCTATATCGCTGCTTTTAGGATGGTGCTGTGACTACTTGTTTTTGTTTTTGCTGGGGGGTACTCCGTATATTAAAGTTTTTCTCTTTTTGAAAGAGGTCTGCACACTCGCACACTCGCACACTTACGAAGATTCATCCATGCACGTTCACCCGGAGAGAGCATATATCTGAAGAACCACAGAGTTTGAATTAATGGATGAGGGATTTCCTGTACAAAAGTAGCCTCAGAAATATAGTCAGAGGGTATTTCCTAAAAGTATCTCTTAATGTGCAATGCTTTGTTGGGCTTGATATTGTGGTTGATGCATTTCTGGTCGTTTCCTATTTACTATATTTCTGAGAATATGAATCTTGTAAACAGGTTACACAACCTTAATAGGCCAAATTTATTCAAAGCCAAATATATTTCAATAACATGAGTCATAAGTACATATTCTTAGGTTTTCACACGGCTTCCAGCGACTATTGAATCCAACAGGCCAGTCCAGGCCGACCAGGCCATTTACGTAAATTCAAGCGATTTTGGAATTTAACCCAGGTGAATTAGATTTTAATAGTCCTGGATATTTCAACTATCAGTAATTGACAGTTGCGCATCAGGTATCATCAGCGAAGAATTGAGTCCAGTCTGTTATATTATCTGGAAGGTCCATCATTTCTAAAATATTTCTTAGTATATATACTTGAATGCAAAGTGTGATACATACTTAACAAAAGTCGTAGACCGCTGCTGTTTAAAATTCTAGACATACGGGAGATTCTACTCATTTAAATACTCAAACAATCTGGTAAATGCTGGCCTCAATTCAGCTGGATAGCTGTGGAGTGATTCGTTTAATTGGCCTGAACCGGCCTGAATGGCCTGAACCGGCCTGAATGGCCTGAATGGCCTGAACCGGCCTGATTGGCCTGGACTGGCCTGGTTGGCCTGATTCATGTGGATCAGGCCGGTCCAGGCGGTTTCAGTCCAATGCAGATCACGGCCTGTTGGATTCAATGATTATTGCTATCTGACAGACTTGAACTGTTCATTCCGGAAAGGTTAACCGCCTGGGGCAAACTTAAGTAAAGTCCACATTCCCTGTAGACAAGTTAGCATTATCATTAATACATTCCTGAGAGAGACCTTGCCTGTCCACCGGCCATCTGACAGGAGGAACGACATCGCGAATCATCTACGATCCTTTGAAGCGAGGCTGAGAGATGGCGTACTGCTCGGCGATCCTTGCGATCTCTGGACGATACAATTGTGGAATTTCTTGTGACATGTCGTGCATCGAACTTACCTTGTTAGCCTTGAAGGGTTTCATATGGTTCAGTCACTCACATTGATAAACCGAATGCACGACGCTTGTTCATGTCAACCGAAAGATCTTCATGTGTCTTCCAGGTACGAAGCCTGATTTGCTGCAGAAGAAACATCATCTCAGTGACTGTGCGCATTAGCTGATAGTAATTGTGACATTGTGGATCTGTCTGTGCATCTTGCAGGCCAGGGAATGGTATCTGTTTTTTTTTTTTTTTTTTTTTTTTTTTTTTTTTTTTTTTTAATATATCATTACTCGCTTGCGAAATGGTATCTCAGTTTGCTGCCCTAGGAGCGGCGTCATGGACATTATGAGTTCTGAGCAATGCTCAAGGTTAGGCAGTGGGTCATAAGAGGAGCCTACCTCGCCATAGCCCCTAGGGCGGTATGCGAGTAATGATATAAAAAAAAAAAAAAAAAAAATAAATAAGAGGAGCTAGGAGGCAACATCGAGCCTATGACCCAATCCTCCAATGATGATGAATGGGGGCGAAATTCTTGCATACAAAGGGTACTTGATTGTTAACGTGTTAGGTATAGAGGGTTTTTTTTTTTTTTTATTTATTATTTCATTACTCGCATACCGCCTATCGGGCTACGGCGAGATAGAGGGTTTTATGACTCCTGCGGCCTACGACACTCCCCTTCCCTTTCCAGTCAGTGCCTTAGCCGCCTTCGTACAAGGCTTCTTACAACCATGCGATTTCCACATATCGTGGGACGGTAGGCGACGAGCGACAGCGAAAATGACAGATGGTACCCCACAGGGGTCTCCACTATCCCCCGTACTATTCTTGATAGGAGTGGCCTCGGTAGCAGAGAAGGCAGACAAGAGGAACATCACACGCTCATACGTCGACGACTTCCACAGCGTTATATCCAGCCCATCACTGCGCCAGCTCCGACGAGCTATCAAGGATCATAGGTCAGAGCTCTCCAAAGAAGCGGAGGAACAAGGCTACCAGCTGGACCCCCGGAAATCCGAGACCATGATCGTGGGAGTCAAGGGACCAAACTACAGACTAGTAGGACTGCACATAGACTGGGAGATGAAGTTCAATGACCACCACACGAAGAGACTGAACATGGGGAAAGCAGCATGGAAAGTAGCCTCCCGACTCGCCAAAATTCCCCCAGCGAAAAGAAGGCAATTATACACCAGCATAGCCAGAAGCATAGCGACATGGGGCAGCTGGGCGTGGGCAGACTATGCCCAAGGAGCCCCGAGGGACCGAAAAATCTTACAACTAGAAAAATGGCAATACACAGTGGCTAGAGAAATCACAGATGCACCGTGGGGGACGCGACGGGATGTGGTCGAGGGGCCAGCCAACCTGGAGATGATAGACACATTCATCCGCAGCGAATCTGACAGAATGGGAGCGAGAACCCTCAGATTCCAACATGAACCAATCAGGGACCCGCAACCCGACAGCAGATACCTCAGAGAGTCATTGAAACACCGGCCTCCGCTACGACTAGTCATACTACCAGACCTACCGAGAGACACTGAACGGGGGGAGTGGGAAAGAACAATCACCAACGAGGAAGACGAAGGATGGAATTGTGCCTACACCGACGGGAGCCAGATAGACGAAGTCACCGGAGCAGGCGCCTTCGTAAGAGAAACAAGCACCTCGACGTATCTGGGCAGACAAAGCACAGTAAACGACGCGGAGTTAATCGCAATGGGTCAAGCCCTATCCCAGCAGGAAGGGGAGCTACTCATAGTCTCGGACTCCAAAATAGCCATTACGAGGATGCGGAAGATTGCCGACGGAGACCCCACGCATGACGGGGCGGCACAACTAGTCAGAGACCAGTGGGAAGCCACAGTCGCGCGAGGCGACCTGGATGTGGCAATACTATGGGTGAAAGCCCACAAAGGAGTGCGGGGCAATGACAAAGCAGACATGGCAGCCAAAGTGGGCACAGCCCTACAGTACCATGACGAAACCATCACGGAGGCAGGAATTCGACAGCACGGAAGGTCGCTAAGGAGCGAAGAACGGAACAGACTACTTTTTTTTTTTTTATTTTTTTATATCAATACTCGCTTGCCGCCCTGGAACAGACTACAACTAAGCTACCAACCGCTGCAAAGGCTAGGACCACGGGTCTCCACTCTAGCTGGAATCTTGGGGAACAAAGGACTACGACACTGGAAATTCCAAATTGGAAAAGCGGACAGTCCGGAGTGCAGGTGGTGCGGCAGGGCCCTGGAGACCTCTACCCACGTCTTGACAGAATGCGAAGTTTGGAAACGGAAACTGCCAGGGGGGAGGACCTGAGACGACCCCCGAAAACAGACGGAGACAGAGACATCCTGACAGAGATCATGTTATGGGCAAGTGAAGAGTAGGGATTGGGCAAGGGAAGAGTAGGAATAGGGTTATTTTCATTATTTTCTTTTACTCTATCTCCTTTTTTTACTCTATCTCCTTTCTGTTACACATGTACTTCGAAGCACCTCGCCATAGCCTATCAGGCGGCATGCGAGTAATGATAAAAAAAAAAAAACTCAGCTGCTCCGTATTAGCCTCCAATATCTTTCTTGCATGTAGATCTACTTTATAAATTGAATAATATACCTCTCCTCTCACTCATATGCATAAGCCTAGCATGCTGTCTAAAGACTTGTGTATTCCCTGTACGCACCGTACAGTCCCTGTAGACACCCTACAAGAGAGGTCCCGGATTTTGCACCCGATTAAGTACTGCGTACTATATATCTAGCACTGGTGCCGAGTATTTGGTCATATACTACTAACATATGCTGCTTAGGTAAGGACAAGCAGTGCATGAAGATCTACATCATGCAAGAAATGCACCAACAACTTCACCCCCACTTAACCTATACGCCCATGCGAGAAAATATTACAAGTCTTAATTTCGTTGACAGAAAAAAAGTTCTATTTAAGGAATTTGAAGTTTGCAGCATGAGTATCACCAGAATTGGCAAAGGAGGTCAAAGTGCTGTGCCAGCTGTTGTTAATCTTCAGTGTCATTCCATTTTGAGAGAGTTTGTAATGACTACAGTGCTAGAATACCTGGAAGGAGGTGATTTTGATGAGCATCACTTAATAACTGTAAGTGCTGGCCTATGAGAACCACCTAGTACACGTCCCTTGAACCTCTATGGAATTACTCGCAGTATTAGCACCATACAAACTTATTACCAACCATAGCACGAGAGGTAATTTATTGGGGATAAAATCCTTTAATCATGCATTGAAAAACGGTGACTAACGTTATTGCAAAAGGATTAGAAATCAAAAGTTTATACTTCCTTCAGACAATCAATGGAATCCAAAGGAATCCGTGATGGTATAGCTTATACCTTGATCGGTGTTTTCTGCGGGGACTCAAAAATGCTGTATTGTGATAGGGAAATCAGGGAGAGGGCGCAAAAAGCGTAGGTACCATCCTTCAGATCCCCGTTTTATGTCTTATAGGGTACTCACTTATGATCTAACATTAAAGTGACTTACAGTGCCATGCAGAAAGTACTCGGCACTAGGAAGTATAGGGATAAGTGTGCTATGCAATATGCAGATCGAGTCTGTATTCGACATAGGCTTACAGCGGTCAATGCGTGTATGCGATCGAGTCGATACCACTCTTAATACTGAACTTCGAGTGCTATACCTGAACTATTATAGAGTATAGTATCAATATCAATCAAGATGCCACCACAAAAGACTCAGGATCTTTCAGACTTCGAAAAGGGACAGATTGTTGCTTTATTTGACCATGGTAAAAAATTAGTAAGATTGCCAGCTATGTCAATCACTCTTGAACTACTATAGATAGCTTTTTACAGCGGTATAAGAACATGAGACCCCAGAGAATGCAGCAAGCGCTAGAAGACCTTCTAAGATTGATGAAGAGAAAGGCAATGCTATTCTTGCAGTAATTGAAAGTGATCGGTGCATCAAATACTCAGAGCTTTTAAAGCAAGCAGCTCCGGATATTACGAGAGTCCAAAAATTCTTTGAAGAGTACTCTATAGAGGTTGCCAAACATCCTGCTTATTCTCCAGACCTTATCCCAATTGAGCATGTATGGGTACATCTTGAACGTCAATTAAATAGATGTTTTCTGGAGATTGCTCAATTGTCAGGGGGGCCCGAGACAGTGAAAAGAGCACTTGGAGGTGCAGTTGTTAAGTGTTGGAATACTAGACCATCAGAACTCTTTGAAAGTCTATATATGACTATGCCAAAGAGAGTCGCTGCAGTTCATAAAGCACAGGTTAGGATACAAAATATTAATTGTTCATGTTTTCTCTCTATGTATATGCTCATGAGCCTATGTCGAATACAGACTCGATCTGCATATTGCATAGCACACTTATCCCTATACTTCCTAGCGCCGAATACTTTCTGCATGGCACTATATCATACAGCTATTCCCCATGTCTTTCATGTCTTCAATTCCGTTGCACAGCCTGTCTTTCCAAATTCAACTCCTGTTCCACCCTCAACACGCGTAATGCCGAGGAATCTAGATATCTTCGCCAATAAAGATAAAACTTTGAAAGTTCGCTCAGAGACGAATACGCTGATAATTCCTTCTTTGCACCTTAACTTTGGACAAATATTTTACCTCTGAATACAGAATCATCCCAAAATCTGCAAAACCTATAATAATCCCTTTGCGCGTGCCTGATTCATTATACGAGCAGAGCACTATGTGAGTGACTTGAAATTCGCATTTCTTGCAGGCAAACACAGATATGTCATATGACGGTTTGTACAAAATGAACCCAGTCATTAAGGCCCTCTATGTGGGGGTCAGGTGCCATATCACAATTATTTTCCAGTGTTATCACCGATGTTATTTGATGCAGGTTATTGTAATATATATTCACAAATTCATTTACTCATCCTCGACCAATTCTAAATCACACAACCCATCAGGTGCAGAAGTACCGTAGAGACAGACCTTCAATTCACTCGTTGATCTCGATCCACATACGTACATGAGCAATGATATAAAAAAAATCCATGTCACATTCTAGATGATAAGGTTACCGTTGGTCGTAGTGCCACCATTAACGCTGGTATGGGGGGATCGATTCCGAATGGGGAAAGCATCTAATGACAGACTGGAGATGGATGAGAAAGGAGTAGAACTGGGATCAGTGGAGGAGGGCATTACAGGGTTTTTAGTTTCTCCTGCACTTATCAAAAAAACTCGCTAGTCTCAGGGACTTTATGGGGAGAAAATAAGTCGTTGAGCATATTTTTTTGTTTGAGGGAATGATTATGTACGTAGTTGCACAGGTGCCTGTCTCTGGGCTTCAGTCCAGAGACCCTGCCATGGCGAACAGCTGTAAGCGGGATTACGTCATTATCCAAAAAAAAACAAGGTTTCTGATGTTTATTTTCTTGTTTGCGGCTCTCTGATTTTACACTAAAGGGTTGTTTCCCTGACAACACTTAGTTCCATCTGTGTATCCCTGCGGCCGCTGGAGGATCGCCCCTGCAGACTTTTAGTAGGGAATCAAAATGGAGCATAGGCTCTCAAGGTATGCAAGCTAGAATTGGACCACTTTCAAACACAAGGCAATAGTGGGCTGAGGATTCGAACAAAGTGTTGATTCATGGCATGTTTGAACGCACCCAGACTCATTTTGCCATTCGCTCATGAGCACCACGTGCTAAGATTAATTCTGCAGCCACTATGGTTAGGACCAGAAGCTCCGCATGGTAGTATATCCATCCGCCAGTTGAAAAAAGAGTAAACCTCTAATCTGCCGACTTGACAAAGCAAGAGCTACATGTTCTCTCATATGACTGGTAATTAATGCCATCCGATACACATGATCCTGACGGACTGCAGTGCAACCTGGCAGCCGTTGACATTTATACACTAGTGGTTTTTGTTCTGGCCCCTCGTGGATGGGCCGATTTTTGACTGGACTGGCCCATTCGTGAATGGGCTGGCCGACTCGGGAACACTGCTTCATTACAAGCACCTCTAAGTACCATCATGTGCTACTACTGGCACTATAATTGATAAGCCAGTTACTAGTACCTTGCACCGGTATATGATACTACTCGCTACTAGCACTCGCTAGTATTGATACATCTAGTAGAACATAATATTAATAAATATAACTAATTTATTTGTGGCACTTTTGAATTTTGATAAAGTAAAAATAAGGATTTATAGTTATAACTACATTTCTACTAGCGAAAAAGCTCTAAGAAAATTATTAGATATGCTTTAACTATCTTTCTAATATTGAGTAGAATTTTAGAGTGTTAGCTGTGCAGGCCACGGGCGTAGATATTGTAAAAATGCTTCTCCTGGGAATCACAGGGATTGCGTTGATATCAAGTATCTCTTTTTGGTTCCTTTTTTTTTTCTTCGGGTCACGTGACCGCGCATGCAGACTCTCAGCCTATGACAGGACCCCTTGATTGCAGATTGTAGGCCAGATCATGAATGTACTTAGCTATCTATGGTGACAACCACTTCTTTTTTTTTTTTTTTTTTTTTATTTCATTAATCGCATGCCGCCCTACGGGCTATGGCGATGTTTAAATACATGACTACTGAACTGGGGAAATGAGAAAAGAAATTTAAGAAAATGAAAGGTGAAGGTGGGGATAATTACATGTTTCCTATATTTTTTTTTTTTTTTTTTTTATTTCATTAATCGCATGCCGCCCTATGGGCTATGGCGATGTTTAGTTACAGTGGTATGATGGAAAAATGATAATGAAAGAGTAAAGAAAAATCGATAATGAAAGAGTAAAGAAAATTGAACCGTCCTATTCCTCCCCCGCCCATTCCAATATTTCCGCCATGTTTGTGTCCTTATCTAACTGTCTTATCACGTCTGCTCCTCTTGCGGTTTTCCTGTTCCATGCCGAGCAGCTACTCTTTATGTGATCCCAGGTCTCCGGCGCTTCGCCGCACCATCTGCACTCCGGGGAGGTGGCCTTTCCAATCCTGAATCTCCATTCCTTCAGTCCCTTATTGCCCAATATCCCTGCCATTGTGGCCAGATACCGGCGTTTGTCGACCTTTTGGAGTGGGCGGTAGTTCAGTCCGGCTTGGTTTCTTTCGGCAGCTCTGGATGCTTTGTATTCTTGTCTTATTCCTGGCTCTGTCACTATCTCGTCTTCGCTTCGCAAGGCAGTGCCAACTTTCGCCGCTTGGTCCGCCCCCGTGTTGCCTTGTATTCCTTTATGGCTCTTGACCCACATGATCGCAAGGTCTAGATCACCCCTGGCTGCCCTTTCTTCCCAATGTCTCCTCACCTCGCTGGCGGCTCCGTCGGGTGTGGGGTCGCCTCTCGCTATCTTTTGTAGTTTTGCGATCGCCGTCTGTGAGTCGGTGATTACCATCAGCTCGCCTGGCACTTGTAGGGCCTTGCTTATCGCTATGAGCTCTCCATCGTTTACCGTGCTTCTCTTCCCCAGGTAGTAAGACTGTGCAGTGGATCGATGGTATACTCCCGCTCCCGTTGTGTCCTCTATCCTGCTCCCGTCCGTATACACCCCTGACAACCACTTCGACAGGGCGAGTTTTTGGAAGAGATTCCGCAACCACAATGTCCTCTCGAGCGAAACTTACATAGATCGAAAGGTCTCAGCACGCTGGGTCTTTTGATTGAATTTTTATTCCAAAATACCCAAGTCCTCAACTTTCCCCCTTGAGGTTAACTTTCGAGAAATTTTTCGGCTGCCCGCTCCGTTGCCAGCATACCACAACCCCTGACTTCTTGGCACCGTCACCATGGATCGAACCAATAGATTCATGGCACTGGGCAGCCCAGCACCGAAAATCACAAATAAAGGTGCCAGAACAGCACTTGCCAAAAGTACTCATCTCGCCTCACTGTACAAATCTATCGTAGATAGGCTCGGCGAAGCCAATATGTCCGATATCCTTCAAGCAGTAGGGGAAGTCATCAAACATGTTGATGAGTGTATAGACTCGGAAGACCAGATGACAAGACCAAACTTCGAGCCAACAGACAGGTCCCTAGTGCAGATCCGTTTCATGCACCTCTTCACCAGTCTTCTTGCGACAAGGGTAAAGGGGCTTACTTGCAAGGGAATCTACAAAGTGCGTGGTGCACCAGAAGCGAAGGAAGGGGAAACACAGACCGATCTGGAGACACCAGTGGAGTTGTTATATGCAGCAACCGTTCCCAAAATCATTCCACCAAATACACTTCTGGAAGAGAACAAATCTAACCAACTTCCAATGTCACCACTAGAAAGGCGAAGAAAGTCCACCACTTCCCGATCCAAAAATATGAAAGCGGGGCAGAGTACCAGTCCCTCAAGCAGATTAGGTCCAAGCTGGCAAAGGACAAACCATCTTCAACACCACTTCCGAAACCAATCTCAAAGGAAAGAAAACTTCCACAATCTAGCTGTGCAGTTGCGGTGCATGGAATAACAGTAATGAAGAAACTTGGAAAAGTAAGAGATTGGATGGAGAAGCAACTCCTCGGATGTGAAAGATTGTTACAGCAAGATAGTTGGTGAAGAAAGAGAGGAGGGAGGGAAAGAAGTCTAGCTCGATCATTGTCTATCTGCAGGGTAAGGTGGAATCAGATAGCCAAATACCAGTGAAGGTAAGGATGTCAGGCCAGTGGTACGATTCGTGACTATACAAGTGGAACAGAAACATAAAGGTGGACAGAAAGGGGAAGGGGAGGGACACGGAGGATATGGACATGACAGCATGATTTTTGTTTTCATTGTTTTGTCTCCTCTGTTCCCTGTTGAACGTTGATATATGTAGTTAGATGTTTGTTTGTTTTTAGGTGCCTGTCTCCGGGCTATAAGGACTTCGGTCCAGGGACCCTGCTATGGCGCCAGCTGTAAGTGAGGTTACGTGATATTAACAAAAAAAAAACTTAGCTATCTATCCATATGAATTCACCATTGTTGCAGGTGAACAAGGTGCAGACAGTGATTGGACCAATTGGTTTGGTAGTTGTGTTGCCATATTGGGTAGTACATGAAGCAGTTCGCAGTACAAGTAATTTCTAATTGCAAGAATCACGCTTCAAGAGCCAAAAAAAACAGCGATAATAATCAATTCGAACCTTCAATATATATTCTCAGCCTATTCACATTGGCCAAGATCAAATATCATGTTCTCGTTAAGGTTCTGTACTATTCTAATTGCATAGACCGTTGAAGATATAAGTGGTCATGAGAGAACGGCTAAGCCGCAGTACTGGATAGCTTAGAGCTGGCGGGACTGGGTATCAAGTCGAGCTCAATAGTGAAGAAAAGTCATAAGAAGTGTCTATATTGGTCTATGCCTTGCCTGCATGATGCTCCATGATCCTCCTATAGTCCCATCTACATATGATTTACAGACTATTTTCAACCTTCCAACCAAAGTCACCTCGCTTCCTTCTTTTCCCGAACACATCATATCATAAGCTTCCTTCACTTGCTAAATGATCCTTTGTGTTTCCTTGACCTCATGCTTTGTCGACCTTTATTTCCAGCCAATACCATGGCCTCTACAACAGTGGTATGAGGGAGGATGCAGTAGTGGTTGCCGGTTAGCAATTAGATAACGTATTGTTGAATTAGATTATGAGCGAGTATACATATACACATAGGTACCTAAAGGTACATTCATGTTCTTGGCTGGGCTAGGTGTTCCCGACTGGGCTGCCCTCTCCATACGTTTTGCAGGGGCCGGCCCATTCATGAATGGGCTGGGCGGTTTGCGAACGTGAAAATGTTTGCGGCGACTAGGTCAGAACTTTTATTGAGTGCCTGAGCGGATAGACCCTCCCGCGACGGTAAAATGTCATAGTATCTAGTGCAATTGAAAAACTTCCCACCCTCTTTGCCTCGGGGAATTGACACTGAAAGAAAGATCTATGTAAGAAGAGTGCTTGGAATTGAAGCCTTGCCACAAGGTACATACAGGGTTAGTAGAGACCGCTAGCCGATGGCTTTGTGGTTGATATTGCAAATTTTTTTTTGTCACAAGCTTTCGTGTGGTAACCTGCAGGTCTATAAATCATTCGTTCGAATTACTCTGCAGCAGCGGGCAATGCGCACTGGGAGAAACATACGTTGTATGCAACTTACAACAAACATTGCGATATATTTCACTTCTGCAAGAGTTCAGGTCCATCATGAAGGCCTTGAAGTCTGATCGAACTGAACACCGCGCAAGCGCAGGCCGAAATTCTGTGTTTCACCACTTTCGTCGTAACCCACTATTTGACGCACTTTTTACACCAAAACTTTTCACCTAGAAAAAGCAACAACCACATCCGAGTTTTATATGCACTTTTCAAGGAGCTCAATAAAGAGTTATTCTTTGTCTCTTACCTCTCTACTTGCTCGGAGAAGATAGTGTGGTCAGTTAATGGAGCTATGACATTTTTATCAATGTCGTGGCTTGCACTTAGATAGAATTCCCCACAATGTAGCGGGGAAGTAACTACACTACTCCCCTTCAACGCTCTATACTGGCTATAAATTTGGAGATAGAGAGTCTCCCCAATAGGCCTCTTGCCACCACCTCAACGAAGTCCCCAACCCCGACACCGACACCGACACCCCCAACCCCGACACCGACAACGAGACTCCCGACACCAACACCAGACTCCACTCCAAGACAAAGACCCAAGACCAGTAAGCCCTCCGCGCCCTCACCAAACACCGACGCCACCACATCGACATTCGGCGTAGTAGTACACGGTATCGCATTGAGGAAAGACTTGGGGAAGGTGCGGAAGTGGCTGGAGTCCGGGAACAAAGGATTAGGCAAGACCGTTGGGATACGGTGGCTGAGAAGAAAGACCGCGCTGATTGAAGAAGGCAAGAAGACCAGCTCGGTCCTGGTGTACTTGGAGGCAGCTACGGACATAGACAGAGTCAGGCTAGGAGGGAAATTGTTGAGGACCACTCAATACGAGCCGGACAGGCGGAGGAAATAGGTTGTATTGAATTTACATTCTACCCGCACCACGCGCGAGTATCGCGGGCACCACATGTATTTAGTGACTGTTATTCGTTTCTTCCTTTAATAAAGACCTCGCCATAGCCCATAGGGCGGCACCCGAGTAATGATATTGAAAAAAAAAAAAAAATAAATAATAGGCCTCTTGATATATAATGCTTTTCTCAGCTTAAGGTTTTGCCATTTCCAGTAGTTTTCCTATACAATTACTGATAGGAACGTGCCTTCAATACCAAGAAGAAACCGTAACAGAGGCTGGATTCAGACAACAAGCAAAGGCGGACAGAGCCATGGAGAGATTTTTTTGAAATAGACTGGGCCTTACGTACAGACCGCTACAAATACTAGGCCCCAGAGTCGCCATCCTGGCCGGCATCCTAGGGGGCAAAGGCCTACGAGAATGGAAGCACCGAATCGGGACAGCCAACAGCCCGGAATGCGACTGGTGAGGTGAAGACATTGAGACAACACAACACATACTGACACAGTGCGCGGTATGGAGACGGAAATGCCCGCGAGGCAACGAGGACTTATGCCAGCCAAGAGGCGATGACGAAAACAGAGATAGCCTTTGGGACATATTGGAATGGGCGGGGCAGTAAAGCCCATGGCATCCTGTACTTAGCGACATACCTGTGATTCTTTTTAGTTCATATCTCCTTCATCGTTAATTTCCCTTCTTCATGTAATTAAACATCGCCATAGCCCCTAGGGCGGCACGCGATTAATGATATAAAAAAAAAAAAAAAAAAAAACTGCATAAAAATCTCTGCGAGAATATGAATTTCATGAATAACTCCACCACTTGTTCACAAATTTTCCTTGGGACACTTCTTGCATTTTCAAATAAGCAAATTATGATGTTCTAAGTGTCTCATGTGGGTAAGACAAATTTATTTCAGGTGTAATAAGTAGAATTCAAAATTGTTGATATTGCAGCGAAAAAATATATGCCAAGCGTATGCCAATATATGATGAGAATTTGCGAAATCATAATGTGTTTAGCACAATATTTCTGAAGACCTAAGAGGCTGAATATGAAGAATAGTCCCTTATTCAACTCCTCTACCAGGCGCACCCAAAATTCCGGTTTGGTGATGGGGAAAACAAGCTGAAGTATTAGTATTCACCAGTAATAGGCAGTTTTGATATTTCCTCTATGCTTATTTCACTCTTTCTGGGTCCATCCTGTTGAAAGTAACTTAGGATAGCCTAGAAACGTATCTAGAAGGCGAGTCTGCTGCCCATAATAGAACAAAGATCTTTGCAATAGCGTTTTGGGATTTCTATCGCTCTCATACACGCGTATTTTTTTTTTTCTGTTGGTGGCCACGTAACCCCGCATACGGACTACCAGCCTATCATATGGCAGAAACAATACCCGTGTCAGATTGATCATCTACCTATCTACTCTACGTAGATGGGCACCCAACGTACCCTCCTGCCCTTCTCTTAGCCTAGATTAATGCTGGCGAACCATTTCGGCCGAGTTGCCCTCTACACCATCCTTTTTTTTTTATTTTTTTTTATCATTACTCGCGTGCCGCCCTTTGGGCTATGGCGAGGTTTAAGTACATAGAGATGAATACACTTAACATGAAAGAGAGAGAACAAAAGAAAGCCGTTAGATTTGTGAAATACTGCCTATCCCAATTGATCCCTGTCTCCATCACTGGTGCCTGATTCCGTCACTGTCCCGCCCAATCCAGCAGTTCTATCAGTTTCCCTCTGTCTTCGTCTGATCCGTCCCGATCGTTAGGGCGGCATAAGTCCTCGGTGCCCCTCTTTTTTTTACTTTTTATTTTTATTTTTATTTTTTTTTATATCATTAATCGCTTGCCGCCCTATGGGCTATGGCGATGTGTTATTTATAAAAACATAAAATCAGGGGCAACAGGAAATAAACAACTAGAAACTATGCGGGCTCTTCATTCTCCGAGCATCTCCATCAACTTCTTCAGCGGGTCCTCCCTCCCCTCCCCTTTGTCCCGCGGCGGCCTTCTGACGTGCTCCTCTCCCCCGGCCATCTCCGCCTCCATACTCTGCACTGATCAAACAGATGTCTCGTCGTCTCCTCCTCCTCCTCGCACCACCTGCATTCTGGGCCGTCCCCTTCCCCCATGTGCCATCTCCACGCCCTCAGCCCCTTGCCTCCCAGTAGGCCCGCCAATCGTCCTGTCATATGTCCGAGCCTTTCTAGTGGTCTGTATGTCAGCTCCATTCGATTCCTCTCCCCTGCTCTCTCTCTCCTCCCTCCTTGTCTCATGCCGGCTTCCGTCACTAGCTCCGATTCGTACTGCAACGCAGTGCCCACCCTCGCTGCTTCGTCCGCCGCCTCGTTGCCGAGGATGCCCCTGTGAGCCTTCACCCATAGCACCGCCGTGTCCCGGTCCCCTCGCTCTGTTCTCCTTTCCCACGCCTCCCTGAGCCGGTTCGTCGCCCCGTCGTGGGTAGGTTAGGGTCACCCCCCGATGCGGTGGTCATTCTTTTGATTGCGTGTCTTGAGTCAGTTATTATCAGCAGCTCCCCTTCCACCCTCTCCATGGCCTCGCTGATCGCAATTAGCTCCGCGTCGTTCACCATGGCGTTCTCTCCCAGGTATACCGACGTCGACCTTCCCCCCCTAAATATCCCCGCCCCTGCTTTGTCCTTCCTCATACTCCCATCTGTGTAGACGGGTGTCCAACCCTCATCCCTGACGTCGTCTATATGTCTCTCCCACTCCTCCCGTTCCGCATCCCGCTGTAACGTTGGTAGGATCACCAGTGGTAGCTCCCTGCCATGCGTCAATGACCCCCTCAGATAAACAGCCTCATCGTCCTCTTTTCTCAGTCTCTCCCCTGCACATCTCAGTGTTCTCGCCTCCACTCTAGTTGCCTCCCATCTCACAAACGTCTCTATGGACTCCAGGTTGGCCAACCCATCCACTACATCCCGCCTCGTCCCCCAGGGTGCATGCGTGATTCCCCGCGCCACCGTATACTGCCACTTCTCTAGCTCCCTCAACTTTTTCTCTCTCGGAGCTCCGTGGGCGTAATCGTGCCATGCCCATGCCCCCCATGTTGTAATTTTCCTTGCAATGCTTGTGTATAATTGTCGCCGTTTTGCCGGTGCCATCCTAGTGAGACGTGCCGCTACCGCCCATGCCGCCTTTCCCAAGCTCAACCTGTGCGTGTGGTGCTCATTAAACTTCAACTCCCAGTCCACCTTCATGCCTACCAGCCGGTATGTCGGGCCCCTGACTCCAACTATCAAGGTCTCCGCTTTGTCTGGATCAATCTTGAAGCCCTCCTCCTCAGCATCTCTCACTAACGCCTCCCTATGAGCCCTTATCTTCTTCCTCAGCCGATTCATGTTCCTGTCGGACACGACACTGTGGAAGTCGTCTACGTATGGTCTCGTAAACTCCCTCTCCGCCGTCTTGTCTGCCACTGGTGCTATGCCTAGCAAGAAAAGGACCGGGGACAACGGCGACCCTTGTGGGGCGCCATCCATCATGGTAAACTCCGCTCGCTTCTTTCCGTCCCATATCATGTTGCATCAGGTCGGTTTCAGGAATGAGTCCACAAACGCCGCTGCCTCCTGGTTGACCCTTTCCAATCGCTCCACCACCCTCCTTCTCCTTACATGACTGAATGCCGACCTGATGTTCGGCGCCCCTCGGGCACCACCTTTTCCATACCTTCAACTGAGTCAGGACGTGTTGGGTGGTCTCGTTTGTCCTCGCCGCACTACCTGCACTCTGGGCTGTCGGCTGTTCCGATTTTGAACTTCCAATCTGTTAGGCCTTTGCCTCCGAGGATGCCTTTTTTTTTTTTTTTTTTTTTTTTTTTTTATATCATTAATCGCAGGCCGCCCTAAGGGCTATGGCGATGCCCGAGGATGCCGGCGAGTACGCGGACCCTGTGTCCTAGCCGTTGTAGCGGTCTGTATGTGATGTCAAGTCTACTTCTCTCAGCGGCCCTGTTGGCTTTGGCTCCACACCATCCTGCCCCCACCCTTTCTGCTCTAGTCCTACCAGCCCTACCAGCCCTACCAGGTAACTTGCGTCCCATCCTTCTCCTTCCTATTGGGTCACTCCAGTTTAGTGCACCTGAACACCACATACTCAGCACTCCACCCCTTCCCGCATGTACAGCATGCATCCTTGCCGCTAACCTTCCTCCTCCACATGCTTCCACCCTTTCCTGTCCACAGCCATGTGTAGTTGGTAAATGCTCTCCTCCCCCACTTCACACATTTCCCCTTGCCCAAGCGAGCTAGTTCCCTCTCTGCCGTTCTCTTCTGGACTAATTCCTGATGCAAATGCAAACTGCCCTCTGTGGCCTGTCTATCATACTCTAGGCAGTCCCTCTTTGGCCTTCTCACCTACTTTCTTATTGCTTTTAATTCCTACATGTGCCTTCCCCTAGGCGAGCTTCACAGCCCTAGGACCTCTCAGCTTCTGCTTCCTCTCCGTGATCAGCTCATTACTCATGCAGTCTGCGGTTCATGCCTGCCCATTCTCCGTCTTCTTCCTGCACTAATTGCTGCCTGGGAGCTTGTAAGCAACAGCACCTTTGTTATGCTATCTACAGCCTCTAGGGTGCCTTTCATCCCAGCCACCTCTCCATCGCACACCGCGGCCTTTGTGCCGACCCATTGGCATCCTTCAGGAAGCCTGTCCTGCCACCACCCGGCGCCAACACCACCCACCCCCAACTCCTCGTTGCGCACTATGGCTGCCGTGAATATGGCAACTGAGTCGTCCTTGGCCTCGTTGATAGTCCTTTGCCACTTTGCTGAGACATCCCCTTGCCTAGCTTGAGGTCGACGAGGTCGACGATCTCGACCTCTGACCTAAGCGGGTGGGTGTCCGCCCCCAAGATACTTCCTCCTCATCATCGACCTCTGTTGTACTAGCAATTCGGCCTGCTATGGACTCGAATCCGTCGTCGTTTTCCATAACTCGCCTCAAGCTAAAGTCTCTCCAATTCTTCGTTTCTCACCTTACCTGTCCGGGTCTGAGGCCTATGCATGCTATCTAAACCTACTGTAACAGGGCGTGGGGTGGGACGGTCCACCAACGACCATGCGGGATGCAAGTTTCTCTTTCGAGTGTGTCTGTTTTTTTTTTGTTTTTTTTTTATATCATTAATCGCGTGCCGCCCTATGGGCTATGGCGATAAAGAAAAGAGAGTGTGTAAACTTTACATGTCGGAATCCCTTTTTTTTTTTTTTTTTTTTTTTTTAAATCACATAACCCCGCTTGTAGCACGTGGCCATGGCAGGGTCCCTGGGCAAGCCCTCAGAGCCCGGAGACAGGCTAAACTAACTCTCTACATACATGGCCCCCACGCGCCGTCGCCCCCGCTCTCCTAGCTTCTAGAACTTGACCCCGCGCTCTCCCAACTTCTAGAACTTGACCCCAGCGAAGAAATTCTCTAAAACGTCATACTCCTCCCCATTCTCCGCCTTTCTTTTCCACTCCTTTCCCATGTCGCTCCACCTCTCAAAACCTTCTGGGCGGTTCTCCTGACTTCTGCATCGGAAAGCGAGATGCTCCCCCGTTTGCACCTCCCCACACCTGCACCTATCCGATTCCGCCACCCCTAGCTTCTTCAACCACCTAGCACACCTTCCTCGCTCCAGTCGCAATGCAGTGAAGTTTGATGTCGCCATCCTACTCCACTCCATGACCTTTCCTCCTCCAAAGCCCTCCACTTCTCTCTTCTCCTTCCTCCACGCCTTCACCCTCTGGCGCACCCCGCTTCCGGTGGCCACCTCCTTTCCCTGCATCACCGTCCCCTTCTTTGCCCACTCATCCGCCTTCTCGTTGCCTGCGATTCCGATATGAGCTTTTACCCACAACAGTTTCGCATCCCCCCCCTTCTTCTTTCTCCTCGCCACTGCATTCACCACCCTTCTCACATCCTCCGTCTTTCCCTTTCCCTCCCTGCCTGCCTTCTGAATCGCCATGACAGCAGCTTCAGAATCTAAGCAAACCAGGACCGGTACCTCCTCCGGTACCTCCTCCGGTACACTCTCCAGCGCCCTTCTCACCCCTCTCACCTCCCCGTCAAAAACCGTCGCCGTTCTCCCTACTACCTCCGCCACCACCGCTGATCTCCCCCACACCCCCGCCCCCACCTTGCTGTCCTCGATCTTACTACCATCCGAGAAGAGATCCAAAACGCTTTCATATCCATCCCCCTCTTCCAGGGCCCACTGCACCCCCCAGTCCTTCCAGTTTCTCATCCCCTCCTCCTTCTCCTCATTCCCTCTCCTGAAATCTCCTGTGCATAGTTCTGCAAGCTCCGATGGCACCTCCACTTCCCGAACCATCGCCCTTGCCTGTGCTGCGTCCAGGATCACCTCCACCCCCTCCACTCCGCACACTGCGTTCACCCCCTCTACCCCTGTGCCTCTCCCCCCTCCAGCTGCCTTCTTTAATGCTTGCAGCTGTACTCTCTCCATTTCTCTTCTCCATTCCTTCTGTCCTCTCCAACCTATCTCACTACCCCACATGGCTCCGCTCTATTCATGCCCGTATAAATCTGTCTCCAGCTCCTCGGGCTTATTCCCCAATCCCTATTTCCCAACCCCGCTAGTGCTCCGGTCAACCTTCTTGCTCTGCTGACTCTGTTTTTCCAGTGTGCCGTGAAGGTCAAATTCTCATCAAAGATGACCCCCAGCCATTTCAGAAACTCCCCCTCCTTCTTCTGCCTCTTTCCTACGCCAAACGTTATCATCTCCCACTTCGACTCTTCCAGTGGGATCTGATCCTCCTCTGCCACCTCCTTCACCTCCTTCTTTACCTTCTCTCTCAGCCTCCCCATATCCCAATAGCCATGCCAGTCTAGGACCGTTACAGCTATATCATCCACATATGATGGAGCCTCTACTTCTACTCCTGTTGCTACCCCCCTGGCTCTCCTCTCAATCTTCTCCATTGTTGGTGCCATGAATATCAGGAAGAGCGCCGGTGATAGGGGGGACCCTTGTGGGACCCCCACATTTGCTCTTCCTCTCCCTCTCTCTCTTCCATCCCACTCTACACTAAATTCTCTCATCCCCATGAAGTCCTCCAGCCACTCCCTCTTCCTTCTTACCTCCTCGCTCCCCTTTTCTTCTACTCTCCTCAGCACCACCTCCTTTCTGACAATATTGAACCCCCCCTTTACATCCGCCGTAACCCATGCTACTCCCCCCCCTCTATGCAGGCACCTTTGTGTCTTTGTCACTGCCCTTGCCATTGCCTGCACTGCATTCCTCCCCTTCCTAGCCCCCAGCTGCAGTCTTTGGAAAAGTCCAGTCTCCTTCTGAAGCCTGTTTGCCATGACCTTCTCCCCGATCTTCCCTATGCAGTTGATCAGGTTGATTGGTCTCCAAGCCTTCGTCGTTTTGATATCCTTGCCTGGCTTTGGTATCATGACGACCTTCATCTCCTTCCACTCTCTGGGTGTTGAGTTCTGGATCCCCTTCTCTGCAATTTCACCTACCACCTGGTCTCCCAATGGCGTCTTCAATGCCACTTTAATGAGGCGGTACCCGATTCCATTCGGACCTGGTGCTGACGTGTTCTTTGTTCTTCTTAAGGCCTCTCTCACCTCTCTTTCCACTCTCCTTCTCTCCTTCTCGCTCACGTCCCGCCTGCCTCTCCCCTTTTCTCTTCCACACCCGGCGGTGTGATTTCAACAGCAAGCCAATGGTAAGCGGCAGCTTCAGGCCAATTTGCTGGCTACGAGGTGGGTGTAGTGGGCATGGAAATGTTTAGTTTTGTACATAGTTTTAGTCGTTATTCAATGAATTGATAAATTGCTGTATAATTTCATATGAGCAACTGTGAAATACAATAAACGGAGGCGCGCAAGTGTGCAACTGTATTTGGTATGAGTTGTATGTACGGCGTGACTAAGTCGGTGTGATGTACAACTACTGCTCGACTGCTGAGTGAGTCGGTATGAGTTGTATGTACGGCGTGACTGAGTCGGTACGAGTTGTATGTACGGCGTGACTGAGTCGGTGTGATAAAGTACTACTACTACTCGGCTGCGAGTGAGCCGGTATGAGTTGTATGTGCGGCGTGACTGAGTCGAGTGATACTGTACAACTACCACTCGGTTCCTGAGTGAGTTTAAAGTAGGGTCGGAGGAATTTTATTGAAGGCTTACACCGACTCAACTCACACCGATGCGAACGCTATAACAGTATGGATATTGGCTCACCACTTGTTCTATATGTATCCAATTATCATGGAACATTCCAGATCTCTTGAATACATACTATAGAAGGTATATGCACTTGCTCAAGGTCCTCAATAGCCATCTTGCCATTTTACACCTGCATAGGGTTCAGATGCCTAATTGGGCAACTACCACCATAGAGTATCATTCAAAATTTCCAATTGGCTAACTGAGGTGCGGAAGTTACTTTCCTATACCTCTCCAAGCTGTATATGCAATTTGGTTATCTTCTATGAAGATTTGGCCTTACAGGAGGCTATTGTTTTTATTTCGGAAGTGCGCCGGATCCTGGTAATGCGCCAGATCCCGGTCAGTGACGTTATGTCGTAAATGGACTCCTCGCGCATGTGGAAAATAGACTATTTTTCACATGCTAAATGCGTCGAAAATGCCCTTTTCGGCGCAGGTGTAGAATAGGCCATTTTTAGAATAGGCCATTTTGAGTATGTTAAATATATCGAAAATTGGCATCCAACGGGTCAAATATGTAAAAATAGCCCATTTCATGCATATCAAATACATCACAAATTGCACCTTAAGGCATCCAGACATACAAGGTTAAATATTGTGTGCCATGACGTATACGGAATTATATATGAAGTAGGAACGCCAGGCATTACTAGTGAGGTGTTCGGACGCTGGGCATTACTAGCAGGGTGTTCGGATACCAGGCCTAGTTATAAAGGTGTTAGAACGCACTAATGAATGAGATGTATCCAATTGTCATGACGCTGCGCCCGCGTATCAGGACGCATTTTCGTTGTTGCTGATGTATATTCATTAATATTACTGTATGTTCTAGTATATGATAGTGACTGTGACTAGCCAGTGATATCTTGTGCACTGGCGGCAACCACTCATGCAGTAATGGCAAGTTTTTTTTTTTTTTTTTTTTTTTTTTATATCATTACTCGCATGCCGCCCTAAGGGCTATGGCGAGATTACGTACATATATGAAAAAGAGTAAGGAAATAATAAGAAAGTAGTATCGTCCCCGTCCCCGGAGTATTCATCCTGCCCTGTCCGTCCTTAATAACGATAGATGAAAAATTTGACATGAGAAATTATAGTTCTGCCCCGTCCTTATCCACCGACCCAATCCAGTATTTCTATCAGGGGGCCCTTGTCCTTGTTCTTGGGCTTGGGAGGCGTTATCACTGAGTTATCAGGTCTGTCCTCCCCCCTGGCCACTCCCGCTTCCATGTCCTGCAGCGCGTGAGCACATGTGTGGTGGTTTCCTCCTCTTCGCCGCACCACCGGCACTCCGGGCCGTCGGCTTTGCCGATGTCGTATTGCCATTTTCTCAGTGACTTGCCACCTAGCAACCCTGCCAGTATCGATACCCTCCAGCCAGGCCGCGTCAGTGGCTTAGTTCCAGTCGGTTTCTCTCCAAGACCGTGACAGTTGGAGTATCCCCGCTTCCGTGACCATTTCGTTTTGGCAAGGGAGGTGTACCCCGACTCTGGCTGCGAAGTCTGCCGCGGTGTTGCCTTTGACTCCCCTGTGGCTTTTCACCCACATAATTGCCACATCTAGGTCGCCCTTTTCAGTTCTCGCGTCCCATGCTTTCCTTATCCATTGCGCTGTGCCAGTGTTCCCAACCGGCCAGGCCGCCGACCAGGCCGCCCAGGCCGCCCAGGCCGTCCAGGCCATTCAGGCCGTTCAAGCAATTTCAGGGGCAGGAGGGCTGGTTACGAGGCTATTTCAGGGGGCCACCTTCAGGTTACTTGGACACGGATTTCATATGAACCTTTCAATATTTTCGGATAACTATCTAGACTTTTTTTTATTGAGCAGCGCTTTTCGCAGGTATTCAGGTAAGTAATTTTTTTTTGTATCGCTTGACTGTATACTAATTAGTATTGCAGGGAGACAGACATTCCAACCACCGGTACTGGCGATGATGATTCCTTTAGTATTCTACTATTCTTCACTCTCCATAGTGCAGTTCAAATTTTGATCTTGCATCGACGATTCCCTGCAGTCCAATCTGATGCCGATATCGAGTCTTCTGGAATTTGGGTTACAAAAATCTGGTGCGACAAAGTTGGATTTGACACTATGGTGAAGCTGTGCATGGTTAATGGAAAGCGATACTGGCGGTGTAAAATCAGCAAGAAAAATCCTTAACATTAGAGAATGAGGGATACGTAGAATTTAGAGTACGTTCTGTATATAGCTAGCTACTGTATAACTTAACTCACACTGCAGCCTGAATGGCCTGGACCGCCTGAATGGCCTGAATGGCCTGAATGGCCTGGACCGGCCTGAAACATTCAGGCCGCCTGGACCGGCGCGGGCGGACCTCACGGCCGGCCTAGATTTCTATGGCCCAGGCCGGCCAGGCCATACCCTTGGCCTTGCCTGGCCGGCCCGTTGGGAACACTGCGCTGCGCCCTCGTGTGTAGGTTCGCCTCGGGCTATTCTTTGGAGTTTGGAGATTGCTACTTTGGAGTCGGTGACGATTAGGAGTTCTCCCTCTTGGTGCATCAGTGCTTTGCCCATTGCGATGAGTTCTCCGTCGTTGACCGTGCTCTGTTCTCCCATGTATAGTGAAGCCGAGCCTCTGATGCCGTAGGTCCCCGCTCCGGTTTTGCCGCTTATTCGGCTTCCGTCTGTGTACGTGGCCTTCAATCCCTCTTCTTCTGCCTCTGCTATGGCTTTGTCAAAGCCCGCCTTGTCGGTGCCCGCAGGGGGAGTGGGTAGGGTAACTAGTGGCAGGAGGGTTCTGTGACGCAGTGAGCGTCAGAGGTATCTGCTCTCCTGATCTTCTTCTCGCAGGAGTTCGTCCGTAAATCGTAGGGTGCAAGCCTCTACTCTCCTCCGCTCTCCTTCTAGGAAGGTCTGTATTGATTCTAAGTTTGCCAGTCCTTCCACTAAGTCTCTTCTGGTCCCCCACGGAGCGGCTGTGATCTTTTCTGTGACCTGGTATTGCCATTTCTCCAGATCTCTAACTTTGGTAGAGGGCGGGGCTCCTTTCGCGTAGTCTTGCCATGCCCAGCAGCCACATGTGGCGATGCTGCGGGCGGCGCTGGTGTATATCTGCCGTTTCTTTTCTGGGTGATTTTTTTTTTTTTTTTTTTTATATCAATACTCGCATGCCGCCCTATGGGCTATGGCGAGTTTTCTGGGTGAGGATTGGTGAGTCCTGATGCCACGCTCCATGCTGCCTTGCCGAGGTGTAGGCGTTTCTTGTGGTGTTGGTTGAATTTCAGTTCCCAGTCTATTGTTAGTCCTATCAGTCTGTAATATGGTCCCTTTATGCCTATTATTAGGGTCTCAGCCTTAATGGCAAGGTTGAAGTTTAAGATGGCAGGAATGCAGCGTTAACAGAAAGAGCGGCAAGAAGGCTGCGTCGGCGAGCAATTACCGTACCAGTAGAAGTACGTCATTTCATCTTCATCACAAGTAGTTTCTAGGTAGAGATATCTAGAATTCTACGCCATTTCTGGTGTGATTTTAATTTCCTGTTTGGGAGGTGACAGGGATTGCATTGATGCCAAGCACAAATATTTTGTTGTATTGCCAGAACGGTAGTCAAGGGAATCCTGCAAGCGCCAAGCATCCATCCGGCCGGAGTTCCTGTCAAGGTTCTTTTGCGTCCCCTCACCTTTTTTTTTTTTTTTTTTTATATCATTACTCGCATGCCGCCCTATGGGCTATGGCGAGGTATTTATTAAAGAAAAGAAAAGAAAAGAAGTAACTGTAACTAAATACATGTGGTACCCGCGATACTCGTACATGATGCGGGTGGAGTGCAGGGGCCAGCGTGTCTATCATCTCTCCGACTCGTACCGGCATGCCTTCAACCACTTCCCTCCCAAACGCACTCTCTCAGTTTGGACCTCTTTTTCCAGGTATACCACGGCTGAGCTCGTCTTCTTCCCTTCCTCCAGCAGCAGCGTCTTGTGTCTCAGCCATCTAATCCCAGTGGTCTTGCCGATGTCCTTGTTTGCCTCCTCCAGCCATCTGCGGACTTTCCCCAAGTTCTTTCTCAGGGCGATTCCGTGAATGACTATGCCTATTTTCCTGGTGGCGGGGTTGGGGCTGGGGGAGCTTGTCTTGGTGCTAGGTGTGGCTTTCCTGGGTTTCGGGGGGCACGTTTCGGGGGGGTGGGTGTTGGGGTAGTGTCATCGGGGGTGGGGAGGCTTGATGACGGTGTAGCGGCTGAGGCAATCTTCTTTGCCTCCATGTCCGTAAGCGGCCTGGTTGGACGGCATTTTGCCTTTGCGCTTTCTTGTGGGTGTGATGGGTGTAGTTTCCATTGGCTCCGACTGAGTGCACGTGATCGGGCTGAACCCCATCGTCGTTGGCGGTGGTGGCGATGGTGGCGGTGGTGGTGGTGGTTCCACTGGCTCCGACTGAACGCTCGTGATGGGGCTGAACCCCAGGGTCGGTAGCGGTGGTGGTGGTGTGTGGTGGCGGGTGGGAGGGAGCGGGGCTGGCCTGATCTTCCGCGGAAATCTCCACCCTGCTCCATGTGTCGTCTAGGAAGCGTACTGTTAGAACCGACCCCTTCGTTGGGTTTTTTGTACCCAGATCGTGGTCCTGGTAGTTCCTCCATAACGACCCGACGATGGTGCCTAGGTCGAGTTCTAGTCGTTCTCTCAATTGTCCCCAGAACGGTATGTCGTCGGGGTGAAATTCTCTCCTCGGCTTTCTAGGCATCTTATTGGGTGTTGGCGTCGTCTTCGGTGTCTCCTATTGGTTCTTGGCCCGGGGTTGGTGTGGGAGATGTATTGGCAATGGAGGTGGCAACGAGATGTTGAGCTGAAGATTCCTCGCGATTTTGCCCCTCGGGGGAAAACCGCAGTGTCGGGTATTTGGGAAAGAAAATTAGATCAAAGTGCTCCGCACGCTGAGAGCTTTCGATCTATGTAGGTTTCAGCAGGGGGAGCGTTGTGGTTGTGGAGTCGCTTCCAAACGCTCGTCCTGTGGTGGTTGTTGTCGCGTTCCCCTCACCGCAAGTGTATACGCCAGCAGGTTACATGTTCAAATTATTGTCATGAAGGAATTCAGGTTGGTCATTGGGCCAAAACATAAAGGCCATAACTGGCACCAGGAATTTACAGTTGAATTTCTAGGCTGCCTCATCCACGCCCAAGTTACGCTTAAATTCTCGGCTCCTTGTGTAATAGAATTCGTGACCGCTCACTCAATACATGCAAGCCACATAGTCTCAGAGAGTGTTATGTTTATTGCAGCTAGCTGGTGCGACAAAACAGTTTTTTTTTTTTTTTTTTTTTTTATATCACGTGTCCCCGCGTGCGGCTATTCGCCATGGCAGGGCCGACAAAACAGTTAAAACAGAGCAGAAAGTGCAGAATGAAGCAAAGGAACCAGAAACACCTCTCAGTGTGCGCATGAACAACCCTACCCCTACCATGCCCTGACAAATATCTCCTTAGAATCCATCCCCATTATAACACACTGTTCCAATTCCGTACCATTGGCAGCATTCCAAGAACACTACATAGTGAACGACACCTCTCAGTAAATATTTTTGACAGTTGAAGAATTAAGGATGCGCACCAAGGATCATACATACCTACACTACAGTAATTTTCAAGTACGGGGTACTGGTTGGGTTTGAAGACTGACTGATTCCAACTTAATCGATCCATCATTGGATTCGAACTGGGCCGTGAGAAGAACGAGATATGCAAGGTTTTCTACCTCCTCAGCTCTAACCCGATCAAGGGAGACTGTAAAGGTCTTCGTGTACCACCCGTCACCCTCGGCCACTGGTTCGTTTTTTCCAGGTAAGTAAATTGCCCAGTGCTTGATGGCGGCATTCGAGGATGAGAAAGTGACGGTCAACGAAATTATTTTTCTTTGGTAGAGAGCGGTGATGGGGATTGGGTAAAGAACTTTGCCGGTGGCCTTAGAGTCTTCCCTGGGCCAGGGCATTGTGATAGTAGCGAAAGCCGGACCAGGAGTAATCACCGGAGCTGCAGGGATGCCAACATCACCATGCACGGCAATCCAGGGGGCTGGAATCGGAATTTCTCCAGACATTGTGCTGATAGAGTATGGATGTGCTATGAGGTATTAGGGTATTGCAGTTGCCAAAAACAAAGACCTAGGAAACGGTCAGCGTAGGTATTGCAGGTGCATTGCGAGATTATAACATGATTGAGGAAGATATCGGCTATGGGAGAACTCAAACACCAAGGAGGGAAAAATTCTCTTCAAGTGCACTTACGCAGCTTTGACTATCTTTGACTATGGAAGAAGGTTGAGCTTGGTTTGCTTTGAAAAGGGCGATGTGGTAGCCGGAAGCACTCTGCTTAAATAGCTATGGCACATCAGCAAGCGGAAGTCTTTCCTCATTCCATTATTAAGCTGACTTAGAGGAGAGATGCTTATCTCTGAGCTGCCCTCACGGGCTGCATGCCCAATGGACTACCCACCAGGGTACATTTAATGCCTGGATTCAAGTCTGGTAATGCAATATCATCAGTAATTAATTTGGGCCTGTCACCTCGCATGAGGAATCGGTCAATCAAGGTTACAGTAGGAAAAGCAATTACTGTTTTTTTTTTCCAAAAAAAATATCATTACTCGTATACCGCCCTACGGGCTACGACGAGAAAGCAATTACTTATCCACACCCTCAATATGCTCCGCGGAGTTGATATTTGAGTTAATAGAAAAGGGGAAAATGAACTTCGAAGAACAAACATTTTCAGCAACGCTTGGGGATAGGATGTGCAACCGTTCTAAGGGATTGACCACTTACGCAGACCACCTACGGAGGTGCAGATCTCAACGGGACTGGTCAGTGCCCGTGTGAGTCCCCGGACAGTTTCAGTGGTGGTAAAGAGGCTAAAATTCGATCACAGCATGTGAAATATGCCGAATGGTCAATTACGACTCCTGCGCTGCATGTCGCAATTCTTTTCGACAGCTCGGGACCAGTCAGCTGTATTCCCAATATTATGGACAACAGACTTCAGCTCTTAGAGGAACTGTAGTTTCCCTGCGATAATTGTTTTCCTTCGAGTCCACAATCATCTGCAAGACTCGTATAATCCATAATATTGATCCATGTGCGCCAGCATGGTTTAAAGTTAGGATCAGGTCCCTCTGTGGGCTAAATTGGAATTCATGGTGTGGGTACATCGATAAAGATATGCCAGACTCACTGTCATGGCTCGCCGCAACTCGATCTACACCATACGGACGATGTATATCATAAATGTTTCTGATAATGCTGTGAGAGTAATTGGCAGTGGCTGGAAGGCTGCACTTTACATGTGCAGCATCTCGCACAGTTTTTCCCCTCACCTTTGACTATATCGAATGACACATTTCATCCCGCGCTGCAATCTCTAGCAAAGAAACCTGGAGTGACTCTGCTATGGACTCCGACATGTAGAGTTTACACACACTCTTTTCTTTATCGCCATAGCCCATAGGGCGGCACGCGATTAATGATATAAAAAAAAACAAAAAAAACACACACACTCGAAAGAGAACGAGCTTGGGAAGGAAGCGTGGACAGTGGCCAACAGACTAGGCAGTCTGGGACCCTCTAAAACCAGATTGCTTGAGGACCACCTGTTGGGGTGGATGGGCACGGGTGGATTACGTAGTAGGAGCAAGAGCAAGAGCAGAGATCATGACACCACCCCAACCTCCCCTGAAAAAAACACCCTCAAAATCCGGGAAAACCACATCTAGCCCCAAAACCAGAAGCCCACCCAGCCTCGACGCCACCACCAGGAAAACCGGCATAGTCGTTCACGGAATTGCCCTGAGAAAGGACTTGGGGAAATTTTTTTTTTTTTTTTATTTCATTACTCGCATAGGACTTGGGGAAAGTCCGCAGATGGCTGGAGGAGGCACACAAGGAAATCGGCAAGACTATCGGGATTAGATGGCTGAGACGCAAGGCGCTGTTGTTGGAGGAAAGGAAAAGGACCAGCTCAGCCGTGGTATACCTGGAGAAGGACGTTCAAATTCAGACAGTGCGTTTGGGAGGGAAGTGGTTGAAGGCATGCCGGTACGAGTCGGAGAGAAGATAGACACACTGGCCCCTCCACTCTACCCGCACCATGTACGAGTATCGTGGGTACAACATGTATTTAGTGACAGTTATTTTTTCTTTCCTTTTAATAAATACCTTGCCATACAGTAGCCCATAGGGCGGCAAGCGAGTATTGATATATAAAAAAAAAAAAAAAAAGAGCAGAGATCAAGGTAAGAGAACCAGAAAGGTGGCAATAGACGGCAGCGAGGGCTGTGACAGCCGTGCCCATGAGCACGAGACGAGACTTAGTGGAGGGACTGTCCAGTCAGGCATCAGTTCGGACTGCCACAGTCAAAAATTCATAACTAGTGGCCATAACTAAGACCCCAGAGGACGAGGAAGATGAGAAATTGCTGGTTGTCACAGGCTCTCAAGTTGCAGTTGAGAGGCTGACCAAGTTGGGAGAGGAGAGACTGACACCAGTGGGGCCAGCAATGCCTGCATAGTGGCATGTGAGAAAAGGATAGCGAAAGGATTGATGGATGTGGGTCAAGGGTTACAAGGCAATAAAGGACAATGAGGAGGTGGATAAGGCAGCACCGTTAGGCGGCTACTTACCATACCAGGAAGATGTGGTGACCGAGGCGTGTATAGGGATGCTTTTTTTTTTTTTTTTTTTATATCATTAATCGCGTGCCGCCCTATGGGCTATGGCGATGTTTATTTACATATTATGAGCGTGAAAAGGAAAAGAAAAGAGAAAAGTTAGTCACAAAAGAACAAATGTCTGGAGTCAATCCCGTCCTGCCCATTCCAGTAGTTCCGTTAATTTGTCTCCTTCCCCGTCCTTCTCTGGCTTGGGGGGTGCTTTCAAGTCTGTCTCCCCTCCCGGCCATCTCTTCTTCCAGGTCTCGCACTCGTTGAGGATGTGGGTGGTGTTCTCGATGGCTTTGCCACACCATCTGCACTCCGGTGAGTCTGCTTTCCCGATTTGGTACCTCCATTGTCGTAGCCCCTTGTTCCCTATGATGCCCGCTAGGCTGGCGACGGCCTTTCTGGTGGCTAGCCGCTGTAGGGGCCGATACGTCAGTTGTAGTCTGTTCCTTTCGCTGGCTCTTTGAGCCCTCGCGAACTGGTGTTTCCCGGCTTGTGTGACTACTTCGTCTTGGTATATGGGGATGCTGGTTGAGAGACAACGAGGAGAGGAGATGAACAGGCTGCACTTGAGTTACAATTCAAGAGGCTACGCAGACTCAAAATCTTTCTGGCAGGTTTGCCGGGCTGGAAAGTGCTGAGGGTGTGAAGCTGAGGTAGCAGAAGAACCTGCGACTTGCATCCCGCATGGTCTTTGGTGGACCGTCCCACCCCACGCCCTGTTACAGTAGGTTTAGATAGCATGCATAGGCCTCAGACCCAGACAGGTAAGGTGAGAAAAGAAGAGATTGGAGAGACTTTAGCTTGAGGCGAGTTATGGAAAACGACGACGGATTCGAGTCCATAGCAGGCCGAATTGCTAGTACAACAGAGCTCGATGATGAGGAGGAAGTATCTTGGGGGCGGGTACCCACCCACTTAGGTCAGAGGTCGAGATCGTCGACCTCGTCGACCTCAAGCTAGGCAAGGGGATGTCTCAGCAAAGTGGCAAAGGACTATCAACGAGGCCAAGGACGACTCAGTTGCCATATTCACGGCAGCCATAGTGCGCAACGAGGAGTTTGGGGTGGGTGGTGTTGGCGCCAGGTGGTGGCAGGAAAGGCTTCATGAAGGATGCCAATGGGTCGGCAGAAAGGCCGCAGTGTGCGATGGAGAGGTGGCTGGGATGAAAGGCACCCTAGAGGTTGTAGATAGCATAGCAAAGGTGCGTTTGCTTGCAAGCTCCCAGGCAGCAATTAGTGCAGGAAAGAAGACAGGGAGAATGGGCAAGCAAAAAACGCAGACCTGCATGAGTAATGAGCTGATCACGGAGAGGAAGCAGAAGCTGAGAGGTCCTAGGGCTGTGAAGCTCGCCTAGGGGAAGGCACATGTAGGAATTGAGGGCAATGAGAAAGTGGGTGAGAAGACCAAAGAGGGACTGCCTGGATGAGTTATGATGGACAGGCCGCAGAGGGCAGTTTGCATCAGGAATTAGTGCAGAAGAGAACGGCAGAGAGGGAACGAGCTCGCTTGGGCAAGGGGAAATGTGTGAAGTAGAGGAGGAGAGCACTTACCAACTACACATGGCTGTGGACAGGAAAAGGTGGAAGCATGTGGAGGAGGAAGGTCAGCGGCAAGGATGCATGCTGTACATGCGGGGAGGGGTGGAGTGCTGAGTATGTGGTGTTCAGGTGCACTAAACTGGAGTGACCCAATAGGAAGGAGAAGGATGGGACACAGGTTACCTGGTAGGGCTGGTAGGACTAGAGCCGAAAGGGTGGAGGCAGGATGGTGTAGAGGGCAACTCGGCCGAGAAATGGTTCGCCAACCTTGATCTAGGCTAAAAGAAGGGCAGGAGGGTACGTTGGGTGCCCTAGTTATGTACGTAGAGTGGATAGGTAGATGATCAAGCTGACACGGGTATTGTTTTTCTGCCATAGGCTGGTAGTCCGTATGCGGGGTTACGTGGCCACCAACAAAAAAAAAAAAAAAATACGCGTGTATGAGAGCGATAGAAATCCCAAAACTCTATTGCAAAGTTCTTTCTTCTATTATTGGCCGCAGACTGGCCTTCTAGATACGTTTCTAGACTATCCTAAGTTAGTTTCAACAGGATGGACCCAGAAAGAGTGAAATAAGCATAGAGGAAATATCAAAACTGCCTATTACTGGTGAATACTAATACTTCAGCTTGTTTTCCCCATCACCAAACCGGAATTTTGGGTGCGCCTGGTAGAGGAGTTGAATAAGGGACTATTCTTCATATTCAGCCTCTTAGGTCTTCAGAAATATTGTGCTACACGCATTACGATTTCGCAAATTTCGCAACTTCTCATCATATATTGGCATACGCTTGGCATATATTTTTTTCGCTGCAATATCAACAATTTTGAATTCTACTTATTACACCTGAAATAAATTTGTCTTACAAACATGAGACACTTAGAACATCATAATTTGCTTATTTGAAAATGCAAGAAGTGTCCCAAGGAAAATTTGTGAAAAAGTGGTGGAGTTATTCATGGAATTCATATTCTCGCGGAAATTTTTACGCAGTAAATGTATAGGAAAACTACTGGAAATGGCAAACCCTTAAGCTGAGTGAAGCATTATATATCAAGAGGCCTATTGGGGAGGCTCTCTATCTCCAAATTTATAGCTAGTATAGCGCGTTGAAGGGGAGTAGTGTAGTTACTTCCCCGCTACATTGTTGGGAATTCTATCAAAGTGCAAGCCAAGACGTTGATAAAAATGTCATAGATCCATTAACTGACCACACTATCTTCTCCGAGCAAGTAGAGAGGTAAGAGGCAAAGAATAACTCTTTATTGAGCTCCTTGGAAAGTGCATATAAAACTCGGATGTGGTGGTTGCTTTTCTAGGTGGAAAGTTTTGGTGCAAAAGGTGCGTCAAATAGTGGGGTACGACGAAGGTGGTGAAACACAGAATTTAGGCTTGCGCTTGCATGGTGTTCAGTTGGATCAGACTTCAAGGCCCTCATGATGGACCTGAACTCTTGCAGAAGTGAAATATATCGCAATGTTTGTTGTAAGTTGCATACAACGTATGTTTCTCCCAGTCCGCATTGCGCGCTGCTGCAGAGTAATTTGAACGAATGATTTATAGACCTGCAGGTTACCACACGAAAGCTTGTGACAAAAAAAAAATTTGCAATATCAACCACAAAGCCATCGGCTAGCGGTCTCTACTACCCCTGTATGTACCTTGTGGCAAGGCTTCAATTCCAAGCACTCTTCTTACATAGATCTCTCTTTCAGTGTCAATTCTCCGAGGCAAAGAGAGTGGGAAGTTTTTCAAATACACTAGATACTATGACATTTTACCGTCGCGGAAGGGTCTATTCGCTCAGGCACTCAATAAAAGTTCTGACCCAGTCGCCGCAAACATTTTCACGTTCGTAAACCGGCCAGCCCATTCATGAATAGGCCGGCCCCTTCAAAATGTATGGAGAGGGCAGCCCAGTCGGGAACACCTAGCCTAGCCAAGAACATGAATGTACCTTTAGGTACCTATGTGTATATGTATACTCGCTCATAATCTAATGCAACAATATACTATCTAATTGCTAACCGGTAACCCCTGTATCCTCCCTCATACTACTGTTGTAGAGGCCATAGTATTGGGTGAAAATACAGGTCGACAAAGCATGAGGTTAAGGAAAGGAAAAGGATCATTTAGCAAGTGAAGAAAGCTTATGATATAATGTGTTCGGGAAAAGAAGGAAGCGAGGTGACTTCGGTTAGAAGGTTGAAAATAGTCTATAAATCATATCTAGATGGCACTATAGGAGGATCATGGACCATCAGGCAGGCAAGGCATAGACCAATATAGACACTTCTTATGACTTTTCTTCACTATTGAGCTCAACTTGACACCCAGTCCCGCCAGCGCTAAGCTATCCAGTACTGCGGCTCAGCCGTTCTCTCATGACCGCTTTTTTTTTTTTTTTTTTTTTTTTTATATCATTACTCGCATACCGCCCTAGGGGCTATGGCGAGGTATAAATAAAGAAAAGAAAAATAGTAGCTAAGTACAAGTGGCCATGACCGCTTATATTTTCAACGGTCTATACAATTACAATAGTACAGAACCTTAATGACAATATGATATTTGATCTTGACCAATGTGAATAGGCTGAGAATATATATTGAAGGTTGAAATTGATTATTATCGCTTTTTTTTTTTGGCTCTTGAAGCGTGATTCTTGCAATTAGAAATTACTTGTACTGCGAACTGCTTCATGTACTACCTAATATGGCAACACAACTACCAAACCAATTGGTCCAATCACTGTCTGCATCTTGTTCACCTGCAGCAATGGTGAATTCATATGGATAGATAGCTAAGTTTTTTTTTGTTTATATCACGTAACCCCACTTACAGCTGGTGCCATAGCAGGGTCCCTGGACCGAAGTCCTTATAGCCCGGAGTGTTGAGCTTTTGGGTAGAAAGAGATGATTGTTATTCCTTCGTAGAGAGAGTAGCCAAAGTAATACACCTATATACATAGAGCATGAGGTTGCTCTCGGGCCCTTACCACCCTTTATCACGGACCTCTCTGATATCCGACACCTCCGACATTACTGTAGATCTCTAACACGGAGACAGGCACCTAAAAACAAACAAACAAACATCTAAATACATATATCAATATTCAACAGGGAACAGAGGAGATACAATAATGAAAACAAAAATCATGCTGTCATGTCCATATCCTCCGTGTCCCTCCCCTCCCCCTTTCTGTCCACCTTTATGTTTCTGTTCCACTTGTATAGTCACGAATCGTACCACTTGCCTGATATCCTTACCTTCACTGGTATTTGGCTATCTGATTCTATCTTCCCCTGCAGATAGACGATAATCGAGCTAGCCTTCTTTCCTTCCCTCCTCTCTTTCTTCACCAACTATTTTGCTGTAACAATCTTTCCCATTCGAGAAGTTGCTTTCTCCACCCAATCTCTTACTTTTCCAAGTTTCTTCATTACTGCTATTCCATGCACCGCAACTGCACAGCTAGATTGTGGAAGTCTTCTTTCCTTTGAGATTGGTTTCGGAAGTAGTGTTGAAGATGGTTTGTCCTTTGCCAGGTTGGACCTAGTCTGCTTGAGGGGACTGGTACTCTGTCCCCCTTTCATATTTTTGGATCGTGAAGTGGTGGACTTTGTTCGCCTTTCTAGTGGTGACATTGGAAGTTGGTCAGATTTGTTCTCTTCCAGAAGTGTATTTGGTGCAATGATTTTTTTTTTTTTTTTTTTTTTATTTATATCATTACTCGCGTGCCGCCCTTAGGGCTATGGCGAGGTATAGTTAGATGCACAGTGTCAACAGAAAATTGAACAATGAAAAAGTCAAGGTCTGTTAGAAGTGAAAGGGTGGAATGATTTGGGAACGGTTTGCTGCATATAACAACTCCACTGGTGTCTCCAGATCGGTCTGTGTTTCCCCTTCCTTCGCTTCTGGTGCACCACGCACTTTGTAGATTTCCTTGCATACCCTTGTCGCAAGAAGTCTGGTGAAGAGGTGCATGAAGCGGATCTGCACTAGGAACCTGTCTGTTGGCTCGAAGTTTGGTCTTGTCATCTGGTCTTCTATACACTCATCAACTTGTTTGATGACTTCCCCTACTGCTTGGAGGATATCGGACATATTGGCTCCGCCGAGCCTATCTACGGTAGATTTGTACAGTGAGGCGAGATGGGTACTTTTTGTGATTTTCGGTGCTGGGCTGCCCAGTGCCATGAATCCATGGTGACGGTGCCAAGATGTCAGGGGTTTGATGATCTGGCCTACAATTTGCAATCAAGAGGTCCTGTCGTAGGCTGAGAGCATGCATGCGCGGTCACGTGACCCGAAGGGGAAAAAAAGGAACCAAAAAGAGATACTTGATATCAACACAATCCCTGTGATTTCCAGGACAAGCATTTTTACAATATCTACGGCGGCGGCCTGCACAGCTAACACTCTAAAATTTTACTCACTACTAGAAAGATAGTTAAAGCATATCTAATAATTTTCTTTGGGCTTTTTCGCTAGTAGAAATGTAGTTATAACTATAAATCCTTATTTTTACTTTATCAAAATTCAAAAGTGCCACAAATAAATTAGTTATATTATTAATATTAGGTTCTACTAGATGGATCAATAGTAGCGAGTGCTAGGAGCCAGTAGTATCATATACCGGTACAAGGTACTAGTAACTGGCTTATCAATTATAGTGCCAGTAGTAGCACATGATTGTACTTAGAGGTGCTTGTAATGAAGCAGTGTTCCCGAGTCGGCCAGTCCAGTTAAAAATCGGCCCATCCGCGAATGGGCTGGCCGGTTCGCGAATGGCAAATGTCCGCGAGGGCCCAGAACAAAAACCACTAGTGTATGTTAGAGATCTACAGTAATGTCGGAGTGTCGGAGGTGTCGGATATCAGAGAGGTCCGTGATAAAGGGTGGTAAGGGCCCGAGAGCAACCTCATGCTCTATGTATATAGGTGTATTACTTTGGCTACTCTCTCTACGAAGGAATAACAATCATCTCTTTCTACCCAAAACTCAACAGTGTATGAATGTCAACGGCTGCGAGGTTGCACTGCAGTCCGTCAGGATCATGTGTCTCGGATGGCATTAATTACCAGTCATATGAGAGAACATGTAACTCTTGCTTTTTCAAGTCCGCAGATTAGAGGTTTACTCTTTTTTCAACTGGCGGATGGATATACTACCATGCGGAGCTTCTGGTCCTAAGTTCTAACCATAGTGGCTGCAGCATTAATCTTACCACGTGGTGCTCATGAGCGAATGGCAAAATGAGTCTGGGTGCGTCTAAACATGCATGAATCAACACTTTGGAATCCTCAACCCACTATTGCCTTGTATTTGACAGTGGACCAATTCTAGCTTGCATACCTTGAGAGCCTATGCTCCATTTTGAATCCCTACTAAGAGTCTGCAGGGGCGATCTCCCAGCGGCCGCAGGGATACACAGATGGAACTAAGTGTTGTCAGGGAAACAACCTTTTAGTGTAAAATTAGAGAGCCGCAAACAAGAAAACAAACATCAGACACTTTTTTTTTTTTTTTTTTGATAATTACGTAACCCCGCTTACAGCTGTTCGCCATGGCAGGGTCTCTGGACTGAAGCCCAGAGACAGGCACCTGTGCAACTACGTACATAATCATTCCCTCAAACAAAAAAATATGCTCAACGTCTTATTTTCTCCCCATAAAGTCCCTGAAACCAGCGAGTTTTGTGATAAGTGCAGGAGAAACTAAAAACCCTGTAATACCCTCCTCCACTGATCCCAGTTCTACTCCTTTCTCATCCATATCCAGTCTGTCATTAGGTGCTTTGCCTATTCGGAATCGATCCCCCATACCAGCGTTAATGGTGGCACTCTGACCAACGGTAACCTTATCATCTAGAATGTGACATATGGATTTTTTTTATATCATTGCTCGTGTACATATGTGGATCGAGATCAACGAGTGAATTGAAGCTCTGTCTCTACGGTACTTCTGCACCTGATGGGTTGCGTGATTTAAAATTGGTCGAGGATGAGTAAATGAATTTGTAAATATGTAAAACAATAACCTTCACCAAATAAAAACGGTGATAACACTGGAAAATAATTGTGATATGGCACCTGGCCCCACATGGAGGGCCTTAATGACTGGGTTCATTTTGTACCAACCGTCGTATGACATATCTGTGTTTGCCTGCAAGAAATGCGAATTTCAAGTTACTCACATAGTGCTCTGCTCGTATAATGAATCAGGCACGCGCACAGGGATTATTATAGGTTTTGCAGATTTTGGGATGATTCTGTATTCAGAGGAAAAATATTTGTCCAAAGTTAAGGTGCAAACTAGGAATTATTAGTGTATTCGTCTCTGAGCGAACTTTCAGAGTTTTATCTTTATTGGCGGAGATATCTAGATTCCTCCGGCATTACGTTTGTTGAGGGTGGAACAGGAGTTGAATTTGGAAAGACAGGCTGTGCAACGGAATTGAAGACATGAAAGACATGGGGAATTGCTGTATGACATAGTGCTATGCAGAAAGTATTCGGCACTAGGAAGTATAGGGATAAGTGTGCTATCCAAATTGCAGATCGAGTCTGTATTCGACATGGGCTTACAGCGGTCAATGCGTGTATGCGATCGAGTCTTTTTTTTTTTTTTTTTATATCATTAATCGCATACCACCTTGTGGGCTATGGCGATATGCGATCGAGTCGATACCACTCTTAATACTGAACCTCGAGTGCTATACCTGAACTATTATAGAATATAGTATCAATATCAATCAAGATGCCACCACAAAAGACTCAGGATCTTTCAGACTTCGAAAAGGGACAGATTGTTGCTTTATTTGACAATGGCAAAAAAATCAGTAAGATTGCCAGCTATGTCAATCACACTTGAACTACTATAGATAGCTTTTTACAGCGGTATAAAGAACGTGAGATCCCAGAGAATGCAGCAAGGGCTGGAAGACCTTCTAAGATTGATGAAGAGAAAGGCAATGCTATTCTTGCAGCAATTGAAAGTGATCGGTGCATCAAATACTCAGAGCTTTTAAAGCAAGCAGCTCCGGATATTACGAGAGTCCAAAAATTCTTTAAAGAGCACTCTATAGAGGTTGCCGAACATCCTGCTTATTCTCCAGACCTTAACCCAATTGAGTACGTATAGGTACATCTTGAATGTCAATTAAGTAGATGTTTTCCGGAGATTGCTCAAATGTCCGGGGGGCCCGAGACAGTGAAAAGAGCACTTGGAGATGCAGTTGTAGAGTGTTGGAATACTATACTATCAGAACTCTCTGAAAGTCTATATAAGACTATGCCAAAGAGTGTCGCTGCAGTTCATAAAGCACAGGGTTAGGATATAAAATATGAATTGTTCATGTTTTCTCTCTATGTATATACTCTCATGAGCCTATGCCGAATACAGACTCGATCTGCATATTGCATAGCGCACTTATCCCCATACTTCCTAGTGTCGAAATACTTTCTACATTTTTTTTTTTTTTTTTTTTTTTATATCATTACTCGCGTGCCGCCCTAGGGGCTATGGCGAGAATAGTTACATGCGAGAAGGAAAGAAAAGAAATTAAAGGAAAGTGTCCGTCGTCCTGCCGTCTATTTACATAAGCTCTCCTGCGTCCCTGCCCGCGCTACGATGTCTCCTACGCCCCTGCCCACTCCAAGATGTCTCGCAGTGGGTCTTTGTCCTCCGAGTCTTGTCAGGGGTCGGTATCTGAGGCCTAGCCGGTTTCTTTCGGTGGCGCGCTGTTGTTTTGATGTTTGTCGTATCCCGTCTTCCGTTATGGTCTCATCTTCGTAGGGAAGGCATGTGCCGATTTTCGCGGCTGTGTCCGCCTCGGTGTTCCCCTTGACTCCCATGTGGGACTTGACCCACATTACTGCAACGTCCAAGTCGCCTCGGTCTGTTCTGGCTTTCCAGGCGTCTCTCACCAGGTTTGCCAGTCCTTTGTGGGCGGGTTCTCCCTGATACTTTCTACATGGCACTGTAAAGTCACTTTAATGTTAGATGATATGTGAGTACCCTAGAGGGTACCTACGCTTTTTGCCCCCTCTTCCCGATTTCCCTATCACAATTCAGCATTTTTTGAGTCCCCGCAGAAAACACCGATCAAGGTATAAGCTATACCATCACTGATTCCTTTAGAATCCATTGATTGTCTGAAGGAAGTACAACTTTTTGATTTCTAATCCTTTTGCAATACCGTTAGTCACTGTTTTTCAATGCATGATTAAAGGATTTTGTCTCCAATAAATTTCCTCTCTTGCTATGCTTTGTAATAAGTTTGTATGGTGCTAATACTGCGAGTAATTCCATAGAGGTTCAAGGGACGTGTACTAGGTGGTTCTCGTAGGCCAGCACTCACAGTTATGAAGTGACGCTCATCAAAAGTCACCTCCTTCCAAGTATTCTAGCACTGTAGTCATTACAAACTCTCTCAGAATCGAATGACACTGAAGATTAACTACAGCTGGCACAGCACTTTGACCTCCTTTGCCAATTCTGGTGATACTCATGCTGCAAACTTCAAATTCCTTAAATAGAACTTTTTTTCTGTCAACGAAATTAAGACTTGTAATATTTTCTCGCATGGGCGTATAGGTTAAGTGGGGGGTGAAGTTGTTGGTGCAGTTCTTGCATGGTGTAGATCTTAATGCACTGCTCATCCTTGCCTAAGCAGCACATGTTAGTAGCATATGACCAAATACTCGGCACCAGTGCTGGTTATACAGTACGCAGTACTTAATCGGGTGCAAAATCCGAGACCTCTCTTGTAGGGGTGTCTACAGTGGCTGTACGGTGCCTACAGGGGGGACAGCATGATAGGCTTATGCATATGAGTGAGAGGAGAGGTATATTATTCGATTTATAAAGCTATATACATGCAAGAAAGATATTGGAGGCTAATACGGAGCAGCTGATAGCACGTGTCGGGCGTGCACCAGAATCACATCTTGCTGCTTCCTGTGATAATTCATTGACTATGATATCATTTCTGACCTGGGCCCGCTGATTTGCAAGATGCTCTGCAAGCTGCATACCAGTCAAAGCCCGCTGCCTTGCTAGACTTTTTGTTCTTTTCCCACCTCAAAGAAGGTTCACCAACAGCAGGTGCAAACTCTTGAGGAAGATCAGGCTGCTGCTCACGGAGAAAGTGTTGTCCAGACAGCATTGCAGTCTATTGATGTAATTGCGTATCATTCTCAGTCTTTGGAGGACAGAGTTTGCTGAAAAGGTTGTTCCTTTACAAGTGGCCTTAAGAGGAGATCATGGCCTGCATTAACCAGTAGTTATACAATTGTAGTGCTAGTAATGCATACTCATCCTTGAGCAAAAACTTATGCACCCTGAGGGCACAGCCGCCTTTACTCTTTCAGTTGTTAGATTCTGATACCTGACTGCTAGTGCTTGCCAGCGAAGCTCGACTCCCCCCGCCATAGCCTATAAGGCGGTATGCGAGTAATGAAATTAAAAAAAAAAAAAAAAAAAAAAAAAAAAAGAACCTCGACTCGTCTTGGCGCTTGAGAGCCCATGTTGTCTTAGTGGTAAGATAGACAGTGTATTTTCTGGCTTATGATTTCTGCATTCCAGGTGTTGTCTGCATAAGAGAAAGCTTTCCTAGATTTTTATTTTATTTTATTTTTTTTATTTCATTACTCGCATGCCGCCCAATGGGCTATGGCGAGGTTTTTATTTAAAAGGGAGAAACGAAGTCAAAAGCCCCAAACTATCTACTCCTAACTACATGTGGTGCCCGCGGACTCTTCCATGACGCGGGTGGCGCCCAGTATGATCCCCTACTTCCGTCCCCTCTCCGACTCATACCGGACCGATAGATGGAATATTTAGTCACGTCCCAGTGCTTAGCGATACGACCCCCTATTTGCGGCGGAGATGTACCCTGGTAAAATTGGTTTGAATTTTACATAAATCCTTAGAGAAAGGTACCCATTACCGAAGATATACCATTCACATAGGTGGTGTTCAACCATGCCGTCCCATCTTGCATCAACTAAGGTCCTGAAGACTTGTGCAGCCCTCTATAGACACCGTACAGTCCCCTAGACACCCCTGCAAGCGCGGCCTTGCGAGTACGTCAGACTGATCTACCGGGAGAGGTCCCGTACAAAATCCAAATCAGGGACAGAAGGTTGGGTCCGTAATTGGCTGATTTATGTGGGAGTTCCCCATTTTTGTCGTATCAAAGAAGTGATGACTTTAACACAAGGAAATCCTCAAGGCAACCTTACGTTTTCTCTTGTGGAAACAAATACAATATTATAAAGACACAAGCAGTGAAAATAATCCCCTAGTGGGGACGTATAGGGTTAGTGAGCTTGAGCTGTACATCCACTCGGACGGAGGTCGAGGCCTCGGCTAAGTGGGAGGAAGCCATCAACTAGGCCAAGGCGGCAGACGCAGCGAAGAGGGCGGAGTTGGAATTGGGTGGTGTTGGCACCAGGTTTTTTTTTTTTTTTTTTAATATCAATACTCGTATGCCACCCTATGGGCTATGGCGAGGGTTTTATTTAAAGGAAAAGAAAGTAAACTAGATACATGTGGTGCCCGCGGTGATCCTAGGGGATGCGGGGAAAAGATAACTAAGTACATGTGGCACCCGCGGTGCTCGTGTGTGATGCAGGTGGAATGGGCCAGTCTGTCCGTCCTACTTCCGTCCCCTGTCTCGTTCGTACTGGTCCGCTCTTAACCAACGTCCTCCAAGTCTCACTCTCCCCACCTCGATGGGCTTCTCCAGGTATACCACCACCGAGGAGGAGGTGGCCGGGGGGGATGGAGGAGGTGAAAAAAACCCCCCAGGCAAGGAAAGGGGAAGAGGATTCTCCCAGCAGACTGATGGAGTTACTGGCGGAGTAGGGAGAGTGTACACGGAGACGTTGACAGTTAATTTCACTTTCATTTAATTAGGTCCACAGTTTTGTTTACATTTGGTTATATAAGTCAGGCAGGCAGATAAACATACCTCGCCATAGCCCACAGGGCGGCCAGCGAGTAATGATATAAAAAAAAAAAAAAAAAAAAAAAAAAAATACCACCACCGAACTGGTCTTCTTGCCTTCTTCGACCAGTATTGTCTTCTTTCTGAGCCAGCGGATCCCTGCTACCTTGCCTAACTTGTTGTCTGCCTCCAGCCATTTCCGGACCTTGCCTAAATCCTTCCTTAGAGCAACTCCGTGTACGACGATGCCGTGTGCGGACCGCGGTGGTGGAGGCATCGGGGGTGGTTGTGGAAGTTGCGGAGGGTGTCTTGTGGGGGCGAGGAGGGGCGCTGGATTTTTTGTTGGGGCCTGGGGAGGAAATGGGGTTCTGTGGGCTGGATCGGCTGGTGGTGACACGCGCGGTGCCTTTGGGGGTGTCGATTGGGGGGTTGGGGGGTGTTCTGAGGCGATCTTCCTTGCCTCCTCCTCATTCAGCTGGCACCTGATGGCGTACGCGTCCTGAGGGGACGGCGTCTTGCCCTTGCGCTTTCTGTTTCGGGTGGTGGTGGCGGCGGTCGGAAATGTTGTCGCCGGGGTTGGCACCAGGTGGTAGGAAAGGCTGAAGGATGTGAATGGGTTGGCATCAACTCAACAGTGTGAGGCGGAGAGATCACTGGAATGAGAGGGCTCCCTGGAGGCGGTCGTAGGAGGGGGGAAGTGCTGCTGCTTGCAGATCCCCAGGCAGCGATCAACGCTGTGAAGAAGGTAGGTAGATCCACTCGGATTCCGACATGTGTGGCCTGGGCCATCCTTACTTGTAATGGCTGGCCTGGGCTAGTGGTCCGAATTCTGAAGTACATACCTTGTATACTTGAGTGAAAAGCTGCACTCATCACCGCTCTATCTACAGTCAGACTCTAGCCGCTCCTGTTATCTGCCTTGGTGAATAGAATATGGTAAGGTAAGAGTCAGTCAGTATTCGAACAACCTTCTTCTTCGGCCTATAGCTATAGAAAGGGCGAACCGGACCCCTGGACCCCTTGGTTGACCTGATGGGATGGGTGGAAAAGTGAAGGCTGGGTAATTTTGCTTTGGGTTATTATCATTATATTTATGTGGTTGTCATTATTTTTTTTTCTCTATTTCGTATCCCTTTATATGTTATCTCATCATAGCCCATAGCGCGCGCGGTACGCGAGATTTCTAAAATAAAAAAAATAAAAAAACGACAGTTAAGAATCATGTACTGTAAACGGAGCGATGTTTTCTAGCACTATGCAAGTCCCTTAAGGTATCATGTACTGTAAAGCGGCGACATCTCTACTTGTGTATCTAATTATGCATTTTGACTTGTTTTTTGGTCTCTTAACCTTGTAAATTGATCAGTGGCCCATCCCAGTGATGAGTGGCCCAGTTACCGACTGTCCGGGCCACTGAGAAGATAGCTGGCCCCAAACATCCACACCTTTGCTCACCGTTATGCACCCACCACTCCGCCAGACCATCTACTCCAGTACATGGGTAACTACTTCAGTATCCTCCTAAACAATCCTCTGTGACTGTAGATCAATATCATCCTGAGTGTGATTGTCGGCAATATCATCATGCTCTTGAATAGCTCGACATTTAGCTAACTCCGTTTCAGCAACTTCAGTACCAGTAGGTTCATGAGCAGCATTAATTCCTTTAGTCTTTGGATCACGTGATGTTGGTGTGCCAGATACTGTTCGCAACTCTGTCTAGAATGTTGGTTCCAGAGAAGTTAAACTAGTTGTTGGGAAACTGGGAGTTTTCCAGCGGGTTTGCAATGCTTGTACTATTTGTTAAAACACTCGAACTTGAGACGCTGCTACGTGAGCAGGTTGTGCCGCAAAATAGCTCTCGAAAATGTAAATTGTCCGAACAAAGTTATATCGACTTTGCATGTCCGGTAGGAGATCAGGCGTCACAAGTGATTCAGATAATCAGATAATGAGCTCTGAGTGTCTTAAGAGTCATAGTCCAGCGTTGATATGGATCCCATGCTCCTTTGTCTAGATACCAACGAGGATGAATAAGTGAAAGTGGAATAGGCATCAAGCAGAAAAAATATGTGCAAAAAAATGTTGAGATGGAATGGTGTATTGGATAATAATTGAGCAAATAGTACATAGAATATTTCCCACATTTGTAGTGGATCAGAATCTTCATAATTAGGAGATGATGCAGGTTTTTTTTTTTAAATAAATGTCATGTAACCCCCGCTTATGTACCGCTATTCGCTAGGGTAGGGTCCCTGGACTGAAGTCCTTATGGCCCGGAGACAGGCACCTATGGAACTATACACAAAACGCCCTCTAGAACAAAAACAAAAACATCCTCTATCCTCTTAAGGCTCTACCAGGCAAGAAGTATCCCTACAACCAAACAGGCACTGGGAGCTCGTGAACCAACTGCGCCGATTCCTGTCCAGCTGAACTTCCTCTTCCTTCCTCATCCACATCCATCCTATCCTCGATCGCCTTCCCTTTTACCTTTTTACCCACTCTAGTCCACTCGGACAATTACGAGTGTAACCATCTCCCCGATAATCTCACTTTTGTATATTTGACCATCCAATTCTACCTTCCCTTTTAGGTATATTACTACTGAACTGGTCTTCTCTTCCCTCCTCTCCTTTTTCACCTATTAGGCTGCAACTATACTGACCATCCACTGGTTTACCTTCTCCATCCAGTCCCTACCCATTCCTAGCTTTTTTTTGTTTTTGTGATTTTCTATATAATGATGCAGCTTGCCATTTGTCTTTTAGCATGTCGATGAAATACACTGTAACGTGCCCTTGTAACTGCGAAAATACGCCGATAGTAGTACTATTTTTTTATAAAAAATATTATTGCTCGTATACTGCCCAGGGGCTATCACGAGGTAATACCCGTACTTGGTTGTCTAAATGAAGAGGTAAGTGACGTTAAAGGCGACTGCGGTTTTCAGCAAAAGAAGTCTCAACACTGAATTTATGAGAGTATCGTACCTTTTGCCTAGGAGCGAACTCGACTTACTGAGGGGTGGTGGGTTTTCTTAGCAAATGCCTCAGGGATTCCTTCCCAATTGGGAAAAATGCCAAGACTTTTGGTACCGCTTTCTAATTATCTCTACTTTGCACCTTCGAAGTTATAGTTTTAAAACACCTTTGCCACCTCCGCCGAAGTTCTGCCACCTCCACTAGGAGATTTTGTCACGGATACGAGCTTACTGTTACGGTTGAGTGTTTCAATCACAAAACGTTAAGCGTTGCACAAAAAAGGTAGGACTACCGGTGACACCCGGTAGTAATCATTGGTAGATATAGGGGTATCCGAGCCCCCTGACGGATACTTGAACTAGAATTTATGGGCCTCGCACCCCCCACCGTCACCTGGGACACCTAATGTAGTCATCCATGACACTTACCCTCAATTCCTACTAGAACATCAGGCTAAAACGGATAAAGGCATGACATGCGCGCTAGTACTATAAGCGTAGTCTACTTGCCTTTTCGTATGGCTCTTAGAGATGAAAATCTAATAACCGAGTAAGCGCCCATGGAACTATGAATTAGGAAATCAAGTACCTGTTCAGGCAAAGCTCTAATTCCTTAGCTACGCAATAAACCACTACTCGTGTACTCTTCTATGTATTTGAACACCGGCAGCTTGACCGGGGATAGCGGAACGGGGTGAGACAGAGTCGATATACCTTGGGACCCAGGCCACGGTCAACGACGCAGAACTGTATGCAGTAAGCGAGGCGCTCGACAGGACAGAAGGAGAGCTGCTTATCCTCACGGACTCGAAGTTTGCGATTTCCAAAATGTCTGCCATTGCGAGGGGACTCCCAACCCCGGAAGGGGTGACTCAACGGCTCAGAGAAGCGTGGCAAAGTACGTTCGAGAAAGGAGACAGAGACATAGCCGTGACGTGGGTCAAAGGCCACAAAGGCATACCGGGAAACGAAGCAGCAGACATGGCGGCCAGAGTGGGCACGGCGCTGCAGTGTGCACCGGAGGTGGTGACGGAGGCAGGACTGAGACAAGAGGCGAAACGGGAGAGAGCGTGGGACAGGAGCAGACTAGGGCTGACATATCGGCCTCTACAGAGACTCGGCACACAGGTGACACGATTGGCGCGGAACCTCTCCGGACAGGCAGATTCTGCCTGCCGCTCTCGGACCTCATCAGACGATAAACTTTACGCCATGACACTGTGACACAGGTACCAACATTGTGGGGTAGGTAGATCAAATGTTGGTACTTGTTACCAGCATTTAGTGATGCAAACTAGAGGCTGGGCATAGTCCGTGCGAGAGGTCAGTGACCTGGTGTGGCAACAGGGTATCTTCTCTGTTGAGAGGACAGTTTACAGCAGCGTTTCTCTTGGGAGCCTGGGTAAATAGCAATGTAGCCACAGCCTTTCAACCAACGCATGCTATTACAGCAACAATTTTTTTTTTTTTTTTTTTTTTTTTATATCAATACTGGCTTGCCGCCCAATGGGCTATGGCGAGGGTTTTATTAAAAGAAATGAAAACTGCGTCTAACTACCCCTAACTACATGTATTACCCGCGAAACTCCTCCATGGTGCGGGTGACAGGCCCGGTATGTCCTACTTCCGTCCCTCTCCGACTCATACCAGACCGACCTTAACCAACGTCCCCGAGCCCAACCTCAGTCCCCTTCTCCAAGTAAACTACCGCCGAGCTGGTTTTCTTTCCTTCCTCAACCAGCGTGGTCTTCTTCCTCAACCAGCGAATTCCGGTGATCTTTCCCAATTCCTTATTCGGTGCCTCCAACCATTGTCTGACCTTCCCTAGGTCCTTCCGTAGGGCGATCCCGTGTACTACGACGCCTGTTTTAAGTTTGGTGGTGGCATCGGGTTGGTTGGTGGGGAGGTGGAGGTGCTCTTGGGGCGGGGAGAGGACCTTTGCGTGATGTGGCTGCCAAGTGGCGCTGGAAGGCTTCGTCTTGACTCGGCAGCTTTCCTTTGCCCTTCCTGGCGGCGGGGGGAGGTGGGGTCGCGCTCGGAGGCTCCTCTGCGCGGGGTGGTGCTCCCGTGGCTGTGGGGTCGACCGAGGAGGACGACGTGATCTTTCTGGCCTCCTCATCGCTGAGTTTGCGCTTAATCTCATATGGTTGGTTGGGAGCTGGGGTTTTTCCCTTCCTCTTCTTCGTTCGAGTAGGGGTGGTGTTGCCGACCGTGCGTGGCGCCGGTGGCGGTGGTGGAGATGGTGGCCCCGATCATTGCGAACGGCTGGAATATTGACCCATGGTCAAACGGCGCCAGCTGGATTCTCGACTTCACATATTCTAGTGGGTAACCTATTTTTTTTTTGTCTCTGCCATAGGATTGTAGCTTCTATGCGGAACAAAATTATTTAAACAGAGCAATATCATGCCAATCTTTCTAGCGAAGAATTCAAGCCTGTCAAGCGGCGTAGCTCATCCAGCAGTTTCAAAATTGTCAGGCTTTGCAGGATATCTTAAAGCTTTTACTACATACACGTGCACCTCAATTGCACACCCCACCCTCAAAATGCACTGCGCTGCAAATGAATAAGCTCTTGTCCATCTGGAGTAGTGTGCTCCTAATGTAAGATCCTACGAGCACGAGACAGCGCAAGACAAAGCCTACCAGCAGTGACCGAACTGATAAGCAAGTAATATGACAGAGTGAGGTACTACAGGAAACCCAACAAAAACACCGACAACAACTTTTTCAGAACGAGCGCTTGGAAGAACTCCAACTTCCCGGCGCCTCCAGAACGTGAAAGTTATATCAAAGCGAAGCTCAGGACCGCCTGAGAAAGAATACCTCATTTGATTTACAGAATTCAGAAGTTTAGGACTCGTTTCGTCAAGGTCAAGTTTTCTGAGGTTTTTCAGAGAATTCCCACACAAATCTCGAGAGGCAGGGACCCGCACCTAGGATCGCGCGATCGCTTTGGAGATCGGCCGATCGGCTGCAGAACGGGCGACCAAGAACAGTAATAGCGCAAACGAGCAACGAGCAGCGACCTTCCCTTTTCAGTCTTAGCAACAAGAGCTAGGATTGAAGCGGCGCACAGCCAGAAAAGGCAGGACTAAGCGAAGGTCACGAGAAGTTAAGGAAGTCAGGGAGCAGGATGTCGGTGGAAGAGGGAGTACCAAAGATGCAGTTCTTGGGACCGGTAGGAGAGGGATGGACAGGGGAGGTATATGTAATGGACAGGAATATAGTGTGGGGGATAGACGCTATCCACACATGGGAAACGAAGGATTGGTGGCTGGCGAGGCTGGGAGAGGGGGAGGATATGATTACGGTGAAAGAACGAGTAGCGAGGGCATACAGAAAGGGGGGAGAATATGATGGAAAGTTGGATATGATCGAAGAGATTAGAAAGGATGCAGTGGAGGCAGCAGCGAGGAGGGGAGCAGAGGAGGTGGAGTGGGTGAAGACGGAGGAGCTCACGGGGATCGCGGAGGTAGCAAGGGTCGTGAAGCTCTGGAGTAAGGATGCGGCGATGTTCCGGAGGTATGTGGAGGGGGAGGATGGAATCGTGGTAGAAAGGGAGAAAGAAGTTCTAAAGAATGCGACAAGGGAGTGTATCACAGTCAAGAGGGGACCGTTAGTGGTTTTCCAGAAGCAGGAACGGGTTCCTAGGGTCACGAGGGTGATGATGAGCTGGGGAAGGAGGAGGGAGAGGGGAGGCAGCAGGAGCAGGTCTCCATGCGACAGAAGGGGAGGAAGGAGGGAAGGATTTAGGGATAGGAACGGGGGGGAATGGGAGATCGGAGATTCACAGCTGGGCGTTAGGCCGGTGGCAGAGGCGCCGGCAGCAGCGCCGGTGCTAGCTAGGGTGGAGGAACGAAGAGAAGAGAAAGAAAAGGTAGGTGGAGCTGAGAGGGGAAAGGAGGAAGAGGACGATGAGGAGATGGGGGAGAATGAGGAAGAGGAGGAGGACGAAGAAGGGGTGGGGAGGGAGGAGAAAGAGGTGCTAGCGCTCGTGCATGCGGCACAGGTGCTGGATGGGAGAGTGGACAAGCTGAGGCAAGAAGGGAAGGAAAGAGAGGCGAAGAGGCTGGGGGCAGCATGGGTATGGGTGACGGCAACTTTGGGGGAAGCTGCCTTTGAGAAAGGGTGGAAGGCGCTGAAGGAGAAGGGGGGGGAAGGGGAGAGGGTGTTGGAATATAGGAGGAGGGCGAAGATGACGGGGAGGGAGATAAAGGAATGGAGAGAGGGGGTGAAAGAGGTCAGGAAGGAGTGGGAAGAGACTAGGGAGAGTGATATGGAGAAAAGAATGGGGAAGCTGGAGGGAATGGTCCTGGAGATACATGCAGCGATGGGACTGGCATCGGTGAAGGAGGAAAGGGCGCTGGAGAGGGAGAAGAAGAAGAGGGAGGACGAGAAAAGGGAGGAGGAGAAGAGGAGAAAAAGAGAAGCAGAGATTCGGGAGATCCGGAAGCTCCAGGAGGAGACGGAGAAGAGAAAGAAGAGGGAGGAGGAAAGGTGGAGAAAAGCAGAGGAGGAGAGCAAGAAGAGGGTAGCGGAGGAGCGGAGGAAGGCGGTGGAGAGAGCACAGGTGCTGAATAAGGTGGCAGAGGTGATGGAGATGCCGGCGGGATCACAGGAGGAGGTGGCAGCCCTGGAGGAGAAGGAGAGGAAGCTGAAGGAGGAGGAGGAGAAGGCGGCAAAGGAGGCGGAGAAGAGGATTGAGGGGGAGAACTGGACAGTGGTAAGGGGGAAGAAGCTGTGGAAGAGGATGCTGAGAACGGTACATGCGAAGCCGGTACCGTATGGAACGGAGGGGACAGAAGAGAGGGACGTCCTCCTGAAGAGGTGTGAATCTCTTTGGGAGACATCAGCGAAGGTGGAGGGGGAGAGGGGGTGGAGGGTAACACAGGTGACGAGGAATCCAGCGGCGTCGAAGTACGAGAGGGTCTGGCTGCTGGTGGATATTCGGGAGGAGGAGAAAGCAAAGGAGGTAATGGAGAAATTCGGTGCATGGATGAGGCTGATCTTTGGCGAGGATCTCCTAAAGGTGGAGGTTCACAACAAGGATGCGGTCCCTCTAGTGATGAAGGGGCGGATTATGAGGATGGGAGGGGAGAGGTGGAGGTGATGAGGAGAAAGCTGAGGGAGGAGAACCCGGATGTCAAGTTTGGGTCGAGACCACCAGTGCGCTTTGGAGTAGCGCCATCTATGGGTCCGCCGAGGGTGTCGCAGTTAAAGTTCGAGGTGGTGAATGCGGATGAGGCGGTGAAGGTGTTGAAGAAGGGGTTAGTGTGGAGGGGACAGAGGAGGGTGGTAGAAAGGTACCGACCGGGAGTGCACATGCAGGGGGATGGGCGGGCGAGCTATGCCAATATGGCGGCAGCAGGGGCAGGTCAGCAGGGGCAGCAGCAGCAGAGGGTGGACGTGTATCCAGGGGGGCAATCCATCCTACCGAGGGTGGCGGTGGCTTTCCCGGGAGCAGGTCAGCAGGGGCAGGTGCAGGTGAGAGGAACGCAGGGGAGCAGCCAGGAGAGCCAGGGGACAGGCTGTTACAGGTGCGGAAAGAAGGGGCATCTGGCAAGAGAATGCAGATTCCAGAAGGGCCAGATGGCGTGCTATGCATGTGGCATGTGGGGCCACATTGCGAGATTCTGTCCAGAGAGACCGAAACCGGTGACTCCAAACCAGAGCCAGAAGAGGGAGAGGGTGGAAGAGACACCGATGAAGAAGAAGCAAGAGGAGGGAAGCAAGGCGGTGAAGGTGGTAGAGGGGGGGAAGGGCAAGGAGAAGGAGGTAGGAATGAAGGAGACCGGGGTGAAGCTATCCAGTGTCCTGTCAGAGAACTGGGATGAAGACGCGGCAAGGTTAGGAGGCTTCTTGAGGGAGAGGAGGGGGGGGGAGAGGATGGAGATAGATGCGAGAAGTGATTTGGAAGGGTCCAGACACCGACCTACCATTGAGTTGGGAGACATATTCGGGAGAGCGCCTCGGGATGGGTGGGAGGCTGAGAGTAGTGGGGTACCAAGTGCGTCATGGTGAAGGTAGGGTACCTGAATGTGGGGGGGAGTAGCCTGGTAGGGCACGTGTGGAGGGAGAACGTTTTTAAGGAGCGGTGGGAGCTGGGTTTTGAGGGAGAGGTGTGGAAGAGGGAAGAGCAGACGGGGTGGAAAACAGGGTCACATCCAGGACTCACGAAGGTGGGAGCAGTGGGCCCGAGCACAAGGATTGTGGGCTGGAAAAGGGAAGGGGGAGGGGAGAGAGAAGAGGGGGTGACAACGTAGTTTGGGGAAGGGTAGGGGAGGTAGTGGTAGGGGGGGTATATGTGGACGGGGATGGAGGGAGGAGGAGTTTGAGGCGTGGTTAGAGAAGGTGTTGGAGGTGGAAGGGAAGTGTATACTCCTAGGAGACTGGAATGCACACAGCCCGATGTGGAGCCTCGAGGGGACCGGAGAGAGTGGGAGGGGGAGAAGATTAAGGGAAAGGATGGAGGGAGCGGGTTTCAGCCTCAAAGGGGAACGAGCGGGGACATGGAGAAGGGAAGTCGAAGGGAGGCTAAGGGAGTCCAGGATAGATCTGGTGTGGACGAGGGGCTTGGAGGGGGTAGAGGTGGAGCTGTGGGAGGTAGGCTCGGACCACTCGGCGCTAGTGGTGGATTTCGAGAAGGAGGGAGGGGGAGAGGGGGCCGAGGAGAGGGTGCGGGTGGACTGGGAGAAGGTGGAGAAGGAAGTGAAAGGTTGGGAGGGGGAGTGGGGAGAGGAGGAGAAGAGGGAGTGGCTGGAGAGAGTAGGGGACGGAAGTGCATATGAGAAGCTGAAGAGGTGGAAGGGGACGGTGGAGAGAAGGGTGAGGGTAGGGGGAAGAAGCAAGAGGTGGTGGACGGAGGAGATTGAGGAGATGAGAAAGGAGGTCAATAGAATGGCACGGGGAGGAGTAGGGGCCAGGGCAAGATTGACGGACGGGGAAAGGGTAAGGGGGTGGAAGGCAGCAGTGAAAAGGATGAAGTGGAAGATCCGGGAGGAGAAGAAGAAGTGCTGGAGGGAGTTCGTGGAAGAGGAAGGGTATAGCGACCCGTGGAGGGTGGTGAGGGTGGCGAAGGACCCTTTCGGAGGAAAGGAGAAGATGGGAAGGTTGAAAGATGAGGAGGGGAGGGAGTTGGAGGGGGATGGAGAGAAGGTGAGGACGCTGGTGGAGAGGAATTTTGCGTGGAGGGAAGAGGGGGAGGCAGAGGCGGGGGAGGAGGGGGAGGGGGAAGCGGAGGGGAGGGGGACGAGAGGGAGAGGGAGAGAGTGGAAGGAGAAGTGAGGGCTGCGTTGCAGGGCACCAAGAACAATTCGGCACCGGGACCTGACGGAATCGGATACCGATTGATCAAAGCTGCCCTGAAGACTCCCATCGGAGATGAGTTAGTAAGGGAGATCGCCGACAACTGGATCCGGAACAGGACCCCGGCGGAGTGGAGGGAGATGAGGGTCGTCATGATACCGAAGCCAGGCAAGGACATCAAGACGGCGAAAGCGTGGAGGCCAATCAACCTGATCAATTGTATCGGGAAGATCGGGGAGAAAGTCATGGCCAACAGGCTGCAGAAAGAAGACCGACTCTTCCACAGGCTCCAGCTGGGAGCACGCAAGGGGAGGAATGCGATCCAGGCGATGGCGAGGGCGGTAACAAAGGTGCAGAGGTGCCTGCACAGGGGGGGGAGAGCAGCGTGGGTGACGGCAGATGTTAAAGGAGGCTTTAACATCGTGAGGAAGGAGGTGGTCCTGGGAAGGATTGAGGAGAGGGGGAGCGAGGGGGTGAGAAAGAAGCGGAGGTGGCTGGAGGAGTTTATGGGAGGCAGGGAGTTCGGAGTGTGGTGGGACGGCGAGGAGAAAGGGAGGGGCAGGTCGAACGTGGGGGTTCCGCAAGGGTCACCACTGTCGCCGGTCATCTTCCTCATCTTCATGGCACCCACCATTGAGAAGATGGAGAGAAGGCTGAGGGGGGTGGCGATGGGGGCGGAGGTAGAAGTGCCATCGTACGTCGACGACCTGGCAGCAACGATCCTGGACTGGCACGGGTACTGGGATATGGGGCGGCTCAGGGAGAAAGTGAAGGTGGCAATGGCGGAGGTGGCGGAAGAAGATCAGATCCCGCTGGAGGAGTCGAAGTGGGAGATGATAACTTTCGGAGTGGGGAAAAGGTGGAAGAAGGAGGGGGAGATGCTGAAGTGGCTGGGAGTCATTTTCGACGAGAAGCTGACCTTCAGTGCGCATTGGCGAAATAGGTTGAGTAGGGCGAGGAGGCTGGCAGGGGCACTCTCAGGACTGGGAAACCGGGACTGGGGGATGTCACCACGGAGCTGGCGGCAGGCGTACACAGGGATGGTGAGGCGGTGGCGATGTGGGGGAGTGAGATCGGGTGGAGGGGCCAGAAGGAGTGGAGGAAGGAGATGGAGCGATTACAGCTGCAAGTTTTGAAGAGAGCAGCTGGAGGGGGGAGAGGTGCCGGGGTGGAAGGGGTGAATGCGGTTTGCGGAGTGGAAGACGTGGAGACGGTCCTGGATGGCGCGCAAGCGAGAGCGATCGTCCGGGAGGTGGAGGCGCCGTCAGAGCTGGCGGAGCTTTGCACGGGCGACTTCGGAGGGAATGAGGAGAGAGAGGAGGAGGCGAGAAACTGGAGAGACTGGGGGCTGCAGTGGGCGGCGGTCGAGAATGATGGGTATGAAGCAGTGCTGGACCGCTGGCAAGGTCAGTGGGCGAGGTTCTCGGAGGAGGGGGAGGAGATCTCGTGGGGAGGGGGGTGTGAGAAGGTGGAGGTGGAGACCGCGGTGAGGCTGGGAAGAAAGAAGGGGGGAAGGGAGGAGTGGGAGACCTCGGTTGAGGAAGCCGGAAGAGGGAGGGCGGTCCTGTTCTCGGATGGTAGCAAGGTCGAGGACAGCAAGGTGGGGGCGGGGGTGTGGGGGAGATCAGCGGTGGTGGCGGAGGTAGTAGGGAGAACGGCGACGGTTTTTGACGGGGAGGTGAGGGGGGTGAGAAGGGCGCTGGAGAGTGTACCGGAGGAGGTACCGGTCCTGGTTTGCTTAGATTCTGAAGCTGCTGTCATGGCGATTCAGAAGGCAGGCAAGGAGGGAAAGGGAAAGACCGAGGATGTGAGAAGGGTGGTGAACGCGGTAGCGAGGAGGAAGAAGAAGGGAGGAGATGCGAAATTGATGTGGGTCAAGGCTCACATCGGAATCGCAGGAAATGAGAAGGCGGATGAGTGGGCGAAGAAGGGGACGGTGATGCAGGGGAAGGAGGTGGCCACCGGAAGTGGGGTGCGCCAGAGGGTGAAGGCGTGGAGGAAGGAGAAGAGAGAAGTGGAGGGCTTTGGAGGAGGAAAGGTCATGGAGTGGAATAGGATAGCAGTATCCAATTTCACTTCCTTGCGCCTGGAGAGAGGGAGGTGTGCGGTGTGGTTGAAGAGGATAGGGGCGGCTGAGTCGGATAAGTGCAGGTGCGGGGAGGTGCAAACCGGGGAGCACCTCGCTTTCCGATGCAGGAACCAGACGAACCGTCCAGAAGGCTTTGAGAGGTGGGGCGACATGGAAAAGAATTGGAAGAGAAAGGCGGAGAATGGGGAGGAGTATGACGTTTTGGAGAATTTCTTCGCTGGGGTCAAGTTCTAGAAGCTAGGGGGCGGGGGCGATGGCGCGTGGGGGCCGTGTACGTAGAGAGTTAGTTTAGCCTGTCTCCGGGCTATGAGGGCTTGCCCAGGGACCCTGCCATGGCCAAGTGCTACAAGCGGGGTTATGTGATTAAAAAAAAAAAAAAAAAAAAAAATACAGGAAACCCAAAATTTCATTTTTGTTTCTTCATCGGCGCATTAATTCAGATCTATTTTTCCATTTTTCATTTTTTACTTAACTGAGTAATCATGCATTCAAACTAGTAGATCACAGCATGGGCCGACATTTGGTAGCCAGTGGGCACGGTACGCACTTACGTCACTAGTCCAATGTAAAACTTGTCTTGCCATATGCCTGTACCAACAATTGATCATACCTACCCCATACTGTTGGTACCTGTGTCACAGTGTCATGGCGTAAAGTTTATCGTCTGATGAGGTCCGGGAGCGGCAGGCAGAATCTGCCTGTCCGGAGAGGTTCCGCGATTGGCGGGCCTATTGGGGACGAAAGGGCTGCGGGCATGGAGACATCGCATAGGGGAGGCGCCAGACGCGGGGTGCAGGTGGTGTGGGGAGGCGGAGGGGACCTCGAGACACTTACTTGAGGATTGCAGGGTGTGGCAGAGAAGATGGCCCCGGGGGCATGGGGGCGATACGTCAGCACACCGAACCCGGGAAGGGGAAGATGACCCGTTACAGAGGCTGATGGAGATGTTGGGGAGGACGGAATGAGAGATGGAGCCACGCATTCATTTCCACGTACCTGACATTTTGCTGTTTATTCTGATTCTTATGTCATGCAGTCATCTTATATAGTACTGAGTTACATCCCTCTTGGCGTACACCGAACCCCTGTCAAAAAAAGACCTTAGCGACAACTGCGAATGCTCTCTTATATAGTACTGAGTTACATCCCTCTTAGTGTACACCGAACTCCTGTCAAAAAAGACCTTGGCAACAACTGTGAATGCCATCTATTATAGTACTGAGTTACCAGTTACTGCTTGTCTATTATAGTACTGAGTTATATCCCTCTTGGCAGCCACCTAACTCCCGTCAAAAAAGACCTTGGCAATAACCAACTATCTATTATAGTACTGAATTACATCCCTCTTGGCAGCTATCTAATCTCTGTCAAAAAAGACCTTGGTAACAACCAACTATCTATTATAGTACTGAGTTATATTCCTCTTGGTGTAAAGAATGGGTCAGGGTCGGGGTCGAGATACAGGGTAGGCAGCGGGTGCCAGGGAGGCAGCGGGGTTCACGGCGGGTAGAGACAGTCGGCGCTATATCATGTAGAGAGAGATGTATGCAGAGTTACGTACAGCCTGAGGGTGGATACAAGTTGTTACGTGAGGAGCAGAGAGGGACGTGGGGATGAGCCTCCTTTATGGAGAGCCCAGGAATCTTGGCAGAAGAACATTCTAGATACAGGAGAATCAAACGAGCCCAGAAACTTGGCAGAAGAACAAACTAGCGCGGGAGAAACTTCGAGCTAATGCAGGAGAACATTCTGGACGAATCATGGATGCAAGAGAATATGCAGGAACATACGGGCAGCGACCGGGATGCAAGCGGCTGCTGTGCGTAAGGACTCAGGGCGGGCGGCGAGGGTCGGAGCTTTCAGGTACTGCCGCTACGCGGCGGCTCGGCAGGAGTTCGGGCTGTGGCAGGGTCTCAGGGCCTTGGGTCTCGCGTGTCACGTGCGGGAGGAGTATTTCGGCCGTGGTGGAGGTTGGTTCGTTACACTTGGTGACCACCTAACCCCTGTCAAAAAAGACCTTAGCAACAACTAACCATCTATTATAGTACTGAGTTACATTCCTCTTGGCAGCTACCTAACTCCTAGGTATCAAAAAAGATCTTAGCAACAACTAACTATCTATTATAGTACTAAGTTACATTCCTCTTGGTGGCTATTTAACTCTTATCAAAAAAGACCTTGGCAACAATCAACTATCTATTTCTATTATAGTACTAAGTTATATCTCTCTTGGTAGCTATCTAACCTCTGTTAAAAAAGACCTTGGTAATAACTAACCATCTCAATATACTAAGTTATATCTCTCTTGGTAGCTACCTAACCCTTAAAAAAAAAGAAAAAAAAAGATCTTGGCAACCAACCATATCAACATACTGAATAAAATGTCCATACCCTTAAATAAACAACCTCTGGTTTTTTTATCCTACATATTTCTACCAAATAAAATACCGATAGAAACATCACATTATATCCATTGTAAGCAAATAAGACCGATTCAGGATTTTGCATGAGCTCGAAATGGAACTTTACGAAAGACTTGTGCGTCATGCATAGTATGTTTTTATGCTAACGGAGATATATTATATATTAAAACTAATGCAATATAGATACGGCATAGAAGAACTAGATTAAATACAAGAGTTGAGGCAGTAACAGCAAATAATCAATCAATATTACCTCTTGCCTTTATATCCTCAATACGACGGTGGTGTGATCTAGATTTAGGGCAATTGAATCAAGAATGTTCATTTTGCAAAGCATTACACTGGAAGGATGAGCGTATACATGGATCAAGTGTAGTTACACCTCGATTTATGAGATGTTGCAAGTAAGGAGATATACGTTTAGAGCCATTGCAACCTTTACCACCCTATCTTCATACCTTATTTCATGGAACGGACCAAAGAGCTAAAGATTTCTGTAATAATATCCGCAAATATAATACTGCACTTGCTTTTACTTCTATTAAATGTACACCTGATACCCGTTTACATGTTACCTTACGTGGAATTCAATGCTTTCAGATTCATGGCGATTTATTTCATATGCAAGGCCCTTTATACCCTACAGAAAATTCAGCTGCACAATATGCACAATTATATATCTATGATCCTGAATATGCAGTACAAATTCAAGAGCAACGTCATGTTATGTTGCAAGCAGAAGTGTTACGGCAGTTGCTGGAGATAATTCGCAATGTAAATACATTTTTTGATATGTATTTGACTGCAAAAGAGCGTTTGGATCTTATGCAAGATCAAAATGAGGAAGCAAGGATTATTTTAAATCCACGAATTCAGTTAATCATAGAACATGGGTCAGAAAAGCGGCGGGAGAATTTACCAACTAGCAGAGAAATTGCGGTCATTATTCCAGATGAGTATGAAGCTGCAGGATGCCGTGATATAGTGTTAGCGCACCGTAACACACTTGGTGCACATGGATTTACTACAATTAATCCAAACCATGCTGCTTATATGCCATTACATTATGTTTTATTATTTCCACATGGAGAATCAGGTTAGTACTTCTCATAAATAATATTTTGTAGGTAATACTAAAGATTTAGGTTGGCATTGGGCATTACAGCTTGAGAATAGAGCAGGAAATCGAAGTCGCCTCCGTTTACCACAAAGAGCCTATTATCGCTATCGTTTACACTTTCGAAATACTGAGCCTGAGACTTTATTTCGAGCGCAACGATTATTTCAGCAATATATTGTTGATGCATGGGCAGTATGCGATCAAAATAAACTATTATGGCTCCGTAATAATCAGAGAGCAATTCGAGCAGATGTGTATAATGGCTTAACGGATGCTTTAGGAAGGCAAGATATGGATACAAGGATGTTAGGGCATCGTATTATTCTACCAAGTAGTTTTACTGGTGGGGATCGTTATATGCAACAGTTGTTCCAAGATTCGATGGCTATTGTTCGTCATTTCGGTCGTCCTACACTTTTTATTACCTTTACAGCTAATCCGAAGTGGAAAGAGATTACACAAGAGCTATTACCTACACAAACTGCTATAGACCGTCCAGACTTGGTTGCAAGAGTTTTTCATCTAAAGCAACAACAGTTACTGTCTGAAATCAAGCATCAACATATTTGTGGACGTTGTATTGGTTGGGTATGGACAATTGAATATCAAAAACGGGGATTACCACATATGCATCTCTTAGTTTTCCTACATAAGGAAGATCATTTCATATCTGAAGATCAGATTAATGAAATAATTTCGGCAGAGATTCCCACAAAAGATACACCTACCAATACGGAACTTTGGAATATAGTTACATCAACTATGATCCATGGACCATGTGGAATACATAATCCTAATGCTCCTTGCATGACTGCAAAGTATGAAAACGGTCCGAAAACATGCTCCACAAAATATCCACGTTCATTTCAGGAGGAAACAGTTATTCGTGAAGATGGATACCCTTTATATAGGCGACAAAATAATGGTACAACTTTTTCAGTACCATTATCAGGTGAACAACGGGTTACAATTGATACTCAGTGGATTGTACCATATAATCCATATTTATCTTGGCGTTATAAGGCACATATTAATGTGGAGGTATGTGCTACAGTCAAAGCAGTTAAGTTCATCCATAAGTATATCTATAAAGGGTCAGACCGAACAACATTACAGCTCGATACGGAAGATGACGAAATTAAACGATACCTGCAAGGACGTTATATTTGGCCCAACGGAAGCGATATGGCGCCTTTTCGAGTACGATATGCATGAAGAATCCCCACCGGTCATACATTTAGCAATACACCACCCTGGTGAGCAACCAGTATTTTTTTTTTTTTTTTTATATCAATACTCGCGTGCCGCCCTATGGGCTATGGCGAGGTCTAGTTACATCAAAACAAAGTACAAGTGCGGAACAATAGAAGTAAATCCCCCGGGGCTAACCCCTCGCCCATTCCAAAATTCCTATCACTCCCCGAAGGCCCTCCCCTTCATCTTGGTCACCCAAGGGTCTGCACAATCCATCCTCACCCCTTGGGCATCTCTGCTTCCAGACTCTACATTGAGACAATATGTGAAGGGTCGTTTCTTCAGCCTCGCCGCACCCCCGGCATTCCGGGCTGTCAGCTGTGCCGACCTTGAATTTCCAGCGCCGGAGGCCCTTGCCTCCAAGGATGCCAGCTAGCGTTGCGACCCTATTGCCTAGTCTGCGTAGTGGCCTATATGACATATGCAGTCTGTTTCTTTCGGCCGCTCTCCTTGCTTTGGCCTCTTGTTTCATCCCGTCCTCCGTGACAATCTCGTTTTGATATGGCAGCTGTGTACCAACCTTGGCTGCTCGATCTGCTTCGGTGTTGCCTGGGATTCCTTTATGACCTTTGACCCACATTACCGCTATGTCACGGTCACCCCTTTCGGTTCTCCGGTCCCAAGCCTCCCTTACTCGCTGTGCTTGCCCTTTGTGTGTTGGTTCCCCTTCGGCGATCCTTTGTAGCTTGGTTATTGCAGTCTGGGAGTCTGTGATGATCAGTAGTTCAGTGAATCGGCTTGTAAGGGCATCCTCCATGGCAATCATTTGGCTAGCAAGAGACCCTTTCCGCCAAAGAGACCTCATGGGGATACCAGGCTCAGACGAGGAGATAGCTAAGGTATTGATTGAGCGCAACTTCATATCACAAGGACAAGAAACCACGACCACTACTATCAGACCAACAGGACTCACCGTCGAAAAAGATCAAGCCAGGATGATGATAGAAAAGGCACTAACAAAAGCTAAACCAAGATCAGCACCGGAACCCGATGGCATACAATATGGCTTACTGAAGCTTCTGAAGGGTACGACTCTATGGACTGCTGTAAGAGAGAGAATTGTAGAATATATAAACGGTGACTACGATTTTGCCAGAGGCTTTGAGGTGGTTATGATACTCAAGAAAGGGAAACCCAGAGATCAGGTAGGGAGCTGAAGACCCATAACGCTTCTGAACACAGTAGCGAAGCTAGGTCAAAAAGTCATCGCAGACCTGCTACAAAGAAAAGACGACCTTTTCAGAGACACTCAGCTTGGAGGAAGACGCCATCGAGGTGCAGAGGATCTACAGCGACAAGTGCTGAAGGAGACAGAGAAGAGGCTACAGAAGAAAGAATGGGTAGCCTTAGTGGGAGACGATATCAAGTCAGCTTTTAACTTTGTTCGAAGGGACAAGGTGGTTGCTCGAATAAGACAAACAGACCATAACCTAGCGAGCTTTGTAGAAGCTTTTATGATGCCGACCAACTACAACATGACATGGGATGGCAAAAGGAGAGCTACAGGGAGGATGACAGATGGTACACCGCAAGGATCTCCACTATCCCCGGTACTATTCCTGATAGGTGTAGCACCTGTGACAGAGAAGGTAGACCAACACAACTTCACCAGGTCATATGTCGATGATTTCCACAGTGTAGTCTCACATCCGTCACTCCTAAAACTCCGACAAGCCATAAAGATACACAGGGCAAAAATCACCGAAACAGCAGCAGAGCATGGATTCGAAATTGACCCAAACAAGTCCGAGACACTAATAATTGAGGTAAAAGGCCCTGACTATAGGCTAACCGGATTGACGGTAGATTGGGAGCTAAAATTTACTCGACATCATAAGAAGAGACTACTTCTCGGGAAGGCAGCATGGGGAGTGGCATCGAGACTAACTCGCGTCACACCAGGCAAGAAACGACAGATATATACAAGCATCGCACGCACAATCGCCACATGGGGATGCTGGGCATGGCAGGACTACTCAAGACAGTCTCCACCAGCAACCAAGATCAAAGACATAGAAAAATGGCAATACGCAGTAGCACAGAAGATTACTGCAGCCCCGTGGGGTACCAGGCGAGACGTAGTCGAAGGAATAGCCAACCTAGAATCAGCCCAAACATTCCTAGAAGGAGAACGCCCGAGGGTAGAAGCCAGGGCCCTACGGTTCCACGATGAGATAATCCAAAACAGGGATAATGAGTGCAGGTACCTACGGGGGTCTCTCTCACACAACAACCCCCTACCACTGTGAACAGGCAGAGTGTATACAATGATACCGCGTCTGCATGCACGAAAGGACCGGGTCTAGACTTGGTGGGCTGAGCAATAAGGTAGGCAAAACGATCAATTCATAGCATGTAATAAGCAATGCATAGCAAGTGATAGCACAGAAAGAAGAAGAGAAAAACCGCTGCTTAGACATCTCCCACTACATCCACACCTACGCCTATATATCACCGGCGTATGACTAAGCCAGACCTTGACCGTAAGCCAAGAAATGACCAAGCTCCCGCCGGCGATTTTTCTCATTATCCCACATCCCTCCCCCTCAGAAGACTCCGTGGCCCCCTCACGGCTTCACATCCCACAGCAGCCAGCACAGTACAGCAGAAGAGTAGGCGCAAAGAGGCAGAAAAGCAAAGAAAGAACAAGAAGCAGCAACCAAGTGGCAGGCAAAAAAAAGACTCAGGAACCCAAGGCGCGAAACAGCAGCATGTCCGACCAGGCGAAATCGACCCCCCCTACCCCTCTTGCTTCAAGCATTCACTAACGCCCCCCCTTTTTGCCTCCATGCAGCCAAAGAACCGATTGAACAAACAAACAGCGAAACAAGCAGCAAAATAGGCAGCGAAAAACAGACAAGCAACCCAAGCACGGTTTTCGACCAAATAACAAGGACCCAAAATCCAAGCCGCCGAGCAATAATTTCCCGACCCGGGTCGGGAAAAACAGTTTCCTCATCAAACAATTCCTTCAATACCTTGCAGCAGTCTTCAATTTCACTTGCATCTAGTTCTTCAATGAGCTGTACCACTGGTCCAAGGTCTTGTTTGCAGGTGCAGGAGTATGGTTGGCATTTTCTATTTCCGCGTATGTGTTCGGTTTCGGCTTCTGTTACTGTCGCTTGGGTCGGTTGAGATAGCTTTTCGCTTTAATATCCTGGCAATTGCTGCATTTTCGTCTTCACTTTCTGAAGCCGCTGTTACCAAAGTTATGCCATACCTTCCTGCAGGTGGAATTCGTCCCTTTTGTCCAGCTTCCAGAGTGCGCAGATCTTCAGCTGTGATATGTGCTACCTTGCGAGTGCCTCGAGTATTCTTTTCCTGTCGTCGCTTGATGAGATGTTGTAATGCTGTCTCTTGCTAATCTTCATCTCTGCGCTCTTGCGGTGCCTAGTGGTATCCATAATGATATTCTGCCATAGCCTTCAGTTTGTCAATACAAGCCATACTGCTAAAGCTTTCCTTCTCAATGCCATTGCAATCAAAGCTTCCGCACGCTCCACCGGCTTAAGGCTGCTAAGGCAGGCTTTGACTTGATTTTCGGCGTCTGGACGAGTCAGCAGTTGAAGATCCATAATGCAGTATCCTTGACTGGTTGTTGGCTGAAGCAGTCCGCGGTAGTTGAAGAGAGAAGAATCTGTTGGTTGTGCTGTGCAGGTTCTCAAGATGCAAGTGCTAAATTTCCAAGACAGGGGTGTGTAGTAAAATCTGATGTTAACAGCTCGACCTAGCGCAAAATGAAAGAGTTGCATCGATATACTGGTATTGTTCCCCTCCCCCCTCAGAAATTGGACTGCCTCCTAGTCCAATACAGATAAAGATATATCAAAAATTACACAGCTTGACTTACAAACAAATAAACATATAGATAAACATTCATGCAAATAAATAAACCGTTAAATAAACAATTAAACAAATAAAGAAATAACAAATATAGAGTTAAGAGATACGTTATCCAAACATGTAAGTAAGCAAACAAATTAACAAATAAACAAATAAACATACAAACGACAGGCAAACAAGCAAATAAACTAACAAGCAGACAAACAAACAAACAAACAAACAAGCAGATGACTAATTAGGCAAACAACAACCTAGAAACCTCCGCAAGAATGCCTTGATCATACCCGCTGAATGCATCCACAAGACTAATCCTTGGATAGCCAGCAAATTCCTCACTAAATTCATCGGTACTGGGTGGCAAACTGGCATCTCGAATTGTGACTCGGTTGAGGTTTTGAGCAGCATTGATTAAACGGTACCGTCCATCCTTTTTCTTGACTAAAAACCATGGATTCCGATAAGGCGAAAAGCTGCGCTCAAGTGTCCCATGATCTAGTCTTTCCTTAATCATTCGCTTGACTTCTTCCATTAAGGCTGCAGGAGTGCGGAAATTTTTGGCTTGCCATGGCTGGTGCGGGATAGTAGGAATAATATGCGGAGGTTCAACATCTGCAGCAAATGCACCCATCTCACTGTGATCAAATGCAACAGCTGCTTCTCGGTTGTAGAGGCACTCCATCAGGATATCCATCTCTTGTACCGTAAGGTCAGTGGGCAAATCCATTTTGGCTATACGTTCGGTGCTTAATCTTGAGCCTTTCTGAATCTCCGAAAACTTAGGGATTAGCCATTGTGGATATTTTCCGGTGCCGGCAAATCGCTTTTTCGTACTCGAGGCGCTTCTCTCTCCAATTTGGGTCTCCGCCAGGTTTGCTGCCATCTTGATGTGGCACATTTGCTGGTTGAACTTTCTCTGCTTTCCGCTTGTACATTGTCGCAACCCACGCCCTCATCCGCTTTAGCCTCTTCAAATCTGCTAAGCCTATACCGCCTTGCCCTTTCTCCTTTCTTTTTGACATGTCCAAATAACTCTCCAATGCGTATTGGCCAAAAAACTCCTCCTTCTTTCCCTGCCTATTTCCCGAGATTCTAGCTGGGCTGATACTTCCCGGGCAAGCCATCAGCCCCGCTAGTTTCCCGACACAGTACTCGCACTTGGAGTATGGCTAGACTCATCTGCTGAACTATCTCTGTCTGTATCAACCTCCGCTGCTGCCGATCTCCAAGGATGAGAATTATAGCCTTTGTCATCCGATTCCGATTCAGATTCCGAGTCAGTTAAGATTTTTGCCTTTTTTGTCTTCTTATTTGGAGGCAGCCGGTAATTTCGCTTTTGTTCCCCGACCGAAGCAGTAAACCGAACAAATGATCCTTGCTTCCCTACAATTCGACACATTAATGAACCATCCTCCACAACCTTAATCTTCATTCTAGCTTGACGAATATAAGGCATCCCCAATATACATGGCCAATTCAGATTCTTCACCACCCAAACATGAGTATAGATTTCCACCCCATAGCACTTTACACAAACATTGCGGCAAACTCCCAAAACAAATCTTGAGCCCTCTTCACGCCTTATAGCCCCGTATATCTGGAATGCAATATCTTCATCACAAACAAGCTTGGTCATCCTCCATGTTTCTTCTGACATAACATTCATCTCAGCCCCAGTATCAATTAGGATTCCCTCTACCCATGTATTGCCAATATACATATCAACCTTCGGACTCGGACACGCGCCAAGCCTTTCTCGGTATCCAAGAGGACCCCCTTCCATTCCAGCAATAAACCCTGTTCTTTCGCTTCCATTCTCAACTGCTTCTGGGCCCCCGGCTATAGCTGACGTAATTGCTATCTTATCGGAAGCTTCCTTCGTCAAAACAAGTTTCAGCCTCTCATTATTATAGATTACTTCCCCCGAGAAAATCAGCGACTGAGATGAGGTAATAGGTGTGGAACTTTGCATGACTTTCGTGGCTTTTCGTGGTTTGACTGGAGGCCGTTTTAGGATAGTTTTTCTTTTTGGAGCCGTTTCATCTGCCGATAGCTGAGGAACTTCCGGAGGTCTTGTATTCACTGAGGAGGAATTATTTGGCTGACTAGATTGCATGGATTGAGAAGCATGGGAGGGCTGAGTATTTTGTGCGGTAGGTTCTGTTATCGGATTGCTTCTTATAGCTGGATTAGTTTGCAACGGTTCACGGGATGCAGATGGTTCGGTCACTTGTGATCGAGCTACTCTCTTTGCTTTTGGAAGCTCGCTATCTCGGCTAATCCGGCTACGTTTTGGTTCTAGGAATCCGCCAATAACTTCTCGCCCATTCATCATCCCGAGACACATCCCTTCACCTGATCCCATCAACACTTCCTCCCGTTGCAATATCTCCTCTGCCACTCCTCCATATGTTACCTCCTTTGGACCATCTGACATTTCCAAGGTCCCAATCAATGCATTAGAATGGATTCCGAAAAGTGCTTCAATAGGTAAGCATCCTGCATAGGCTTGATTTTGCTGAGGGGATTGAGCAGCTGAAGCAGCAGTTGATGACATTGAATTCATATTCGATTCCTTAGTTAACATCCATCGGTCGATCCAATCGCACATCGTTTCCTGCCCTGCAGTATAAGGTACTGGTACTGGTACTCCACTATCCATCTCCGCTCCTCCTGCAAATATCCGACCTTCCTTTCGACATGCTTTTCCAGCAGAGATGTATTGATTCATTTTTCCACAATCATTAGCACTATGACCTTGTTCCCCGCAGCAAAAACATCCTCGAAACCTAGGAGCAAAACTGGCTGCCGATGACTCTTGAGCTTTAGTTGATGACTGATTCTTCTGTTGACGAGCTGGCCAGGAATTTTTAGATGCAATTGAGGTGCTAGCTGCATTAGAAGGGGATTCGGTAGCTGGCTTTTTCTCCTGTATAGTTTGCTGTATTTGAAGCATATTTAAGCTTAGCTGCTTAACCATGTCGGCAAGCTCTTTGATCGTGGCCTCGGAGGAAGTAGCTGTTTGTACTGATGGTAGAAATGCTGTGGGAATAGAAGAGGTAGCAGGGGCTGAGTTTTGGCTTAAGATAGATGGCTGATTATCTGCGATAGTAGATTCGAGACGGAGAGAAGTTTTTCGAGCTTGTGACATCTCATCACACTGTTCAACTACATACTTCACCACTTCATCCTTTACCTGTTGAAAGGTAACTTCTCGGCAACTGATTGGTCGTGCTACCTCAATCTTAAGCTTGCGACAAATTTTATTCCCCACTGCATCTTCAAAGGCTTGAAGAAATAAAATAATGACGGAGAATTTGGCTAAGGCACCATTATCCATGAGGTATGCTGCTTTTTCCGAGAATTCATGGATAAAATTTCGGTATTCGGCTGCTGTTGGATTTTTGGCACGGTACATGCGGTCGACAAGCTTGCGGAGGTAGGTTTCGGTATATGATTGCTGCTCTTCATCATCGTCTTGATACTCCTTTTTGAGTACCTTAACGAAGTTTTCCCAGGTAGTAGTCACATCCTTATATTCAGGTAGAGACCTAATATATCGAGCCTTAGGTTTATCGCAATAATCAGGCAGTCTCTCAATACGGCGTTGATCAGTCCATCGCGTGGTTAGTTGCTTCCATTCTCTTAAAAAGTCACTAATGTTAGTTCCTGAAAAATGGGGAGCTCCAACGGTACGGGGCAAGGGGAAAATTTCGAGTGGACCCAAAACATTAGAAGTAGCAGCTGCATCTAATGTAGCATTCGTCATTGCAGAGGCAGAACTTCCACCAGAGGAAGTTGGCGTAGCTCCAGATCCTGCAGTACTACTTGCTGGTAAAGTACCACTTCTGGAGGTATCGTGCTGAGAAACATTAGACATTTGGGCTGGCTGAGATGCTGAGCAAAGACAATTCTGAAAGAATAAAGAATTCTGTGGATGTAAAGGCAAGGATAAAGGCAAAGGCAAGGACGAAGATAATGAGTTAGGCAAGTAGGCAGGCTTCAAGGCAGATTTTCCACGGCGTTCTCCTCCTCGTAGCAAGGCAGCGGGTATTGGCCTAGAATTAATAGTTGACTTCCTTCTGATACCTTTCCTTCTTCGGATAGAGCTTGAGCTTTGACTCTGTTTAATTGTGCTTGCTGATCCAATTCCCGATAACCAGGTTTGCTTTTCTTTCTCGGGAAATAAAAGCTTAATTGCTGTCTTGATAGCCTCTCCAACTAGGAAACTGTTTCCGAATAGTATCCAAGCGAACGGCATCTTTCTAAAGAAGCAGAAATAACTATACCTAACTAATATTTCCACCAACAAAATGCATAGGATAAGCAAACTTACCAGAATATCATTCTCAGCCATCTTCGCTATGGCCTCTTTATATGATAATGTATAATCCAAATGCTAATAGCTGCCTAATTTAGCAAAATCAAATAAGGGGCTGAATTCCAAGGTGATACTCCCTAAACGCTCGTGAATAGAAATCCCAATAGCTGGAATATAGCAAGATCGCAGTAGCTAAGAAAGTCCAACAAACAAGTCTCCGGTCGAAGGGACCAATGTGAACAGGCAGAGTGTATACAATGATACCGCGTCTGCATGCACGAAAGGACCGGGTCTAGACTTGGTGGGCTGAGCAATAAGGTAGGCAAAACGATCAATTCATAGCATGTAATAAGCAATGCATAGCAAGTGATAGCACAGAAAGAAGAAGAGAAAAACCGCTGCTTAGACATCTCCCACTACATCCACACCTACGCCTATATATCACCGGCGTATGACTAAGCCAGACCTTGACCGTAAGCCAAGAAATGACCAAGCTCCCGCCGGCGATTTTTCTCATTATCCCACACCACTAGCCATCCTACCAGCACTACCTGCGGACGCAGACAAGCTCGAGTTCGAGAATGCCATAGCCAATGCCGAGGACGAGGGGTGGAACTCCGTCTACCCTGATGGGAGCAGGATAGATTACAAGACAGGCCTAGGCACCTACGCAAAAGACACCTCTACTTCCACATACCTAGGGGAACAGACTGCTGTCAATGATGCAGAACTCATTGCCATGAGCGAAGCATTACGCAATCAAGCTGGGGAACTCCTGATCATAACCGACTCTTAGGTATCGATATCCAAGCTCCTAAAGATCGCCCAGGGAGAGCCCACCCACAAAGGACCGGCAAAACTGGTTAGAGACGCCTGGAAAGCGAGAACAGACCGAGGTGACTGGGACGTTGCAGTGATGTGGGTCAAGTCCCATATAGGAGTCAAAGGGAACACCGAGGCAGACACAGCTGCGAAAATAGGCACATGCCTCCCCTACCAAGATGAAACCATAACAGAAGATGGGATACGAGAAACCTCGAGACATCAGCGCGCCACAGAGAGAAACCGGCTAGGGCTCAGCTACCGTCCCTTGACAAGACTTGGAAGTCGACACATAGCCACACTAGCAGAAATACTGGGCGGCAAGTTACTACGGAAATGGCAGTACGAAATCGGGAAAGCAGACAGCCCAGAATGTCGATGGTGTGGGGAGGAGGAGGAGACTACTGAACATGTGCTCACTAGGTGCAGGACATGGAAACGAAAGTGGCCAGGAGGCATGCAAGACTTGGTCACTCCTCCGAAGAGCAAGGACACAGACCCACTAAGAGACATCTTGGAGTGGGCAGGGGCATAGGAGACACACAGGATCTTTTCTTATTCCTTTTCTTCTACCTTCATATGTATCTAATCTCATGTAACTAATCTCGCCATAGCCCCCAGGGCGGCACGCGAGTAATGATATAAAAAAAAAAAAAAAAAAATGGCAATCAATTCCGCGTCATTTACTGTACTGAGAGCTCCCAGATATGTGGAAGTCCGTTTCTGGGTGTGCTGGGAGAACGAGCCTGCCCCAGTAGAGTCACCTATTCGGCTCCCATCTGTATAGACGCTGACCCAGCCTTGGTCTTCTGCTTCGGCAATAGCTGCCATCCATTCTTCAGCTGAGGTATCGGCTGGGAGTGTGAGAAATGTAGCTAATGGAAGAGGTCTTCTATGATGTAGTGATCCCCTGAGGTATGTGGTGTCCTGGTCTTCTCTTTGTAGCAGTTCTCCCATAAACCGGAGTGTGCGTGCTTCCACCCGTATGCTTTCTGCGTCTGCGAATGTGCTGATCGACTCAAGGCTAGCCAGTCCTTCTACTATATCTCTTCTTGTCCCCCATGGAGCCCTAGTGCTCTCTCTAGCCACCACATACTGCCATCTTTCCAGAGTGTCTAGTTTCTGCCTGGCTGGAGATCCTTGTGCATAGTCCATCCAGGCCCAACATCCCCACATCCCTATATTACGGGCTATGCTAGTGTATAGTTGTCGTTTTTTCTCTGGCGCTATGGGTGTTAGTCTCGTCACTACATTCCAGGCTGCTTTGGCTAAGTGTAATCTCTTGTTGAAGTGAGTACCAAATTTCAGTTCCCAATCGACTGTCAGTCCTACCAGCCTGTATTCTGGACCCTTTACTCCTATTATTAGTGTCTCGGACTTGTCAGGGTCGATTTGGTAACCCTCACTCGCTGCCTCTGTAATGAGCTTCGTCCGGTGCTCCTTTATGGCTCGTCTTAATCTGGGCAGTGATCTGTGTGAGATTACACTATGAGAGTCATCAACATAAGACCTTGTAAAGTTCGTTTCGTCCATGCGTTCAGCTACTGGTGCTACTCCTATCAGGAATAGTACTGGTGAGAGTGGTAATCCGTGTGGTGTCCCATCCGTCATTCTGCCAGTAGCATGCTTGCGCCCATCCCAGTGTAGGCTAAAGTTGTTTGGCATCAAGAATGCCTCAACGAATGCTGCTAAATTGATATTGACTCCTTTTATTCGGTCTACCACTCTGTCTCTCCTAAGGAAGTTAAACGCTGACTTAATATCATCTCCAACCATGGCCACCCACTCCTTCCTATTGAGTCACATTTTTATCTCCTTCAAGGTCTGTCTTTGAAGGTCTTCTGCCCCTCTCTTTGGTCTTCCTCCCAATTGCGAGTCTCGGAACAGGGTGTCCTGCCTTTGTAGAAGGTCTGCTATGACTTTTTGGCCTAATTTGGCAGCTGTATTGAGTAGTGTTATCGGCCTCCAGCTGCTGATCTGGTCCCTGGGCCTTCCTTTCTTCAGAATCATCACTACACCAAATCCCCTAGCAAAGTCGTAGCTTCCATTAATGTAGTCTACGATTTTCTCACGTACTGCCGCCCATACATCTCGATTAAGGAAAAAATCGCCATATGCGCCCGGAGCATAGGGCGCACAGGAAAAAAACTGGGGAACATGTCACAACGCATCCCTGTCGTGTGCGCCATGTTGCACCCTGTCGCTCGTGGATCGCCCTGGGAAATGCGGTAACATGACGACCTCCCTTGGCATTCAAGAACATGTTAGCCTAGCCCATAGCGTAATACAAAGCTAACTTCACATCTTTGATGTACCAGACAATAGTGGCAATACCTGAGCTAAGTTGCTTCTGTGTGTTGCTCCCTAGCATCATCTACAATGAGACTTTGCTGCATGAGTTTGCCAACACGTAAACTTGACTCTACAACCACGCGATCCCAGTCAGTATGTTGTCATAACACAGGTAACATGCTGGGTCTCGCTGGTAACGCAGATGACCTGATGGGTCTCGTTAAGCATGTAGTTGACATGATTGAGCTCATTGGGGACGCAATTTACTCTATGGTCTCGTTGGGGTGCACTGCAACTGGAGCACCACGTTGTCAACTCTGTTTACATATCCTCATGTGTTCTCAATTCGGTATATAATGAATTATTTATTTATTACTAGCTATCACGATATATACAGGTACCATTTCACCACCCTTCCATGCCACACTCCACTGCATCCCTGTAGATTAAGTCTTTTATCACATATCTCGCGCTGCAGAGGAAGGCCTGCCATACCTGTTAAAGTGAGCTCATGTTCACATATTTCATGATGTTGGAAGCGACCCGCCATACCTGTAAACTGAGCTCACATTGCCACATCTCGCGCCGTCGAAATGGCCCGTTAAATTGACCTCATTCTGCTATTCTCGTATCGTCGAAAGGGCCCTGCGGTAACTGTAAGATTGAGCTCATGTTCACATGTCTCGCGACTTTGAAAGAGATCTGCCATACCTGTGAATTGAGCTCACATTGCCACATCTTGCACTGTTGAAAGGGCCCTACGGTACCTGTCAAGTTAATCCCATGTTCGCACATCTCGCAATGTCGAAAGGGGCCTGCCATACCTGTTGTACTCAGTTGATTCTGCCACATCTCGTGCTGTCAAAGGAGACCTGCAATACTGGCAAATTGAACTCATTCTGCTACTCGAAAGGGCCCTGCAAGCTGTTAAGTTATCTCATGTTCACACATCTCAATGACATTGGAAGGGACCCGCCATATCTGTGAATTGAGCTCACGTTGTTAGTTTTTGCGCCGTCGAAAGGGCCCTGTGATACCCTTTTAATCTCATGTTGCCATATCTCGTACTGTCAAGAGAGGCCTGCCATACCTGTTAATAGAGCTCATTCTATAGCATTTCGTGCTGTCAAGGAAGACCTGCTAATATATGTGAGTAAGTTGTGCGATGTGTGAGTAGGTTGTGTGATGTGTTGCCTCGCCTCGAAGAAAGACGTTCAATGAAAATTGACTCCTGAATTGACTCCTGAATTCAACGTGCAATTAGGGGCAATTCTCACAGTGTCAACATGCCAGATTGATCAGCAACCCGTCCTATGCCTACTCTGGTTGTATCATGCTACTGTGGTAGTCTGGTTGCCATTGTGGGCTATCCTAGCCGACCCGTGAGATCACAGTGGACAGCTGAAGTGGCCTGAGCGACCTCATCAGCACCGAATTTGGCAACCTATCTCTTCTTGGGTGGGCAAAACTTCGCTACATTCATTGCACTAGTTTCACTGTGTGACGTCCAGCCAAGAGGGTCTGTGTACTATCAAATTCCTGACCTCAAGCAATAGCCAGTGTATACATCTCAGGTACGGGAATAGCGCACATCTATTCAACATCCTTGTATCTACTAGAACGTTCTCAAAGTTATTTATACAGTACTTGAAAGGAAGGTCAATGCGCTTGTAGCGAGATATTAAATACTATTATGAATTTGTGCAATATGTCGTATACCGCTTTGTCAGAACCAGTATTATTTTTACTATTTCCACAGAATGACAACAGCATAACTATTAGATCATATAGTTAGTCCTAGCAGTTAATATAATATGGGCTTATACAGTCTCATTAGTCTCGTAGTAGGCGAGTGCAATCCCACAAGTAAATGTGTCATTGCAAATTTGATATGATTGATCGGCATGACAAGGACCAAAAGTAGTGAAACTAGTGCATCGAATTTAGCGAAGTTTTGCCCGCCCAAGAGACACGAGACCCAACAGGGGCCCAAGCACCTCAACAAGGCCGTAAGTGAGTCAGGACGTAGCTGACCCCGCAACAGCGTACTCGTTACCAGCATTTAGTGATGCAGGTGGGGGCGATGTTGGCAGACCGTGCGACAAGTCTGTGTTCAGGTGTGGTGAGATGCAATATCGAGTCGTAGAACTGTACAATTCCAATTAAATCCTTTTTACCAAGTAGAAAGTGCATATGCGAATTGCTGGCTGTATGTCATGGAGGATGGTGCTCCTGCTCATACAGCGAAGCAAACACAATGGTTTTGGAATTGGTACAATATGCAGTCTTTGACATGGGCACCTTCATCTCCAGATCTCAATCCTATTGAGGCTATCTGAGGAATAATGAAGAAGAGACTGAACAAGCGATCTCCTAGACCTCATGGAGAACAACTTGTTGCTTGAATACTGGAAGAGTTGGATGATATTACCGGTGAAGAGATATTAGAGTCGATAGATTCTATGCCTCAACAAGTGCAAGCTGTAATCATAGCAAATGGTGGACATACACAATACTAACGCAATGTTGATATTATTCTCATGTTCAGTAAGTCAAATGCATTCAAGTTGTTCATATTGCATCTTACACACCTGACTACAGACCCCTCGCACGGTCTGCCAACACCGCCCCCACCTGCATCACTAAATGCTGGTAACGAGTAAACTTGATTTCAATACTAACAAGGGCAGTTCAGGCATGCTGCGATATTGCCCAATTGAGTTAATTGACCATCTTTACCCCATTGGGCATATTGGGCGCACACATGAGATATGGAATTGTAGAATACATTGAATATATCAGGCACTCGCACATATGAGATATTGAGCATATTGTATAAGTACATATCCAGTACATCAAACAGGCTCAGTGCGCGTAGGAGATATTGAACATATTGAGTGCATGCGAGCATAGTGAGCATATTGAGCATGTTGAGCATATTGAGCATGTTGAGCATGTTGAGTGCGCATATGAGATGTAGGGCATATTGGGCACATTGAGCACATTGAGCATGTTGAGTGCGCGCACATGAAATGAGTATATGAGCTACGCAGTGGACTAGCGAGTATCGCTAGTCAAAGTAGTCTTTTTGGTCTAGCGGACGGTAACTCTCTGCGTTTACCACCTCTGTAACATAGGGGGTTTTTTTTTTTTAATTTCACGTGACCCTGCATGCAGCTTTCCGCCATGGCAGGGCAAGTAACATAGGGTGCGGACGTCGCAGTGCAAGCAGCAGCAGCGCAATGGCCACGCACTTCTTTCGTAGTATAGTTTCATAGCATTTTTTACTCAGCAATTTCATGATTATGAAATAATCAACTTGGCAAGTTGGAAACTAAATTCTGTTGAAGATTATGCAACGAGCATCACGGGACATATCACGTGAGGCTGCCATGTGTGAAGGATAGCACATGAACCGAGATTATGGTACAGTATAAGGTAATTCCATGTCATGAGGAATCTAAGTTGTGGATACGTGTTGTGATAATAAGCAACCTTAATACTCGCACAATTTGCTAGCAGCTCATGTCTATAAACAGGTGGATGTTAGGAGCACATACTGTACGTTGAATAGAAGACATAAGTGTGAACAATCTAATACGCATTCCTGCGCATCTTTTCCGTATATGTTGCTACAAATTCAAATGTATTTTGGTATCTTGGCGTGCTGATAGTATCATGCTGCCGCTGAGACACGATTGGTCACCAGCAGTACAAAATGACGCCATGGATGGTACAGTCTAACCTTGCTATACCGGACGAGTAAAAATCCGGCACTTTTCATCCGGTATAGCAAGGTTCCGGTATAGAATAAAATGCTTGGCAGCTGTAAAAGGGGGATGGCAAAAATTTGTATAGAAATTACTAGAGTAGGAAATAAACAAGTTTAGCAAACATTAACTAAATCCAAGTCTATTTAATATTCATTGCTCTCACCATCTAGAAAAGTGTCAAGCCTTGAAAGTTCTTGGGGAGTATCAAATACACAAACATCGACTATAGCCAGAATATGCAACTCTGACAGTTTCTCTAAAAGCCTATCAATTCACACAAAAAAAAACTTCAAAATCTACAAGCATGGCTCCAGTCTTCCACCAGCAGCAGCGACAGCAGTAGTAGCAGCAATGGCGACATCGGTGGCAGCAGCAGAGGTAACAGCAGTGGTGGCAGCAGCAATAGCAGCAGCGGTGACTTATCGATGGCCGCAGTAATGGTAGTAGCCGGTCCTTCCCTCTTTTCTGTCTTCGGGTCTGATGTGGAGCTGTCTATAGTAATAGGAGTATCCTCCTGTGAAGCGTCCTCCTTTGAAGCGTCCTGAGCCTGGGCTCTCTTCTCCAATTCTGCTAACTTCATCTCTATCTTTCTCCAGTGCTCTCTCATTTCGTCTCTAATATTGTGCACAATACTCACCATCTGCCACACAATACCAGTCGTAGCATTCCGGTCCTCTACCATCTTGTTTATCTTGTCTGCCATGTCCTTCTTCCCCCAGTACCATGCTTTCTCTTCTGCTAGCGCTGGATCCCAATCTAGCTCTCCATACTCCTCTTCTATTCCTCTGACTGCTTCTAGCAATCCCCACATCGTCCTTACCAGCTTGGTTCTCGCACATCTGTCCATCATTGCTCTGGATCCAAGCTCTTTCTCAAGTGCCACTCCTTGGCTCGCCCATTCTCTGGCTTGAGCTCTCTTTAATCTCATCGTCTCTTCATCCTTCTGTGACTCCATGTTCCTTCTTCTCCATTCAAGAATGTCCCCCCAGTCTGCTGAAGGGCCTGACTCAGACTTAGGATTTGCAGCCTCTGCCGCTGTGCCTGGGACAACCGTTTCGGCTGATGAACTTTGAGATGAGTCTCCATCAAAGGTGTCAGGAACCTTTCTCTTGTGTCTTCCCCCGTGGTCTGTTTCGTCGTTATTCTGTACATGGATAGTACTATAAGCGCTCTTCGTAACTATTAGCTCTAGGTCATCTGCGCTTTCCAGCCACTCATATATGGCTCTAGACCTATCTGTCTCCTCATTGACTGCCTCTTTCCCTGGTGGTATCGTTAGCCTAGGAGTTTGCTGGGACCATTCTTCGTATTGGCGATCCTTAAGGCAGCCTCTTGCTGCTGCAATATTGATTTTCTCTTCGATTCTATCCTGTCTTTCCTTTTCAAGGTGAGAGAACCACTCGCTAAATCGTTCCAATCTGTAGTTCCTTCCCTCCCCTACCAAGTCCACCGTTTCCCCTTGTTTCCAACCCTTAAAAAGCCCAAACGTTATATCCTCTTTCTCTTCACCCTTGTCCTTCAACTTTCTGGCCTTGGCTGTTCTAGCCTTTTTTGCTCCTGCTGCGTTTCCTACCATAATGCCTTAGATGGAATAGTGAGTGTACGGGAGGCTATTCCGGTTGTGGCCTGTCGCTGTTGTCGTTTGCGGTTGTTGTGGCTGTTGTTGTTTATAGTTGTGGCTTGTGGCTGCCGCTATATAGGGTGTTGATTCTCGTTTGTGATATGTGATAGTCGGTTTTAGCTGTCCCTGGCTGAATCAATTTTGTCGCTCCACGTCGTGAATGATTTGAGGGTGTGGTACGCAACGGGGTCTCTGGGAGTCCCCGCTGTTCGAAGGAGTCAATGTCGCGTTGAGGTTGTGGATGAGTGTCTTCAGACAGTTGACCGTCTTTTTTTTTTTTTTTTTTTTTTTTTTTAATCACATAACCCCGCTTGTAGCACTTGGCCATGGCAGGGTCCCTGGGCAAGCCCTCTTAGCCCGGAGACAGGCTAAACTAACTCTCTACGTACATGGCCCCCACGCGCCATCGCCCCCGCTCTCCTAGCTTCTAGAACTTGACCCCAGCGAAGAAATTCTCCAAAACGTCATACTCCCCCCCATTCTCCGCTTTTCTCTTCCAATTCTTTTCCATGTCGCCCCACCTCTCAAAGCCTTCTGGACGGTTCTTCTGGTTCCTGCATCGGAAAGCGAGGTGCTCCCCGGTTTGCACCTCCCCGCACCTGCACTTATCCGACTCAGCCGCCCCTATCCTCTTCAACCACACCGCACACCTCCCTCTCTCCAGGCGCAAGGCAGTGAAATTGGATGCTGCTATCCTATTCCACTCCATGACCTTTCCTCCTCCAAAGCCCTCCACTTCTCTCTTCTCCTTCCTCCACGCCTTCACCCTCTGGCGCACCCCGCTTCCGGTGGCCACCTCCTTCCCCTGCATCACCGTCCCCTTCTTCGCCCACTCATCCGCCTTCTCATTGCCTGCGATTCCGATGTGAGCTTTTACCCACAACAGTTTCGCATCCCCCCCTTCCTCTTTCTTCTCGCCACTGCATTCACCACCCTTCTCACATCCTCCGTCTTTCCCTTTCCCTCCCTGCCCGCCTTCTGAATCGCCATGACAGCGGCTTCCGAATCCAGACAGATCAGGACTGGGACCTCCTCCGGTGCACTCTCCAGTGCTCTTCTCACTCCCCTCACCTCCCCGTCGAAAACCGTCGCTGTTCTTCCCACCACCTCCGCCACCACTGCCGACCTCCCCCACACACCTGCCCCCACCTTGCTATCCTCGATTTTACTGCCATCTGAAAAGAAGACGGCTCTCTCCCTTCCAGCCTCCTCAATCGAGGTCTCCCATTCCTCTCGGCCCCCCTTCTTCCTCCCCAGCCTCTCCGCAGTCTCCACCTCTACCACCTCACATCCTCCTCCCCATGAAATCTCCTCCCCCTCTTCTGAGAATCGTGCCCACTGGCCCTGCCAGCGGTCCAACACCGTTTCATACCCATCCTTCTCCGCCAGTGCCCACTGCACCTCCCAGTCTCTCCAATTTCTCGCCTCTTCTTCTACCTCCTCATTACCTTCTTTAAAGTCTGCCGTGCACAGCTCCGCTAGCTCCGACGGTGACTCCACCTCCCGGATGATTGCCTGCGCCTGCGCCGCATCCAGGACCACCTCCGCCTCCTCCACCCCGCACACCGCATTCACTCCCTCCGCCCCCGCTCCTCTCCCTCCTCCAGCTGCCTTCTTCAGGACTCGGAGCTGCAAACGTTCTACCTCCTTTCTCCACTCCTTCTGACCTCGCCATCCGATTTCACTCCCCCACATCGCCACCGCTCTTATCATGCCCGTATATACTTGCCTCCAGCTCCTCGGGCTCATACCCCAGTTCCTGTTTCCCAATCCTCCCAGTGCTCCTGCCAGACTCCTCGCCCTACCTACCCTGTTTTTCCAGTGTGCCGTGAAGGTTAAGTTTTCATCAAAAATAACCCCCAGCCACTTTAGGAACTCCCCCTCTCTCTTCTGCCTCTTCCCCACGCCAAACGTTATCATTTCCCACTTCGACTCCTCCAGTGGGATTTGATCCTCTTCTGCTACTGCTTTCACCTCCTTTTTTACTCTCTCTCTCAGTCTCCCCATGTCCCAATAGCCATGCCAGTCCAGGACTGTCACTGCTATGTCGTCCACATACGAGGGCGCCTCAACTTCCACCCCTGTCGCTACCCCCCTTACTGACAGTTGACCGTCGTTTTCTACTGTCTCCCTGGGGAAGGGCTCTTTATCGACGTTTTCCGTAGTTTTGTCAGGGTCCCCGCGACCGTCTGGTCGAGGGACGTTGTTTGTCGTTTTCTGCTTCTTTCTAGCTGCTCCGATGGTCAGGATGCGATCTCGGTCACGTGATACTACACGTTGCCCGAGGAGGTTGTAGAGGTGTGGAGCAACCAGTATACTTTGCGGAGAATGCAACAGCAGAAACCTTGGCAAACCAATTAAGTACTAGCTGTACAACATTAATGGGAGTTTCCATCACATTTTGTATGGAATCAACCTTTACGGAAATGGACACCACGACAACGAGGCATTGCAATTGGCCGTATCTATCACTGCAATCCTTTTATGGGTGAAAAGTACTATTATTAACTGTTGTGCGAGGTGCAAAAAGCTTTGAGGAATTACGCACTGTCCGTAATATTCAATATCCAACCTTTCGAGAGGCCTGTCAGGCAAAAGGACTTCTGGAGGATGATAATGAATGGGTGGAATGTTTTACAGAGGCATCTTTATTTGGAAACGGAGGATCGTTACGTACATTATTTGCAACAGCTCTTCTTTATGGGAATGTTACAAATCCAAAAGCTCTATGGGACCGTTTTTGCAACCATATTCCCCGCCATAGCCTACAAGGCGGCATGCGAGTAATGACATAAAAAAAAAAAAAAAAAAAAAAAAAAAAAAATTGCAACCATATCTGTGATGATTTGATGTTTTTTCTAGCGAAAACTCGCATCTACTTCCACCAGATCTACAAGACTCTTTTCACTTAGATTATGGTCTATATCTGATCAATCAGATGTTGCTACAGCAAGGACGCTGTTTAACAAATTTCCAAATACCACTTCCGGTTCTGCAATGGAATACATTCAGTGAAAATTCCATACTTGCAGATGAATTACAGTATAATACAGAGCAAGAGGCAACATTATATGAGCAACGGTATGAAATGCTAAATTCTGACCAGAAACATGCATTTGATACAATTATATATGCAATAGAGAATGGTTTTCCTGCCCATTTTTCCTTACAGGGACCTGCAGGGACCGGAAAAACATTTCTCTATAATGTACTATGCAACTACCTCCGTTCTAAGGGTAAAATAGTACTTTGCGTGGCTTCATCTGGAATTGCAGCTCAATTACTTCCTGGCGGACGTACTTCACATTCCCGTTTCAAAATTCCGTTAGTGTTAAACGAGTTTTCAACATGCTCCATCAAGCGCGATTCTCCTTTAGCAGCATTATTGAGAGAAACAAGCCGTATTATTTGGGATGAGGTACCTATGCAGAATAAACGCTGCTTTGAAGCAGTTTCTCGAACACTTAATGATATTTGTGGTACTTCTGATAATGCTTTATTCGGAAATATTCCAATTATTACTGGTGGGGATTTTGCACAAATTTTACCAGTGGTTCCGAAGGGTAATAGGGCTGCAATTGTTAATGCATGTCTTCAACGTTCCGTTTTATGGCCGCATTTTCAACAACTCTTCTTAACTAAGAATATGCGAGTCCGTGAAGGTGCAAATAATGCAGAATTCAGTTCTTGGTTAGGTCAACTATCCTATAATCCTGAATTGCGAGGTCACATTTCATTACCTTCATATATTGAGGCTGAACGGTCAATTTCGGAGTTTTGCAACCATGTATTTCCGAAAAACCTTTTGGACAGTGCACCTTTAGACCTTAACACCTTCAATGGACGAGCAATCTTGACTTTACGGAATGATACAGTCACCGAATTTAATGAACTTCTTATTCAACATATACCAGGTGATATGCGGACCTACTTTGCAGTTGACAACATTGATCAAAGTGAAACGGACATCGATACATATCCTGCAGAATATTTACAGACGTTAAATCTAGCTGGATTACCTCCATCCCGACTAAATCTCAAAGTTGGTGCACCAATAATTCTATTACGGAATCTAGATCCTAAGCAGGGCCTATGTAACGGAACTCGCATGACTATTACTCAACTCGGACATCGTTGTATCGAAGCGCAAATCCTTAATGGTGACTTTACAGGTCAACGTCGCCTATTACCTCGCATCAAACTCTCAACAACAGAAGGAGAACTTCCACTTATACTGATGCGAAAGCAATTTCCTATCCGTTTATGTTTTGCAATGACAGTTAATAAGGCGCAAGGGCAGTCATTAGATGTTGTTGGAGTAGATTTACGTATGCCTGCATTTACACATGGCCAGTTTATGTTGCAATGTCTCGCATTACAGATGTAAATAATTTGATAGTTTTATGGTCTGAAAACGGACCCATAGTTACAGAAAATATTGTATATCCTGAAGTATTACTACAACCATAGCTAAATAAATAATGTAATACCCCTTTAACAGCAACTTTACAGCATAGCGCGTCACTGCAACGGCCTGTAACATGCGCTCAAGTCTCGCAGAACCCACACCACCCTCGCGGTCGCGAGGTGGCTACATGCTAGTATCAACGTACCAAGTGAAATGTTCACATACTCCTGAACCTCAACATACCCCTGAATCTTCGTCATAAGGCACATATTAATGTGGAATATGCCAAACGCCCGACAATACCTATATCAAGAGTTTCCATCACATTTCGTATGGAATCAACCTTCACGGAAATGGACACCACGACAATGAGGAGTTGCAATTGGCCGTATCTATCACTGCAATCCCTTTATGTGAAATGTTCACATTCTCCTGAACCTCAACATACTCGGCATAAGATACAGAAGAATGAGCCAAATTTTATAGGTATGGTATATCTCTCTCACCATCAGGAGATGAAGCATAACGAGTTCAATTTGACAGGTACAGCAGCAGCTTTCCATAGCACAATACCAACAGAGTGAGCCGAATTTAACAGGTATAAGAGTACAATTTGACTGGTATTCGATGGCACGAGATGCAGCTGAACAAGTCAAATTTGACAGGTCAGGTAGGTCCATTTCACCTCGCGAGATGCAGCAAAATAAGCTGAATTTGATAGGTACTTTGACAGGCACGACAGCTCCTCAATTTGACAGACACGACAGCTCCTCAATGGTGCGAGATGCAGCAGAACGAGTCAAATGTGATAGGTACGGTAGGTCTATTTCACCTCGCGAGATGCAGCAAAATGAGCCGAATTTGACAGGCACTTTGACAGGTATGATAGCTCCTCAATGGTGTGAGATGCAGCAGAATGAGCCCAATTTAATAGGTATAACAGTCTCCCTCAATGGCGCAAGATGAGGATGGATGTGGTCAAGTTGACAGATATGACCTTGACAGGCAAAAATGAGGCAGAGTAAGCTCAATTTAACAGGTATGACAGCTTTCTCTCAATGGCGCGAGATGTGGCCGAATGAGCTCAAGTTGACAAGTATTACAGGACTCTTTCCATAGCATAAGAGCAGCAGAATGAGCTGAATTTGATAGGTATAGTAGGTCTCTCTTGCCCTGCCATGGCGAACAGCTGCAAGCGGAGTTACGTGAAATTAAAAAAAAAAAAAAAAAAAAGAGTAGGCCTCTTGATAGCACGAGATGCAGCAAAATGAACTCAATTGGACCGGTGTGTAGGTCTCCCTTGACAATACAAGATACAGTAGAATAAACTAACTTTAACAAGTATATAGGTATGGCAAGACTCTTGTACGGCACGAGATACAAAAGAATGAGCCAAATTTCATAAGTATGGCACACCTCTCTTACCAGCGTGAGATGTAGTAAAACGGACTCAATTTGATAGGTATAGTAGCACCTTTCTACAGGAGAGTAGCAGAGTGAGCCAACTTTGACAGGTATAATAGGACTCTTTCCGCATTGTGAGATATAGCAGAATGAGCACAATTTGATAGTTATTCGATAGCACAAGATGTAGCAGAATGAGAGTCGAATTTGACAGGTATGGCAGGTCTATTTCAGCCTGGGAGATACTTGTAGTTAGACAGTGTAGGGTTAGGATTGGTGACTTTTGGCGGGAATGCTTCGGTCGTTGTATTTAACCTTCTTTTATTTTAGCTTAACATCGCCATAGCCCATAGGGCGGCCTGCGATAAATGATATTAAAAAAAAAAAAAAAAAAAAAAAAAGCCTGGGAGATACAGCAGAATAGGCCGAATTTGACAGAAATTGGTAAATCTCTCTTGCCAACATGAGATACAGCAGGGCGAGCAGAATTTGACAGGCATGACAGCTCCTCAATAATGTGAGATGCAGCAGAATGAGCCGAATTTAATAGGAATGGTAGTCTCCCTTGATGGTGTGAGATGAGGCAGAATGAGCTTAATTTAACAGGGTATGACAGCTTCCTTTCGATGGCGTGAGATGAGGCAGAATGAGCTCAAGTTGACAAGTATCACAGGACTCTTTCCACAGTGTGAGAACAGCAGAATGAGCCAAATTTGACAGGTACGGCAGGACCCACCTGACAGCGTGGAACATGGTAAAATGAGCTCAATTCACAGTTAAGGCTGGCTCCTTTCTATGGTGGAAAGTGAGGCGGTATGGCTCAATTTGACAGATACAATAAGACCTCCTTAATGGTGCAAGATATGTCAAAATGAGCTCAATTTACAATTTTACAAGTATGGCAGATTACTTTCGATGGTGCGAGATGGGGCAAAATGAGAATGCGCTGGTTCGGTACGGCATGGTGGTAGAGGCCAGATAAGGAAGCTAGGTACACATGAAAGGGCATATGCTAGACATCTGAGCAATATCATTGCGAGTAGATATTAATAGGAATTTAGGTAGAGTTTATGAGCTGTAACGAGGGTTTTGCTATCCATAAGTTCTACAATTATTAGCATTATACTCCACAAAATGTATAAAATTAACCTTCTGAAGCTACATTTGGTACTAGAGCTCCCTGGATGCAGGAGTAGGATTGCGTGATATTATAAATAACAATGATAATATACTGATATGAATAAATGCAGAGAACGAGATTGTACGGTCATGGAGCTGGTAAAGAGTGTACAGTCACTTGACGCCGACTTTACGGGTCCCTTATCCACTACCGCTACACCTACACTCACCCTCGCGGTCGCGAGGTGGCCACATGCTAGTTTACATGTACCTAAATAAAGACCTCGCCATACCCCATAGGGCGGCAAGCGAGTATTGATATATAAAAAAAAAAAAAAAAAAAAAAAGAACACCGGAACTTTCCTCCTGTATATACAGTAGAGTCCTCTTTTTTTTTTTTTTTTTTTTTTATTTCACGTAACCCCGCTTGCGGCTGTTCGCCATGGCAGGGTCCCGGGGGCGGGGTGGGCGACGCAGAAAGGGGACGGTTTTGAGTCGGTGGCGGGAAGCATGCAAAGCCAGGTGAGTTTCGTAATGCCAGAAGGGGTGGACGAAATCTCATGGGGAGGGGAGTGCGCGCGAGTGGAAGTAGCGGAAGTGGAGCTGGAGGGGCGCAAAGGAGGAGGCAGGGAGGAGTGGGAGGCCTCTATCTTTGGGCAACGCAAGGGGGAGGTGCGGTATATACAGAGGGGAGTATGATTGAGAAGAGGAGAGTGGGGGGAGGCTATTGGAAGTGGGACGGGGGAGGGGGAGAAGAAATGGGGACGGGAGCGACGGTGTGGGACGGGGAAGTGAAGGGGATGAGAAAGGGGATAGAGAAAGCGGTAGCGGCACCGGTGAACCTGGTCATCCTAACCGACTCACAGGCAGCAATCGCGGCGGTGAGGAAGGCGGGAAGGACAGGCAAAGCACGGACCGGAGACCTGAAGAGAGTGATGGAGATGATCACGGAGAGGAAGAAGAAGGGGGGGGACGTCAAGTTGATGTGGGTGAAGGCACACATTGGCATTGCCGGCAATGAGGCGGCGGACGTCGAAGCAAAAAAGGCGGCGGACAGGATAGGGAAGTCAGTGGTGACAGAAGGAGGTTTGCGCCAGAAGTGGAAAAAACTGCGCGCAGCGGAGAGGAGGGAAGTGGGGTATGGAGGGGGCTCGGTGATGAGGTGGGGCAGAGGAGCAGCCACTGCCTTCACCAGGTTGAGGACGGGTAAGGGGATGGGGAAGGAGTGGGAGATCAAAATAGGGAAGGCGGAGGAGGGGAGCAGGTGTGAGTGTGGCCAGAGACAGACGGCAGACCACCTGGCATTCAGGTGTGACGGGGTGGACTACCCGGAAGGGTGGGAGAAGTGGGAGGGTGCGGACGAAAAGAAGTGGGTGGAGAAGCAAGAGAATGGGGAGGCGGTGGATGTACTGGAGGAGTTTTTTGGGTCTCTGAAGTTGTAAGGGGAGGGGGTGAATCTTTCGTTTGTATGAAGGTGGCGGCGGAAGCATGATGTAGTTATTTCAATTGCCCCGGAGAGGTGGGGCGGGGAGGGGGTTGAGAGTTTCGTTTGTAGAGGAGGCGGTGGAGGAAGTAGCTAGAAAAGCCTGCCTCCGGGCTTTGAGGGTTTAGACCCAGGGGTCCTGCCATGGCGAAGAGCCGCATGCGGGGTCATGTGACAAAAAAAAAAAAAAAAAAAAAAAATGGCAGGGTCCCTGGACCGAAGTCCTTCTGGCCCGGAGACAGGCACCTGTGCAACTACATACAAAAATCGTCCCCTGTAAAAAACACACAATGATACTATGACTTCGGTGATGTGGAGGAAACACAAAGCGAAAGCCCAATCCCCCAAGAGAACAATTAAGCACGAATACTCAAATATCCCCCCAGAGAATCAAGCAGTCATATCCAATATAGAGTCCTCAAGCAACGTCTCTTGTCTATTCCTCTATACTAGTCACACCCGCTTAATCAAACTTGTGGTTACCCGGTGATCCGCTTTACATAAATGTGTTTGTACCCGCCGATAATGCAAACTGAGTGGATCTTGACATTTTTGGCACATTGAGCATGTTGAGCATGTTGAATGCACGCATTCACTCCGATGCCTACATAGGCCTAATGGGAGATGCACTGCTGAAACTGACCTGCACAGTGTATAATGGTTAACCTCTAATGTCCTTACGCTGACCTCTGAGAACCTACCCAAGGATCCACACTGTGGTGCTTTTTTTTTATTTATTTTAATATCATTACTCGCGTGCCGCCCTGGGGGCTATGGCGAGATTAGTTACATGAGATTAGATACATATGAAGGTAGAGGAAAAGGAATAAGAAAAAATCCTGTGTGTCTCCTATGCCCCTGCCCACTCCAAGATGTCTCTTAGTGGGTCTGTGTCCTTGCTCTTCGGAGGAGTGACCAAGTCTTGCATGCCCCCTGGCCACCTTCGTTTCCATGTCCTGCACCTAGTGAGCACCTGTTCAGTGGTCTCCTCCTCCTCCCCACACCATCGACATTCTGGGCTGTCTGCTTTCCCGATTTCGTACTGCCATTTCCGTAGTGACTTGCCGCCCAGTATTCCTGCTAGTGTGGCTATGTGTCGACTTCCAAGTCTTGTCAGGGGACGGTGTTACGGGCGTGAGGGGCTCGGCTACGCTGGGCTCGGAGGATAGGTGTTACGGCTAAGGGGTGTATACGGCGGGCCGGAACGGCTACGGAGGCGTATATACGGCGGGCCGAAAGGGCAGCTACTCGGCGTGGGGCGCACAGCGGAGCGGAGCGGTTCACGGGCGTAGTGAGGGAACGATAGGTTCAGAGTTATAGAGAACTTAGAACACCGCTAGTGTCTTGATTCCTTTAACTATGCTATCGCCAGCCGGCGCTTATATAGACTTCAGCGCGGTCATACATAACTAGCCAACAAATGAATAAATGACTGGCAACGCGGCGATTCCTTATCAATGCCAATACCTGTAGTAATAGGCACACGTAACAGAAACATGCGAAAATAGTACGGACGCAAGATAATGCTATGTACTAGTGCATGTGCCCATATATTAGCTTTTAATAAGCCGAGTGCATGCAGGGTACATGGGTAATCCGGAGATTATACCATTAATCGACGACACACACTTCCTTAGCACTTCCCTATTCGGGCGAAAAATGAATTCCAAGCCTAACGGGTGATCAGTCCGCTCAAGCAGCATTGGTATTCAGGGTCAGTGTTCCGCGGGTCGCGTAAGTCTCACCTTAGCCGTAACATTACCCCCCGTTCTAGGGCAGTCGTCCCGACTGACAATCACCGAAAAGTAAATAAACTAATCAGTGTTGTGAGCAATGTACATCGGCTTCCATTTAGGAAGTAAAAAGTGGCTAATGCGATTATCGGCGTACCTTATGCGCAAGGTCCCTCACAGATTTTCAATCGTCTGTGGCCGACGGTGAGACTGGTGTGTCTATTGCACTCATTCGGGTCGAGTCAGTGAGGCCCGTAAAAACCTTCCCGAAGACAAAACCCAGTGGGAAAAAGTCTTCGTAAGGAAAAGGTGCTCACGTCAAAGAGTCGAGTCAGTGAGGCCAGTAAAGGTACTCACGTCAAAGGTCGAGTCAGTGAGGCCAGTAAAAACCTTCCCGAAGACAAAACCCAGTGGGAAAAAGTCTTCGTAAGGAAAAGGTGCTCACGTCAAACATTATCCAAGTAGCCTGGCTGTAGCCATCGATGCCTTATTAGGCCGAAGAGTGGCTTCCTTGGATATCGGTCGTGGAACTCTCTGACAGATTCCAACGATCTTTGTAGATTTTCAATCGGTTCCCAAGTATCATCATCGCCGTAGCCCTGCCAATGGATTCGGTGCTTTACTACCCTGTTAATGCATTTCGAGACAACAACGTGATCAACTTCGAAGAAGAGCTCGTCGTCATCATCGATCTCCATTTTCTGGGGTTCAAGTCGTTCTCGGAAAGGCTTTCTTCCGGTGCCGAGGAGGCATAAGTGTTGTCGTCTGAGAGGTGTATACTTTAGAATCGGATCCACATAAAGAGCGAAAGGGCTGTAATCATGGGTCGGCGTAGCAGTAGAGTTGTAAGCGAACTCAGCCAGGAGTAGCCAAGTTACCCATCGGTTCTGTCGGTCATGGCAGTAGATGCGAAGATACTGTTCGGGAGTCTGTATTGCACGTTCAGAGAGTCTGTCGGTCTGGGGTGGTGAGCGGTACTGAGTCGGAGTTCTACGTCGAGTTTCGATGTAATATCTTTCCAGAGGGCTAAGGCGAATTGTGGTCCACGGTCAGAGGTAGTGTGGCAGGGTAGACCAAATTGCCTGAAAACGATATTGATGAAGGCATTGGCGATGTCGGCGATGTCTCGAGTTGTTCAAGTGTTTTTTGCCGGTATATAGCATTGCATTTTGGTGAATCGGTCTGTGATAACAGCGTTGAAGCCCTCGGGTTCAGGTAGTTCTCCAACAAAGTCCATAGCTATCTCCTCCAAGACTTCGTACCACTAGGCATTGGCATGAGTCTAGTTTGCCTCGGATGTCGGCCGGCTTTGGCCTTCAGGCAGGCTGCACAACCGGCGACATAATCGGCCACTTGGTCTTTTCCAGCCGTCCCAGTAGAAGTTCCGAGAGAGGAGTTCCTATGTTCGGTGCACACCCCAGTGTCGAGCCACGTTACTGTCGTGGCATCATCATTATCGTAATACTTCCAGTCAATATGGTTCGGGTACCGTAAGACCCGTCATCATTCCTTACCCATTCGTCACAGTTGACCCCAGGGATATCAGTCCATGCGTTTTCCACTTCACCTGCCTCTTCGTCACCCAGCATTGCCCATCCTTGAATAGCTGTTCGATGCTGCCAGAGGTGGCATCGCCAGTTCGTCGTGAGAGGGCGTCGGCTTTGCTATTAGGCTGACGTAATCGAATTCGGAAAGTTTCTGGCTCCAGTTGGATTGCCGGCTGTTGAGGCGTTGTTTGGTGATGAGGTACTGTAGTGCGTGGTGGTCAGTGAGGACGGTGAACTTAATTCCCAATAGCCATTTCTTGTACAGGCAATCGAAGATTGCCAGTAGTTCGTTATCGTGGATAGAGTAATTTCGTTCGGCAGGGGTCAGTATTCGGGAGTGGTAATCACATGGGTGAAGGATCATAGTTTCGGTAACGTCATTCTTAGGCTCAAGACGCCAGCGAGTGCCTGGTCTGAGCAGTCGGTTTCACAATCGTAGGCAGGGATCGATCGAACTATCGCAGTATGGGGGCACTCATGAACTTGTCTTTCCATAAAAGCAGCTCGCTGCTCTGCGCCCCCCAAGTAAAGGGTATGTTTCCGGTCAAGGCTTTTAAGCGGTCGAGTTGTAGCGGAATAATTCAAAGTAAATCGGCAGTAGTAGTTGGCAATGAGTCGGCGGTAGTAGTTGAGAATGAATCGGCAGTAATAATTGAGAAAGAATCGGCGGTAGTAGTTTGCCAAGCCTAGAAAGGCTTGCACCTCTTTCTTCTTTGGCTGTGGCCAGTCACGAACGGTAGAGAGTTTGGCTGGGTCCATCTTAACCTCGAGGCTATTAATAAAATGACCAAGGAACATGGTTTCGTGCGAGATGGCAGTACAATATCGCACGTAGAATCACACGAGCACCACATGGCACGAGGAGGGACGTGGTAGAAGGGCTGGCGAACCTGGAGTCGGTAAATTCATTCGTGAGAGCCGAGGTGACACGAGTAGAGGCCAGATCGCTCAGGTTCGAAGGAGAAGGGTTACGGCAGAGGGACCCGGAGCAAGTGTACTTGAGAGGATCGCTGGATCACAATCCGGGGATGCCGGTAGCAATTCTACCGACCCTGCCCAGAGACGCGGAGACGGCAGAGTGGATGAGACATATAGATGACATCGTGGATGAAGGCTGGTCCCCGACATATACTGACGGCAGCCTGATTGAAGAGAAAGCGGGGGCGGGAGTAGCGACAGGGGGCGGGACGGTCTCAATATTCCTCGGGTCACAGTCGACGGTCAACGACGCGGAACTATACGCAATTAGCGAAGCTGCAGACAGAGTAGAAGGCGAACTGCTTATACTTACGGACTCCAAATTCGCGATCTCCAGGATGGCTACTATAGCAGGGGGCCTACCTTACGCCCGATGGAGCATCGAGGCGCCTTAGAGACGCGTGGCAGAGAAGACTGGACTGAGGGGACCGAGACATGGCAGTGATGTGGGTGAAAAGCCACAAGGGTATACCGGGCAACGAGGCGGCAGACATGGCGGCGAGAGTGGGAACCGCCCTGCAGCGAGCACCAGAGATCGTGACAGAAGCAGGAATGAGACAGGAAGCAAGGAGGGAGAGAGCACGAGAAAGGAACAGATTGGGCTTGATATATCGACCACTGGAGAGACTAGGAACCAAAACGACAAGGTTAGCGGGACTTTTAGGGGCGAAAGGCCTGCGGGCATGGAGGCATCACATACATGAGGCACCAGACCCGGACTGTAGGTGGTGTGGGGAGGCGGAGGAGACGACCACACACCTACTGGAGGAGTGCAGGGTATGGAAGAAGAGATGGCCTGGGGGTATGGCAGCTATCCGGCAGCCCCCAAAACCAAGAGAAGGAGAGGGAGATCAACTCCAGAGTCTGATGGAGATGTTGGGGGAGGACGGAGGGAGGATGCAGCGGTAGCTTTTATCTTAGTCATATTTCATATTTCCTTTTCCTTTTCCCTACACCTCTATATCTCATCCATGTACTTATCCCAATACCTCGCCATAGCCTGACAGGCGGCAAGCGAGTAATGATATGAAAAAAAAAAAAAAAAAAAATGGTTTCGTGCACATGGCACTCGCACTTGGCCAGCTGCTCAACTTTAGCGAGCACTTCTTCCACTTATCCTTTGATGGTCTCGTTCGGTTTTGCCTTCATAGATTAAGATGTCGTCCCAGTACCAAACAACTCCGTCGATGAGGATCTCCCCCATCATTTCTTGGAAGGAAGCAGGTGTGTTGATGAGTCCGAAAGGTATGACTGTGTACTTGGAATAGGCCTTTGGATGTGTTTGACAAGCGCCGTTCGTCGCCTGACTTAATTCGTATGGGGTTGTAGCCGTTCTCCAGATCAAGTTTGGTAAACCATTTACCGCCTTGGGTCTTCTTGAGGAGTTCCGACATTAAGGGCAAAGGGTGTTTGTTCGGAATGGTGAGTTTGTTTAGTGCCCTTATAATCAACGCACGGTCGGAGGGACCCATCTATCTTCCGAAAAAAAAAAATCGGTGGAGCTGCTTTTGACCTTGACCTTCGTATCTTCCCTGTTGGTAGGTGTTCGTCGATATACCTCTAAAGGGCCTCATCTTCTTCCCAGGTACACTGGACCATGGGGAGGCTTCGCATTTGGGTTTTCAAAAGGGATTCCATGATCCCAACTTCGGTGAGGGGGTAAGCGGCATGCCTGTTCAGCAGAAAACATCAGAGTATCGCGAGTAGTACTCGCGTGCGTCAATCAACAAAATATCACCCTCCTCGAAAGTGTCAATATCATCAGAAAGAACAGAAAGCAAATCAACGCGAATGCAAGGGACATCAAACATGCTATGCTTCGGAACGCCATTAACACAATCAATCGAAAGGCATTAATCAGGATAAACCAATGATGCATTCGCCGATATCCATAACTTCGGCGTCAAATCGAAAACAAATTCCTTTCTCCCTTGGTCAAAACGAAAGACGAAACAAAATCATCAGAGACCTTATCAGGTTTCCCGGAACGCCAATAAAATGCACATAATCCAAAGCAGAAGCAGCAGAATCAGGAACCGGGACGCCAAAAAAACGAGAACGAAAACGAAAACGAAGTATTCACAAAAATCGTCACCTTGCTTGATCATCGCAGGTCTTGCTCGTGACCTCAAACCCAATGCCAAAAACAATCGGCGCGGAGGCCGCACAGTCCACAATAGCCCTAACGGTCTTCCCAGTTTTGAATTTTACCTCAACTGGGGAGGTCGCTGTGACGGGAGTCCTACACGCTGAGCAGGGTCCCCATGTACTCCAAGTCAGACAGTTCAGTAATCCTCTCGGATCCGTCGACGGCCTATGAGGTGGCCAGAGTCTGTCTTCGTCTTCTTTGGGCTAGGTCGAGAGCGGATTCGTGACTCCAGGGCGTTTTACTTCCCCTTTGTCTTCCTTCTTTGGCTTCGGTTGGGTTTCTACCACTTCTCCCATCCCCTACGGTTCCACCACTTCTTCTCCAGCACGCGGTGACCCTATGGCCACTCTTGCCACACTTGGTGCCAGTGTTCCCAACGGGCCGGCCAGGCCAGGCCAAGGGTATGGCCAGGCCGGCCGTGAGGTCCGCCCGCGCCGGTCCAGGCGGCCTGAATGTTTCAGGCCGGCCCAGGCCGCCCAGGCCGGTCCAGGCCATTCAGGCCATTCAGGCCATTCAGGCCGGTCCAGGCCATTGAGGCCATTCAGGCTACATGTGAGTTAAGTTATACAGTAGCTATATACAGAACGTACTCTAAATTCTACTCTAGTGTTTAGGATTTTGCTTGCTGATTTTACACCGCCAGTATCGCTTTCCATTAGCCATGCACAGCTTCACCATACTGTCAAATCCAACTTTGTCGCACCAGATTTTTGTAACCCAAATTCCAGAAGACTCGATATAGGCATCAGATGGGACTGCAGGGAATCGTCGATGCAAGATCAAAACTTGAACTGCACTATGGAGAGTGAAAATAGTAGAATACTAAAGGAATCATCATCGCCAGTACCGGTGGTTGGAATGTCTGTCTCCCTGCAATACTAATAAGAAATTAGTATATAGTCAAGCGATACAAAAAAATATTACTTACCTGAATACCTGCGAAAAGCGCTGCTCAATAAAAAAAAAGCCTAGATAGTTATCCGAAAATATTGAAAGGTTCATATTAAATTAGTGTCCAAGTAACCTGAAGGTGACCCCTGAAATAGCCTCATAACCAGCCCTCCTGCCCCTGAAATTGCTGGGCGGCCTGGACCGGCCTGGACCAGCCTGGGCGGCCTGGGCCATCTGGAACCTTGGCCTGGCCGGCCTGGGCTGTTTCAGGCCTGGCCGGTTGGGAACACTGCTTGGTGCAACGGTTTGCATCGGTTGCCTTTCTTCTGCATCATTCCTTCAGGTGTGTCAACGTTCTTCTTGTTCTTCGGAGGTAGAGGTGGCTGTATCGTGGAGTTGCTGCTGGAGGTGATGTCTGTCATGGTGGTGGAGGGAGCGAAGCGCTTATTCCCAGGCTTTCCCAGGGCGTCCGCAATGGAAACTTCCATTGGTTCCAGTAGCTTCGACACTCAGGATGACCGGCTAGAAGGTTCCGGACATCTTCAGAATGCTGGCGGAACGTAGGAAATGAGGACGGGATCGGGGATCTTTGCCACGTCGTTGAATTCATCGATTTCAGTTAAGAAATCTTGCATTCTACCCCACTGCTTGCGTCCGAATATTTCGAGCAGCCTCAGCAATGGTTGAGGAGTGCTAGAAGGTCATACGCAGCAGGGTGAGAGCTGTGGAATATAACGCTGAGGAGTTCTGACGGAAAAAGTGAGGGCAGGGCCCTTCAAGCGAGAGGTTTCATCGTCGTCAGTGATTCGCGAACCCCTGATCCATCGTTGGACCAGGAAAAGAAAGTTTGTCAAGCTCTTTTGCATCCCCATCAAACTTCTCTGGAGGGGGAATTTTCGCAGGAGGCGGAGGAGGCCCCCATTGCATGAACTGACGGAGGAGGAGGAGACAGGCCCCACGCCATTAACTGACTCATGGGGACAACGAGGAGGCGGAGGAGACGTCGGATCTCGGGCTCGGCGGGAGCCGCGAGGAGGAGGCGTCGGATTCGGGCTCGGCAGGAGCCGCGAGGAGAGATGTCGGATTTCGGGCTCGGGAGGAGCCGCGAGGAGAGATGTCGGATTTCGGGCTCGGGAGGAGCCGCGAGGAGAGATGTCGGATTTCGGGCTCGGGAGGAGCCGCGAGGAGAGATGTCGGATTTCGGGCTCGGGAGGAGCCGCGAGGAGAGATGTCGGATTTCGGGCTCGGCAGGAGCCGCGAGGAGAGGTGTCGGATTTCGGGCTCGGCGGGAGCCGCGAGGAGAGGTGTCGGATTTCGGGCTCGGCGGGAGCCGCGAGGAGGAATACGAGAAGGAGGAGCACCAGCACCACCAGCAGCCGGCGGAGGAAATCCTCCGGGGAAGCATCCAGGGGAGCCCCCAGGGCCCGAGTTAGGCCGAGAAGGCTGCGCTGGCTGTCGTTGTGGTTGCGGAATCGGTACTGGCTGGAATGCTAGCTGCTACAACATTTGGTCACTCATTTTTGCCAGTAGCTGGGCAACGTGGGTTATCGTGTTTTGCAGTTCTTGCTGGCTCTAAGAGAGAGGGGTGGATACATTACCTTGAAACGCTTTTGCCAGGAGATCTATACACTCACAGGCTCAGGGGATCCACATAGTGTTAGTATTCGCTTGCTCGTCACGGAGGTTGGCGACATCTCCGGGGAGAGGTCCTTGAGGAAGAGGGGGCGGCGGATGAGCCTTCCGGTACCGACGTTGTGAGGCGGGGCTGGTATGTGAAGGAGCAGTGTAATGTTACGGGCGTGAGAGGCTCGGCTACGCTGGGCCCAGAGGATAGGTGTTATGGCTAAGGGGTGTATACGGTGGGCCGGAATGGCTACGGAGGCGTAAATATGGTGGGCCGAAAGGGCAGCTACTCGGTGTGGGGCGCGCAGTAGAGTGGAGCGGTTCACAGGCGTAGTGAGGGAACGATAGGTTCAGAGTTATAGAGAACTTAGAACACCGCTAGTGTCTTGATTCCTTTAACTATGCTATCGCCAGCCAGCGCTTATATAGATTTCAGCGCGGTCATATATAACTAGCCAACAAATGAATAAATAAGTGGCAATGCAGGGATTCCTTATCAATGCCAATACCTGTAGTAATAGGCACACGTAACAGAAACATGTGAAAATAGTACGGACGCAAGATAATGCTATGTACTAGTGCATGTGCGCATATATGAGCTTTTAATAAGCCGAGTGCATGCAGGGTATATGAGTAATCTAGAAATTATATCATTAATCGATGATACACACTTCCTCAAGACTTGGGTATTCAGGCGAAAAATGAATTCCAAGCCTAATGGGTGATCAGTCTGCTCACGCAGCATTGGTATTCAGGGTAAGTGTTCTGCAGGTTATATAAGTCTCACCTTAGCCATAACAGACAGTAGCTAAGCCCAAGCCGGTTTCTCTCTGTAAGATGCTGATATCTCAAGGTTTGTCATATCCCATCTGCTGTTATAGTTTTATCTTAGTAGGAGAGGTATATACTATAGTACAAACAAAGTTAGTAACTTCTTACATACTATAGTAAGTATAAGTGAAGAAGTCAAGCATACTTGCAAGAGAAGTGTACAACTAAAAATATTACTAGTGTACTAAGTAATATAATAGTACCTCCAGAGTGTACTTACTTACTCACTAAAGTACTGGAAGTTAATACTTTAAGCACTCAATGGAAGTACTTTTGTCTCTATATTAAAGAGAGTTATACTTAATAGAAAACTATATATAACTTCTCTCAGCTAAGAGAAGATAACTATATACTAGTAGAGCTACAAATATTAGTATATATAGAAGTTAAGCTTGACTAAATTATACTAAAGACTCTTGATCCATATTTACTATAGCTTCCCAAGTAGTATATAAGTAATAATATAAAAAAAAAAATCTCTGTTTAAATATAAAATAAAATACCTAGAAAAATAATAGTATATAGTGGTTAGGACATCTCTAAAGTACTTTAGAGTACTAGGTAAGATATTATTAAAACCGTTACCAATCTGGAGAGTATATAAATATTTATAACTAATGAGTAGGATAGAATAAAAGCCTGTACTCTATACTTTGAATATAAATCTTTTTAGAAACTTTAACTGAATATATAATACTTAAAAGGATCACTTATCTACTAAGATTTTCTTCCTATATATATGTACTCTTTCTACTTACATGATCTAATATCAAATAAATAAGAAAATATAATTACTCTAGAAGAGGATGAAAGCTAGATTACTATATTTATAGATAGTAGCTATATAAATAGTATTCTATGTACAAGAGTAGTATAATAGAATACAGATATAAACTTTTCTTTCTATCTTAAATATAAAAGTATAGTAAATAATAGTAAGCTAATAGCTATAAGCTATATAACAAATACTTATAAAGAACTTTTAATACTTATAGACTTTAAAATAATAATAGCTAAACTATAAAGCATAGTCTATAAGAGGGATGCTTTGTCATGGCTGATTATATGAATAAAAATCTTAGAATATATTCTTATACAGAAATAACTTTAAGTAGGAGTATTACAGCTTTTACTAATAATAATTCTTCTATTAGGGCAAGCCATCTAGCTTAAGTTAAATACTTTTACTGAATCCCATTCTAAGTGCCTTTTCTAATAGTGGCTTTCTATGGAGGCTGAAGTCTTGTTCCAATCTACTGAATATATAGTTTAGGCTGTTACTTATCAGGTTTCAGACTTATTAGCTTTTTCTAGTACTAAACGTAGTCTAGTTATCTCTTCTAGAGATAATAGAGTAGCATTTCTAATTAGGGCTCTATAGTAGCTTACTTTACCAAGCCATAGGTAACTGATAGTAGCCTATCTTAATTAACTCTAGATTTCCTACTTAGTACTTACTATTATTTCCTAATAGTATTATACTACTAATGGAGCAACCATTCTAGTAATGACTACCTTATTAGGAGATCATAGACTCTTTATCAACTATGTTAACTTCTATAATATTACTCTCTGCCTAGTTTCTTATTCTCAAGATCTTAACCTAAAAATCCCTATCTGCCTATAGATATCTATTATAAAACTCCTTCTAAATTTCCTCACTTGTTCTAGTCAAGTTCTTATAACCTTCCTATATTGCTTCCTTATCTAAGTATTCTTCCTACAATACTAAATACCTTACTAGATACCTACACTTCCTCTTATTTTTTCTACTTTCAATAATATCTTGAATTACCCAATTAACTTCACTCTGTTATGGCTACAGTAAGACTTACCTATGTTGGGGAATACTTACCCTGAATCATTATATAAGATCAATACTGATAGACTAGACTGATCACTTATTAGGCTTAGCAATAGATTCATTTCTTTATTGAATAGAATAGTAGTAAGAAAATATATGTTGAATGTTTTTGGTATAACCTTTGGCTCTACAATATACTCGGCTTATTAAAAGCTAATATATGTACACATATACTAGCATATAGTATTTTCTTGTGGCCATACTATTTTCGTATGTTTCTATTATATATACCTATTACTATGAGTATTAGTATTAATAAAAAATTACTACATTGCTAGTTATTTATTTATTTGTTAACTAGTTATATACGATTGTACTGAAGTCTATATAAGTACTGGCTGGTAATAGTATAGTTAAAAGTATCAAGATACTAACAGTATTCAAAGTTCTCTATAACTATGAACCTATTATTCCCTTACTATATACCTGAATTACTCTATAGTGCTGAGCACCCTATGCTAAGTAGCTGCCCTGCTGGTCCACTATATAAACCTCTATAGTGACTTCGACTCACTATATTCACTCTCTCATAGCCATAACATTTGGTTCCTGCTAGCGCCCACTGGAGCCAAGCTCCTCATACTCATAATATTATACTGCTCTTTTATCTACCACCCTGCCTCTATAATGTCAGCACCTAGAGGCTCATCCACTACCCTCTTTTACTCAAGGATCTCTCTTTGAAGATATCATTAACCTCTATAATAAGTAAGCAAATACTAGTAATATGTGGATCGCCTGAGTCTGTAAGTATATAGATCTCCTGGTAAAAGCATTTTAACGTAATATATCTACCCCTGTCTCTTAAAGCTAGCAAGAACTATACAATACAATAACCTATATTATCTAGCTACTAGCAAGTATACATAATCAAGTGTTACAGTAGCTAGCATAGCTTTCTTAGCCAACTTAGATTCAAAAGGCTCCCCTCCGAAGCATTCTTATACTAGGTATTAATAGTATGGGTACTTCTTCTCCTTATTTCCTGCCTCATGGTTCTCATCGAGTATAAGACCCTTTCCTTCTTCGTTTTCCCCATAAGTTAAGCACTGCTGTGGAGCCTTTCTCTTCTCCTTTACCTTCTTATTATTCTTCTGAGTCAATTATTACTGTAGGGTCTTTCTTCTCCTCATATATCTTCTTATAGCTTCCACTAAGCCTGAGATTTTACACTTCCTCCTCTTTCTCTATTAGTTAATACTATGGAAGCCTCCTCTATCTCTTGCAAAAATTTTCCTCTCTAGAAAAGTTTGAGAGAGATACAAAAAAAAAAAGGTTAACAACTTTCTCTACTTGATCCAATAATAGATTAAAAGTTTAAGGATTATTGATATCGATGAATATATTGATATGTTTATGTTACGGGTTGCAACTAACTATCTTGTAAATCGTTATACCAAAAGGTAGAACTATTAGTAACTCCTACTAGCATAGTTGGGATATATAAGAGTATCCATGCATATGAGCTCTTGGTACTAGTTCGTACTAGGTTTTTAGGCATAGCAGGGGTAGGCTGGTCACATGACCTCGTAGCTCACTGCATTTTAGACCTACTCTAAATATACTCATATACTACTATATTATACTATCATGACATTACTACCCCCTTAGTAGAGTACATTCCAGACTCTCTATATATTAATTCCTAGCTACCCATTACCAGCTTAGAGCTTCAATTTCATGTGCCACCATACTACTTTATAACCAGCAACTGGCCTGTGGCTGTAAGCTATTTAAATCCAAAGGTTATATACAGTATGTCATGTTCACTATATAAAAGATTTAAACTAGTGACCCCATCAGTAGTACTATTATAGGTTGCAACTGACCATCTTATAACCTGTTGTACCAAAAGGTAAAACTACTGGTAGTCCCTGGTAGTATAGTCAGGATATATAGGAGTATCTATATATATAGGTTCATGGTACCAGTTCGCGCTAGGTCTTTAGGTATAGCAGGGGTAGGCTAGTCATATAACCTTGTAGCTTACTGCATTTTAGCCCTGCTCTGAGTATGCTCACATACTACTATATCATACTATCATGATAGTTCATCTCTTGCTTAGAGGGCTCTGCCTTCACTTTTTCTATCAGAAGCTCTCGATCTTATATACCATAGCCCTCACTCTGCTATATATGATATTTCAAGACTTCTTAGCTATTACTGAGGCCATTCAAACAATTCAAATGTATAAGTAGTAGGGTAGGATACAAGATTTCTTAATTGAGATTGACAAATTCAATGTGGCAAAGATTTTCAATCCCATACTCATTTCTTACATTTCTACTAGTATTTAGAAGATGTCTGGAACCTTTTAGCCAGTTATTCTGAGGGTTGAAGCTACTGGAACTAATAGAAGTTTCTATTGCCGATGCCTTAGGAAAGCCTGAAAACAAGTACTTTACTTCTTCTACTACTATAGTAAATATTACCTTTAGTAGTAACTCCATGATACAGCTACCTTTACCTTTAAAAAATAAGAAGAATATTGATATGCCTAAAGAAATGATGTAGAAGAAAGGCAACTAATGCAAATCGTTGTACTAAGTGTAGCAAGAGTGGCTATAGGGTCACCATATACTGCAGAAGAAGTGGTAGAACTATAGGGGATAGAAGAAGTAATAGAAACCCAATCAAAGCCAAAGGTAGAAGACAAAAAGGAAGTAAAATGCTCTAAAGTTATGAATCTACTCTTCCGAATTATAGATATCATAGTTCAAAGAAGACAAAGACAGACTCTGCAACCTTGAGATATAGATCGTTGATAGATTCAAGAAGATCATGGAACTGTCTGACTTAGAATATATGGGGACCCTACTTACTATATAGAACTCCCGATCATAGTAACCTCCTTAGTTGTAAGGTAAAATTCAAAACTAGGAAGACTATGACTGCTATTGTAGACTGTACAGCCTTTACATTGATCATTCTTTAGTATTGGATTTGAGACTGCAATGTAGGCCTATGATGATCAAGCAGGATAATAATTTTTATAAATACTTTGTTTTTGTTTTTGTTTTCATTTTCTGGCATCTCAGTTTCTAATTCTGTTTCTACTGTTTTGAATTATGTGCATCTTATTAGTATTTTAGGAATGTCTGATAAGTCTCTATTAATTTTGTTTTGTCTTTTATTTTAAACTCTTATTGTGGGAGTAAGGAATTTGGTTTAATTTTGAGCTAAAATTATATCAGTGAATGTATTATTGGTTAGTCCTAGTTAATGACTCTTTAATTGATTGTGTTAATAGTGTTTTGAAGTATAGCATATTTGATGGTTCTTGCACTGATAATTGATTTGCTTTCTGTTTGTTCTGATGATATTAATGCTTTCGAGGAAGGTAATATTTCGTTAATTAATGTATACAAGTACTACTCACAATACTCTGATATTTTCTACTGAATAGGCAATGCTACTTACCTCTTTACCAAAGTTAGAATTATAAAATCCTATTTAAAAACCTAAATACGAAGCCTCTCAATGGTCCAGTATACTTAAAAAGAAGATGAGGCTCTTTAGAGATATATCAATGAACATCTACTGACAGGAAAAATACAAAGGTCAAGATTGAAAAGTAGCTTCTTTAATTTTTTTTTTTTAGAAGAAAGATGGGTCTTTCTAATCGTATGTTGATTATAAGGTACTAAACAAACTTACTATTCCAAATAAATACTCTTTGCCCTCAATGTCGGAACTTCTCAAGAAACTTAAGAGAGCAATAAATGAAAGATGGCTATTAAATATATCTAAAGGCTTATTCAAAATATACAGTCATACCTTTAAAATTTATTAGCACACTTACTTCTATCTAGAAAGTAATAGATAAGATTATTACTAGTATTGATACAGTTGTTTGATACTTGAGTGCTATCTTGATCTATGAAAGCAAAATCGAACGAGACTATTAAAGGCTAAGTAGAAGAAGTACTCACTAAAGTTGAACAAACATAAGCTCACAGTTAAGCTGGCCATGTATGAGTGACATGTACACAAAACTATATTTCTTGATTATTTTATTAATAGCTTTGAGGTTAAGATAAACTCAGCCAAACTCTATATTGTTTATGACTGACTACAGCCAAGAAGAAAAAGGTATAAGCCTTTTTAGACTTAGCAAACTACTACTACCAATGCTTGCGCAATTATTACTGCCAATTTATTTTCAACTACTACCACCAACTTATTGCCAACTACGACTGCTGATTTACTTTGAATTATTCTACTACAACTTGACTGCTTATAAGCCTTGACTGGAAATATACTCTTTACTTGGAGGGCACAGAGTAGCGAGCTGCTTTTATAGAAAGATAAGTTCATAAGTGCCTCTATACTGTGATAGTTCAATCAATCCCTGCCTACAATATTGAAACTGACTGCTCAGACCAGGCACTCGAACTGGCCACAGTTAAAGAAAAAAGAGATACAACCCTCTCTAGACTTAGTAAACTACTACTGCCAATTCTTTCTTAATTATTACTGCCAATTCATTCTCAACTACTACTGCCAACTCATTGCCAACTACTACTGCTGATTTACTTTAAATTATTCTACTACAACTTGACTACTTATAAGCTTTGATTGGAAATATATCTTTTAGTTAGAGGCATAAAGCAGCAAGCTGCTTTTATAGAAAGACAAGTTCATAAGTACTACCAGACTGCAATAGTTTGATTAATGCCTACCTACAATTGTAAAACTAACTACTCAGACTAGGTACTCACTGACATCCTAAGTCTAACAATGATGTTACTGAAACTATAATTCTTCACCTATATAATTACCACTCTCAAATACTGACTCTGCCAAACAAAACTACTCTATCTATAATAATGAACTACTAGCAATGTTTGATTGTATAAGAAATAGAGGATAGAGCTATCGGAAATTAAGTTCTCTGTCTTTACTGACCACTACACACTAAAAAACTGGAAACTTTTCAAATTCAACTACATCATTAAATATATTTTGATAAAGCCTAACAGCAGAGTGAATACTCCCTCTTGACGAGATGGTGAAGTAGAAGACATGTAGACTGATATCTCGAGAGTCAACTATAAAAAATAGGTAAGAAATAATGATGAGTCTGATCTAGTACCCAAACAGTATTTACTGAAAGTATTATAAGGTTAATAATGCCATAACAGTAGTGTAACTTGATATTGTAATAGGTATTGAATATAGTAACTCTTTTCTTAGAACTTCTACGAGGACAGCTAGAAAGACCAAGTGGCTGATTATGTCACTAGTTGTGCAGTCTGCCTAAAGGCCAAAGTAGATCAACATTCGAGGCAAACTAGACTCATATCAATGCCCACTAATAGGAAGTCTTGAGAGGAGATAGCTATAGACTCTGTTGGAGAACTACCTAGATGAGAGGGCTTTAATGATATATCAGTTATTATAGACTAGCTCACTAAAATACAATACTATATATTAGCAGAAAAATACTTGGAGAGGATACCAATACCTTTATCAATAATGTCGACAGGTAATTTAGTTTACCTTACTATATTACCTTTGACTGGGAACTACAACTCACCTCAGCTCTCTAGAATGAAATTATATCAAAACTCGATATAGAACTCTAACTTTGTACTACTTACTACCTCTAGACTGTCAGAAGTGATAGGTAACTTAGCTACCTCTAGCTGAGTTTACCTATAGCTCTTTTACTATGTTGACTCACTGTTATAGCCCTTTGACTCTTAATATAGTCTATTGGTAGGGCTATGGCAAAGATGATGATACTAGGAAGCTAATTGAATACCTCATTGGAATCTGTTAGAGAGTTCTATGACCAATATCTAAGGAAGCTTTAGGATCCTATAGTCTAATGGCTATGGCTAAGCTACTTAAATAATTTTTTGATATGAGTACCTTTTCCTTATAAAGAGATTTTTTCCACTAGGTTTTAATCTTTGTTAAGGTTTTTAATAGCTCACTGATAATGAATGAGTGCTTGAAGATATACCAGTCTTATCATTAGCCATAGATAATTAAAAATCTGTATGAGACCTTATGTATAAGATATGCTGATATATCAGTAGCCTTTGTTAATCCTTTGAAGTTTGATTATATTGCTTATAATTATAGTTAGCTCTTAGCTTTTCAGTGATTGTTACTTGGAAAGAGTGCCCTAGAATAGAAGGTAATATTATAGCTATAATAAGACTTACCTATATTAGGAAACACTTACTCTGAATCATTACATAAGACCAATACTAATAGATCAGACTGATTACCTATTAGGCTTAGCAGTAGATTTATTTATTTATCGAATACAGTAGTACTAAGGAAGTGTATATTAAATATATTTAGTATGACCTCTAAGTTTGCAATATACTTAGCTTATTAAAAGCTAATATATACAAATATATACTAGTATATAGTATTATCTTATATCTATACTATGGTTATATGTTTCTGTTATATATGCCTATTACTATGGATATTAGTATTAATAAGAAATTGCTATATTACCAGTCATTTATTCATTTGTTAACTAGTTCTATATGACTGTGCTGAAGTCTATATAAGTATCAGCTAGTAATAGTATAGTTAGAAGAATCAAGATACTGGTGATGTTCTAAATTCTCTATAACTCTGAACCTATTATTCCCTTACTATGCTTGTGAATCATTTTACTCCACTGAGTAGCTTACACCAAGTAGCTGCTCTTCCAGTCCACTATACAAACCTCTGTAGTGACTCCGACCTACCATACTCACTCTCCCATAGCTATAATATCCGGTTCCTACTAGTATCTACTAAAGCCAAGCCTCTCATGCTTATAATATACTCTCGATTCTTTCTGTGGGGGGTGAACGGATATGTCAAGTTAAATCTAGACTTTACCAATAGGATTCTACTAAGCTTACATAAAAAACTGGGTGTACTTTCATAGTTGAAAGTAACTTTAGTTTTATATACTTGAGTTTCTATTACTTTAGTAATTTTAAAAGGTCTACCTTTTTGGTAATCAGATTTCTTAAAAAGTTGGTAGGATTGCATGTTTTGCTTGCTAACCATAATAAGATCTCCTACTTTGAGACTTGGTTGTTCAAGTCTTTCAGTATTAGACTATCAAGTTATCTTGATTCTACCTTTTAGAATGTTCTCCCTAAGTCATTTCTAAGTTTCTTTCCAGACTTTCTCTAGAAGTTGACTAGCAGAGTTCTAGAATTCGACCTTCTTTAATAGTTCTCAGAACTGGCAAAGTTCAAATCCAAAGTTGGCTTCGAAAGAGGACATGCATATTGTTAAAGAAGAGGAGAAGTTATATGCAAACTCTGTCATAGGCAAAAGATCTTTTCAATCATCCTACTTTGAAGAACAATAGTGTTCTAGATATTGTTCAAAGGTTTAGTTTATTTGCCCTGTTTGCCTATCAGTGTCAAGGTAGAAGGTAGTCGATAGCTTTGTCGTAATGCCTAATAGATCCATTAGTATTTACCAAAAATATGAGATTACTTTTAAGTCTCAGTCCGAGAGGATATCTTCTGGAAGTTCATAATACTTCTAATAGAATCTTAGAAAAGCTTAGGCAAGATCTTTAGCAGTAGTATTAGTGGGGAGAGGGATAAAATAGGCCATTTTGGTAAATCGATCAATAATTACTCAAATGATAGTACAGCTATCAGAGTCAAGAACTTTAGTAATCCAATTCATTAAGATTGATGACTAGAGATAGTAAGGTACTTCTAATAGTTCTAGAAGTCTGTATTTTTAGTATTTACTTGGTTTATCCCTTTGGTATGTGTCATAAGAGCATATATAATCCTGTACATCTTACTTGATATTAATCTAGTAATAGTTAGCCTTAATTTGGTCTAAAGTTTTATGAATACTGAAATGTCCTGCAATTTTACTATCATAGTTTTTTCAAATAATTCTGTTTTTAATTTTCTTATTATCTGAGATAAACTACCAATATCTCTAGAAGAAGAAGTTGTCTTCAACTGTAAAGTTCTTATCTACTAGTTGACTATCTTCCTTGACTGCTGCTCAAGTTTTCACCCAATTTACCAAACTCTCTTGAATAGTACATAAGTTATCTCGAAAGGTATCTCTTAGCTTTACTACCTTTATTGTAGCTAGCCTTAATTGTTTGGGCTTAAACAAAAACTGTACTAGTTGTAAGTCTTTAATCCCTTCCTTAGAGTAGTAATTCTAATGTCTACTCAATGCATCTAGCTTCCTATTTTTCTCTCTAGGCCTATACCTTACTATGAAATCAAATTCTCTTAGGAACTCAGTCTATCTTACTTGTCTTCAAGTTAAAGTTTTCATAGTACTAAAGTACTTAAAGTTTTTGTAGTCTGTCTAAACAAGTATCTCTTATTTATAGGACTTGAGTAGTGGTTTCTACTCTTTCAAGGATTTAATGATAGCTACTATTTCTTTATTATAGATATTATAATTAATTTCTACTAGTGAGAATTTTTATGACATAAAAGCATATAGGTATAGTTTGTTGTTGAATGAAAGCTAAGATAAGACTGCTCTTATAGTATAGTTACTAGTATCAGTTTCAAGAATAGTCTTTTTCTCTGATTGGAAGTATACTAGAATTGATGTAGTTGTAAACCTTTTTTTGATTTTGTTAAAGGCGCGTGGTCTTACTCAAGTCCATTTCTAAAGTAGATTTTTCTTAGTTAATTCTATTAAAGAGTATATGATTTTAGAGAACCTTTCGATAAACTTCCTATAAAAATTAGCAAAATCTAGAAATTCTTCTATATCTTTGACTCAGTGAGAGGTTGCCTAATTTATAACTTTCTTTACCTTTTTCTTAGTCATTTGGAAACCTTCCAGAAAAATCTTATAATCTAAGAATTCTACTACTTGCTAATAGAAGTAACTCTTCTTAGGTTCACTCCCAAACCAGCCTTATCAAGCCTTGCTAGTACCTCTTTTACTAGATATTTATGCTTCTTATTATTTTATAAATATATTAGAATATTATCTAAATATATTATAACTCCGTTGTCAAGCAAGTAATAGAATATATTATCTATTATAGCTTGGAAGGTGGTAAGGATGTTATAAACTTTGAAGGGCATAACTTACTAATAGTATAATCTGAACTGGGTATGGAACATAGTTTTCTCTTTATCTTCTTTAGCTATATATATGTAATGAACAGGTCCGGGTCAGGGTATAGGATCTGGATATGGGGTAGGCGGCGGGTGCCGAGGCGAGGTTATGGTGGAGGTGGAGGCAGAGGTGGTCGGGACTATAAGATATCGAAATGTAGATATATTAAAAGGCTAAATACACAACTTGGGTAGGAAACAAGTTATTGTGTGGAGAAGCAAGAGGGAGGAAGGAGGAAGGCCTCTTTATAGAAAACCCTCGGTGGAAAATCCAGGCAAACAAGCAAACAAGCAAACAAGCAAACAAATGAAGTATATGGAAAACCGAGAAGTGACTAGAAGTACATAGAAAATAAAGGAAACGACAGGAAGTACATGGATGACCAAGGAATGACTGGAAGCAGGAAGAAGTGTCAAGAATATTCGGGAGTAAGCTCGGCGATACCTGTTTCCAGCAGATTCTACAGCTTTCCGGCAGGGCCTATGGCTTCCGGCAGGGTCTATAGCTTCCGGCAGGTTCTCTGGCTTTCTGGCGGGTTCTGGGGATCTGGGTTCTTCTAGCAGGTTCTGACAGGTTCTTCGATTCGGGTTGTTAAGCAATGACCGGGATGCTAGCGGCCATGTCACTTAAGCGTGCTCACACGTTCAGGGATATATATCAGAGTGCTAGAAGGAGTGCGGCGAATTGCAAGGGTGTCAGGGTCAGCTGCACGTATATGAGTACTGGCGAGTAGGACGTTAGTTGCCAGTATAGGACCGGAGCTGGAGGGTCTAAGGTGAGAGGTCCGGGTTGGATTGTTACAATATACTAGGTTATAACCATTTTTTAGATTTTGTTCAGTGTGCAATAATCTGTATAGACTTAATAGGTACTATCAAATTTTTGAACTAATAGGATAGGTGCTCCTGCTAATAATTAGTACTTTATAATTTTCCTTACTACTTCTTACTTATCAAGCTATTCTTTTAGGCTAGAAGTTTGTTTTCAGAAAATAGATGTAGTAGTTCCCATAGGGCCTTTGCCTCAGGAACTAATTTGACGGTATAGTCAGGCTAAGAGTAAGCTAATAATTAATTACTCTGCTCTCAACTACAGAGGTGAGCCTACTTGTAGTAAACTATAAGGAGAAGTCCTTTAACATCTTTACTATTCTTAGTATGATAGACTAAACTAGCTAGTCATGTATCAGAGTTATCTAATATTTCCTTCTTTATAATAATATTATCAATGATACTTATCTAGAACTCTTTAGAGAGGCAATACTGCTGGCAATAGCTACTCTACCATTTGATAGTTTCTTTCTCCCAGTTTATATCTAAGTTATGCTTATTAAGCCAAGAGATTGAGAAGTATCTATCTACTCTATAGTTGATTTGCTTAACTTCATGCATTAGAGCCTTAGAGTGATTTCTTATTACTAGCTCTACTAGCTTAGTATAGTAGATTCCTGCTCTTATGATCAGTTGCTTGCTTGCATTTTCAATTACAATTGGTTTTGCATGCTTCTTAATGAGAATATTAGAACTTTAGACAAATTGTTCATTGAAGATTGGTCCTGTAGCTCTACAATCTAATAATAATTGGTAAGAAATTTCTTATTATTTGACTTTAATGATTGACTAGATAATGAATTATACTAAGTACACTAGTTCAGTAGTATTAATTTTGGTACATTGTTTCTTCATTTTGGACTATGATACTAGCTTCTCAGACTAGTACTACCTACCCACTAAGTATAAATATAACAATACTGAGTTAGTGTAATAGAAGTAATAGGGTTGAGGGAAATAATAGGTCTAAGTAAGATAAATTCATGAGAATATATTTATCGCTAGAACATGCCTGCATGTTTTGGCTAATGAAGCCATTTTCAGCTAATCTTAGATTTTGTTAGATTTCTTTTCTACTTACTAGTTGAATAGGCTAAAACTTCTAATAGTAGTTCTTATACTACTAATAATTCTATATGTAAAGTATAAGGAAACTTTAATCAATATTTGCAGAGATTCTTTTACCCAATAGAATAGTCTTCACAAATTTTGTTGCAACCTTCTAATAGTATAATAAGTATATATTAATATAATTAAATATCATATAGAAAATACTCAACCATTTTTTTCTCCTAGTTCCATTAACTCCTTGCTATTAGTAGTTTATATTCTTCTTTGCTACTCTTTATTAACTCAATAATTCTTCTACCATATTTATCTGGTTTTAGATCAGAAACTATGTAGATCTTTATATTCTTCTTCTCCTTATCTCTTTGAGAGTCCTACTTCTTTCCTTCTTTCTTTTACTTAATTATCATTCTTTTGGTAACCAGCTTCTCCTTTTAATACTTATACTACTTATAAGTACTCTTACCATACCTAAGATAGGTGTTTATCTTTCATCACTCCTTAATAATTATTAATAATTACATCCCTTTAGAGTATCCAAACTCTTCAGCCTAAGGTTAAGATTTAGTTACTTTTATATATTTAGGAGACATGTTGGGTACTAACGAGGAGTAATAAGTTATAACATATGTATATATAAGTATAGGGTTTGCTACTTGATCAGATTTGCCTATATTACTAGTACATAGTAACAACTGATGAATTGGCTTATTATCTGAATCTGGTTGCTAGTACAATATAAAGTAGTATCTAACTTC